>CM059790.1:39932801-40610301 GCA_030435695.1 Brachymystax lenok tsinlingensis | reverse complement strand
AATGTGGCACCCAATGCCGCTGTTTCCCCCTGCTGCGGATTCCATCTTTAAATTAGCTCTTAGAATAAATACAACTAAAAAGATTGGTTTTCTTTGAACTTACAAAAGTAATGTCAAAACAATCAGAGGCAGAAGAAAACATTTCTCAATAAAGATTCCAGGATGCAATAAATTAAATAAATATTAAAATAAATAAATAAAAGTTAATACATTTAAAAGTTTAATTCCAGAAACGATTTCAGCTGATGTCTTATCAGAGCTCAGTGGTTCTTTCTTTCAGAAGTACTGTGGGGTTGACATCGTTGCTCCCCGACTGTGCTGTACTGGAATTGATGGTATTGGATCCATTGTCTTCTACGTCGGGCACATGAAAGGACGCCATAGGGCAGGGGCCCTTGACGTTGCTGCACACCAGCCTCTGTAAGGACGCGGTGTTGATGATGTCAAAGCCGACGCTCCCACCGAAGGTGCTGGGCTTCCAGTACTCTGGTGAGCAAATGGGGTTTCCCATCAGGCCTTTCAGAGAATAGGGGGCACCCATCTCCACCATGGTCTCCCCAAAGATGGCGTTGGTTCTGGGCTTCTCCACCAGCAGACCTGGGTAGAGCTCCACAGCATCCACATGCCCATACATCTCCTCCAGCTCTGCAGCCATCTCCTTTTCTCCTGGGAAACACACAAAGAGGGAAGTGTTCCGTTAATTACTCAGCCAGGCTTCTAAAGGAAATGTTACGTTAGTTACTCTACTCAACCTGGCTTCAAAAGGAAATGTTACGTTAGTTACTCTACTCTTTCTGGCTTCTAAAGGAAATGTTATGTTAGTTACTCTACTCAACCTGGCTTCTGATGGAAATGTTACGTTAGTTACTCTACTCAACCTGGCTTCTGAGGGAAATGTTATGTTAGTTACTCTACTCAGTTTGAGAGCTGTTTCACAAGGATTTAGAGAGTACGTTTGACAGTCTGGATGCAGTACAATATACACGGAAACAGATTCGATCTAAAGGTCCTCCAAACTTCTCGCTGTTTTACACTGTATCTCTCACACACACAGAAACCCTTCTGGTTAATTCTCACACTCTTATTAAAGAAAATCTTCCTCTTTCTGTGAGGCAGTGCAGAACCTGTCAACCCCCCAAACACTCCCCTGTTTAGACCTGGCACTCTGCCATCACTAACTGCTTTCTGGAACAAAAGTGCACATCTGATTGCCCCACTGTAGGTTCACTCCAATGTAAAACTTACATCCACAGGATCTACAGTATCTGCCCAGGCCAGTTTTATTACTATTTCAAAAAGTTTTCAAAAATGTCACAGCTAAAATGCAAATGTGAACTATGATATAGTATCAGTGACAACTAGAGACACCTTTAGTTATTAGAGTTATTTAGTACCAGTCTTAACTGGTTTTAATGGTTTCCTGTCCAAACAGGTTAGTAGGATGTTACACCTTCTACTGTTAAACTGGAATTACACTAATTCATCACTACATAATAATGTAACTCAATCTCAATGCTTACAGGGTGACCAGTGTTTATGTTATAGCTGTGACACTAATGGTCTCACCTGTGAGGTCTTCAAAGGAGGCGTATGGCTTCATGGAGAAGCGTTTCCTGTAGGCGTTTAGGGACTGGTAGCGCATCTGTCTGCTGTTCTCTATGGACTTCAGAGCCACCATCATCACTGCAGGGGGGACGTTACGACCTCCAGCAACCTGAGGACGGACGAGGGATAGGAAGTAAGTCGACCAGCCCCAAACAACAGTGAGTTTCTCTTTATTTTGAATTACTGACATTCCCTCAGGGTAAACACTGAGGTAAAATAGTTGGATTAAGTTTGCTTAAAACACAATTACATGCAACATCATCCACACATACTTCATCCACCTTAAGTGGCCACTCAGAGCCCACAACTTAAATCCCACACAGAGAGAGTCTCTTACCCGTCCAGCAATCTGCTTGGTGAAGGATTCCACCAAGTTGGAGATGCCGTGTGTGGTGACCACAGAGGTGTTGAAGACAAACTGGGGATAGGAGTAGACCTGCTCCTGTATGTGGAAGGCATCAGGCATCAGTGGGTGCCAGTGGTACAGGGTGTTGAACTCTGACGAGATGCGGTTCTGATACTGGAAACGCTCTTTGAAGAGAAGCTCCGGGTCGAACTTCAGCTTGAAGTTGTAGCCGCTCAGGTGCTGCACGTAGTCCTCGATTACAATCTTGATGGTCTCACCTATAAGAAGGAGCAAGGGGAGGGACAATTAGTTAGAGTCTTTTTTTTCGTTATATTATTTATTTCTTCACCAACCCTTTTACAAGATAGAGCAGTTAGAAGTTATTAAAAACCTCCATAAAGTCAATTTTAAAATAATGTCTCAGTGTTATCAATTCTCACCTACCCCTATTTGTATGGTACCACTGAACTGCGGACACATCAGGCATTTTAACAAAGTGACCGACCGACAACTTTAGGTAGCAGCCAATAACACTTTACTATAGAGAGGTTCATGTGAAGGAGAATACCACTCCCTGTGGTCGGACCATCCAGAGGAAGTAGGGTCATACTTCGGTTCATTAGCTCGCAAATATAATCAAATATTGGATCTAGATATCTCTATTTAGAAACAAAGAACAACTGTTTGCAAATCAGCTAACCTACAGTATTTGATGGGCACAAGTTACAATACACAATGTTAATCCAGATACTATGTAAGATCTGACCACGAGTCCCATATAATAATGAGCAGCAAGTCCTACACCTCTTTTTCCACTTGCTCCTCGCTTAGACTACTCACCAATGAGAATGAGGCGCGATGTCTGGAAGAGCCTATCATCATCCCAGTCCGGGTGGACCTCCTTCAGGACATCACAGACGCGGTTGTGTTCCCTCAGCCAGATAGTAGCGTACATCATGAGACCAGGCACCAGGCCGAACGCCTCGTGGCCCACAGCGAAGCGGTGAGACTCAGGGACATGGGGAGGGTAGTGCATATCAGCCCCTACCTCTTTCACCGTAGGTGGGTACACTTCTCCATCCAGCACCTAGAGAGAGCAAATGTGAGAGAAGAGACCGTCAGCTGGAGCTGTGACAAACAGTATAAGTTCAGTGATGTTCAAGGTGGTTTATGGTTGACAAGATCTGTTCAGTACCTGAAACTTCAGCTTGCCATCCTTGAAGAGCCGCAGTTTGTGTTGCCTCTCAAGGTTTTCCCCGTAGATGTGACCAAGGTCCACCTGGAAAACAAGCATTGAAATCAGTCACATAGGCCTATATACATACGTCTTCTTTCAGTTAACTCCATCTCTCTGGGTGAAGACATGTTGTATTGTTCAGTGCATGTCTGTTGTGTGCTGTGCTGTGTAGTTCTGCCTACATGCATATACTCTACCCACCCCGTGGCCCTTGGCTTTAGTGAATGCCGGCCCCATCTTCTGGTCAGATTTGAAGAACTGGTGGGTGAAGTGTTGGGCGAAGAAAGCAAACATCAGGCTGGAACCCTGGGGGTCCGGGATAAATGTCCTCCTGATCAGGAGCTTCTCAGCCAGCATCTTAGCATCAGGTAGCTCTATCTTACCTGCATGGGGAAATAAAATATTTCTGTCAATTTAGAGACGCTCACTTTCAATTTGAGCGGAATTAATTACTAATCAATGACTAAGTTATAGGTTGATTGTTTTTCTTTATATATATCTTTCAAATTAACATTTTGCATGGAAACAACCTAACCTGATCCTATGTCCACCAAACCAAAAGCAAGCCTCTGTGAGGTAACAGTATCAAAAAGTATTGCCCTATATACGCCATTGCAAAATCTCTGTGTTGAAATCAGTGAAACTTCCTTTCTCATTACAATTAGTATGCTACAATCACTGCATGGGATTGCCACAAGAATGCCGGTGTGGCTCAGTGAGTAAGAATTTGTGCTGTGATTTTGCCTCATAGTAAACCTCAGCAAAGCAGCCAACTCTTCGCTACAAGGACTGTCAGGCATGTGCATGATGCAATGGAGGTTAGCCAGGTTTTGTTTTTTTAATCTGAGAGAACAGGTTTGGAGAGAGAGAGAGAGAGAGAGAGAGAGAGAGAGAGAGAGAGAGAGAGAGAGATTACCTACGACTCCCATAGGGGTTGGGCAATCCTTGGGCAGAGGAGGGAGAGTTCGTGTGTAGTAGGACAGGTTGGAGTAGGCTTCCCAGCTTTTATAATTATAGTCCGCATTGAAGGTTGGTGGACTGTCGATCAGATGAGAGCGGGCTTGAGAGAGAGAAAACAAAATTGATTAACATGAATTCAAAATAAACAGTGATGACTTTGTATGCTATTGTAATTAATTACCAAATAGTTTTGACAAAGCAAAACTTCACATCAATAGTTTTGACATTGTCAAATGGCAAGAGAGAAAAGCTAATGAAGACTATGACTTTATTGAACTCAACTCACATGTCAGAACATATCTCATGATAGCATCCCTGAGGAATGAAATGCTGTTGATGATGTTCCAGAGCCCCTTGTAGTTGGTGAGTATGTAATGCACTGTGTTGGGGTTGGGCTTCAGAGACACTTTAATCCACGTGAAAAATTCAGCTGTCAAATCAAAATCAAAGCATATTAATTAAGTGTCTAAAGAAAAAAGATTGAGTTTTTTATGTGGATTTTTATACAGCTATCCGTATATATTGGATGTACGTTACGTTGTGTGCAGTTGTGACCATAGAATCCAGTTCGTGTGCAGTCGCACTCATAGTCTTCTGAGCCCATGGCAGTACACACGCCGCGGTTGAGGCATGGCTGCGAACAGCAAGGGTTGCCTGCATAGACATATTTTTGGTTAGGTTAGACTGAGTGTAATAAATTATGATCACAAAAATATGTAATTATCTGATCATTTCTATGTTCATATAGACCTACATACCGTATCAAATCATTAACATAGATAGGCCTATAGCCAAACGCCTAGGCTATCAAATGCAAAATATGTTTTTTGATATAGCCTTAAAAGAAACTCATAATGCTTCGATAGCTGATTGAAAAATGGTTAGAGTCAATAAAATGTTTAGACACATTTTGTTAACACGTTGCAAATATGATATATTCAAACAAACACATTTAAACTGCATCAAAGTTTAATAACTTCTATCTCATCATGTTCTTACCTCCTTCGCAGACAAATATTATGCCCAGAGGCAGAAATAAAAGCGGGGATATGATTCTGTTCATTCCAATGTCTTTTATCGATAGCGCAACTCTGTTTTTGTCTTCCGTTTGAGGTATCCAACTCTGAGGTTGTGAATGAACCTGTGTGCTGTGAGGACACGTTTTATAATACTTGATGTGGGCGTGAATTTAACAGACGGAGCTATGAGCTCAACCTCTAATGTTCATCGATACATTAGGATTTACGACTGACC
Source organism: Brachymystax lenok tsinlingensis (assembly GCA_030435695.1). NCBI lineage: Eukaryota > Metazoa > Chordata > Actinopteri > Salmoniformes > Salmonidae > Brachymystax > Brachymystax lenok. Next base: position 40,604,899 of record CM059790.1, on the reverse strand, counting down.
AGTGGAATATTTGTATGGAGGATTTAACACCAATTTTGGTAATAATAAACAATCTCAGTCAAACGAATATTAATTAAGCTATAGGAAATAATCAGAAATTACTCATAATTATTCATAGACCTAATGATGGGGAAGTGTGGGGTAAACTGAGCCAAGAGGGTAAATTGAGCCAACCTTGTTTCTAGGAAACCATACCCAAAATGTATAATTTTACCAAATATGTAGGAAAATGTTATCATTTCATAGATTATGTGAAGGAAGAAACCACATAGAAAAAGTTGTAAGCAAGTTAGGTCCAAAAAACAGATTTTCACCAAGTCAAATTAATGTATTGTGTTAGAGGTTTCATGATGCTTGTATCTAAACTAAAATAAATAATTGTATGATTGTTCTATACATCAGTTGGGGTCTCTATATATGAGGTCCTAAACCTAGCATGAAAGTTCATCCTTGTAGCTGTGTGGGCTAATTTAGTCAAAATGTTTGCCTTAGGGAAAGTTGAACCAATGGCCTTGGGGTAAATTGAGCCAAAGGTTGAGCCAATTTAAATGTTTTCATCCTAAGCATAATGCAAGGCATTATCGCTGGGATATGAGGGAACAACAAGGCCTGGCCTATGTTAAGAGGGTTTTAAAAAACGACTAAGTAATACCATATACCCGGAGTAAGATGTGCCAACAGACCACTGTAATGCTTACATTAATTCTGATTTCCAGGGATGCACAACATCCTGAAATATATATAGATATATTTGTTAGAAATAATACTATATTTCCCTTGGCAAAGTAATGCTGAATAAAAATTTAAAAAAATGTTCAACTTACCTCACTCTCCCCTACATGGAATGAGGAGTATTACAAGGAGTATTTGATTTAATTTATTTCCTATTGATTTCCACAAATGTTTTGTTATCGAGGTTACAGAATAAATATATACATTACAGTAATGTGACTGCTGAATTCCGACCCAATTAATGTTATTTCATTTTTGTTATGTATTATGTTGCTCATGTGAATCTTACTTTTCAATGTCTGAATCTCAATTATAATCATTTTATTTGTCAACTAATAATGCCCACATTTAATTTATGGGCTACTCATATTGTCAGACTTTTCAAGTCATTCTTGGTATGGGTGCTTGGAGGGAAATGTAATTCACACTTTGTAGGCCTAATGTATGCCGCTTCTCGAAATATTTTTTTTCAGACCACCAACCAACATTACGTCACAGCATCAACCAGCAAATAACCAGTAAACAACCAGTCTTTGCGCGACCTCGCGTGGAGATATTTTACTTGCAGTGTAAACCCACTTCACAAGAGTGGGTTGGTATCAGAGAAAGCATACGGAAACTGCATTACCGTTCTCTTAGCAGCAGGAAACGATGATGGCAGAACCAACGCGGTGTTGCAACAACAGCATTGCAACCACTTTGGAAAAATTATGCATCATTTGAGGTACTTTTATTTTTCATATTTAATTATTTATACAAGCAGTTCTTTTGAAAGAATACACAAATACTCGTATGTTGAAAGCTATTGTGTATATTTGCAGAAATACATTTTTAATTACACATTAACATATGTTGTTGGAATTACTCAAAAGAGTCTGTAGAATTTAAATCTGGTCTCTTGTGCTGGGCATTGGTTTAAGACTAAGTGCTGGTGACTTCTTAAGGCGGGCTTCCCAGCCGAAACAGTTCGGTAGAGTTCGTGCATGTATTATAATGACAGTTTGGGATGTTTTTTTTCTTAGTTTTGGACTTCGGTGAGTTTTTGTTGTTGTTGGCTATTCTGCAAGCAGAATTCTGCAAAAAATATAATCAGTTTACAACGTAAAACACCAAATAATGCATGCAGAGCAGAATTAGGCCCATACCCGCTACCTATCAAAATCCAGAAAAAAAAACTAAAAACTAAAAGGAAGTGATTAACAAACCTTCCATAACAAAGCCATCACCTACAGAGAGATGAACCTGGAGAAGAGTCCCCTAAGCAAGCTGGTCCTGGGGCTCTGTTCACAAACACAAACAGACCCCACAGAGCCCCAGGACAGCATCACAATTAGACTCAACCAATTCATGAGAAAACAAAAAGATAATTCCTTGACACATTGGAAAGAATTAACAAAAAAACAGAGCAAACTAGAATGCTATTTGGCCCTAAACAGAGAGTACACAGTGGCAGAATACCTGACCACTGTGACTGACCCAAACGTAAGGAAAGCTTTGACTATGTACAGACTCAGTGAGCATAGCCTTGCTATTGAGAAAGGCCGCCATAGGCAGACCTGGCTCTCGAGAAGACAGGCTATGTGCACACTGCCCACAAAATGAGGTGGAAACTGAGATGCACTTCTTAACCTCCTGCCAAATGTATGACCATATTAGAGACACATATTTCCCTCAGATTACACAGATACACAATGAATTTGAAAACAAACCCAATTTTGATAAACACCCATACAGTGGGGAAAAAAAGTATTTAGTCAGCCACCAATTGTGCAAGTTCTCTCACTTAAAAAGATGAGAGAGGCCTGTAATTTTCATCATAGGTACACTTCAACTATGACAGACAAAATGAGGAAAAGTAATCCAGAAAATCACATTGTAGGATTTTTTTATGAATTTATTTGCAAATTATGGTGGAAAATAAGTATTTGGTCAATAACCAAAGTTTATCTCAATACTTTGTTATATACCCTTTGTTGGCAATGACAGAGGTCAATCGTTTTCTGTAAGTCTTCACAAGGTTTTCACACACTGTTGCTGGTATTTTGGCCCATTCCTCCATGCAGATCTCCTCTAGAGCAGTGATGTTTTGGGGCTGTCGCTGGGCAACAGGAACTTTCAACTCCCTCCAAAGGTTTTCTATGGGGTTGAGATCTGGAGACTGGCTAGGCCACTCCAGGACCTTGAAATGCTTCTTACGAAGCCACTCCTTCGTTGCCCGGGCGGTGTGTTTGGGATCATTGTCATGCTGAAAGACCCAGCCACGTTTCATCTTCAATGCCCTTGCTGATGGAAGGAGGTTTTCACTCAAAATATCACGATACATGGCCCCATTCATTCTTTCCTTTACACGGATCAGTCGTCCTGGTCCCTTTGCAGAAAAACTGCCCCAAAGCATGATGTTTCCACCCCCATTCTTCACAGTAGGTATGGTGTTCTTTGGATGCAAGTTCAAACAGGTGCCATTAATACAGGTAATGAGTGGAGGACAGAGGAGCCTCTTAAAGAAGAAGTTACAGGTCTGTGAGAGCCAGAAATCTTGCTTGTTTGTATGTGACCAAATACTTATTTTCCACCATAATTTGCAAATAAATTCATAAAAAATCCTACAATGTGATTTTCTGGATTACTTTTCCTCATTTTGTCTGTCATAGTTGAAGTGTACCTATGATGAAAATTACAGGCCTCTCTCATCTTTTTAAGTGAGAGAACTTGCACAATTGGTGGCTGACTAAATACTTTTTTTCCCCACTGTATCTATTGGGTGAAATACCACAGTGTGTCATCACAGCAGCAAGATTTGTGACCTGTTGCCACATGAAAAGGGCAACCAGTGAAGAGCAAACAACATTGTAAATACAACCCATATTTATGTTTATTTATTTTCCCTTTTGTACTTTAACTATTTGGACATAATATGACTTTTGTAATGTCTTGATTCTTTTGGAACTTTTGTGAGTGTAATCTTTACTGTTAATTGTTATTGTTTATTTCACTTTTCTTTATTATCTAGTTCACTTGCTTTGGCAATGTTAACATATGTTTCCATGCCAATAAAACCCTTAAATTGAATTGAAACTGAATTGAGTCGAAATAGCAGGTCCTGGACAAGGTAGCACATCATGTGAAACAGGTCAAGGTTCCATAGCTGCATGCAGAACAGAAGAAATTAATAGGCAGTGGTTAGAAGACACACTACTGAGCAGACTATTGTCAAGCCCACTTTTACCTCGGTTTAAAGAATAGTTATTTTGCAACCCAATATTGTGAACATACCAGTCAACATTGTATTTGATTAATATCGATCTTAAACAAAATGTATCCATATTTTTCATAAATATTTGACATTGTTTCATTAATTCCTTCTTGCATTTACTTATAAGAACAATAAAAAAAAGACATTGAATAAAATGTAATATATTTTGAATGAATCATCGACATTGCAATGTTTTGAAATGCGGACTTTTAATCTGAAGGTTTGCTATTACCATACAAACTCACGGCATCGTTTGTGCTGCTGGCAGAACCAAGCTAGAAGTAGGGTTGTACTTGTAGAAATGATTGCGCGCATACGTCGCATACCAAAGTTTCACATTTCAAATGTTTTTGGTCGTATGTACGGGATACACATGGTATACACAACTAAATGCTTACTTGCAGGTTCCTTCTGGACAATGCAACAGTAATAAGACATAATGAAATATAAGAATGCGAAGATAAAGTAAATGGCTCAGTAGAAAAGAAATTGAAACATCCGCAGGTTGCATCATACTTCTCTCAGGGATTTCTGCAATTCTTCCTACTCTCATGGGCAGCCTTTCTGGTCAGATAAGTAGCGAACAATGTCTCTGATACAACCCATGCGCCAAATTTCAGTTTTCGATTAGTCTCCCCATAAATTCTGACTTCCTAAATTACCAAAGCTTAAAGTTGAGTTCCGCTACGAGGTGTGTACGTTTTTCGAGAGACGGTGTTTAGCACCTCCTCCGGCTCATCGTATACCGTATACAGTGGAGCCATACTTCAGGCGTTGATGACATATTTCCTAGGATTTATGAGCTGATTTTGTTCTCAAGGTAGGTGGACAAATAACTATCATTCCTCAGTGTTGCATGTTTGTTACAATACAAACACGTAAAGCCTGTTCTGTATGTTGGTGTAGCCTATTTAACTTTGGACACTGCGCTTTTCGAGATTGTTGTGTCGAGTCAGTGTAATATTAACTTGATTATCTTTCCGTAAGTGGCATGTCAAAGGCAATACATTGCCTTATTACACCACTATATAATTCGATTATAATTCGATCAGAACTGGAAATATATTATTCTAATTTTCAAATGATTGTGTTAACTTCTACAAGAATAGGCTAGTCAAAATCAGCAAGTAAGACATTTTAGTTTTAAAACGTTTTTAAACACTTGCACGTTAAACACTAATTTTAAAGAAATTATGCAACTCATCATCAATTTATCAATTCCACTGAAGATATTTGGCAAATGTAGGTTATTAAGAATGATATGGATTGGTGCGTCATTTGTTTTCATTGCTGTGTCTTGCTGTGATAAATGTTATTATTTTCCCTTTGCTTTTGTTATTACGTTAATTTGATGCAGTGTCCCGCCACTGTCTATGAGCAGAGGATACCTTATTACATAGTACTAAAAGAAGTGTTACAACATGGCATATTACAATACAATGGCAATTACATGGCAATTAAGCCTGTTGATTACAGGTATGGCTAAGTCCATGGCCTTGTGTTTAGGAACATCACAATTCAGTCATTGAATTTACTTTTGAATGAATAACCGTTATTGTAATTTCATACTAATTTAATGATGAGACCAGATAGTTAAGCACATTGGCACAGCTTTCTTTAATGTCCCTTGTACCAAAATAACCAAAAGCCCATTCAGTGGTCAGACCAAGCGGTTTGTGTTCCTATCCAATCCACTCAGCTCTTATTGCTTTGTGGATGGATTGTTCAGAAATATGGAACACATGCAGGTCACCACGTCACAGCCCGAACGGGCTCATTCAGAACTTGGACCATCCATTCAATCTACGTGCCCAGCACTGCGAACACACAACCACACTACGTGCATGAACTCCTCACAGAAATGCTACGCTTTGTTGAACAACTGAGGGGAGCCTTGGAGCCACACTGGGCTTGTGGTCTACAATAATACACACACACAGAGACACACACACACAAATTATTAGGCTGTGGTAGCATCTCTGACTTCGCTGAGTCACATAGGCCTCTCTATCTCTCTCACACACACACACACGCGCAGGCACGCACGCACGCACACACACACACACACACACACACACACACACACACACACACACACACACACACACACACACACACACACACACACACACACACACACACACACACAGGCCTATCTCAGCCTTGTGGCTTCAGTACATCCCCTCTCCCTGGTCCTACCATCACTACAGTAGCTGATAACCAGTTATTTCAGTAGCTGATAACCAGTTATAACCAGTTATTTCAAATTAGTATTTTACATCATCACTGTTTCAAACAGTTTCACTCACCAGCAATGTGTCATTGGACTTGGACAGTATACAACTGTCAAGCAAAGCTATTGTTTCACTAACTCTGCCACAAGTTACCATATGTCATATCTGTCATATTATGATGCTCTGTGTGTCCCCAGTCTGTAGATTCTACCCAGTGTCCCTGGAGGATCTTCTTAAGTTCAAGGACACATTTGGAGACTGGACAGAGACTCTCCTCCTACAGTAGCTGACACCAACTCTCCCACCAGCCAACCATGTCTTCCATAGACCCCTACCAGTACATTATTGTAAGTCCACACATGTCCGGTTACATTCAAATTCTTTGGTATTTACTATACTGCATGTTTTGCATACATTTACTTGGTATTTTGGTAGTGTAACAAACAGCTTCTCACAGCTTCACCTTAAGGCCAGTGAGTCATGTGTTCCAGTAATGAGAAGGAACCTACTACTCTAGATAAGACTATCTTGGGCCACATAGTGTTTCTGATAAAGCAGTATTACTTCAGTAGAAAACCTTACCATTGTTCTGTCTCAATCTATCAACATTAGAATAGAGGGCAGCTCTGTTCTCACTACAATTCTCTTCCCACTCGTTCCTGAGTGGTGCAGCGGTCTAAGGCACTGCATCTCAGTGCTTGAGGCGTCACTACAGACACCCTGGTTTGAATCCAGGCTTTATCACAGCTGGCCGTGATTGGGAGTCCCATAGGGCGGTGCACAATTGGCCCAACGTCGTCTGGGTTTAGCCGGTGTAGGCCGTCATTGTAAATAAGAATTTGTTCTCAATTGACTTGCCTAGTTAAATAAAGGTTAAATAAAAAAATGTAAAATCACTACAGCTCTGCTCTCACTAAAGCTCTCTTCTCAGTACAGCTCTCTTCTCAGTACAGCTCTCTTCTCAGGGCTAGGGGTAGGCCTTGTGTTAATCATGATAGGATAAAGAAGGTGTAGGGTGGCCCAGCCCCCAAAGTGACTCAGATCAACTGTATGCAAGGATGTCCTTTCTGTTGTCTTAGGAATTCAACATTCTATGTGTTATCTCACCAACCCCATCTTGGCACACCTCTGGGTAGCAGAGGTTCACTTGTCTTTACCTCTTGTAGGTTTGACATCTGATTGGAAGTTAACTCAACCGTTAACTCAACATGCTATTGGTCAACAACTCAGATTTTTTTATCTACACATGGTCAGATGTTATAAAGGGTCTTTGATGAATTGCCTCTTTCTCTTTTTTGTTCCTGACCTGCACTGGTAAGATATTTACACTGTTGCTTTCTCTCTCCACCCCAGGACTCCTGGGGCATGGCCTTTCAGGTCATGACTTCTCTCTCCACCCCAGGGACTCCTGGGGCATGGCCTTTCAGGTCATGACTTCTCTCTCCACCCCAGGGACTCCTGGGGCATGGCCTTTCAGGTCATGACTTCTCTCTCCACCCCAGGGACTCTTGGGGCATGGCCTTTCAGGTCATGACTTCTCTCTCCACCCCAGGGACTCTTGGGGCATGGCCTTTCAGGTCATGACTTCTCTCTCCACCCCAGGACTCCTGGGGCATGGCCTTTCAGGTCATGACTTCTCTCTCCACCCCAGGGACTCTTGGGGCATGGCTTTTCAGGTCATGACTTCTCTCTCCACCCCAGGACTCCTGGGGCATGGCCTTTCAGGTCATGACTTCTCTCTCCACCCCAGGGACTCTTGGGGCATGGCTTTTCAGGTCATGACTTCTCTCTCCACCCCAGGGACTCTTGGGGCATTGCCTTTCAGGTCATGACTTCTCTCTCCACCCCAGGGACTCTTGGGGCATGGCCTTTCAGGTCATGACTTCTCTCTCCATCCCAGGGACTCTTGGGGCATGGCCTTTCAGGTCATGACTTCTCTCTCCATCCCAGGGACTCTTGGGGCATGGCCTTTCAGGCCATGACTTCTCTCTCCACCCCAGGGACTCTTGGGGCATGGCCTTTCAGGTCATGACTTCTCTCTCCACCCCAGGGACTCTTGGGGCATGGCCTTTCAGGTCATGACTTCTCTCTCGCTCTCCCTCTCTGATCATGCTTAGAATAATGTCTTGTAATGCTTGTTAATGATATGTAACTTGAGTTTATTCCTTGTATAATGTATCCTTCATTTTACAAAGTAATTAAATAGACTATTTAGAATTCCATTCTCAGACATTTCTTGATTGCCTATTACTGTAACTCAACTAAATCAAAGCAAATTCTATTTGTCACGTGCGCTGTATATAACAGGTGTAGATCTTACCGTGAAAGGCTTACTTAGAAGCCCTTAAACCAACAATGCAGTTTTATGATAAACAAGAGTTAAGAAAATATTTACTAAATAAACTAAAGTAAAAAAAAGTTACACAATATAATAACAAAAACGAGGCTATATACAGGGGGTACAGATGTGTCAATGTGCGGGGTACAAGTTAGTCGAGGTAATTGAGGTAATATGTACATGGGGGTCAGCGAGTAGCAGCAGTGTTAAAAAATGCAAATAGTCCTGGTAATCATTTGATTAATTGTTCAGTAGTCTTATTGGTAGAAGCAGTTAAGGAGCCTTTTGGACCTAGGCTTGCCGTACGGTAGCAAAGAGAACAGTCAATGACTGGGGTGGCTGGAGTGTTTGACAATTTTTGGGGGCCTTTCTCTGACACTGCCTAGTATAGAGGTCCTGGATGGCAGGAAGCTTGGCCCCAGTGATGTACTGGGCTGCTCGCACTACCCTCTGTAGCACCTTATGGTCGGATGCCGAGCAGTTGCCATACCAGGCAGTGATGGTGCAGCTGTAGAACTTTTGGTGGATCTGGGGACCCATGCCAAATCTTTTCTGTCTCCTGAGGGGGAATAGTCTCTTGCATATTTTAATTATCAGGTAAACATCAGGTAAATTATCAGGTAAACATTTTAATAGGCTAATTGCATAGTCTTATTCTTATCACGGGTCGCATGTGAGGTAAATTTAATAAACACATATCAAATATTACCCCACTACAAATGTGCCCTGTTGTCTTGACATGGAGATATTCCACTGTAGCCTCATTGGCTGCTCAGTTCTTATTGAAAGTCTATGCCTGCTGCCAAGCCTCACTCATCACTGTTATGCTGTAGTGGAGACTAGCAGATCTGCAGATTCACTACCAGGGGAATGGTGATTAGACAAAATGACATCATCATACCTTCTGTTTACAAATGACCGTCTGACAGATTAACCTAAAACAACAAGAAAGCAACAAAACTACAGTTGTCTGCCGTAGGAGTACGGGATCTGATCGTCTTTCACAGTACCTGTGTCACGACTTCCGCCGAAGTCGGTTCCTCTCCCTATTCGGGCGGCGTTCCGCGTTCGACGTCACCGGTCTACTAGCCATCGCCGATCCACTTTTCATGTTCCATTTGTTTTGTCTTGTTTTCACACACACCTGGCTTTAACTCATTACTGTTAGGTATTTAACCCTCTGTTTCCCCCATGTCTGTGTGGGGAATTGTTTGCTGTATGTCGGTTACGCCGGGTTGTATGTTTCCACCGATGCCTTTTGTATAGACGTTTTTGTGCAGTTTATTGTACTGTTTGCTGCCTTGCTTGTTTTGGGCATTTGTTTTATGAACGCGGTTGCGTTTCAGTATTTGCCTAGTAAAGTGCTTAGTCCACTCATCTCTGCTCTCCTGCGCAAGACTTCCTCACACCAGCTACACCCAAAGCTTGACATCCTGTATACTGCCAATCTGTAAATAGCACCCCCAACTACCTCATCTCCATATTATTACTTACCCTCTTGCTCTTTTGCACCCCAGTATCTCTACTTGCACATCATCATCTGCACATATCACTCCAGTATTAATGCTAAATTGTAATTATTTTCGCCTCTATGGCCTATTTATTGCCTACCTACATTTGCACACACTGTACATAGATTTTTCTATTGTGTTATTGACTGTACGTTTGTTTATGTGTAACTCTGTGTTGATGTTTTTGTCGCACTGCTATGCTTTATCTTGGCCAGGTGGCAGTTGTAAATGAGAACTTGTTCTCAACTGGCCTACCTGGTTAAATAAAGGTGAAATAAATACAAATAAAAACAGTAAGAAAGGATAGGACTCACGAGACACAGGTTAGCATAGTGTATCTTCAGCCCAGGTTTGGACACAAATCACATTTGAAATTGTACCCTCTGTACCTAAGTAGTTATATGTTGGAATTCAAGTGTGATAGATTTGTGTTTGTGTGAGTAGTGTGTTCTGGCTCACAGTCGAGGAATGTTTCCTGGCTCCCAGACTGTCTGTTATGTGTTGTGTTTGTATGATGAATGTTTCCTGGCTCACAGACTCTCTGTTATGTGTTGTGTTTGTATGATGAATGTTTCCTGGCTCACAGACTGTCTGATATGTGTTGTGTTAGTATGAGGAATGTTTCCTGGCTCACAGACTGTCTGTTATGTGTTGTGTTTGTATGAGGAATGTTTCCTGGCTCCCAGACTCTCTGTTATGTGTTGTGTTTGTATGATGAATGTTTCCTGGCTCACAGACTGTCTGATATGTGTTGTGTTAGTATGAGGAATGTTTCCTGGCTCACAGACTGTCTGTTATGTGTTGTGTTTGTATGAGGAATGTTTCCTGGCTCACAGACTGTCTGTTATGTGTTGTGTTTGTATGATGAATGTTTCCTGGCTCACAGACTGTCTGCTATGTGTTGTGTTTGTATGAGGAATGTTTCCTGGCTCACAGACTGTCTGTTATGTGTTGTGTTTCTGTGCAGGTGGAGCAGCAGTTCTCTCACAAGTTCAGAGTGACGGTGGTGCGAGCTGAGAATGTCACCAAGGGAGCACTGGGTGACCTGTGTGAGTCTGACAACACCTGTTATTCCACATGCTCCTAGGTTCACACGTTAACAATCACAAATTCTCCAAAATAAGAAAACACACACCACAGGGAGTTGTCATTTCTGTAAAAACTAAGAATTGTTGTTGTGTCGTGAAATGGTCATAACACTATAGTGTCATCTATTTGTTTATATGTATGTTTCTATCACTCAATGTACATTGATATGTTAGCTTGTATGTAAATCAAATCAATCAATTCTATAGTCTAGGTGTAAACTATCACTGAAATGCTTACTCATGAGCTCTTCCCAACAATGCAGAGAGAAAAATAACTATACAAGGAATAAATACGTAATGAGTAATAATAACTTGGCTATAGACCATTGCTCACGAGTGGCACAATGGTCTGAGGCACTGCATCTCAGTGCAAGAGGCATCACCACAATCCCTGGTTCAAATCCAGGCTGTATCACATTTGGATGTGATTGGGAATCCCATAGGGTGGTGCACAATTGGCCCAGCATTGTCTGGGTTTGGCTGTCATTGTAAATAAGTGTGTGTTCTTAACTGACTTGCCTAGTTATATGGGGTACCTGTGCAGGGGTATGAGGTTATTGAGGTAGATATGTAAATATAGGTAGACAGTCTGTGTACTGGGCTGTATGCACTACCCTCTGTAGCGCCTTGCAGTCAGATGCCAAGCATTTGCCATACCAAGGGGTGATGCAGCCAGTCAAGAGGCTCTCAAGGGTGAATAACTTTTTGAGGATCTGAGGGCCCATGCCAAATCTTTTCTGGTCCTGAGGGGGAAGAAGCATTGTCGTGCCCTCTTCATGACTGTGCGTGTGGACCATGACAATTCCTTAGTGATGTGGACACTGAGGAACTTGAAGCTCTCGACCTGTCCACTACAGCCCTGTCTATGTGGATGGGGGCGTGCTCGGCCCTCCATTTCCTGTAGTCCATTTCCCATGGGGCGGCGGGGCGGCGGGGCAGCCTAGGGGTTAGAGCGTTGGACTAGTAACCGAAAGGTTGCAAGTTCAAATCCCTGAGCTGACAAGGTACAAATCTGCCGTTCTGCACCTGAACAGGCAGTTAACCCACTGTTCCTAGGCTGTCATTGAAAATAAGAATTTGTTCTTAACTGACTTGCCTAGTAAAATAAAGGTTAAATAAAAATGTACTGTATGTAACACATATGTTTGTGTCTGCAGTGGACACTCCTGACCCCTATGTGGAGCTGTTCATCCCAACTTCCCCAGAGAGCAGGAAACGAACGCGCCACATAGACAATGACATCAACCCTGAATGGAATGAAACCTTTGACTTCATACTAGACCCAAACCAGGAGAACTTCCTAGAGGTGAGCAAAAAGTGTAGGAAAATCAAAACAGACTGTAACTTTATGTCAGGCCCAGTCCACTACAGTACAATGGTTGCCTGAAGCTTGTTTGTTGGTGCTTTACTACTCAATCAGATAACGTTAATGGATGCCAATTACGTGATGGATGAGAAACTTGGGACTGCGTCGTACAACATCTCCAAAATGTTGAAAACTGGTCAGACGGAGACGGTGCCTTTTCTTATCGGCAAAGTAAGCTCTTTACACTTTCACTGTCTGTCTGTAGTAACTACATTAACCTACATCACAAAGTGTGTCTGAATTACATTAGCTCTCACCAGACTGTAGTTGTCTGTTGAGTGATGACTTATCTATGAGAGTTTTTCCTCTCTTCTCATCTTTTTTTCTTCCTGAATATCCCTTTCTTTTCTTTGTTTCCCTATTGGGAATTGGGTCCCCCTCTTCCTTACTCTAGCCTACCCACCTGCATCTCTACCCCTTCTCTCCTCTCATCACCCTCCTCTCATCCCTCCTCCCTCTTCTTGTGGATGTTGTATTCTATCCCAGGGTGTTTTGCAGTTGACAGATTAATCAATGTTTTCTCTTCTACAGTAACCAGTAACTTTGTGTTGTTTTTACAGGCAACCAATGTGTACTTAGAGATGGCCCTGGAGGTCTGGTAGGTACACTTTCATTAATACTCCTCTCCTCGTGTCTGTCTGTCTGTCTGTCAGGAAGCCTGTCTGGTTTACAGATGCTATCTTAAACACAGGGGCTTCTCTGGTTCACCTGAAGGCCTCTCTCTAAAATTCAAATTGCTTTATTGGCATCTCTCTCTTTCTCCATGTAAAAAAAATGTATAAGCACACAGCCAGATAATAACCCTTCAAACTGTAGCACTGGGTGGAACAATAATTTAGACTCAGGTTAAACAAAACACAGGAATTCACATCAAGCTATTTAACCCACACCAGAGTGATGAGTACATTTCTTTCTACTTTTAACAACTGTAACTGTTTACTGTCAGTAAACACATGGCTTAGATTTACTGTACTGTTGCATCACAAAGGGCTGTTGCTTTAGATGAAGGGGAGAATATGTTTGGCATGTTTTGGAGGTAGGACGTCAGAGGTCTTGGGTGTGTTTGTCTCGGGAGGTCTGTCTCAAACCAGACCATCTTGGAACCAGGCTTTTATTCAAAGTGACTTACAGTCATGCGTACATAGTAACCTACAGTACATAAAATCAATCACTATGGCTGACCAAGAGGTCTGCTACATGTCTGTTTCCATATGGGAAAATATTTGATGTTTTAAAGCTGTTGTTGATATGAAATTACACAACTGTATTTGTATTTGTATTTATTATGGATGCTGCCAAGGCAGCAGCTACTCTTCCTGAGGTCCAGCAAAATTAAGGCAGTTCATACAATTTTTAAAACATTACCACATTCACAACACACTGTGTGCCCTCAGGCCCCTACTCCACCACTACCACATATCTACAGTACTAAATCCATGTGAATGTATAGTGTGTGTGCATGTGTCTGTGGCAATGTTTGTGTTGCTTCACAGTCCCCGCTGCTCCATAAGGTGTTTTTTTTAATCTAATTTTACTGCTTGCGTCAATTACTTGATGTGGAATAGAGTTCCATGTAGTACTGTGCGCCTCCCATAGTCTGTTCTGGACTTGGGGACTGTGAACAGACCTTTTGTGGCATGTCTTGTGGGGTATGCATGGGTGTCCGAGCTGTGTGCCAGTAGTTTAGACATGTCAATACCTCTCATAAATAAAAGTAGTGATGAAGTCAATCTCTCCTCCACTTTCAGCCAGGAGAGATTGACATGCATATTATTAATATTAGCTCTCTTTGTACATCCAAGGGCCAGCCGTGCTGCCCTGTTCTGAGCCAATTGCAATTTTCCAAAGTCCTTTTGTGGCACCTGAACACACGACTGAACAGTAGTCAAGGTGCGACAAAACTAGAGCCTGTAGGACCTGCCTTGTTGATAGTGTTGTTAAGGCAGAGCATCGCTTTATTATTGTCACGATCTTCTGGCGTAACGGACCAAGGTGCAGCGGGCATAGCGTTCCACATGTTTATTTAAACGGGAACCGTCAAAAACAATGAAGCAACAGACCGTAACATCTGTAAAGCACAAACACAGGCACTAACCAAAAACAATTACCCACAAAGGCAGGTGGGGAAGGGAACAAACTAAATAGGATTCCCAATTAGAGGCAACGACTAACAGCTGCCTCTATTTGGGAACCAACACAAAGACACCTAGAAAACCCTAGTCACGCCCTGACCTAACACACCATCGAGAAACCCAGAGGGCTCTCTATGGCCAGGGTGTGACAGTACCCCCCCCCCCCCAAAGGTGCGGACTCCGACCGCAACCAAAAGTCAATAGGGGGGGTTCGGGTGGGCCTTCTGCGTCGGTGGCGGCTCCGGTGCGGGCCAGAGTGAAGACACACTGGGGGCCCGGTGCGTGGAGCCGGAACAGGATTCACCAGACTGGACAGGCGAACTGGACGCCTGGTGCGAGGAACTGGCACAGGTCCCACCGGACTGGTCTCCCGCACCTCTGGGCGAGTGTTGGGAGCTGGCACTGGACGCACCGGGCTGGGGATACGCACTGGACGTACTGGGCTGGAGCGACACCCTGGAGGCCTGGTGTGTGGAGCCGGAACAGGACGTACTGGGCTGGGACGACACCCTGGAGGCCTGGTGTGTGGAGCCAGAACAGGACGTACTGGGCTGGGACGACACCCTGGAGGCCTGGTGTTTGGAGCCAGAACAGGACGTACTGGGCTGGGACGACACCCTGGAGGCCTGGTGCGTGGAGCCGGAACAGGACGTACTGGGCTGGTCTCACACACCTCTGGGTGAGTGCGGGGAGCTGGTACTGGAACAGGACGTACTGAGGCGCAACGTGCATGGGGTTCCACCTATTTTTAATCAATGTGAAACTTACAAAAAACAACCAAATGAAGACCGGACAAATAGGTGTGCTCACAGGCACTAACCAAAAACAATTACCCACAAAGGCAGGCGGGGAAGGAAACAAACTAAATAGGATTCCCAATTAGAGGCAACGACTAACAGCTGCCTCTAATTGGGAACCAACACAAAACCCAACATAAAGACACCTAGAAAACGCTAGTCCTGACCTAACACACTATAGAGAAACCCAGAGGGCTCTCTATGGCCAGGGCTTGAATATTATAGACAAACTTCTCCCCATCTTAGCTACTACTGCATCAATTTTGACCATGACAGTTTACAATCTAGGGTTACTACAAGCAGTTTAGTCATCTCAACTTGCTCAATTTCTAAACAACTACCTTTTACAACTACCTTTTACACACAAGTGTAAAGGAATGAATAAGAATATGTACATATAAATATATGGATGAGCGATGGCCAAACGGCATATGCAAGATGCAGTAGATGGTATAGAATACAGTATATACAGTGGGGGAAAAAAGTATTTAGTCAGCCACCAATTGTGCAAGTTCTCTCACTTAAAAAGATGAGAGAGGCCTGTAATTTTCATCATAGGTACACTTCAACTATGACAGACAAAATGAGGAAAAAATCCAGAAAATCACATTGTAGGATTTTTATGAATTTATTTGCAAATTATGGTGGAAAATAAGTATTTGGTCAATAACAAAAGTTTATCTCAATACTTTGTTATATACCCTTTGTTGGCAATGACAGAGGTCAAACGTTTTCTGTAAGTCTTCACAAGGTTTTCACACACTGTTGCTGGTATTTTGGCCCATTCCTCCATGCAGATCTCCTCTAGAGCAGTGATGTTTTGGGGCTGTCGCTGTGCAACACAGACTTTCAAAGATTTTCTATGGGGTTGAGATCTGGAGACTGGCTAGGCCACTCCAGGACCTTGAAATGCTTCTTCTGAGCCACTCCTTCGTTGCCGAGGCGGTGTGTTTGGGATCATTGTCATGCTGAAAGACCCAGCCACGTTTCTTCTTCAATGCCCTTGCTGATGGAAGGAGGTTTTCACTCAAAATCTCACGATACATGGCCCCATTCATTCTTTCCTTTACACAGATCAGTCGTCCTGGTCCCTTTGCAGAAAAACAGCCCCAAAGCATGATGTTTCCACCCCCATGCTTCACAGTAGGTATGGTGTTCTTTGGATGCAACTCAGCATTCTTTGTCCTCCAAACACGACGAGTTGAGTTTTTACCAAAAGTTCTATTTTGGTTTCATCTGACATTCTCCCAATCCTCATCTGGATCATCCAAATGCTCTCTAGCAAACTTTAGACGGGCCTGAACATGTACTGGCTTAAGCAGGGGACACGTCTGGCACTGCAGGATTTGAGTCGCTGGCGGCGTGAGTGTGTTACTGATGGTAGGCTTTGTTACTTTGGTCCCAGCTCTCTGCAGGTCATTCACTAGGCCCCCGTGTGGTTCTGGGATTTTGCTCACCGTTCTTGTGATCATTTTGACCCCACGGGTGAGATCTTGCGTGGAGCCCCAGATCGAGGAAGATTATCAATGGTCTTGTATGTCTTCCATTTCCTAATAATTGCTCCCACAGTTGATTTCTTCAAACCAAGCTGCTTACCTATTGCACATTCAGTCTTCCCAACCTGGTGCAGGTCTACAATTTTGTTTCTGGTGTCCTTTGACAGCTCTTTGGTCTTGGCCATAGTGGAGTTTGGAGTGTGACTGTTTGAGGTTGTGGACAGGTGTCTTTTATACTGATAACAAGTTCAAACAGGTGCCATTAATACAGGTAATGAGTGGAGGACAGAGGAGCCTCTTAAAGAAGAAGTTACAGGTCTGTGAGAGCCAGAAATCTTGCTTGTTTGTATGTGACCAAATACTTATTTTCCACCATAATTTGCAAATAAATTCATGAAAAATCCTACAATGTGATTTTCTGGATTTTCTTTCCTCATTTTGTCTGTCATAGTTGAAGTGTACCTATGATGAAAATTACAGGCCTCTCTCATCTTTTTAAGTGAGAGAACTTGCACAATTGGTGGCTGACTAAATACTTTTTTTCCCCACTGTACATATGAGATGCGTAATGTAGGGTATGTAAACATTATATAAATGGCATTGTTTGAAGTGACTAGTGATAGATTTATTACATCCCATTTTTTATTATTAAACTGGCTAGAGATGTGATCAGTATGTTGGCAGCAGCCACTCAATGTTACTGATGGCTGTTTAACAGTCTGATGGCCTTGAGATAGAAGCTGTTTTTCAGTCTCTCGGTCCCAGCTTTGATGCACCAGTACTGACCTCTCCTTCTGGATGATAGCGGGGTAATCAGGCAGTGGCTCAGGTGGTTGTTGTCCTTGATCATCTTTTTGGCCTTCCTATGACATCAGGTGGTGTAGGTGTCCTGGAGGGCAGGTAGTTTGCCCCCCTGTGATGAGTTGTGCAGACCTCACTACCCTCTGGAGAGCCTTACGGTTGTGGGCGGAGCAGTTGCCGTACCAGGCGGTGATACAGCCCGACAGGATGCTCTCGATTGTGCATCTGTAGAAGTTTGTGAGTGTTTTTGGAGACAAGCCACTTTTCTTCAGCCTCCTGTTTGCGCCTTCTTCACCACGCTGTCTGTGTGGGTGGGCCATTTCAGTTTGTCCGTGATGTGTACGCATAGGAACTTAAAACTTTCCACCTTCTCCACTACTGTCCCGCTGATGTGTATAGGGGGGTGCTCCCTCTGCTGTTTCCTGAAGTCCACAATCATCTCCTTTGTTTTGTTGACGTTGAGTGTGAGGTTATTTTCCTGACATCACACTCTGAGGGCTCTCACCTCCTCCCTGTAGGCCGTCTCGTCATTGTTAGTAATCAAGCCTACCACTGTAGTGTTGTCTGCAAACTTGATGATTGAGTTGGAGAAGTGCATGGCCACGCAGTCATGGGTGAACAGTTAGTACAGGAGAGTGCTGAGAACACACCCTTGTGGGGCCCCAGTGTTGAGGATCAGCGGGGTGGAGATGTTGTTTCGTACCCTCACCACCTGGAGGCGGCCCGTCAGAATGTCCAGGACCCAGTTGCACAGGGTTTGGAGGGTACTATGCTGTTAAATGCTGAGCTGTGATTGATGAACAGCATTACATAGGTATTCCTCTTGTCCAGATGGGTTAGGGCAGTGTGCAGTGTGATTGTGATTGCGTCGTCTGTGGACCTATTGGGGCGGTAAGCAAATTGGAGTGGGTCTAGGGTGTCAGGTAGGGTGGAGGTGATATGATCCTTGACTAGTCTCTCAAAGCACTTCATGATTACGGAAGTGAGTGCTATGGGGCGAAAGTCATTTAGATCAGTTACCTTGGCTTTCTTGGGAACAGGAACAATGGTGGCCCTCTTAACCTCTTAGCGCGCCGATCCCTTTAGCGGGATCGTTTTCAGAGCAAACATAACGCGCCAAATTCAAAATACATATTCGTAATACATATTCGTAATATTTAACCCGATATACAAGTGTTGCATAGTGTTGCATAGCCATCAAAAGCTCTGCTTCTTGGCAATATCACTGCGTTGTCAGATTTTAAAAGGCTTTACGTGAAAGCACTACATTTGATTGTTTGAGGCTAGTACCTCACATATTTTCCACATTAGCATAAATTCATATCCAGCTCGGTTCTCAAAATATCCATATCACAGCTAATATAAATAAACTTACCTTTCAAATAACTTCTTCTGAGGTCTTCCCAAGTGTCCAAACAAGATAATCCATGGTTCTTTTGTTAGAAAAAGTAAATAATTATATCCATAAATATCCGTTGTTTTTGGCACGTTACGTTCAGCTACTCCACCAAGCATTGTCAGTCTACTCGCCCGTTTTACAGTGAAGGGATCGCGTTCAAATTATACCTCTCATCTTTTCACAAACAAATCAAATATCATTAATAATGCATCCTTATGTATTCTTTTATGAATAATAGCGATCATATTTTACAAGAACGGTAAGTGAAAGCGTTAAAAGACGAAAAGAAAGTTGGTCGCTGGCGCGTTCCGTTCTCGTGAGCGTGCACGCGTCTGTTTACCTATTTTCCCTACCCGTAGTAATTCTCTCTCTCTAAGGATCTGGTCAGAGCTTTTTCCTCCATACCCTTTCCAGAGACTGTTGACATCTAGTGGAAGCCATAAGTACTGCAACCTCGGTCCTATTCCCCATAGAAAAATATTACATGGGCTTCAAAATGAGAGGAGAGCCAAAGAAAATAAATTCCGGACAGAAATTTCTCTGGTTTTTGCCTGCTAAATCTGTTCTGGAATAGCCACAGACTATATCTTAATGGTTTTATAAACTTCAGAGTGTTTCCTATCCAATAGTACTAAATATGTAAATATCCTAGTTTCTGGCCATGAGTGGTAGGCATTTAACTTTGGGCACGTCAGACAGGCGAAAATTCGGAAAATGGGACCCTAGCTGGAAGAGGTTAAAGCATGTGGGAACAGCAGACTGGGATAGGGATTGATTGAATATGTCCGTAAACACACCAGCCAGCTGGTCTGTGCATGCTCTGAGGACGCGGCTAGGGATGCCGTCTGGGCCGGCAGCCTTGCGAGGATAAACACGTTTAAATGTTTTACTCACGTTGGCTGCAGTGAAGAAGAGCCTGCAGGTTTTGGTAGCGGGCCATGTCAGTGGCACTGCATTGTCCTCAAAGTGAGCATAGAAGTTGTTTAGTTTGTCTGGGAGCAAGATGTCAGTGTCAATGACGGGGATGGTTTTCTTTTAATCCGTGATTGACTGTAGACCCTGCCACATACATCTCGGGTCTGAGCCATTGAATTGCGACTCTACTTTGTCTCTATACTGACGCTTAGCTTGTTTGATTGCCTTGCGGAGGGAATAGCTACACTTTGTATTCGGTCATGTTTCCGGTTGCCTTGCCATGATTAAAAGCAGTGGTTCGCGCTTTCTGTTTTGCGCAAATGCTGCCATCAATCCACGGTTTCTGGTTGGGGAAGGTTTTAATAGTCACCGTGGGTACAACATCACCGATGCACTTGCTAATAAACTCGCTCACCAAATCAGCGTATACATCAATGTTGTTGTCTGAGGCTATCCAGAACATATCCCAGTCCACGTGATCGAAGCAATCTTGAAGCGTGGAATCAGATTGGTCGGACCAGCATTGAACAGACATGAGCATGGGCGTTTCCTGTTTTAGTTTCAGTCTATAGGCTGGGAGCAACAAATTGGAGTCATGGTCAGATTTGCCGAAAGGAGGGCGAGGGAGGGCTTTGTATGCGTCGCGGAAGTTAGAGTAGCAATGATCCAGAATTTTGCCAGCCTGGGTCGCGCATTCGATATGCTGATAAAATTTAGGGGAGCCTTGTTTTCATATCAGCCTTGTTAAATGCAGCCTCAGGATATGTGGTTTCCAGTGTACATAGAGTCTAATTAAGTTATTTCAGGGCCGTCGAGGTGTCTGCTTGGGGGGGGGGGATATACATGGCTGTGATTATAATCGAAAAGAATTCTCTTTGGTAGATAATGCGGTCTGCATTTGATTGTAAGGAATTCTAGGTCAGGTGAACAAAAGGACTTGAGTTCCTGTATGTTGTTATGATCACACCACGACTCGTTAATCATAAGGCATACATCTCCGCCCTTCTTCTTACCAGAGTGATGTTTGTTTCTGTCGGAAACCAGGTGGCTGTACCAACTCTGATAAGGTATCCCGAGTGAGCCATGTTTCTGTGAAACAGAGAATGTTACAATCTCTGATGTCTCTCTGGAAGGCTCGAATTTCGTCTACCTTGTTGTCAAGAGACTGGACATTATTGAGTATTATACTCAGAAGCGGTGAGCGATGTGCCCGTCTAAGGAGCCTGACCAGAAGACCGCTCCGTCTGCCCCTTCTGCGGTGCCGTTGTTTTGGGTTGCCTACTGGGATCCGATCCATTGTCCAGGGTGGGGGTCCAAACAGAGGATCCGCTTTATTCCTGGTCATAATGTTGGTAAGTTGACGTTGCTCTTATATCCAATAGTTCTTCCCGGCTGTATGTAATAAGACTTAAGATTTACTGGGGTAACAGTGTAAGAAATAATACATAAAAAAAACAAAATACTGCTTAGTTTCCTAAGAACGCGAATCGAGGCGACCATCTCTGTCGGCGCCAAGTCAGTGGCATGTCGTTAGTAAAAATTGAAAAAAGCATTGGGCCTAAACAGCTACCCTGGGGAATTCCTGATTCTAACTGGATTATATTTGAGAGACTTCCATTAAAGAACACCCTCTGTGATCTGTTAGACAAGTAACTCTTTATCCATATTATAGCAGGGGGTGTAAAGCCATAACACATACGTTTTTCCAGCAGCAGACTATGCTCGATAATGTCAAAAGCTGCACTGAAGTCTAACAAGACAGCCCCCACAATCATTGTATCATCAATTTCTCTCAGCCAATCATCAGTAATTTGTGCAAGTGCTGTGCTTGTTGAGTGACCTTCCCTATAAGCATGCTGAAATTCTGTTGTCAATTTGTTTACTGTGAAATAGCATTGTATCTGGTCAAACACCATTTTTTACAGAAGTTTACTAAGGGTTGGTAACAGGCTGATTAGATATTTGAGCCAGTAAAGGGGGCTTTACTATTCTTGGGTAGAGGAATGACTTTAGCTTCCCTCCAGGCCTGATTGCACACACTTTCTAGTAGGCTTAAATTGAAGATGTGGCAAATAGGAGTGGCAATATCGTCTGCTATTATCCTCAGTAATTTTCCATCCAGATTGTCAGACCCTGGTGGCTTGTCATTGTTGATAGAGAACAATACTTTTTTCACCTCTTCCACACTAACTTTACGGAATTCAAAAGTACAGTTCTTGTCTTTCATAATTTGGTCAGATATACTTGGATGTGTAGTGTCAGCATGTGTTGCTGGCATGTCATCCCTAAATTTGCTTATCTCGTCAATTAAAAAGTAATTAAAGTAGTTGGCAATATCAGTGGGCTTTGTGATGAATGAGCCATCTGATTCAATGAATGAAGGAGCCGAGTTGGCTTTTTTTCCCAAAATGTCATATAAGGTGCCCAAAGGTCTTTACTATCATTCTTTATATAATTTATCTTTGTTTCATAGTGTAGTTTCTTTTTATTTAGTTTAGTCACATGATTTCTTAATTTGCAGTACGTTTGCCAATCAGTTGGCCTGACAGACTTAATTGCCATATCTTTTGCCTCATCCCTCTCAACCATACAATTTTTTAATTCCTCATCAATCCAAGGGGATTTAACAGTTTTACAGTCATTTTCTTAATGGGTCCGTGCTTGTTATTAACTGGAATAAGTTGTTTCATAAATGCGTCAAGTGCAGTGTCTGGTTGCTCCTCATTACACACCACAGACCAGCAAATATTATTTACATCATCAACATATAAATCACTACAAAACGTATTGTATGACCTCTTATACGCTATATTAGGCCCAACCTTTGGAACTTTGGTTTTCCTATATATGGCTATTATATTGTGATCACTACATCCTATGGATTTGGATGCTGCTTTAAAGCAAATATCTGCAGCATTAGTAAAGATGTGATCAATACATGTTGATGATTTAATTCCTGTGCTGATTGTAACTACCCTGGTAGGTTGACTGACAACCTGATCCAGGTTGAAGGCACTGGTTACAGTTTGAAGTTTCTTCCTGAGTGGGCAGCTTGATGATAGCCAGTCAATATTTAAATCACCTAGAAAATATACTTCTCTGTTGATATCACATACATTATCAAGCATTTCACACATATTATCCAGATACTGACTGTTGGTCTATAGCAGCTTCCCACAATAATGTGCTTTAGGTGAGGCAGATGAACCTGTAGCCATATTACTTCAACAGTATTTAACATTATATCGTCTCTAAGCTTTACAGGAATGTGGTTCTGAATATAGACCACAACACCGCCTCGGTTGGCATTTCTGTCTTTTCTGTAGATGTTATAACCATGTATTGCTACCACTGTATCATCAAAGGTATTATCTAAGTGAGTTTCAGAGATGAATGTCATCTGTTACAAGCAAGTTATTGACTTCATGGACCTTGTTTCTTAGGCTACATATGTTCATATGGGATATTATTAGCACTTTTCTGGGTTGCTTGATTGTTTTTAATGCTTTACTGGGAAGCTTATCAGAGGTAGACTTACTCATGTTATTTACATTGGAGCTGATAGTGCAGGGTGAGCTGCATAAAGTGGTCTTCCTACTATTGCACACTGCCTCAGTGCTATCAGTGTAACTCTGGTTTTAGGCTCATGATTACTGCTTACAATAGCTGTAGGATAAACAGATGTATTCAATGCAATGTGTTTGCCAATGCCCCTAAGATCCTGTACATTTGATGCAGCATTATGACGACTCGTTGTCACAATGGTAGGGATTAACTGAGCTGGTCTTGGATCATTTACCAGTCATTGTTTCAACTGTGAATATGTTTTGTGTGCTTTTGTTTATGGTTAGTACTGTGGGTCTCCTACACTAATTGTACTGCATTTCACTCAACAGCACACATCTGAATCTCTGACCCCATAAACAGGCCTTTTTTTGTTTTTTTATTTGATATTTTTTTTGTATTTTGTTTTGTATTTTACCCCCCTTTTTCTCCCAAATGTCGATCTTGTCTCATCGCTGCAACTCCCTATCGGGCTCAGGAGGCGAAGGTTGAGTCATGTGTCCTCTGAAACATGACCCACAAACCACTCTTCTTAACACCCGCCCAGATATCAGAACAGCGATTACTCACCTCGAACTGGATGAAGATTTTTTCTTTAACGAGTCCAACGCAAAGGATATACTGCTTTCTCGGGAACAGGCCCAAATCCCCATCATTTGCGTAAAGAAAAGACAGAGAAAAAGGGGGCGGAGGTCGGGCTGCCTTCTGAGAATTTGTAGGAGAGTGTGTAAACCTCCACTACCATCCGTTCTATTGGCGAACATGCAATCATTGGAAAACAAAATGGATGATCTACGATGAAGGCTATCCTACTAACCGGACATAAAATCTGTAATATCTTATGTTTCACCGAGTCGTGGCTGAACGACGACGCGGATAATATAGAGCTGGCAGGATTTTCCATGCATCGGCAGGACAAAGAGGCTACGTCTGGTAAGACGAGGGGCGGTGATGTGTGTCTATTTGTTAATAACAGCTGGTGCGCAATGTCTAATATTAAAGAAATGTCAAGATATTGCTCGCCTGAAGTAGAGTACCTTATGATAAGCTGTAGACCACACTATCTACCAAGAGAGTTCTCATCTATAATATTCCTAGCCGTCTATTTGCTCATCCAGAAGCGGCGCTCTAAGTGGCCAGGGACTTAATTGCAGGCAAACTTAAATCCGTTTTACCTCATTTCTACCAGCATGTCACATGTGCAACCAGAGGAAAAAACTACTCTAGACCACCTTTACTCCACACACAGAGATGCATACAGAGCTCTCCCTCGCCCTCCATTTGGCAAATCTGGCCATAATTCTATCTTCCTGATTCCTGCTAACAAGCAAAAACTAAAGCAGGAAGTACCAGTGACTCGCTCAATACGGAAGTGGTCAAATGACGCGGATGCTATGCTACAGGACTGTTTTGCTAGCACAAACTGGAATATGTTCCTGCAATCATTTAATGGCATTGAGGAGTATACTACCTCAGTCATCAGCTTCATCAATAACATTGTCTCCACAGTGACTGTACGTACATATCCCAACCAGAGGGGTTGGGTAAAATGCGGAAGACACATTTCAGTTGAATACATTCAGTTGGACAACTGACTAGGTATCCCCCCAGAAGCCATGAATTACAGGAAACATCCGCATCGAGCTAAAGGCTAGAGCTGCCGTGCGGTCGTGCGTGTTCACCCACGACCGCATGGCCAAACACGTCACCAACACTACCACCGACAACGATGAGACAGCCTATAGGGAAGAGGTCAGAGAGTGCCAGGACAACAACCTCTCCCTCAATGTGAGCAAGACAAAGGAGCTGATTGTGGACTACAGTAAAAGGTGGGCCGAACAGGCCCCCGTTAACATCGACGGGGCTGTAGTGTAGCGGGTCGAGAGTTTCAAGTTCCTTGACGTCCACATCACCAACAAACTAACATGGTCCAAACACACCAAGACATGTCGTGAAGAGGGCATGACAACACCTTTTCCCCCCTTGGGAGACTGAAAAGATTTGGCATGGGTCCCCAGATTCTCAAGAAGTTCTACAGCTGCATAGGGCAGGGCGGTATACCGTATTTTGCTATATACCGGTATCCCAAAGTTCACCCTAGTTTTTTGATCTAAATCGCAAATGCAACACTTGGTTAAAAATAAGGCCTAGTATTTTTGCCGATATCGTGGCAGTGTGGAAATGATCTCAAATGAGTGCAGGAAATGCAGAAATTGATGGAAATGCAGAAAATTGTTTTGAATTGAACAGTATAAAACAATCCGAATGGAGAAAGACCCATTGAAATCATTTAGAGTATATGTGTTGCCACCCTAGGGTCACGCACTACTCACAAAGCAAATTTTTAACTTTTATTAATCAAAAACATAAAATACTGTCAAATAACGTCATACCGTCCAAAATTAGAAAAATACCATGATATGATATTTTGGCCATATCGCCCAGCCCTACAGCTGAACCCCCCCTCCATTTGTTTTTACACTGCTGCTCTCTGTTTATTATCTATGCATAGTCACTTTACCCCTACCTACATGTACAAAAGTACCTCATTATTGTTATTTTATTGTCTAACTTTTTTTTTTTTTTACTTTCGTTTATTTGGTAAGTATTTTCTTAACTCTTTCTTGAACTGCATTGTTGGTTAAGGGCTTGTAAGTAATAATTTCACGGTAAGGTTGTGTTCGGCGCATGTGACAAATAAAGTTTGATTTGATTTGACAGTCAACTTTCTCGCTCCTCCCACAACTTCCGGACTTTATAGCATTCCGAGAAAGCATTGATTATTGAGCCATTGTTATAGTTATACTTAAGACACGACGCTGCCGTTGTGCTGTAGAATGTGTGAATTGTGTCTCTTGTATAATACATTCTATACATTAGTTAATGCTGATTAAGCGTACATTTTCATTAACTGTCATTTCGTTAGTTATGCTCCAACTTTCCCTCCATCTTGTGCCAACATCAGTTATTTTTAAGTCTTGGTTCGAATAGTTTATGTTTTTTCTAAGAGATTGTCAGTTGGAAATGTTCTCTTCCCAATCATATGAACGTCATTTTCTGACTCAAAATAAGATTCCCTCAAGGTTGCTCTGATGTCCAAAAGATTTCACATTTACGTTTTGTAATATATAACTTTAAGTTGCATGTATTTGAAACAAAAGTTTCTATGTTGGTCAGTCCAAAATTACTTTTTAATTCTGTCATTTAAATAAATGTATTTCCTGTTACCAAGTAATTTACGTTTTCTATGCATTTAGTTTTCCATGTGGACCGATTTATTAGTGAATTCTGAAAAGCTATGCAAGTATTTTTCCATAAGGTTGTGTTTTTAGGAAGTGATATTTGTTCTTGTAGAATATGTTTCATTTTCTTCCATGTTTGTGTAGTGTTCTTAACTATGAAGTTGTTCATGTTCTTAGCTCTATCCTTTGAAAATAGATACATACAAATATTCTGGGTATGAGCATGAACATCTTCAATATGTTCCCATTGTTCCTCTACGGGACTATCACCACGTAGCACTCACTTCCGTCATCATGAAGTGCTTTGAGAGACTAGTCAAGGATTATATCACCTCCATCCTGCCAGACACCCTGGACCCACTCCAATTTGCTTACCGCCCCAATAGGTCCACAGACCACGCAATCGCAATCACACTGCATACTGCCCTAACCCATCTGGACAAGAATGCTGTTCATCGACTACAGCTCAGCATTTAACACCATAGTTCCCTCCAAGCTCGTCATTAAGCTCGAGACTCTAGGTCTCGACCCAGCTCTGTGCAACTGGGTCCTGGTCAGGAAAATAACCTCTCACTCAACGTCAACAAAACAAAGGAGATGATCGTGGACTTTAGGAAACAGGAGAGGGAGCACCACCCTATCCACATCGACGGGACAGTAGTGGAGAAGGTGGAAAGTTTTAAGTTCCGTACACATCACGGACAAACTGAAATGGTCCACCCACACAGACAGCGTGGTGAAGAAGGCGCAACAGTGCCTCTTCAACCTCAGGAGGCTGAAGAAATTCGGCTTTTCACCAAAAACACTCACAAAATTCTACAGATGCACAATCGAGAGCATCCTGTCAGGCTGTATCACCGCCTGGTACGGCAACTGCTCCGCCCACAACCGTAAGGCTCTCCAGAGGGTAGTGAGGACTGCACAACGCATCACCGGGGGTAAACTACCTGCCCTTCAGGACACCTACACCACCCGATGTCACAGGAAGGCCAAAAAGATCATCAAGGACAACAACCACCCGAGCCACTGCCTGTTCACCCCCCTATCATCCAGAAGGCGAGGTCAGTACAGGTGCATCAAAGCTGGGACCGAGAGACTGAAAAACAGCTTCTACCTCAAGGCCATCAGACTGTTAAACAGCCATCACTAACATTGAGTGACTGCCGCCAACATACTGACTTAAATTTCTAGCCACTTTAAATAATAGGAATTGGATGTAACAAATGTATCACTAGCCACTTTAAACAATTTTGTATATAATGTTTACATATCCAACATTACTCATATCAAATGTATACACTGTACTCTAAACCATCTACTGAATCTTGCCTATTCCGTTCGGCCATCGACTCAAATCTCTAGCCACTTTAATAATTATAATTGGATGAAATAAATGTATCACTAGCCACTTTAAACAATGCCATTTATATAATGTTTACATATCCTACATTACTCATCTCATATGTATATACTGTACTCCATACCATCTACTGCATCTTGCCTACGCTGTCAGCCATCGCTCATCCATATATTTATATGTACATACTCGTATTCATTCCTTTACTCTTGTGTGTATGAGGTAGTTGTTGTGAATTTGTTAGATTACTTGTTAGATACTACTGCATGGTCGGAACTAGAAGCACAAGCATTTCGCTACACTCGCATTAACATCTGCTAACCATGTGTATGTGACAAATAACATTTGATTTGATTTGATTTCTAGTGCATTTAACTATATGTCGCAAGTAAAAGCCCTGGGTAGCAAGTTGATACAATTGAAAGTCCGGGAGGTTAAAACCACCCTCAGACTTAGGAAGATATAAATCTTTCCTTTTTATTCTATGAATTTTATTTGCCCATATAGTAAATTACCGCTTTTGTATCTCTCAGGAGATTTAAAAAAATTATAACTGATTTAGGATGTATTCATTTTGTGAGAGCTACGAGATATTTACCAGGTTTATTTGCCATTAACTAGTATGCTTTATTTGAGTTTAAGCTGTATTTGTTGGCTCTTTTCAAAAGTTAAAGATCGTATTCCTGCTTAAGTTCAGACATTTTATTTTCTTCTTTACCTTTTTATAAGATAGTGATTTATTTTTCTTTTATTTCAATTTCTGAATCATATTTAACTTTTGCCGAGTATGAGATTATCATTCCGCCTAATCTAAAGGCGTAGATTATATCAGGGGTCGGCTTTTCTCTGTCCTCTGCAGTGAGGGAAAAAAGTATTTGATCCCCTGCTGATTTTGTATGTTTGCCCACTGACAAAGAAATGATCAGTCTATAATTTTAATGGTAGGTTTATTTGAACAGTGAGAGACAGAATAACAACAAAAAAATCCAGAAAAACGCATGTGAAAAATGTTAGAAATTGATTTGCATTTTAATGAGGGAAATAAGTATTTGACCCCTTTGCAAAAAATGACTTAGTACTTGGTGGCAAAACCCTTGTTGGCAATCACAGAGGTCAGACGTTTCTTGTAGTTGGCCACCAGGTTTGCACACATCTCAGGAGGGATTTTGTCCCACTCCTCTTTGCAGATCTTCTCCAAGTCATTAAGGTTTCGAGGCTGACGTTTGGCAACTCAAACCTTCAGCTCCCTCCACAGATTTTCTATGGGATTAAGGTCTGGAGACTGGCTAGGCCACTCCAGGACCTTAATGTGCTTCTTATTGAGCCACTCCTTTGTTGCCTTGGCTGTGTGTTTTGGGTCATTGTCATGCAGGAATACCCATCCACGGCCCATTTTCAATGCCCTGGCTGAGGGAAGGAGGTTCTCACCCAAGATTTGACTGTACATGGCCCCGTCCATCATCCCTTTGATGCAGTGAAGTTGTCCTGTCCCCTTAGCAGAAAAACACCCCCCAAAGCATAACGTTTTCACCTCCATGTTTGACGGTGGGGATGGTGTTCTTGTGGTCATAGGCAGCATTCCTCCTCCTCCAAACACGGCGAGTTGAGTTGATGCCAAAGAGTTCCATTTTGGTCTCATCTGACCACAACACTTTCACCCAGTTGTCCTCTGAATCATTCAGATGTTCATTGGCAAACTTCAGACGGGCATGTATATGTGCCTTCTTGAGCAGGGGGACCTTGCGGGAGCTGCAGGATTTCAGTCCTTCACGGCGTAGTGTGTTACCAATTGTTTTCTTGGTGACTATGGTCCCAGCTGCCTTGAGATCATTGACAAGATCCTCCCGTGTAGTTCTGGGCTGATTCCTCACCGTTCTCAATCATTGCAACTCCACAAGGTGAGATCTTGCATGGAGCCCCAGGCCGAGGGAGATTGACAGTTATTTTGTGTTTCCCTCATTTGCGAATAATCGCACCAACTGTTGTCACCTTCTCGCCAAGCTGCTTGGCGATGGTCTTGTAGGTCTACACCCAGCCTTGTGTAGGTCTACACCCTTGTCCCTGGCATCCTTGGAGAGCTCTTTGGTCTTGGCCATGGTGGAGAGTTTGGAATCTGATTGATTGATTGCTTCTGTGGACAGGTGTCTTTTATACAGGTAACAAGCTGAGATTAGGATCCCTCCCTTTAAGAGTGTGCTCCTAATCTCAATTTTTTACCTGTATAAAAGACACCTGGGAGCCAGAAATCTTTCTGATTGAGAGGGGGTCAAATACTTATTTCCCTCATTAAAATGCAAATCAATTTATAACATTTTTCACATGGGTTTTTCTGGATTTTTATTTGTTGTTATTCTGTCTCTCACTGTTCAACTAAACCTACCATAAAAATTATAGACTGATCATTTCTTTGTCAGTGGGCAAACGTACAAAATCAGCAGGGAATCAAATACTTTTTTCCCTCACTGTAATGGTAAAGGTTTTTATTTTTTCAATGATGTATCTAATACATTTCAGGTCCAGAAGATGAGCTCTGTTCATTCTCCAAACTCTGTTGCTAAGTGTATTTTCTATTGGTG
Organism: Brachymystax lenok tsinlingensis; assembly: GCA_030435695.1. Lineage (NCBI taxonomy): Eukaryota > Metazoa > Chordata > Actinopteri > Salmoniformes > Salmonidae > Brachymystax > Brachymystax lenok. The sequence continues at coordinate 40,574,098 of CM059790.1, read as the reverse complement.
TAATTATGAATATTTTGGTATTTTATTTTTTTCACCTTTATTTAGCCAGGTAGGCCAGTTGAGAACAAGTTCTCATTTACAACTGCGACCAGGCCAAGATAAAGCAAAGCAGTTTGATACATACAACAACACATAGTTACACATGGAATAAACAAATGTACAGTCAATAACTCAATAGAAAAAGTCTATATACAGTGTGTGCAAATGGCGTAAGGCGGTAAGGCAATAAATAGGCCATAGTAGCGAAGTAATTACAAGTTAGCAAATTAGCACTGGAGTGATAGATGTGCAGATGATGATGTGCAAGTAGAAATACTGGTGTGCAAAAGAGCAAAAAGTAAATAAAATCAACATGGGGATGAGGTAGGTAGTTGGATGGGCTATTCACAGATGGGCTGTGTACAGCTGCAGCGATCGGTAAGCTGCTCGGGTAGCTGATGCTTAAAGTTAGTGAGGGAGATATGTCTCCAACTTCAGCGATTGCAATTCGTCCCAGTCATTGGCAGCAGAGAACTGGAAGGAAAGGCGACCAAAGGAGGTTTTGGCTTTGGGGATGACCAGTGAGATATACCTGCTGGAGCGCGTGCTACGGGTGGGTGTTGTTATGGTGACCAGTGAGCTGAGATAAGGCAGAGCTTTACCTAGCAAAGACTTATAGATGACCTGGAGCCAGTGGGTCTGGCAACGAATATGTAGCGAGGGCCAGCCGACGAGAGCGTACAGGTCGCAGTGGTGGGTGGTATATGGGGCTTTGGTGACAAAATGGATGGCACTGTGATAGACTGCATCCAGTTTGCTGAGTGGAGTGTTGGAGGCTATTTTGTAAATGACATCGCCGAAGTCAAGGATCGGTAGGATAGTCAGTTTTACCAGGGTAAGTTTGGCAGCGTGAGTGAAGGAGGCTTTGTTGCGAAATGGGAAGCCGATTCTGGATTTAATTTTGGATTGGAGATGTTTAATATGAGTCTGGAAGTAGAGTTTACAGTCTAGCCAGACACCTAGGTATTTGTAGTTGTCCACATATTCTGAGTCAGAACCGTCCAGAGTAGTGATGCTAGTCGGGCAGGCAGGTGCGGGCAGCGATCGGTTGAAGAGCATGCATTTAGTTTTACTAGCGCTTAACCTCTTAGCGCGCCGATCCCTTTAGCGGGATCGTTTTCAGAGCAAACATAACGCGCCAAATTCAAAATACATATTCGTAATACATATTCGTAATATTTAACTTCGATATACAAGTGTTGCATAGTGTTGCATAGCCATCAAAAGCTCTGCTTCTTGGCAATATCACTGCGTTGTCAGATTTTAAAAAGGCTTTACGGCGAAAGCACTACATTTGATTGTTTGAGGCTAGTACCTCACATATTTTCCACATTAGCATAAATTCATATCCAGCTCGGTTCTCAAAATATCCATATCACAGCTAATATAAATCGCTTACCTTTCAAATAACTTCTTCTGAGGTCTTCCCAAGTGTCCAAACAAGATAATCCATGGTTCTTTTGTTAGAAAAAGTAAATAATTATATCCATAAATATCCGTTGTTTTTGGCACGTTACGCTCAGCTACTCCACCAAGCATTGTCAGTCTACTCGCCCGCTTTACAGTGAAGGGATCGCGTTCAAATTATACCTCTCATCTTTTCACAAACAAATCAAATATCATTAATAATGCATCCTTATGTATTCTTTTATGAATAATAGCGATCATATTTTACAAGAACGGTAAGTGAAACGTTAAAAGACTAAAAGAAAGTTGGTCGCGCTTGGCGCTGCTCACGCTCTCGTGAACGCACGCCTGTTTACCTTTTTCCCTACCCGTAGTAATTCTCTCTCTAAGGATCTGGTCAGAGCTTTTTCCTCCATACCCTTTCCAGAGACTGTTGACATCTAGTGGAAGCCATAAGTACTGCAACCTCGGTCCTATTCCCCATAGAAAATATTACATGGGCTTCAAAATGAGAGGAGAGCAACAAAAATAAATTCGGACAGAAATCTCTCTGGTTTTTGCCTGCTAAATCTGTTCTGGAATAGCCACAGACTATATCTTAATGGTTTTATAAACTTCAGAGTGTTTCCTATCCAATAGTACTAAATATGTAAATATCCTAGTTTCTGGCCATGAGTGGTAGGCATTTAACTTTGGGCACGTCAGACAGGCGAAAATTTGGAAAATGGGACCCTAGCTGGAAGAGGTTAAGAGCAGTTGGAGGCCACGGAAGGAGTGTTGTATGGCATTGAAGCTTGTTTGGAGGGTTGTTAACACAGTGTCCAAAGAAGGGCCAGAAGTATACAGAATGGTGTTGTCTGCGTAGAGGTGGATCAAGGAATCACCCGCAGCAAGAGCGACATCATTGATATATACAGAGAAAAGAGTTGGCCCGATAATTGAACCCTGTGGTACCCCCATAGAGACTGCCTGAGGTCCGGACAACAGGTCCTCCGATTTGACACACTGAACTCTATCTGAAAAGTAGTTGGTGAACCAGGCGATGCAGTCATTTGAGAAACCAAGGCTGTTGAGTCTGCCGATAAGAATACAGTGAACATGATATCAGAGAATGATCAGATATATCTATATTACTTTTTTTTTAATACAGTAAATTGTTGAGTGCATTTTATGATTTTTTTTTTTTGTCAATTCTTGAATAGCTTTTCTTACTTTGAGAAAAAAATGAATAATCTTTTGTATTTGGGATAATAATCTCTGGGTGTCCTGTAAATAATGTCCTAGTGGCACATGTTCAACTGAGCACTCGAAATTGAACAACAATCGATAATACATTATTCCATTTGTCAGATATGATTCTTCAAGAATATTTATTTGATACCCATATGCAGGGTTATAGCAAATATTTTTTTTATAACCAAACCAAGATAGACCACAGCCTGTCATTTCCAATGGGAACAGATGAGTCATGGTGGGCAGAACAAGCAAGGAGATGGGCAGAGCCAAGCACGAGCTACTTAGATCCTATTGGCCCATTCTAGCATACATCTTTATATAATAACTAGGCAAGTCAGTTAAGAACAAATTCTTATTTACAATGATGGCATAGGAACAGTGGGTTAACTGCCTTGTTCAGGGGCAGAACAACAGATTTTTACCTTGTCAGCTCGGGATTTCGATCTAGCAACCTTTCAGTTACTAGCCCAACACTCTAACCACTAGGCTACCTGCTGCCCCAACATCTGCATATTTCCGTTAGGGAACGCCTACTCTGTGAAATGCACATGTGCAATAACTCAATTCACCTTTGCACTCCTTAACAACGCAATATTTATATTCATACATCCAGTGAAATATCTCTCTCATTGTTTTATCTGTTGTGTGTCTTTGTCTACAGTACTAACTTGGACCTGCGGTTCAGCCTGGCCCTGTGTGACAAGGAGAAACTGTTCAGACAGGCACGCAGAGAGAAGGTGACATTGGGCATCAAGAAGCTGCTAGGCATGGAGAAGCCTCGCTTCCTCCCCAGCACCCCTCAGGAGGTGGGCATGCCCGAGTACTGTGGGCCCAGGCTCCAAGAGCGGCCTACGTCCAGCCACATTGTTATTTTTTATCATTTAGAAATTTGGTCTTAGAGTCAAATGCAGTGTTTGACATGTCATACCTCATGTATTAGGGTGCATTGCAGGTTTAATGCGTCATAGAATCACTCCAAAATGGCATGGCAATATAATAGACATGGGCTAATAAAACATATATTGCCATAGAAAGGGGGCTTACCCTGCAGTATTGCTTAGCATAGTAGTCAAGTTCGTTGACAAGAGCTGACATTAGCAAACAACACCCTTTTTTACATGCTGTATATACACATGCACCACATTCACACATTTAGACCTGTTAGTATTCCAACATGTGATCACTTTATCGCCACTAACTTCCTCTTAGACCGAGAGCTCTCAGGGCCTGTTCAGCTTCTGCATTCCTCCCCTGGTTGGATGTTTCTGTGACTGGTTTTGGCCTTGTGTTCCTGGTTGTAGTGTGTACCCTAACCTCTGGCCAGCTACTGTAGGCCCTTCCTGCCTGCCTGTGTCCTCACATGGTCCGGAAGCTACTAGCCATGATGAGATAATAACCCACCACATAACAGTACTGCTGCAGAGCTGCTGAGATGCCACACTGCATTCCCACTGGGGCTAGTAAATACTACTAGAACAGGGGAGCCCGTTCAATCTGGCCTGCGGGAGGTTTGAGTGAAGTAACGAAGTTAAAAAAACACTCCAGGCTTAGGAACGTCTAAAACTATGTATACTGAACAAAAATGTAAATGCAACATGCAGCAATTTCAAATATTTTACTGTGTTACAGTTCATATGAGGAAATCAGTCAATTGAAATTAATTAATTAGGTCCTAATCGATGGATTTCACATGACTGGGTCTTGGCACAGCCAGAGTGAGAGGGCATAGGCCAACAACTCAAACTGTCTCACACACACCATGATGAATCCTGTGCGGTTGTTGTGTCAGCATGTTCAGAATATTTGTCGGAATTGTCTACGGATATGACTGTGGCTCTAGTTCAGAGAAGCCAGTGCAGAGTTGGAAAGATGCCCAGGAAATACAATACATGGAGGTAGAGTGATACAACAACAATCATCTACTGTACACAGAATGGGGGAAGTAACATAAGGAAGTAGGGGTTTCTGACAGTTCTGCTATGAATCTCAAGGAGTCATGTTATGACAGGGTATACATTTTATTGGATAATCCATTCCTATCTCTTCCTGCATGTGTCTGTGTGTGCAGGTGCCGGTGATAGCCATAGTGGGTTCAGGGGGGGAGGCTTCAGGGCCATGGTGGGGTTCTCTGGGGTGATGAAGGCCCTGTATGAGTCTGGGGTCCTGGACTGTGCCACCTACATCGCTGGCCTCTCTGGATCCACCTGGTCAGTCATCTTTTCATCTGTTTATACCATGCTCTCTTTCACAAACCCTCCCTCCCATTCCTCCCTCCCTCCCACTCCTATTCTCCCTCCAATTCCTCTCCTCCTTCCCTCCCACTCCACTCCTCTCCTTTCTTCCCTCTCTCTCCTCCCACTCCTCTCCTCTCCTCCCTCCCTCCCTCCCTCCCTCCCAATCCTTTCCTTCCTCTTTCCCTCCCACTCCTCTCCTCCCTACTCCTCTCCTCCCTCCCTCTCTCCCACTCCTCCCTCCCACTCCTCTCCTCCAACAGTATCTACCTCTGCATCAATGTTTGCCCAGTGTTTTTATGTAGGGATCTCCATGTTTGTTTTCCTGCCTTACTATCTTTCTCCCTCCCTCCCTATCTCCGTCCCTCTATCTCCATCAATCCCTATCTCCCTCTCTATATCTCCCTACATCTATCTCCCTCCCTCTGTCTCCATCCCAATATCTCCCTCACTCCCTCCCACCTGCACTCCCTCTCTCCCCCCTCCCGCTATGTCCCCCCTCCTCTATCTCTATCTCTCCCTCACTTTCTCCCTCCCTTCTTCACTTTCTCCCTCCCTCACATCTCCCCCCAGGTACATGTCAACCCTGTTCTCCCACCCAGAGTTCCCCTCGAAGGGGCCTAAGGAGATCAACGCAGAGCTGATGAAGAGAGTGAGCAGTAACCCTCTGAGATTGCTGCTGCCCCAGCACATCACCAACTACATCCAGGCTCTGTGGAGCAAGAAGGCCAACGGACAGCCCGTCACCTTCACAGACATCTTCGGCATGCTCATCGGAGAGACACTCATTCCTGCGGTGAGAAGACCGCAGACACCTGTTTTCATTGTTTCACTCTCTCAGTCTTCAAGAGGCCCTGACTTTCTCTGTTTTCATCAGAGAATGGACACAAAGCTGAGTGAGTTGCATGAGAAGGTAAACGAGGCCCAGTGTCCCCTCCCCCTGTTCACCTGTCTGCACGTCAAACCGGACGTATCCGAGCTCATGTTTGCAGGTCAGTGTGTATGCGTTGTGTGTGTGTATTATTGTAGACCACAAGCCCAGTGTGGCTCCAAGGCTCCCCTCAGTTGTTCAACAAAGCGTAGCATTTCTGTGAGGAGTTCATGCACGTAGTGTGGTTGTGTGTTCGCAGTGCTGGGCACGTAGATTGAATGGATGGTCCAAGTTCTGAATGAGCCTATTTGGGCTGTGTGTGTGTGTGTGTGTGTGTGTGTGTGTGTGTGTGTGTGTGTGTGTGTGTGTGTCTCTAGTAGAATGAGTATGTGTATTCAGTTTTGCATAATATGTCACCAGAGATCATATCTCCTACATTCAAATTTCCGTACACTACATTTCCTTGTAGCATCACTAATTTACCACAGAGTTTTATATATATATATATATAGAGAGAGAGAGAGTTGGGCCAATGCGGTTTCTGTCTGAACGTTCCGATAGCACCACTTTCTCCTCCGTAGCCGTTGCTAAGTGATAATTGACGCTTCCACATTGCGCTGTTTATTTCGGATAGTTTTCCAAACCAATGAAGATGTCCAGTGTAAGCAGATATACAATTTGTTGGCACCACAACACCGTACAGACTTGGATACACATTATAATCAATTAAATACATTGTTCTGCTTGTTGACAGCGGGTTAATTTCAGAGGGAACGGTCGGAGGTTATGGCCTATTGTTACATCACCAACAGTTGGAGAAGAAAGGGGCTAACATGGCGTCCGTTCTAAAAACTGGCCCAACTCTCTCAATGCATGTCTCTGGTTTACCACCAACTGATGTGTCATGGTGGGCTGATATCCAAATGGGGCTTTCAGATATTAGACAGCATTGAAAAGTCCTCCATTAATGTCGCCATCTACTGTACATATGACCAGTTACATTCATTTACAACAAAGCCATAGTGACAGTCTCTGTTACTGAAAGAAAGGGAGGCATGGCTGTGATCAAGCATAACAAATTTCACAACCAATGGTATTGCAAAAACTAGCAAAAAACAGCAATGTAACAACATATTGACCAATAAACAGCAATGTAACAACATATTGACCAATAAACAGCAATGTAACAACATATTGACCAATAAACAGCAATGTAACAACATATTGACCACAGGCATTCCTGTAGTTGTACTGCTGATGTGTGAGAAGGAACGTCAACAATGTGTAGTAGTAGTACAACACGGGAGGGCAATGTTAGGTAGGGGTCAATGTGGTTATGGTATGCCCCCAAGCCCTGATCGAGGAACAGTTCTCGTTCCAAAAACTTACATCAAAACAGTTCAGGGTGTGACAATTTTGCAGATTAACTGGAATAGAATTTTGCTTCAGTAGTCAGGTACTCATTTTACCTGTAAATCCCCCATCTTTTAACACTGGTGTGACAAGGAAATACCTTCACACCCATTCCAGAGAAAGGCTCAAATAATGCCGCCTTACACAGTGGTAACCTTATCCTCCTTAATCCAGTTCCAAGATTAGAATGAAAGATGATTGTTGTTTTGAGGAACTCAAACATATAATGTATGAAACAGTGTGTTGTGTTGCGTCTAATTGTATTGTATGTCAAATCAAATTGTATTGGTCACATACACATATTTAGCAGATGTTATAGCGACGAGTAGTGAAATGCTTGTGTTCCTAGCTCCAACAGTGCATTAGTATCTAACAATTCACAACAATACACATCAATCTAAAAGTACAATAATGGGATTAAGAAATATATAAATATTAGGACGGGCAATGTTGGATTGGCATTGACTAAAATACAGTAGAATAGAATACAGTATATACATATGAGATGAGTAAAGCAGTATGTAAACAATATTAAAAGTTTGTGTGGGTGTTGTTGTGTCACTAAAGTAGTCATGTAGGGTATACCTGGCTTGTACGGTTACTGTAAACCTGGGTTACCCTCTTTCCATAACATACACATATAAATGCATATTTACTGCAGATTTGTGAAAGGGCGTACACATTTTGACATTGTACTTACCGTGTGCTCTCCTAATGAAAGTGTTAGTGACATACATACTGTTTGGATTTTGATTAATGGATGATGTTGTTTTTTTCACAGACTGGGTGGAGTTCAGCCCATATGAGATTGGAATGGCAAAGTACGGAACGTTCATGACCCCTGACCTTTTTGGAAGCAAGTTCTTCATGGGAACCGCTGTGAAGCGGTATGAGGAGAACCCACTACATTTCCTTATGGGTAGGAAAACACTGACACAGAACGTCCCTGGCACTTCCTCATGGCACTTACTCAAGAGATTCATTAAATGATAAGCTATCAAACATGACATTCATGATTCATTGGCTTCTCTTTCTAGGGGTGTGGGGCAGTGCCTTCTCCATTCTCTTCAACAGAGTTCTGGGGGTGAAAGACACAGTCGGGGGGAGCACCATGGAGGAAGAGCTTGGTAAGAAACCACACACTCCAACACACTTTAACTCCAATCCTAACCCCAACTTCTTGTCTGAACCCTAACCCCAATGAAGTCATGCATCCCGTGTAGATATAGTACCAAATCCTGGTCTCCTCTACAGTTAATACAGCACGTACACCCAGGGCTGTAAGTCCGACCAATACAATGAATTAATGCCACATGGGGCCTCATTCTGTCATACGTGGAGACTCTAGGATTCGTGTGTGTAACAAATGATTGGGAATAATCAAACTGTCTTACGCAACATATATACGTAAACATGTTTTCATTGATAAATCAGAGACATACTATATTTTTGCTCTCGTAAACAAGCGTTACAATCCCACCTGAAAAACACCCTCCATTCACCCTTTTATAATATCAAGAACGCCCTCGTTTTCTTTATGATTTGGAGATGTTGGAACTGGGCCATGACAGTTTCCAAGAAAGCACAATGGCAGCAAATTTGATCACATTTCTTTAGAGATGTGGGCAGAATGTTTCAATCTTTTGTAGTGACTATAGCCTATAGTGTGTGCCAAACACTGGCCGTGCATTCTGCAAGATTCATTGTCTATTGAACAATTTAAAAGTGAATCCTACCTACAGCCTTATATTTGTTGTGTAAACCGGTCACGTCAGAAAAGGAGAGATATGCCCTTTAATATGATTCTAATTTAGGCATATACAGTGGGGGAAAAAAGTATTTAGTCAGCCACCAATTGTGCAAGTTCTCTCACTTAAAAAGATGAGAGAGGCCTGTAATTTTCATCATAGGTACACTTCAACTATGACAGACAAATGAGGAAAAAATCCAGAAAATCACATTGTAGGATTTTTATGAATTTATTTGCAAATTATGGTGGAAAATAAGTATTTGGTCAATAACCAAAGTTTATCTCAATACTTTGTTATATACCCTTTGTTGGCAATGACAGAGGTCAAACGTTTTCTGTAAGTCTTCACAAGGTTTTCACACACTGTTGCTGGTATTTTGGCCCATTCCTCCATGCAGATCTCCTCTAGAGCAGTGATGTTTTGGGGCTGTCGCTGGGCAACATGGACTTTCAACTCCCTCCAAAGATTTTCTATGGGGTTGAGATCTGGAGACTGGCTAGGCCACTCCAGGACCTTGAAATGCTTCTACGAAGCCACTCCTTCGCTTTCGGCGGTGTGTTTGGGATCATTGTCATGCTGAAAGACCCAGCCACGTTTCATCTTCAATGCCCTTGCTGATGGAAGGAGGTTTTCACTCAAAATCTCACGATACATGGCCCCATTCATTCTTTCCTTTACACGGATCAGTCGTCCTGGTCCCTTTGCAGAAAAACAGCCCCAAAGCATGATGTTTCCACCCCCATGCTTCACAGTAGGTATGGTGTTCTTTGGATGCAACTCAGCATTCTTTGTCCTCCAAACACGACGAGTTGAGTTTTTACCAAAAGTTCTATTTTGGTTTCATCTGACATTCTCCCAATCCTCATCTGGATCATCCAAATGCTCTCTAGCAAACTTTAGACTTGCCTGAACATGTACTGGCTTAAGCAGGGGGACACGTCTGGCACTGCAGGATTTGAGTCCCTGGCGGCGTAGTGTGTTACTGATGGTAGGCTTTGTTACTTTGGTCCCAGCTCTCTGCAGGTCATTCACTAGGTCCCCGTGTGGTTCTGGGATTTTTGCTCACCGTTCTTGTGATCATTTTGACCCCACGGGTGAGATCTTGCGTGGAGCCCCAGATCGAGGAAGATTATCAGTGGTCTTGTATGTCTTCCATTTCCTAATAATTGCTCCCACAGTTGATTTCTTCAAATCAAGCTGCTTACCTATTGCACATTCAGTCTTCCCAACCTGGTGCAGGTCTACAATTTTGTTTCTGGTGTCCTTTGACAGCTCTTTGGTCTTGGCCATAGTGGAGTTTGGAGTGTGACTGTTTGAGGTTGTGGACAGGTGTCTTTTATACTGATAACAAGTTCAAACAGGTGCCATTAATACAGGTAACGAGTGGAGGACAGAGGAGCCTCTTAAAGAAGAAGTTACAGGTCTGTGAGAGCCAGAAATCTTGCTTGTTTGTATGTGACCAAATACTTATTTTCCACCATAATTTGCAAATAAATTCATTAAAAATCCTACAATGTGATTTTCTGGATTTTTTTTCCTCATTTTGTCTGTCATAGTTGAAGTGTACCTATGATGAAAATTACAGGCCTCTCTCATCTTTTTAAGTGAGAGAACTTGCACAATTGGTGGCTGACTAAATACTTTTTTTCCCCACTGTATAATAAAAGTAAAACATGTTACTATGTGATCTTCTTACAAACGGCAAGTGGATCTGTTTTATCATTAGGCCTACCTTTTAATGTTTTTATTAGCCTCAGTTGGTACAACGCCAGGGTTGTGAGTTTCGATTCCCATGGGGGACCAGTATGAAAAATGTATGCACTCACTACTGCAAGTTGCTCTGGATAAAAGCGTCTGCTAAATTACTAAAATGTAATATAATATATTTGCGTGGAGATACGCACACTTTCCCGCTAAGTTCAACATTTAGAAATACCAACCTTTGCGGGGAAACTGTCGCATGCACCTTTGATAAATGAGGCCCCTGGAGTTTTCATTTGGGAGCACCATTGCGAGGGGGAAAAAATGCAGCATTTTATTTGATTTATTTAATAATATTTGTTTTAATAATGCTTTGCTGTTTGCCATTGTTTTCCGAGCGCAGATTTGTTTGCGTCATGCTTGCACCATTAATACAGCGAACCAGTGAACACTGCTTGTTTCTAACCCAAACAGTTCAAAAAGATCTGACCCAAAGGTGGGGCACAGCCAGAAGAGGACTGGCCACCCCTCAGCCTGGTTCCTCTCTAGGTTTCTTCCTAGGTTCCGGCCTTTCTAGGGAGTTTTTCCTAGCCACCGTACTTCTACATATGCATTGCTTGCTGTTTGGGGTTTTCGGCTGGGTTTCTTTACAGCACTTTGTGACATCAGCTTATGTAAGGAGGTCTTTATAAATACATTTGATTGATTTGATTGATCAGTACTGCCACATGCGATCGTTTTCCCTGCACTCAGCACATTCCAAGCTTAATTGCACCCACCATAACCCTTCCTCCTGAAGATAACCATTAACTCCGGGTGTAGACTCTCAACTATAGCACCCCTCATGTCTCTAGCATAACTAATGATTAATAATATTCAATGTTTAGAAATCTGAACCCATCACCAGAAAGTAGAGCATTGTAGTAGTCTAATCTAGAAGTGACAAAAGCATGGATTAACTTTTCTGCATCATTTTTGGACAGAAAGTGTCTGATTTTTGCAATTTTACATAGATGGAAAAAAGCTGTCCTTGAAATAGTCTTGAAATGTTTGTCAAAAGAGAGATCAGGGTCCAGAGTAACGCCGAGGTCCTTCACAGTTTTATTTGAGATGAATGTACAACCATCAAGAAAAATTTTCAGATCCAACAGAAGATCTCTTTGTTTCTTGGGACCTAGAACTAGCATCTCTGTTTTGTATGAGTTTAAAAGTAAAACATTTGCCACCATCCACTTCCTTATGTCTGAAACACAGGCTTCCAGGGAGGGCAATTTTGGGTCCTCGCCATATTTCATCAAAATGTACAGCTGTGTATCGTCCACATAGCAATTTTACCAAGAGGTAAAATATATAGTGAAAACAATAGTGGACCTAATTGAACCTTGAGGATCACCGAAACTTAGTTGATTTGTCAGAGGACAAACCATCCACAGAGAAAAACGGATATATTTTCCGACAGATAAGATCTTAACCATGCCCGAACTTGTCCGTGTAGACCAATATGGGTTTCCAGGAAGGCAGTGAGTTGCTGCGCAACAGCTTTTTCAAACATTTTGAGAGGATTGGGAGATTTGATATAGGCCGATAGTTTTTTATATTTTCTGGGTCAAGGTTTGGCTTTTTCAAGAGAGGCTTTATTACTGGCACGTTTAGTGAGTTTGGTTCACATCCGGTGGATAGGGAGCCGTTTATTATGTTCAACATAGGAGGGCCAAGCACAGGAAGCAGCTTTTTCAGTAGTTTAGTTGGAATAGGGTCCAGTATGCAGCTTGAGGTTTAGAGGCCATGATTATTTTCATGAATGTGTCAAGAGATATAGGATTAAAAAACTTGAGTGTTTCACTTGATCCTAGGTCCTGGCAGTGATGTGCAGACTCAGGACAACTGAGCTTTGGAGAAATACACAGATTTAAAGAGGAGTCCGTAATTTGCTTTCTAATGATCATGATCTTTTTGTCAAAGAAGTTTACCTCTCTGCGCGCACGGATCCCGCTAGCGGGATCGTTTTCAGAGCAAACATAACGCGGCAAATTCAAAATAGAAATTCCGTAATATTTAACATCCTTCGATATACAAGTGTTGCATAGCCATCAAAAGCTCTGCTTCTTGGCAATATCATTGCCTTGTCAGATTTTAAAAAGGCTTTACGGCGAAAGCACCACATTTGATTGTTTGAGGCTAGTACCTCACATATTTTCCTCATTAGCATAAATTCATATCCAGCTCGGTTCTCAAAATGTCCATATCACAGCTAATATAAATCGCTTACCTTTCAAATAACTTCTGCTGATGGCTTCCCAAGTGTCCAAACAAGAGAATCCATGGTTCTTTTGTTAGAAAAGGTAATTCATTATATCCATAAATCTCAGTTTTGTTGGCACGTTATGTTCAGCTACTCCACCAAGCATTGTCAGTCTACTCGCCCGTTTTACAGTGAAGGGATCGTGTTCAAGTTATACCTCTCATCTTTTCACAAACAAATCAAATATCATTAATGAATTTATCACTGCTAAAGTGAAGGCCATCCTCTCTTGGGGAATGCTGCTTTTTAGTTAGCTTTGTGACAGTATAAAAAATACATTTTGGATTGTTCTTATTCTCCTCAATTAAGTTGGAAAAATTGGATGATCGAGCAGCAGTGAGGGCTTTTCGATATTGCATGGTACTGTCTTTCCAAGCTAGTCGGAAGACTTCCAGTTTGGTGGAGCGCCATTTCCATTCCAATTTTCTGGAAGCTTGCTTCAGGGCTCTGGTATTTTCTGTATACCAGGGAGCTAGTTTCTTATGACAATGTTTTTTGTTTTTAGGGGTGTGACTGCATCTAGTGTATTACGCAAGGTTACATTTAGTTCCTCAGTTAGGTGGTTAATCGATTTTTGTACTCTGACGTCCTTGTGTAGGTGGAGGGAGTCTGGAAGGGCATCTAGGAATCTTTGGATTGTCCGAGAATTTATAGCAATGCTTTTGGTGATTCGGTCACGCTGGTATAAAAGATTTGGAAACAGGCGCAGGAATAAATAAGTATGTTTTTTATATGCCCAAAACAAAACACGTATACAAAACACTGGGATGTACCCAAACCAGAGAGTGCAAACCTTGTTGAACGACATGGGACGAGACCCGTAATACACAACGCACAAAACACACAGCACAGAAGCTGAAACAATGCAGAGGTACTCACAAGACCAACGGACATGAGAACAATAACACACAGCACAGGCTGAGACAACACAGAGGTACTCACACCACCAACGGACATGGGAACAATAACACACAGCACAGGCTGAGACAACACAGAGGTACTCACACCACCAACGGACATGGGAACAATAACACACAGCACGGGCTGAGACAACGCAGAGGTACTCAGACCACCAACGGACGGAACTGGTGAACCGAATGAGCAGCAGTACTGGGGGGATTCGTAAACAGATCCTTGGTTAGGGTCTAAGCAGATTATTTGTTGCAAATTTAATAAAATGGTGGTCCAATAGTCCAGGATTATGAGGAAAAATATTAAGATCCACAATATGTATTCCACGCGACAAAACTAGGTCCAGAGTATGACTGTCCAGAGTATGACTTCTGACTCCGACTCGTAGCTTAATGGGGAGAACCGGTTGAAAGTTTCTGTCGGCTGAATGAGCGACACCGGTTGAGCATTCCGACAGCATTTCCTTCCAGAAGCCATGAGAAAGTTGTCCGGCTGCGGGGACTGTGCCAGGGGATTGGCAGGTAGCAATGTAACGTTAGCAACAAAGTAGCAACAAACCGCACAGCAGCACGTAAACAAGTCCACAAATTGTAGACGATTCTGTGCTTCCAACTTTGTGGTAACAGTTTGGGAAAGGCCCTTTCCTGTTTCAGCATGACAATGCCGTCGTGCACAAAGTGAGGTCCATACAGAAATGCTTTGTCGAGATCGGTGTGGAAGAAATTGACTGGCCTGCACAGATCCCTGACCTCAACCCCATCGAACCCCTTTGGGAATTGGAACGTCGACTGCGAGCCAGGCCTAATCTCCCAACATCAGTGCCCGACCTCACTAATGCTCTTGTAGTGAATGGAGTGAATGGAAGCAAGTTCCCACAGCAAGGCTCCTACATCTAGTGGAAATCCTTCCCAGAAGAGTTGATGCTGTTATAGCAGCAAAGGGGGGACCAACTCCATATTAATGCCCATGATTTTGGAATGAGATGTTCGACGAGCAGGTGTCCACATACTTCTGGTCATGTAGTGTATGCTTCAGAAGTACCTACAATTCATATAGGTTATATTCTCTGGTGCTCCTAACTTTTTAAAGTTGGGATCACTACTGCTACCATTGAACATTTTAAATTAAGAGCCCTGCGTACATCTTTCTAATATCTACTTACAGTGCAGCTCATACAGCATTGTCCCAGTGACTGATACCTGGAGGCACTGACTGTGCTAATCTCAAAGGCTCAGTTCCAATTTGATGTGTTTGCCCACAGTCCCCATTCCAATGTGCTGTGTCTGCTCTGCACAACGCAAGCCAACTGCACCTCCCATTGTAGTCAGTTTTCTATTACGCAGCTTTATGTGACACGCGAGTGACAGCTGTACCTGATGCCAACTCACATCACACCCGTCAATCGGTTCTAAAAATAACTTTCTCCTGGGGTTTCTCAGATGAGGGTGTGATTCCCTTCAATGGAAACAAAGATTATTTTCAGCTTCCTGTCACTATTTATAAAGGCTTATGAATATGTTTGTTTAATGGGCTGTTGAGGTTTGATTTTACCTTTTAACACACCAACACACACACACACACCTACACAACAATACAGTACATACCAGCTTGCAAGTGCAGTGAGTACACACATACTCCTAAACACATTCCAAGAACTGACTGGTTTATGTTATACGCACATTGTTTTATTGTGTTTGTTATGTAAGCCATTCGTTTATAAAAAGGTAGGGCCTAAACAATTGAAAGTTAATTGGACAGCCTAATATAAGCGACACCGGTTAGGCCATGATAAGCTCTGCGTTTTTGAAATGGTGACTGAAGACTTGGATGTGAATGAAAGTGTGACTGAGGAAGATGTCCTTGTCTCTTCCCACAGAACAGATAAAACCTCAACACATCGTGGGGGAAGAGAGTATGGACAATGACGAGGAGCCTCGGAAAGGTGAGGACTACAATACCAATGAAGCATAACGATTCATAGGAAATAAACAGAATCCTGAAGAAGTGTATGGTCTAATAGTTGAAACAAATCTTTGCAGTGCATCAACTTCTGTTTTGACATATTTAAGCTGCTTCTGGGAAGTCACAGCCCCGACGCTGCATTTTTCATACGTTACGTCTCTTTCCTTTATTTAATTATAACACATTCTTATGTATCTATGCATCATGCTGAAACATAAGTTGAGGTGAGTGCATCAGACTTAATTTCACCCCCTGGCAATTAAACCAAATGTGTTGCATCAGGTTCAACTAGCTGTCAGTGGTTGTTCTTAGCAGATGTAGCTAGCGTGGTTGTCTCTGTGCCCACATGAAAAAATACTATAGTATACTTACTATGGTATAAATACTATAGTGAATACTGTAGTAGTTAATGTTGTATAATGTAGTATTTACAGTTAACTATAGTATAAATGCTGTAGTAAAATAAAACTAGTATATAATATAGTAATTAATGTATTGTTTTTACAGATTGTAATATAGTATTTACTGTAGTGTTTTTGTTTTATTATCTTTGACTTAGAAGTGGATTATTTCTCCTTCAGGAAAGCTACTGGAGAAATACTAAAAGAGCACATTTTCTACAACCTGTAGGGAGTTAGGACTGGGGTCTGAACAGATAGTTCAGAGATCCTGCTCTTTTCTACAACCTGTAGGGAGTTAGGACTGGGGTCTGAACAGATAGTTCAGAGATCCTGCTCTTTTCTACAACCTGTAGGGAACACGATATATGGTTTGGCACAAATTGCGAAAGGGGGAGGGGAATGGTCTGGTGTATTCAAATTAAATACTGTAGTATTTAATATTGTTCAAAAAGTCTAGTGTTTTTGAGGACATTACTGTAGTATTTACCTCAGTGCTTTTTTTTGTGGATAATACTGTATAATGTACTATAATGTTCTACAGTATACTACAGCATTTTATACAACATTTCAAGTACTAGATGTTTGAGGGATTCTACAGTGTAGTACAGTATTCTACATTATACTACAGTTTACTAAAGAATTCTATAGTAAACTGTAGTATTTTTTTATGTGGGTGTGGTTGGTAGATAATGGATCTGAGGATGTTTTTGTCCCTGTTAAACCTGTTGTGGGTCAAGAATGTGTGGGTGGCTAGCCTCAGATGATCAATCTCTGTTTATAGGTGGTAGGTGTTAGTGTTGTGGAGATAGAGAGATGATAGAGAGAGATTAGAAAGAGAGATGAGAGAGATTATATAAAGAGAGAGAGATGATAGAGAGAGATTATAGGGAGAGAGAGATGATAGAGAGAGATGATAGAGAGAGATTAGAAAGAGAGATGAGAGAGATTATATATAGAGAGAGAGATGATAGAGAGAGATTATAGGGAGAGAGAGATGATAGAGAGGGAAGGTGCTTGGTCATGTGTAAGTTAAAAGGGCACAGGTGCACAACTACAGTCACAACTCCAGTCCTTGTACTATCAGACTGAATAAACCTACTTTACAGTATATACTGTATGTGATAGTATTATACATGGGTATTCAGGTGTGTGGACTCTGATTGATTGATCAATTAAGTGCCAGGGAGAAAAGTCAATATCTACAGGTGTGCACTTCAGATCAAGGACTATCAAGCACCTCTAGCTACCAAATATCCTGTAAGCCTACAAGTACATCCCATGTGCCTCTCTTTATCAACATTGTCCCCTTCTCTCTCCCGTGCATCTTTTCTGATTTCAATATCTCTCTCCTTCCAAGGTGGCAGTGAGAACCCGGATGATGAGTACCATCGCACCGCGCAGAACAGCTGGGTCCAGCGAATGATCACTTCCCTCTTCAGCGACTCCTCCCTGTTCAACACGCGTGAGGGGCGGGCGGGGAAGGTCCATAACTTCATGCTGGGCCTCAACCTCAACACCAACATGCCCTTCTCCACCTTCGGAGACTTCATGTACCAGAACTCCTGCGCATCCGTCGAGGATGAGGTGGACGCTGTCACAGGTCAGATGTCAAATCTGGTGATCCAGGAGTTCTAGATGTAACACATTCTAGATTCTAGATATACCTGTATGGCAGATCTATGACTGTTGTTACAGTCTAAATAAATCAGATTCTAGATCCAGTAGAACTTGGCAATAGAGCTCTTGTTGGAGCTATGTACAATTCAATGGACTTACAGTGGAGTTATTGAAAGGTTATGGTAGTGATTGTATTTAAGTCTGACTGCATAATATAACTGCCTCAATTACATGCCAGACTGTGTCCAAATGGAAACCGCTATAGTATGACCATCACACACACACACACACACACACACACACACACACACACACACACACACACACACACACACACCCATCCACACAAATTTCCTTACGCATTTCTACCTTAACATGTTCTATATTTATTCTTCATCATATTCCATAACGTTCTCAGACCCAGATGAGTTTGCTGATATCTACGAGCCCCTGGACGTGAAGAGTAAGAAGATCCATATAGTAGACAGTGGTTTGACCTATAACCTCCCGTACCCCCTCATCCTGCGGCCGCAGCGTGGTGTCGACCTCATCATCTCCTTCGACTTCTCAGCTCGCCCCAGCGACTCCAGCCCGCCCTTCAAGGTCATTGTGATGACAAGTGCCACCTGCCAGTACTTCCTGGTTTTAAAATGTTTATGTGTTTATTTCATTTTATCATTGATAATGTTTTTGAGAGCAATTTCTGTGTGATTATTAAGGTGTTAGGAGTAAGGTTATAATAATTGAACTATGCAGTAGTAATCAAGAGGCTAGCTTTTTGACTTGTGTTTTGTATATATAGGAGCTTCTGCTGGCTGAGAAGTGGGCCCGGATGAACAAACTGCCGTTCCCTAAGATCGACCCTAAAGTGTTTGACCGCGAGGGCCTGAAAGAGTGCTACGTCTTCAAACCAAAAAAGGGGGAACGGAACTGCCCCACTGTCATCCATTTTGTCCTGGTCAACATTGACTTCAGGACATTCAAAGCCCCTGGTAAGTACTGTATGTGTACTGTATACCTGAGGTAGGACCAAGTCACTATTATTCGAGTCCACAACTCTTGTGTATACCATATGCATGTCTGTACAGGTTGTGTATGTGAAATATATTATATTTCTTTAGTCGAGCAGTAGTCTGGTTTACAGGAAAAAAAAAGAAAAAGAAAATCATGGTGTATAAGACACCGGTCTGATTCGTGCCTGGTTGAGTGAACTGATCCATTGTGGAGGCCGTGGGGATGGCACAGTCCATCAGTCCAAGACTTATATTATGTACAATAGTGCAATACAAATACCGTTTTTTATAACAAATGGTTGCTGTCCGAGGTTCTGAAACACATCAGTGCGCTGTTGAATTGGCGCTTGTTGCTATGTGCATAATAGTAAAGTTAACCAGCATATTTGTGTTGAGAACAATGCGGCTGAGGCAGCAGTGGAGTTAGGAGATGAGAAAACAGCACTTGCCTTAATTGTCTAAGAAAAGTGAGGAGAGAGGAAACCCCAACTTAATTAGGTCTAAACTCAAACTAAACCGTTAAATGTGCCTGGCTTTATAAATTATCAATATCTACAGAAATAAGACAGACCCTGCTTCTGTTGCCTGTTTGGTTGGTAGTAGCTTCACAAATTCTGCTGTTTTTAATCTTTTCTATGCTGTAATAAAGGTTTTACACTTATTTTGTTAGACCAGCCACTCTGGTATTATTGTTATGTATTTACTGTTGTCGTAGGTGGACCGCTAGCGGTCCAGTGATCCCAAACAGGTTAACCAGAATAGAAAGAGGAGTGGGAGGCCCCGGTGCACAACTGAGCAAGAGGACAAGTACATTAGAGTGTCTAGTTTGAGAAACAGATGCCTCACATGTCCTCAACTGGCAGCTTCATTAAATAGTACCCTCAAAACACCAGTCTCAACGTCAACAGTGAAGAGGCGTCTCCGGGATGCCGGCCTTCGAGGCAGAGTTGCAAAGAAAAAGCCATATCTCAGACTGGCCAATAAAAAGAAAAGATTAAGATGGGCAAAAGAACACAGACACTGGACAGAGTAACTCTGCCTAGAAGGCCAGCATCCCGGAGTCGCCTCCTCACTGTTGACGTTGAGACTAGTGTTTTGCAGGTACAATTTAATGAAGCTGCCAGTTGATGACTTGTGAGGCGCCTGTTTCTCAATCTAGACACTCTAATGTACTTGTCCTCTTGCTCAGTTGTGCACCGGGGCCTCCCACTCCTCTTTCTATTCTGGTTAGAGCCAGTTTGCTCTGTTCTGTGAAGGGAGTAGTACACAGCATTGTACGAGATCTTCAGTTTCTTGGCAATTTCTCTCATGGATAGCCTTGTAATCGAACCCACAAATGCTGATGCTCCAGATACTCAACTAGTCTAAAGAAGGCCAGTTTTATTGCTTCTTTATCAGGACAACAGTTTTCAGCTGTGCAAACCTAATTGCAAAAGGGATTTCTAATGATCAATTAGCCTTTTAAAATGATGAACTTGGATTAGCTAACACAACGTGCCATTGGAACACAGGAGTGACGGTTGCTGATAATGGGTCTCTGTAGGCCTATGTAGATATTCCATACAAAAAAATATTCCCAGCGACAATAGTCATTTACAACATTAACAATGTCTACACTGTATTTCTGATCAATTTGATGTTATTTTAATGGACAGAAAGTGTACTTTTCTTTCAAAAACAAGGACATTTCTAAGTGACCCCAAACTTTTGAACGGTAGTGTATTCCATACATAAGAGTACGCTCCTTACTTTGCCCATAGGGAATATGCTCCTAAAGAAGTTGAAGGTTTATGCTAGAAAAGATGGTTGTGTGTGGGATTGGTATCTTTCTTACAAGCTGCCTGGTGAGGTGACTCATAAGGAGAAGATCTGTGACCAGGTGCTATGGTGGGAATCTCTTGCTATGCTGGGAGCGAAGTGTGTGTAAACAGGGTATACATCGGCCATAGGAAGACAGGGATACACATAGACACTAGCCAGGCCTCTCTGCTCTGCTCACACACTGAATTATAGTGTTTTAGGGCCTCACGAACATGGAACACTCACATGTAGACATCCTCTGCTGTATTTGTGTTGTGTAGGAGAGAGGGTAGGTCATATCACTGGTCTGGTATTCCCCTGTAGAGTCAGTGACAAGTGTGCCATCATTTAGTGATCATTCATTCATGGAATTAGGAAATACATGAGAAGACATGTTTTAACAACCCAACCCAACATCGTAAGGCAGACGGAAATAGTTGCCGTACCTGCAGGCAACAGATTACGTAGTGTGTGGCCATTTTGTCTAGTCCACGTCCTCAGTTAGAGGCCTGCACGGGCATGAATTTTAAGCCCTACCCATGCCAAATTGCTTCTGCCGAATTTAAGGCCCGACCCTACCCGAAACCCAAAATCAGAAATAACTTCCTCTGTTAGTAAATCCATTAGCTGCTCCTCTCTGTCTGTCACTCGCTCCCTGCGCGCTGCTCACTCTGCATGCGCTCTGCTCATGGTGTCTCTGGGTCTGTGAGTATCCAAAGCAACGGCTCCATTTGGGCTGCTCTGCTCAATGATGAGCCATGAGAAAGAAGTTAGCGGTTAGCTACTTTTTACCACTAAACTCTGACAAAACTCGAGGAACATTATTATTTTCTGTGAAATATATTTGAGATTGAAGGACTTCTGACACCATGGTATGATCTTAGATCTAAGTCAAAAATGGCTGTATTGAGCAGCAGAGCACAAGGAAATGGCTCAGCTTAAAAATGTTAGTGATCAATTTAGTGATACCCTAGCCCGTACCCTAGTTATTGATGATAAAACAGGCCATACCCGGTCCTGACTCAATGTATAATGTCGGGGCCCGTCGGACTCGGGTCGGGTAGCAGAGCTCTACCGTCAGTCAAACTGCTCAGTGCTCAACATAGAGCTGGGCGACAAAAACCCATATCTTTATAAATTGCCTGAATTGATGTTATAACGATAAGTAGAACAATACATTTATTACATTAATGTGCACCACAGTTTTGTTTATTTTTATATCCTTTTAAGTACTACTATGGTTGTAGCCATCAATTGTCCAATTAACAATCACCCATATTAGAAAACTTATTTCATTTCAAACTTCACATTTCTCATGTACAGGCTACTTATCACAATGAACGATATCAGCAAAACGCCTGCGATAAGTGATGGGTATGGTCGGTGTCAATCATTTTGCAGTTTATCGTCCCAGCTCTACCTCAACAGTGAAACCGAAGCTAACCTCAAGGGTTAAGTTAAGGCGTTCATTCTGAGTGGCTAATAGGAAAGAACCAACCATTTTGAATCTTATATTGTTTTTTGTGCATCTCTTAGGGATGTTCTGTCGATTCCCGGAGTCATTATTTTCATGTGTATCTGAGCTATTGCCGTTCAAGAAGGCAGAATACATACATGATGCACTCGTCATACCAGCTGTATTTCTGCCTGCTTGAATTGATAGAACATGTCTCAAAAACAAAATAACATTAAAACTAGGTGAATCTTTCCTTTAAGGTTTGGGTTAGGGTTAAAAAAGACAAATGAAAAAAGATTCTAAACTAGCAAGTGCCCAGCACTGGGTTTGAACCCACGACATTCAGAGCCATAACTCACGGGTTAAGAGATACTGTTACAGCTACAGTTATAAGACGTTAACAGGCACTCGTATTGCCCCGAGTGGAAGAGAAATTGCCATGTAAATAAAATGACTAGCCATCGTTTGTTAAAACGGGTTGACAGCTCACCATCACCCTGGAGCTTGGGCTGAAACATCCATAGTTCTGAATGAGTCATATGATATAGGCTAGTATTAGCTATCACTGTCACACAAGGAAAGAATGGTATATGACCAATTATTAGTTAGTCATAGTCACCATCATCCTGAAGGACAAACAGTGCCTTCAGAAAGTATTTACACCGCTTGACTTTTTCAACAACAACAAAAAATATATAAAAAATAAAACACTACTATATCTTGATTACATAAGTATTTAACCACTTGACAGCATCACATTTGGCAGTGATTGCAGAGTCTTTCTGGGGAAGTCTCTAAAAGCTTTGTACACCTCGATTATACAATATTTGCCACATTATTCTTTTAAATTTAAATTCTTCAAGCTCTGTCAAGTTGGTTATTGATTGTGCTAGACAGCAAGTCTTGCCATAGATTTTCAAGATGATTTAAGTCAAAACTGTAACTAAGCCACTCAGAAACATTCAATGTCGTCTTGGTAAGCAACTCCAGTGTTTTAGGTAATTGTCGTGCTGAAAGGTGAATTCGTCCCCCACTGTCTGTTGGAAAGTAGACGGAACCAGGTTTTTATCAATTATTTTGCCGGTGCTTAGCTCTATTCTGTTTATTTTTATCCTAAAAAACTCTAGTCCTTGCCGATGACAAGCATACCCATAACATGATGCCATGATGCAGCCACCACCATGCTTGAAAATATAAAGTGATGTGTTGTTTAGTACTCAGTGATGTGTTGTGTTAGATTTGCCCCAAACGTAACGATTTGTATTCAGGACATAAAGTTAATTTATTTTCAAAATTTTTTGCAGTTTTACTTTAGTGCCTTATTGCAATCAGGATGCATGTTTTGGAATATTTTTATTCTGTACAGGCTTTCTTCATTTCACTCTGTCATTTAAGTTATTATTGCAGAGTAACTACAATGTTGTTTATGTCTCCTCAGTTCTCTTTTATCACAGCAATTAAACTCTATAACTGTTTAAAAGTCACCATTGGCCTCATGGTGAAATCCTGAGTGTTTTCCTTCCTCTCTGACAACTGAGTTAGGAAGGACGCCTGTATCTTTGTAGTGACTGGATGTATTGATATACCATCCAAAGTGTAATTAATAACTTCACCATGCTCAAAGGGATTTTGAAAGTCTCCTTTTTTCCCCATCTACCAATAGGTGCCCTTCTTTGTGAGGCATTGGAAAAACCATCCTGGTCTTTGTGGTTGAACATGTGTTTGAAATTCACTGCTCGACTGAGGGACCTTACAAATAATTTAATGTGTGGAGTGCATTAAAAAAATAATGTTAAAAACACTAATCTGTGAGTCCATGACTTGTTAAGCACATTTTTACTCCTTAACTTATGTAGGCTTGCCATAAAAAAGGGGTTGAATACTTATTGACTAAAGACATTTCAGCTTTACATTTTTTATTAATTTGTAAAAATGTCTAATTCCACTTTGACATTATTGGGTGTTATGTGTAGGCCAGTGACACAAAATCTCTATTTAATTCATTTTAAATTCAGGCTGTAACACAATGAAATGTGGAAAAGGTCAAGGGGTGAAGTACATATCATCCTGTTGCTGTGTGTTTGAAGGAGTTCCTCGTGAGACGGAAAAGGAGAAGGAGATGGCTGACTTTGACATCTTTGACGACCCTGAGACGCCGTACTCCACGTTTAACTTCCAGTACTCCAACCAGGCCTTCACACAGCTCCACGACCTCATGGAGTTCAACACACTCAACAACATCGAGGTACGTTCAACCTTCAACTGCATCACCACTGGCTACTGTACATCCATTTCTAAATATGTTAGAAGGTCGGACAGTCTTTGGAAGAGTTAGATATATAAGGAGCTCTAAAAAAAAAAAATTTGATATGGAATGTTTAAACATCAAGGTGAATTTGAATGCTGGAGCCATACTAGTTTTCTCTGGGGTTGGTGTGTTATGGTGTTGGTGTGTTTTACAACATCAAGGTCAAATTGACAATCCGTTGTTCTGGCTCTTATGCACTGTGTCTGGCTGTCTAAAAAGATCCCACGAATCAAAAGGTCAGTTCAGTCGGTCAGAACTAATATGCCAATGACTAAAGGGGTTTCTCGATATGACAGAAGTACTGTATGTAGGTAGATACTGTAATGAACTTCCTGATTCCTTCTCAAACCACCCTCAACAAAGAGGTCAGTTCGGTTAGCCAGAAGTAATGTATGTAAAACAACATTCCAACAACGTAAATGTCAGTTCAGCCAGGCAGATGTAATGTATGTAAAACATTCCAGCAACATCAATGTTTGCTCAATTATCCGTCAGTAACTAGGGGTCCCCCGGACATGGAACTTCAAACATCTGTGTAAGCCTATGCTGATTGTTTTTTATCTAACCTCTAACCACATTTCAATTAATTATGATTTCTTGTTAACAGTAAATTGACTAACCACTTGTGTAGGTTAATACAGAGTGTTTTATCCAAAGGTCAAAGTCACCATTATTAGTCAGTTGTACAACCAAATGCCTTCAACCGAAATGTGTCTTCCGCATTTAACCCAACCCCTCTGAATCAGAGAGGTGCGGGGGGCTGCCTTAATCGACATCCACGTCTTGGCGCCCGGGAACAGTGGGTTAACTGCCTTGTTCAGGGGCAGAACGACAGATTTTTACCTTGTCAGCTCGGGGATTCAAACTTGCAACCCTCCGGTTACAAGTCCAACGCTCTAACCACTAGGCTACCTGCCGCCCCTAATCCATTCCACCTCCTCCATCCACCTCTCTCTTGACCAGGTGATAAAAGAGGCCATTAAGGAGAGCATCATGTACCGGAAGGAGAATCCATCCCGCTGCTCCGTGTCCCTCTCACTCAACGAGATCCAGAACAAAATGTTCCTGAAGCGGGAGACGCGGGAGAAACCCCAGAAGTGAGAGCCGGAATGCTGGGAAGAGCAAGGTCAAGCTATCAGACTGTGGCATTGGAGAGTGGAGATTTTCCTATATTTTTAAATGTTTCATTAGGGAAACTTTGTTGGTTTGTTTTGTCCATCTAATGTGAATGAAGAGGGTTTGGTGTAAACCATGGAAACCTGTAGTGGATATCACTGAACAACATGACAGAGACTTGTTATGGACCCTAAAGTTGAGTGATATAAGGTCTGAAAAGATGTTAAAATAGCAGTAAACTAAACTCCAGGCTCCTTAATTGACTTTCCATTTTTATAAGTGCTACTGATGTATGTATTATGTGTTTTTAATGTAGCAGGGTTTTCCTACAATATAGTTGTAAACAGTTGTTACTGATCTAAACAAGTGATCTCATAGGAAACCATTTAAACCATAGAAGAAGAGGCGTCCTTAAACCATCAGTTTGTGTTTGATGCCAACTACTAAAACACTGCCAAGTGCAACCGTCTGGATTCCTCAAACATCTCAATTATGTTTATTCAACGCAGGGAGTGGCTCCAACAACAAACAACACTCAAACCATAGAAACGGCCTTTCTGTCTGCCTCCTTTATAGTCCTCTCTCACGTTAGAGTGTGTTTATTATCCTGACTGTGTTATTTCAGGCTTCCCCTTATATACTCGGACCAAGTTTTTTTGGGGGCAGAGTAATTTCCTCCCACCGTGACCCCTCAGTGACTTCTTAAAAAGCTAGAGGAAATGGATGTAACCTGATTTAACCTAAGACCCAGCCACCTCCACCATCCTCCCATACTCTCCCCCGCAGATATGGTCTGGTGTGTCTGTGCTGAGGTGGGGTGAGAGGGGTGGGGTGTAACCCTGGAGAGGGTGTGGTGTGATGGCTTCACGGCTCTTGTCGGCACACAGTGGAATTTCAAACACTACACCTACACCTGCAGCAGCGTCTGAAGAGAAGAATCTGACATACTACACCTACACTTGCAGGGGTCATGGGGTTTCCAGTGCGCTGTGGAATTTTACACAGAACAGAAAACCCTGTCTGCTGACCATGGCCTGCCTGAGCTCACATTTCAGCCTAGTTTTTAAAACGTAATGTTATGTAAAACAGGTGATTTTCTTAATCTTTTCTTACAGTAGCCCAAACTTCAATTACTTCTAGCTGGCAACTTTTTTTGTGTCTTTACTGTGTATTTTCTTTTGTTCAAATTAATATTTCTGCATTCTTTGACCCTTTAACCTTATTGTTTATTACTTTTAGGTCACAGGAGGTTGGTGACACCTTAATTGGGGAGGACAGGCTCGTGGTAATGGCTAGAGTGGTATCAAATACATCAAACACATGGTTTCCATGTGTTTGATGCCATTCCATTCCATTCGCTCTGTTCTAGCTATTATTAATAGCCGTCCTCCCCTCAGCAGCCACCACTGCTTTAGGTCTCCCAGAGATTGTCATATTGTTGTTGGCTATTTTCAGACTGAATTGCATTTCATACTGAACTTTGTGCAACGTCACACAAGCAATGACAGTCATACTGCTTGATCTTTTCAGGACACCTGTGTGGCACCTTTTTAGTCAATCGATTTTATTTTCTTAGGTAGAATGAGTACATGAAGAGTAGGAAATATGTATTTTAAAACTGTCTTGGACTACAGTAAATAGTCTTTTTTTGTATTTTTTTGTTGTTGCAATTTTTACAGTTATGGGAAATAAAGTGTTAAAAGGATTTCAAACTGAAAGGACCAAGTAGTGTACACTTCTCCTTTTCTTACCATGTCCTTTTTATTATTTTAACCAATAACATACACCATGTTTATGTACAACGTGCATGTAATTGAATAAAATTCCAAGTTGTCTTCTTTCTCAGTAATCCAACAGCCACTATACATGTTATTATGACTAGGAAAAGGGAAAAGGTCCAGGTTGTAGAAGTACTTGCCAGCACTATTCATCTCATGCAACGTTTCCACTATAGAAATGGCAACATGATGCTTGAATTCACGACCATGTAGACCCCGGAAATCAGAGGTTTAACACACACACACACACACTGTAACTTTCACTGTACTGAAAAACATATTTTAGGCTTAAGAAAGGAAATACCGTGGCCAGGCCTAGATGACCTAGATCTGGCTGTATCTTTTTCATAGGTCTGCTGCTATGAGAAACCCCATCACAACAAGGACAATGTGGCCACAGTAAAATAATCCACCTGAAACCTTCATAAAATGAAGCCCAGGCAGTTTCTTAGCAGAATCTTCCTCCAGCTACAGAACTGTAGCCACCCACAGGCAGGTTAGAGACCTGTTGAAGCACATCGCACAGTAAATCATTACATTTTCCAATTAAATCATCATGCAAAAGTAATATTCCCATCATGTGAGAGTACTAATTATGTGCTTAGGATACTTTTCTGCGGTGCACGACTGAGGGTGCCTCCTCTCTGGCATGAAAACCACTCACCTAACGCCCTCTGGATTGACTTTAACGTGCTCCGTTTACTGTGGCCCAGCTGCACAGCACAGCCATGCCTGGCAGACACACAGACAGACATTCAAAAACCTTCAAGGCCTTTGAAGGCTACACTCAAAAGCCTTGTCGCCCTAGAGTGCTGTCTGCCTGTCTTTCTTAATGTATGTAAGGTGAGAATGATTTCCATGTTGGCGTGTTATTATGTTATTCTCACACACCACACGTAAGGGTCATGTATGTGCCTGCATGTTTTCTTCTTGATGTGCTGAGTCACTCACCGCATTCAGACAGACAGGCTGTGGTGCACCCCAGGAACCAAGACGGGGCTGCTCTGGAGGAACGCACGCAACCAGACATACAGGCGGCCTCTACCATCATACAGTGTACTGTGTATCAACTATAGAACGAGTATCATTATGGAGAAGAATTTACTATAACCTATGTTAGATTTACTAGGAAATAAATATACACTATAACCTATGCACACTTGCAGGCAGCAAACTGTGTGTGGTACATATCAGGTCAGTCAGACTGTGTGGAACATAACAGGTCAGTCAGACTGTGTGTGGTACATATCAGGTCAGTGAGACTGTGTAGTACATATCAGGTCAGTCAGACTGTGTGGTACATATCAGGTCAGTCAGACTGTGTGGTACATAACAGGTCAGTCAGACTGTGTGGTGAATATCAGGTCAGTCAGACTGTGTAGTACATATCAGGTCAGTCAGACTGTGTGGAACATATCAGGTCAGTCAGACTGTATGGTACATATCAGCTGTCAGACTGTGTGGTACATATAAGGTCAGTCAGACTGTGTGGTAGATATCAGGTCAGTCAGACTGTGTGGTGAATATCAGGTCAGTCAGACTGTGTGGAACATATCAGGTCAGTCAGACTGTGTGGTGCATATCAGGTCAGTCAGACTGTGTGGTACATATCAGGTCAGTCAGACTGTGTGGTACATATCAGGTCAGTCAGACTGTGTGGTGCATATCAGGTCAGTCAGACTGTGTGGTACATATCAGGTCAGTCAGACTGTGTGGTACATATCAGGTCAGTCAGACTGTGTGGTGCATATCAGGTCAGTCAGACTGTGTGGTGAATATCAGGTCAGTCAGACTGTGTGGTACATATCAGGTCAGTCAGACTGTGTGGTACATATCAGGTCAGTCAGACTGTGTGGTGCATATCAGGTCAGTCAGACTGTGTGGTACATATCAGGTCAGTCAGACTGTGTGGTACATAACAGGTCAGTCAGACTGTGTGGTACATATCAGGTCAGTCAGACTGTGTGGTGAATATCAGGTCAGTCAGACTGTGTGGTACATATCAGGTCAGTCAGACTGTGTGGTACATATCAGGTCAGTCAGACTGTGTGGTGCATATCAGGTCAGTCAGACTGTGTGGTGAATATCAGGTCAGTCAGACTGTGTGGTACATATCAGGTCAGTCAGACTGTGTGGTACATATCAGGTCAGTCAGACTGTGTGGTACATATCAGGTCAGTCAGACTGTGTGGTGCATATCAGGTCAGTCAGACTGTGTGGTACACATATCAGGTCAGTCAGACTGTGGGGTACATGTCAGGTCAGTCAGACTGTGTGGTGAATATCAGGTCAGTCAGACTGTGTGGTGAATATCAGGTCAGTCAGACTGTGTGGTACATATCAGGTCAGTCAGACTGTGTGGTACATATCAGGTCAGTCAGACTGTGTGGTGAATATCAGGTCAGTCAGACTGTGTGGTACATATCAGGTCAGTCAGACTGTGTGGTGAATATCAGGTCAGTCAGACTGTGTAGTACATATCAGGTCAGTCAGACTGTGTGGTACATATCAGGTCAGTCAGACTGTGTAGTACATATCAGGTCAGTCAGACTGTGTGGTGCATATCAGGTCAGTCAGACTGTGTGGAACATATCAGGTCAGTCAGACTGTGTAGTACATATCAGGTCAGTCAGACTGTATGGAACATATCAGGTCAGTCAGACTGTGTGGTGCATATCAGGTCAGTCAGACTGTATGGAACATATCAGGTCAGTCAGACTGTGTATGGTACATAACTGGTCAGTTAGACTGTGTGGTGCATATCAGGTCATTCCGACTGTGTGGTGAATATCAGGTCAGTCCGACTGTGTGGTGAATATCAGGTCAGTCAGACTGTATGGTACATAACCGGTCAGTCAGACTGTGTGGTGAATATCAGGTCAGTCAGACTGTATGGTACATAACCGGTCAGTCAGACTGTGTGGTGAATATCAGGTCAGTTCGACTGTGTGGTGAATATCAGGTCAGTCCGACTGTGTGGTGAATATCAGGTCAGTCAGACTGTGTGGACATAACAGGTCAGTCAGACTGTGTGGTGCATATCAGGTCAGTCAGACTGTGTGGTACATATCAGGTCAGTCAGACTGTGTAGTACATATCAGGTCAGTCAGACTGTATGGAACATATCAGGTCAGTCAGACTGTGTATGGTACATAACCGGTCAGTTAGACTGTGTGGTGCATATCAGGTCAGTCCGACTGTGTGGTGAATATCAGGTCAGTCCGACTGTGTTGTACATATCAGGTCAGTTAGACTGTGTGGTGCATATCAGGTCAGTCAGACTGTGTGGTGCATATCAGGTCAGTCAGACTGTGTGGTACATAACAGGCCAGTCAGACTGTGTGGTACATATCAGGTTAGTCAGACTGTGTGGAACATATCAGGTCAGTCAGACTGTGTGGTGCATATCAGGTCAGTCAGACTGTATGGAACATATCAGGTCAGTCAGACTGTGTATGGTACATAACCGGTCAGTTAGACTGTGTGGTGCATATCAGGTCAGTCAGACTGTATGGAACATATCAGGTCAGTCAGACTGTGTATGGTACATAACTGGTCAGTTAGACTGTGTGGTGCATATCAGGTCATTCCGACTGTGTGGTGAATATCAGGTCAGTCCGATTGTGGTGAATATCAGGTCAGTCAGACTGTGTGGTGAATATCAGGTCAGTCAGACTGTGTATGGTACATAACCGGTCAGTTAGACTGTGTGGTGCATATCAGGTCATTCCGACTGTGTGGTGAATATCAGGTCAGTCCGATTGTGGTGAATATCAGGTCAGTCAGACTGTGTGGAACATATCAGGTCAGTCAGACTGTGTGGTGCATATCAGGTCAGTCAGACTGTATGGTACATATCAGGTCAGTCAGACTGTATGGAACATATCAGGTCAGTCAGACTGTGTGGTGCATATCAGGTCAGTCAGACTGTATGGAACATATCAGGTCAGTCAGACTGTGTATGGTACATAACCGGTCAGTTAGACTGTGTGGTGCATATCAGGTCAGTCCGACTGTGTGGTGCATATCAGGTCAGTCCGACTGTGTGGTGAATATCAGGTCAGTCAGACTGTGTGGTGAATATCAGGTCAGTCAGACTGTGTGGTACATAACAGGTCAGTCAGACTGTGTGGTGCATATCAGGTCAGTCCGACTGTGTGGTGAATATCAGGTCAGTCCGACTGTGTGGTGAATATCAGGTCAGTCAGACTGTGTGGTACATATCAGGTCAGTCAGACTGTGTATGGTACATAACCGGTCAGTTAGACTGTGTGGTGCATATCAGGTCAGTCCGACTGTGTGGTGAATATCAGGTCAGTCAGACTGTGTGGTACATATCAGGTCAGTCCGACTGTGTGGTACATACCAGGTCAGTCAGACTGTGGGGTACATAACAGGTCAGTCCGACTGTGTGGTGAATATCAGGTCAGTCAGACTGTGTGGTACATAACAGGTCAGTCAGACTGTATGGAACATAACAGGTCAGTCAGACTGTGTATGGTACATAACCGGTCAGTTAGACTGTGTGGTGCATATCAGGTCAGTCAGGTCCGTCCTGTCTCCTTATTATACTCACACTTTCTCCTACACCGCACAGTACTATTCTAGTCCAATTTGTCAGATTCCATTTTCTTCCACCACACACTCCCAACACAGTCACACACACACCCAACACAGTCACACACACACACACCCAACACAGTCACACACCCAAGACAGTGAGCAATCCTTTCTCACACAGCTGACACAATCCGGGACTTGGTGGCCCGTCTGACCCAGTGGTGAGGTCCATCATGTCTGACCCAGTGGTGAGGTCCATCATGTCTGACCCAGTGGTGAGGTCCATCATGTCTGACCCAGTGGTGAGGTCCATCATGTCTGACTCAGTGGTGAGGTCCATCATGTCTGACCCAGTGGTGAGGTCCATCATGTCTGACCCAGTGGGAAATATTGTTTGTGTTATCTTTTCTCTTCAACAAGAGACAAATTCCCACTAATATTAGGGTGTTTCCATTCTCATGAACGCCACACCAAGGGGTGTAGTATTTTGATATCCATGCACTACCAGTAACAAGTTTATTACGAGTCGGGAATATTTTTCATGTGACATTTTTGGGAATATGTGCCTTTTGTTCTTTTAACAAAGACCATCTGTGGGGTTCATGATGACAAAGGTAAAACCAGCTGGAAATTGGAAAGTTTGTCTCTATTTCATGCAAAACAAAAAATAGCACTTTCATCATCTGACGCTGTCCTGACATCATGGAGTGTATGCTGCACAGAGTTGCTTTGTTATCCTATATGGGGGACCACCATGGTCAACTTGCAGGCAGTTACCACCCCGTGACCAGCACAGCATGTTCGGTAAAGTAAATACTTCCGCCATAGCCTTTTACGAGTAGTGAGTGTGGTGAGTCACACAGCGAACAGCTGTACTATGTAATCTGTTTAGATCCTCAGCTTCCTGAAGTAAACCATGCTCTCTATCAATGGAGGAAGTACATATATCTTGTATTCAACTCTAATCCATTATAGTGAACATATGATAGTAGTTCATTTGATCTAAAAGAAAACACTACAGTGGTTTAGACATACATGGTCTCATTACCAGACATATGTTTCAGTAGATCCACTGCACACACACTCGTTTTTTATTTTTTATTTTACCAGGCAGGTCAATCAAGAACAAATTATTATTTACACTGAAGGCCTATTCAGTGGTGGAAAAATAACTCAAAAGTCATACTTGAGTAAAAGTAAAGACACCTTAATAGAAAATGACTCGTAAAAGTGAAAGTTGCCCAGTAAAATATCACTTGAGCAAAAGTCTAAAAGTATTTGGTTTTAAATATACTTGGGTATCACAAGTAAATGTAATTGCTAAAATGTACTTAAGTATCAAAAGTAAACGTATTAATCATTTCAAATTCCTAATATTATACAAACCAGACAGCACAATTTTCTTGTTTTCGTTTTATTTTACGGATAGCCAGCGGTACACTACAACACTCTGACATTAATTTACAAACAAAGCATGTGTTAGTGAGTACGGCAGATAAGAGGCAGTAGATATGACCAGGGATGTTCTCTTGATAAGTGTGTGAATTGGACAATTTTCCTGTCAAAATGTAACAAGTACTTTTGGGTGTCAGGGAAAATGTATGGAGTAAAAAGTACATTATTTTCTTTAGGAATGTAGTGAAGTAAAAGTTGTCAAAAATGTAAATAGTAAAGTAAAGTACAGATACCTCAAAAAACGACTTCAGTAGTACTTTAAAGTATTTTTACTTAAGTACTTTACACCTCTGGGTCTGTTTAACTCTTTTATAAACCTTTACTATTCTGCTATTGTTACTACCTGACTAATCTATTTCCTATGCTCTGGCACCACCTGCTGAGTTAAATAGGCAGGTAGATAAACAGGAGAGAGAGAGAGAGAGAGAGAGAGAGAGAGAGAGAGAGAGAGAGAGAGAGAGAGAGAGAGAGAGAGAAGAGCGGAGAGGTCCTGCATCTTTCAGTATGTTCTGAAAATAATATAGATTTAGAGTTAGATAAATGTGGATTTTTTTGTTCAAGGACATATACAGGACGCTACCCTTTACAACATAACCTTCACTCCAAATCAAAACTCAAAACCTACAAACTGATTTTGGACGGAATTACGGAATCACCTGGAAGGCTTACAACTACCAAAGATTATTATTCCAAAGATATACAGCAAATTCTCTGGAAAACAACAGAAACCTGAAAACACCATCCAACCTGAAACTGAGTGAGTAACGTTTAGTCTGAAGCTATATTTTATTTATCAATGCCAAGAAGAAAAATACATTACATTACTTTATAAGGACTGAATGCTAAATTAAGGCTACCGTTCTTGATACAACTTCAACTAGCACTGACGCGTCAAGTGAGAGGTGTCAAAGCCTTTTAGCCCAACAACAGCAGGAGAGTCGCACAGTCTACTCCAACCAAATGGAGAGGCCTTAGAGCTGCATCCCGCTGTTCAGAGGTAATTAAAATACACTATCCTGTGTATGTAAAGAATAAGACACGAAAAGAGCACAAAATGAAGTTCCTTATGGAAAATCAAGAGACACTTTTTGCTGACTATTATAGAAATGGGAACATCAACAACCTCATCTTCCACACAGACCATCCCCTGGCATGGCACATTGCTATATTAGCACAGTACCCCTCTGTTAAGAGGGGGGGTGTTACTGAGGGGTGGACACTCAGGATACTAGACAACGAGGAGTCGGCTAATATAAATCTCTATAAGTCTGGAACAGTATTGGTACAGGGCAACCCCAAAGAGTTTCAGTTGGACTTTCACCAAATCAAAGAATTAGCTCAGCAGGAGAAGCTCTCCCTTGAGAAAGATACCCCCACCCCGAGCGGGTCAAACCAGACCTCTTCATTATATAACCCCACAGACGAGCAACCCCAAGCGGAAAGTCAACCTCCCAGCACAGAGTACTACTCCCTATTTGAGACAGGGATGCAGCTTAAGCCCTACCCTCTTCAACATATATATATATCAACGAATTGGCGAGGGCACTAGAACAGTCTGCCGCCCCCGGCCTCACCCTACTAGAATCTGAAGTCAAATGTCCACTGTTTGCTGATGATCTGTCACTAACCAAGGAGGGCCTACAGCAGCACCTAGATCTTCTGCACAGATTCTACCAGACCTGGGCCGTGACAGTAAATCTCTGTAAAACCAAAATAATGGTGTTCCAAAAAAGGTCATGTCGCCAGGACCACAAATACAAATTCCATCTAGACACCGTTGCCCTAGAGCACACAGAAAGCTATACATACCTTAGAAAACTATACATACCTTGACTTAAACATCAGCTCCACAGGTAACTTCCACAGAGCTGTGAACGATCCGAGAGACAAGGCAAGAAGGGAATTCTATGCCAACAAAATGGAACATACAATTCGACATACCAATTAGAACCAATTGCCCTTTATGGTTGTGAGGTCTGGCGTCCGCTTACAAACCAAGAATTCACAAAATGGGACAAACACCAAATTAAGACTGCGTACAGAATTCTGCAAAAATATCCTCAGTGTACAACGTAAAACACCAAATAATGCATGAAGAGCAGAATTAGGCCGATACCCGCTAATTATCAAAATCCAGAAAAGAGACGTTAAATTCTACAACCACCTAAAAGGAAGCGATTCCCAAACCTTCCATAACAAAGCCATCACCTACAAAGAGATGAACCTGGAGACGAGTCCCCTAAGCAAGCTGGTCCTGGGGCTCTGTTCACAAACACAAACACACCCTACAGAGCCCCAGGACAGCAACACAATTAGACTCAACCAAATAACGAGAAAACATAAAGATAATTACTTGACACATTGGAAAGAATTAACCAAAAAACTGAGCAAACTAGAACGCTATTTGGCCCCAAACAGAGAGTACACAGTGGCAGAATACCTGACCACTGTGATTGACCCAAACGTAAGGAAAGCTTTGACTATGTACAGACTCAGTGAGCATAGCCTTGCTATTGAGAAAGGCCACCGTAGGCAGACCTGGCTCTCAATAGAAGACAGGCTATGTGCACACTGCCCACAAAATGAGATGGAAATGGAGCTGCACTTCCCAACCTCCTGCCAAATGTATGACCATATTAGAGACACATATTTCCCTCAGATTACACAGATCCACAAAGAATTCGAAAAACAAACCCAATTTTGATAAACTCCCATATCTACTGGGTGAAATACCATAGTGTGCCATCACAGCAGCAAGATTTGTGACCTGATGCCACAAGAAAAGGGCAACCAGTGAAGAACAAACACCAATGTAAATACAACCCATATTTATGTTCATTTATTTTCCCTTTCCCTGTACTTTAACCATTTGCACATCGTTACAACACTGTATACAGTGAGGGAAAAAAGTATTTGATCCCCTGCTGATTTTGTAAGTTTGCCCACTGACAAAGAAATTATCAGACTATAATTTTAATGGTAGGTTTATTTGAACAGTGAGAGACAGAATAACAACAACAAAAATCCAGAAAAACGCATGTGAAAAATGTTATAAATTGATTTGCATTTTAATGAGGGAAATAAGTATTTGACCCCCTCTCAATCAGAAAGATTTCTGGCTCCCAGGTGTCTTTTATACAGGTAATGAGTTGAGATTAGGAGCACACTCTTAAAGGGAGTGCTCCTAATCTCAGTTTGTTACCTGTATAAAAGACACCTGTCCACAGAAGCAATCAATCAATCAGATTCCAAACTCTCCACCATGGCCAAGACCAAAGAGCTCTCCAAGGATGTCAGGGACAAGATTGTAGATCTACACAAGGCTGGAATGGGCTACAAGACCATCGCCAAGCAGCTTGGTGAGAAGGTGACAACAGTTGGTGCGATTATTCGCAAATGGAAGAAACACAAAATAACTGTCAATCTCCCTCGGCCTGGGGCTCCATGCAAGATCTCACCTCGTGGAGTTGCAATGATCATGAGAACGGTGAGGAATCATCCCAGAACTACACGGGAGGATCTTGTCAATGATCTCAAGGCAGCTGGGACCATAGTCACCAAGAAAACAATTGGTAACACATCATGCCGTGAAGGACTGAAATCCTGCAGCACCCGCAAGGTCCCCCTGCTCAAGAAAGCACATATACATGCCCGTCTGAAGTTTGCCAATGAACAGGACAACTGGGTAAAAGTGTTGTGGTCAGATGAGAACAAAACGGAGCTCTTTGGCATCAACTCAACTCGCCGTGTTTGGAGGAGGAGGAATGCTGCCTATAACCCCAAGAAAACCATCCCCACCGTCAAACCTGGAGGTGGAAACGTTATGCTTTGGGGGTGTTTTTCTGCTAAGAGGACTGGACAACTACACTGCATCAAAGGGACGATGGACAGGGCCATGTACTGTCAAATCTTGGGTGAGAACCTCAGCCAGGGCATTGAAAATTGGTTGTGGATGGGTATTCCAGCATGACAATAACCCAAAACACACGGCCAAGGTAACAAAGGAGTGGCTCAAGAAGAAGCACATTAAGGTCCTGGAGTGGCCTAGCCAGTCTCCCAGACCTTAATCCCATAGAAAATCTGTGGAGGGAGCTGAAGGTTCGAGTTGCCAAACGTCAGCCTCGAAACCTTAATGACTTGGAAAAGATCTGCAAAGAGGAGTGGGACAAAATCCCTCCTGAGATGTGTGCTAACCTGGTGGCCAACTGCAAGAAACATCTGACCTCTGTGATTGCCAACAAGGGTTTTGCCTCCAAGTACTGAGTCATGTTTTGCAGAGGGGTCAAATACTTATTTCCCTCATTAAAATGCAATTCCATTTATAACATTTTTCACATGCGTTTTTCTGGATTTTTTTTTGTTGTTATTCTGTCTCTCACTGTTCAAATAAACCTACCATTAAAGTTATAGACTGATCATTTCTTTGTCAGTGGGCAAACGTACAAAATCAGCAGGGGATCAAATACTTTTTTTCCCTCACTGTATATACATAATATGTGTAATGTGTAATGTTTACTGTTCATTTGTATTGGTTATTTCACTTTTGTATATCTACTTCACTTGCTTTGGCAATATGTTTCCCATGCCAATAAAGCCCCTTCAACTGGGGCGGCAGGTAGCCTAGTGGTTAGAGCGTTGGACTAGTAACCGAAAGGTTGCAAGATTGAATCCCTGAGCTGACAAGGTAAAAACCTGTCATTCTGCCCCTGGCAGTTAACCCACTGTTCCTAGGTTGTCATTGAAAATAAGAATTTGTTCTTAACTGACTTGCCTAGTTAAATAAAAAAAAATGTAATTAAACATTTATTTCAGCGCAGTACCACATTCTGACCAGAGTGGGGAGTGGTTTGCAGAACTGTGATGAGTGATGAGAGTCAGATTAGCCTCATGGCAGCAAGACTAGCGACACGACAAACATTTACAACGTTTTTTTCACCACCAAATATGGTAGTGAGACGAAGTCCGGTAGTGGGAGAGGATGGAACTACACTACATAGATAAAAGTAAATGGACACCTGCTCGTCGAACATCTCATTCCAAAATAATGTGCATTAATATGGAGTTGGTCCCCTCTTTGCTGCAATAACAGCCTCCACTCTTCTGGGAAGGCTTTCCAGTAGATATTGTAACATTACTGCGTTTACTTCCTTTTATTCAGCCGAAAGAGCATTAGTGAGGTCGGGCACTGATGTTGGGTGATTAGACCTAGCTCGCAGTCGGCGTTCCAATTCATCCCAAGTGTGTTCGATGTGGTTGAGGTCAGGGCTCTGTGCAGGCCAGTCAAGTTCTTCCACACCGATCTAAAAAAAATATTTTCTGTTTGGATCTCCCTTTGTGCACGGGGGCATTGTCAAGCTGAAACAGGAAAGGGCTTTCCCTAAACTGTTGCCACAAAGTTGGAAGCACAGCATCATCTAGATTTCCCTTAGCTGGATCTAATGGGCCTAGACCAAACCATGAAAAACAGCCCCAGACCACTATTCCTCCTCCACCAAACTACAGTTGGCACTATGCATTGGGGCAGGTAGCGTTCTCTTTGCATCCGCCAAACCCAGAGTCCAATGGCTGCGAGCTTTACACAACTTCAGCCGACACTTGGCATTGCGCATGGTGATCTTAGGCTTGTGTGCAGCTGCTCGGCCATGGAAACCCATTTCATAAAGCTCCCGACGAACAGTTCTTGTGCTGATTGCTTCCAGAGGCAGTTTGGAACTCGGTAGTGAGTGTTGCAACCGAGGACAGATGATTTATACGCGACACGCTTCAGCACTCTGCAATCCCGTTCTGTGAGCTTGTGGCCTAACAATGTAAAACAAAAAAAAAAAAAAAAATAGACTACATGAGGGGGAATATCTAAACGAAATAAAATGACTACTTTATATAAGATAACAAATATTATACTTGTTGGGTTTGAGAATATGTTTCTTTGCTAATTGTTAGGTTTGAGAATATGTTTCTTTGCTACACAGGAATATGTTTGAGCTAAGGCTGATAAGTTGTGGAACAATACAGTGGATTGTAAACACCTGGTGTCTGACTGGCTAAAGGGCTGTGTTTAACCTTGGGAGATAACAGTATGTTGAGCTAGGAACACATGAATAGAAAGATGTTGAGACACAAACAGGACTGAACCTGTGGCCTCAGTAACCCCGGACAACAAGCGCCAAGGGACCAGCCTGTGCGCCTACTATTGGCAAGGCAAGTCTAAACCACGCCCAGCCACTGTTCTGATAGGCCCATCCCGAGGTGGGAACTACCTCTGTCAGAACATACTTATACCAATGCATTTAGCAGAATGGGCAGTTCTCTGTTAACCCTGTGTGGTACTACATTGAACCCGTATATACGAAGATTGCATTTACCATTTATTGCTTGACTAATAATAAAAAACATAGAAGATTCTCAGTGACTCTGTGTCACATTTTGTCCTGATACCAGATTTGATTTTCGCAACCCTAACATACTGAACAAAAATATAAAACGCACAGGGAGAGAGAACGATTATTTCCCTGACATCTGGAATCAAGGACTCATAACCCCAATCTTATTGAACGGAGACAAATTTGACCCTAACAATTATTGGTGCTCTCAATAAGCACAATGTCTCAAGTAAAAGACAAATTGGATTTATACCAAAACATCGCATGACAGATCATATTTACCCTGATAGATAAACATGTCCACCAAAATAATACAAAAATGTACGCTTGCTTTATCGACTTCCAAAAAGCATTTGATTCTATTTGGCATACAGGACTGTTCTACAAAGTTATTGAAAGTCGTGTAGGGGGTAATACATATGACATAATTAAATCAATGTATACTGGCAATACTTGCAGCATCAAAATTGTCAAGAAAATAACAGAATTCTGTCCCCCGGTGATGCGTTGTGCAGTCCTCACTACCCTCTGGAGAGCCTTACGGTTGTGGGCGGAGCAGTTGCCATACCAGGCGGTGATACAGCCCGACAGGATGCTCTCGATTGTGCATCTGTAGAAGTTTGTGAGTGATTTTGGTGACAAGCCAAATTTCTTCAGCCTCCTGAGGTTTAAGAGGCGCTGTTGCGCCTTCTTCACCACGCTGTCTGTGTGGGTGGACCATTTCAGTTTGTCCGTGATGTGTACGCCGAGGAACTTTCCACCTTCTCCGCTACTGTCCCATCGATGTGGATAGGGGGGTGCTCCCTCTCCTGTTTCCTGAAGTCCACGATCATCTCCTTAGTTTTGTTGACGTTGAGTGAGAGGTTATTTTCCTGACACCACACTCCGAGGGCCCTCACCTCCTCCCTGTACGCCGTCTCGTCGTTGTTGGTAATCAACCACTGTAGTGTCGTCA
This sequence comes from Brachymystax lenok tsinlingensis, assembly GCA_030435695.1. NCBI lineage: Eukaryota > Metazoa > Chordata > Actinopteri > Salmoniformes > Salmonidae > Brachymystax > Brachymystax lenok. The sequence continues at coordinate 40,533,434 of CM059790.1, read as the reverse complement.
GCAAACTTGATGATTGAGTTGGAGGCGTGCTTGGCCACGGGACTGTTGGGAACACAGACTGTAGGTCTTACTGTATGTTAGGCATTTTGACTGTTGTATTAGTGAATTCCACTCTGTATGTAGGCTTGTTATAGCCATTTGCGTTGCACAACCACATCACATAGAGGCTGTAGCCATATCAATAAATGAGACAAAAAAAAAAAAGATTAAGTCTAGGCTATAACCTGTCCTGAGCGAAATAGCCAAGGGGTCCCAAATGGTCAAGACTATCTATAAACTATTCTTATTGCCAGATCTGTTTTCCCTATCAGCCACTGCTTCTTCAACTATTTTGTTTAAAAAGTATTTAGAGGCTATATTAAGAGGCCTGTGAGCTAGGCTCTCTTTTTAAGGGGAGCCCTGTAACAAACACAGTTATAAAACACAAATAGAGTTCTAAAATTGTTCCGCAAGACACCAGAACCCAAAATGATGGCCTAAATCGCAGTTCCTACAAGTTGAAGGCCTATTTATTATGTGGATAGGCCTAGATTAAACATTGAATTATTAAAGTGATATGCTAAAGAACATGAGAATTTAGACCATTTTGAATACACATGGATTTCAATAAACAAATGGATGAGACTGTAATATTCTTTTTTATTTAGTTCCTATTGCAACTATTGCAAATGACTGAATGGATGACATATTAACTGACTGAACTGAATGAAGGATGAATTAAATGTTCAAATATGTTGGAATGACGAGTTGCACGCATCATGCATGCTCTGCACTTTATTTGGCTAGTAGGCAAAGAGGCCAACATTAGGGTATAATGACTATGACTGCATGACTCCAGAAGGGCATCTTCTGAGTCTGAGTGGTGCTATAGTGCTGCAGTGCTGCATGGTGTCATGACGTTGGCCTGTTGGTGAGGTTTATGACCCCATAAATACCCCCTTTTCTCTCTCTACTCTACAGAGGGACTATTGAAAATCTCTTTGTTAACATGGAGAGAGTATGGTAACATCAAAAAGGTGGGGACAGGAACCATATTTCGGTAACCCAACCAGCTGAAAATATGCGTTGGTACTTAAGGAATATGATGTCAGATCGGTGGGCATCTGAGACATTTTCATTAATGACAGGATGACATAAACTGTATCTCGGAAAGTCTACACATTCTAGGTATGTAATTCACATGGAATTGTTGGGTAATTTAAATGTTTAAATATGAAACTATTTGTGGAAAGATGAAATGTAATTTAGCTCCTAAATGAGAGAATCATTTTCATAAAGTCTGCTCACTCCGTGGCCCCGCCCAAGTGAACAGACATTGGCTGTAAACTATGAAGCACACCTCTCTCTCCCACTACTATATAAGTCTGTTGACCAAAATTTTACTCTCTGTTCCGACGAGAGGACGACGGTCCCGACGTTAAAAGGGCTAATCATTTTCGAACGAAATTAGCATAGAATTTCAGAGTGTAGGTGACGATAGACACGCTGAAATGAGGAATTTCGACTATACCAGTCAGAATATAGCACGAGGTTAAAAGTATGGCAACTTGGTATTAATTTTGAACTCTCATTCACTCCAGAAGTGATACCTCCTAGCCGCTGCAAATGTGGGCTAGGAAAGAACGGACAATCTCTTCAGAAAGACAGGGTACTACAACGTATCCTTTCTACAACACGACGACGGTACTACAACGTATCCGTTCTAACACCAGAGACATCCGACAGAGGACAGGAAGATCTCTGTTGGGCAACACGGCCTTCCATCTACAACCAACCTATTGAGCTCAGAGTAAATATGTCTTGCATTTTCCTTTTCCAAATGGGCGGTTATTTTGAATGCATAAGATTTTGTATTTACGATAGCATAGCTTCATAAGACCAAATCTCTTTGTTCTCCAGTCTTCCCGCGCTTTCATTCAAGCCAACCTCCTCTCTTTGTGTAACCAGCCGTCATATCGGTTCCGTCCACCAGGGACGTTTTCATGTATGATCCATCCTGTGTATATGTAATTCTGTGTGGTTATTTAAGTATTTAGTAAATAAATAATTAAACAAAATGTTGTATTGCTGATTCAACTTGGTGGCCAGGGTTTGTGAAGATTCTATGATGTTCAGATGAGACTGAAATAAGGTGATGAATATTGATTGACTACTGTTGATGTAAAAGATTACTAGATCTTTAAGAGTTTATTCGGAAGATAACAGCTCTATATACATTCTTTCGTGGTGCCCCGACTTTCTAGTTCATTACATTTACATGATTAGTTAATCAAGTAATATTAATTACAGAGGAATTATTTTATAGAATAGCATGTCATATCACTTAATCCGGCATAGCCAAAGACACAACAATGGGGATCACAAGCTCTTCAAGTGGGCATCCACGCTCCAGGTTCCCTGTGCGCCTTCAGAGCCCGGCACGTCCTGTCCCTGCTCCACGCATCAGGTCCCCTGTGCGCATTGAGAGCCCGGCACGTCCTGTCCCTGCTTCACGCACCAGGTCCCCTCTGCGCCTTCAGAGCCCGGCACGGCCTGTTCCCGCTCCACGCATCAGGTCGCCTGTGCGCCTTCAGAGCCCGGCACGTCCTGTCCCTGCTCCACGCATCAGGTCCACAGTGCGCCTTCCCTGCGCATCGAGAACCCAGCACGGCCTGTCCCTGCTCCACGCTCCAGGTTCCCTGTGCGTCTTCAGAGCCTGGCACGGCCCGTCCCTGCTCCATGCTCCAGGTCCCCTGTGCGCATCGAGAGCCCAGCATGTCCTGTCCCTGCTCCACACTCCAGGTCCCCTGTGCGCCTTCAGAGCCCGGCATGGCTTGTCCCTGCTCCACGCATCAGGTCCCCTGTACGCATCGAGAGCCCGGCACGGCCTGTCCCTGCTCCACGCTCCAGGTTCCTTGTGCGTCTTCAGAGCACGGCACGGCCTGTCCCTGTGCGTCTTCAGAGTCCGGCACGACCTGTCCCTGCTCCACGCATCAGGTCCCCTGTACGCATCGAGAGCCCGGCACGGCCTGTCCCTGCTCCATGCTCCAGGCTCCCTGTGCGTCTTCAGAGTCCGGCACGTCCTGTCCCTGCTCCATGCACCAGGTCCCCAGTGCGCCTTCCCTGCGCATCGAGAGCCCAGCACGGCCTGTCCCTGCTCCACGCTCCAGGTTCCCTGTGCGTCTTCAGAGCCCGGCACGGCCTGTTCCCGCTCCACGCACCAGGTCCCCTGTGCGCCTGCAGAGCCCGGCACGGCCTGTTCCTGCTCCACGCACCAGGTCCCCTGTGCGTCTTCAGAGTCCGGCACGACCTGTTCCTGCTCCACGTACCAGGCTCCCTGTGCATCTTCAGAGCCCGGCACTGCCTGTCCCTGCTCCATGCATCAGGTCCCCTGTGCGCATCGAGAGCCCGGAACGTCCTGTCCCTGCTCCACGCATCAGGTCCCCTGTGCTCATCGAGAGCCCGGCACGTCCTGTCCCTGCTCCACGCACCAGGTCCCCTGTGCGTCTTCAGAGCCCGGCACGGCCTGTCCCTGCTCCACGCTCCAGGTTCCCTGTGCGTCTTCAGAGCCCGGCACGGCCTGTTCCCGCTCCACGCACCAGGTCCCCTGTGCGCCTGCAGAGCCCGGCACGGCCTGTTCCCGCTCCACGCACCAGGTCCCCTGTGCGCCTGCAGAGCCTGGCACGGCCTGTTCCTGCTCCACGCTCCAGGCTCCCTGTGCATCTTCAGAGCCCGGCCACGTGCCTTTCCCGCTCCACGCATCAGGTCCCTGTGCGCCTTCAGAGCCCGGCACGGCCTTTTCCCGCTCCACGCATCAGGTCCCCTGTGCGCATCGAGAGCCCGGAACGTCCTGTCCCTGCTCCACGCATCAGGTCCCCTGTGCTCATCGAGAGCCCGGCACGTCCTGTCCCTGCTCCACGCATCAGGTCCCCTGTGCGCATCGAGAGCCCGGCACGGCCTGTCCCTGCTCCACGCTCCAGGTTCCTGTGCGTCTTCAGAGCCCGGCACGGCCTGTCCCTGCTCCACGCTCCAGGTTCCCTGTGCGTCTTCATAGCCCGGCACGGCCTGTCCCTGCTCCACGCTCCAGGTTCCCTGTGCGTCTTCAGAGCCCGGCACGGCCTGTCCCTGCTCCACGCTCCAGGTTCCCTGTGCGTCTTCATAGCCCGGCACGGCCTGTCCCTGCTCCACGCTCCAGGTTCCCTGTGCATCTTCAGAGCCCGGCACGGCCTGTTCCCGCTCCACGCACCAGGTCCCCTGTGCGCCTGCAGAGCCCGGCACGGCCTGTTCCTGCTCCACGCTCCAGGCTCCCTGTGCATCTTCAGAGCCCGGCACGGCCTTTTCCCGCTCCACGCATCAGGTCCCCTGTGCGCCTTCAGAGCCCGGCACGGCCTTTTCCCGCTCCACGCATCAGGTCCCCTGTGCGCATCGAGAGCCCGGAGCGTCCTGTCCCTGCTCCACCCTTCAGGTTCCCTGTGCGTCTTCAGAGCCCGGCACGGCCTGTTCCCGCTCCACGCACCAGGTCCCCTGTGCGCCTGCAGAGCCCGGCACGGCCTGTTCCTGCTCCACGCACCAGGTCCCCTGTGCGTCTTCAGAGTCCGGCACGACCTGTTCCTGCTCCACGTACCAGGCTCCCTGTGCATCTTCAGAGCCCGGCACTGCCTGTCCCTGCTCCATGCATCAGGTCCCCTGTGCGCATCGAGAGCCCGGAGCGTCCTGTCCCTGCTCCACGCATCAGGTCCCCTGTGCTCATCGAGAGCCCGGCACGTCCTGTCCCTGCTCCACGCACCAGGTCCCCTGTGCGTCTTCAGAGCCCGGCACGGCCTGTCCCTGCTCCACGCTCCAGGTTCCCTGTGCATCTTCAGAGCCCGGCACGGCCTTTTCCCGCTCCACGCATCAGGTCCCCTGTGCGCCTTCAGAGCCCGGCACGGCCTTTTCCGGCTCCACGCATCAGGTCCCTGTGCGCATCGAGCCCGGGCGTCCTGTCCCTGCTCCACGCATCAGGTCCCCTGTGCTCATCGAGAGCCCGGCACGTCCTGTCCCTGCTCCACGCATCAGGTCCCCTGTACGCATCGAGAGCCCGGCACGGCCTGTCCCTGCTCCACGCTCCAGGTTCCCTGTGCGTCTTCAGAGCCCGGCACGGCCTGTCCCTGCTCCACGCTCCAGGTTCCCTGTGCGTCTTCATAGCCCGGCACGGCCTGTCCCTGCTCCACGCTCCAGGTTCCCTGTGCGTCTTCAGAGCCCGGCACGGCCTGTCCCTGCTCCACGCTCCAGGTTCCCTGTGCGTCTTCATAGCCCGGCACGGCCTGTCCCTGCTCCACGCTCCAGGTTCCCTGTGCATCTTCAGAGCCCGGCACGGCCTGTTCCCGCTCCACGCACCAGGTCCCCTGTGCGCCTGCAGAGCCGGCACGGCCTGTTCCTGCTCCACGCTCCAGGCTCCTGTGCATCTTCAGAGCCCGGCACGGCCTTTTCCCGCTCCACGCATCAGGTCCCTGTGCGCCTTCAGAGCCCGGCACGCCTTTTCCCGCTCACGCATCAGGTCCCTGTCATCGAGCCCGGGCGTCCTGTCCCTGCTCCACGCATCAGGTCCCTGTGCTCATCGAGAGCCCGGCACGTCCTGTCCCTGCTCCACGCATCAGGTCCCTGTGCGCGCCGAGAGCCGGCACGCGGCCTGTCCCTGCTCCACGCTCCAGGTTCCTGTGCGTCTTCAGAGCCCGGCACGGCCTGTCCCTGCTCCACGCTCCAGGTTCCTGTGCGTCTTCATAGCCCGGCACGGCCTGTCCCTGCTCCACGCTCCAGGTTCCTGTGCATCTTCAGAGCCCGGCATGGCCTGTCCCTGCTCCATGCATCAGGTCCCCTGTGCGCATCGAGAGCCCGGCGTCCTGTCCCTGCTCCACGCATCAGGTCCCCTGTGGCATCTGAAACCCGACACGTCCTGTCCCTGCTCCACGCACCAGGTCCCCTGTGCGCCTTCAGAGCCCGGCACGTCCTGTCCCTGCTCCACGCATCAGGTCCCCTGTGCGCATCGAGAGCCCGGCATGTCCTGTCCCTGCTCCACGCACCAGGTCCCCTGTGCGCCTTCAGAGCCCGGCACGGCCTGTCCCTGCTCCACGCATCAGGTCCCCTGTGCGCATCGAGAGTCCGGCATGTCCTGTCCCTGCTCCACGCACCAGGTCCCCTGTGCGCCTTCAGAGCCCAGCACATCCTGTCCCTGGCCCACGCATCAGGTCCCCTGTACGCATCAAGAGCCCGGCACGTCCTGTCCCTGCTCCACGCATCAGGTCCCCTGAGTCCAACACGTCCTGTCCCTGCTCCACGCATCAGGTCTCCTGCGCGCATCGAGAGCCTGGCACGTCCTGTCCCTGCTCTACGCATCAGGCCCCCTGTGCGCATCGAGAGACCGGCACGGACTGTTCCTGTTCCACGCACCAGGCCTCTAGGGTGTCGTCCCAGCCTGGCACGTAATGTTCCTGCTTCACGCACCAGGCCTCTAGGGTGTCGTCCCAGCCTGGCACGGACTGTTCCTGTTCCACGCATAAGGCCTCTAGGATGTCGTCCCACCCTGGTACGTACTGTTCTCGCTTCACGCACCAGGTCTCTAGGATGTCGTCCCAGCCTGGTACGTACTGTGCCTGCTTCACGCACCAGGCCTCTTGGGTGTTGCCCCAGCCTGGCACGTACTGGTCCTGCTCCAAGCTGCCGCCAAAAGCGAAGACCCACCCGATAGACCCTCCCAGTGACTTTTGGGCGCGGTCGGAGTCCGCACCTTTGGGGGGGGGTACTGTCACGTCCTGGCCATAGATAGCCCTTTTGGCTGCTCATTGGTGTTTTTGGTCAGGATGTGATCAGGGGTGTTTTGGTTCGATGGTTATATTTCTATGTTGGTTGGTTTGGGTTCCCAATTAGAGGCAGCTGTTAGTCGTTGTCGCTAATTGGGAATCCTATTTAAGTTGGTCCCCTGCCCTACTTGCCTTGTGGGTTATTGTTTGCATTTGTGTGTGTACCTGTGTGTGCCACACCTGCGTGACGGTTCGTTCGTTGTTTATTGTTTTTTGCCAGTTTGCATTTAATTAAAGTATGTATACTGGAAACCTCACTGCGTCTTGGTCTGCTCTACCAGAAAACCGTGACAATCCTTCTTTATATCCCAAAAAGTCTGTTTAGTTGGCGCCAATCGATTTCAGTAATCCACTCGTTCACCATGCAGACAAAGGAATCCAAAAAGCTACCGCTAAACTTTGTTCAAACAAGTCAAACTACGTTTCTATTTAATCCTCAGATACCCTAAAATGTAAATAAACTCTAAAATTTCATATGGAAAGTAGTATATTCAATAGAAAAGTACAATTATTAAGCGCACATCCTCTTCATCACGCGCCGAAAGACTAATATTGTAACGGGACTCTTCGTGCCAAAACTCCTAATTCTTCCTCGTTTTGGAAGAAACAAGCCTGAAACAATGAACAAATACTGTTGATATCTAGTGGAAGCCATAGGAATTGCAATCTGGGAACTAGAATTGCATAGGACCCATAGCTTTTGATTATAAGAGTCTGGGACCTAAAAAAAATATATACCCGGAGAGAGTCATGATTTCATGAAACAGAGTATGTTACAGTCCCTGATGTCTCTCTATGTATGCATAGCCATCTCGAGACAACTCTGATATAAAGTATTTTTCTCAAAGGTTACGGGATGTCACCAGCCCTACTTACATCAGTACACTCATAACAATTTAACCCTCCTGTTGTGTTCGTTTCATGTTAATTAATTCTGTGTTCCCGGTCCAAAATGACAGCCCCATTATAGCTGATTATAAATCCATAATAATACATATATTATCACCTAATGTTGTGTTAGATCTTTTTATCAAGTTTTTTACTTCTATTTGCTATTTATGGCCTGTTGGCCTCATTGACCTGAGCTCATACAACTTGTTTTTGAGTAAGAAAATCATAATGTATGGATTATTCTGACTAAAACAAATAGATGAAACATATTGTGCTATTTATCAGACTACTTTGTGTCAAAGTTTAACAAGGACTCTCTCCTCCTCACCAGTATCATGATCAAAGATATGATCAAGAGCCTCACATACAGTATATCGTTTGGTCACTGTGCTGCCACAGAATGAATTGTGAGCAGGGCCTCAAAAAAGCTTTATATACCAGAGCTGCTAGAAAAGTGAAATATATTATTGAAACAATGTTGCGATTGTTTGTGAGAATGCCAACAGGTGTGGTTCCTGTGGGGGAAATAGTCTATTGGGGAAAGGTTCCAGTGGGGGTTGCCATGGAAGCCAAGAAGGGGAGTGAGGTGTGTGTGTGTGCTCAAACACACATGCATGTGGGGGTCTGGGAGAGGAAGTGTGTCCGTCTGATGAATGGGCATGTGCCCGAACTCAATTTTATACACTAATTGTAGTCTCACCCATTCATTTCTAATGACCGGTCATTTTTGACCGGAAACACCACAGGTGTACAAAAGTTAAATAAAACACCCAAAATATAAAAACATGTATTTCGTGTGTTCAGATGCCCTGTGTGGACAAAGTCATGGAACCTTATGACAATCGGATGAAATTAACTAAATTTTTCAGAGAGAAAACTTGTGTCCAATTCGACCGGAACACAGTAGGAGGGTTAAGGATTACGAAAACCTCTATTCAATCAAATAAACTTCACGTAGCAAATGAGCCATCATTTTTTGTTGACCAAATTCCACGCTCTCTCATTGACCTACATACAAAAACTGCTTGCTTGGTGCACGAAACAACACCAAAACGCCACCTGCTGGAGGGAGACAGATTTTCTGCCGAGTTGGTCCTCTCTCTTCCTCCTTTTCCTCCCTGATCCGGTTTTCGGATTTTGCCTTTAAAATAAAAGTCACGGTAAAACGTGAATATGTGTATGATACGAAATCAATCATTTATTTGACCTTATAACATGTTTTAAAAACAAAATATCACTTAAATATGAACAAATATGAATCATTGTTAATGTTCAGACAATTATTTTTCACTTATCATGAATAAATACAGGATACTGACACTTTTCTACTATTACGCGAGAGACTTTTATTTAGAAAATGTTCGTTTTTGTTGTTGCTGACGAGACGCTGGTGAGAGGCAGGAAGAAGGAAAGCCACTCAAACTAGAGCTGTAAACGGCAGATTTGATCACTAAATGTCATTATTTTGTATCTAAAGAAGGGACATAAACTTAGCACAATGTCGAAGAATACAGTGTCTAATAGATTCAGGACAGTAGATGTTGACGAATACGACGAGAACAAATTTGTTGACGAGGAGGATGGAGGTGAAAATCAGCTGGGTCCTGACGAGGCAGAAGTGGACTCGCTAATCAGACAATATCCTTTTATCTAGCTAGCAAAGCAATGCTTTTTTTCGCTCATTTGGCCAGTGTATCTGCCGGTTTGTTTGCGTGCATTAGTGTTGCTGGTGTAATTATGGTGCCATCATGTCTCAACTGGCGAGGTGTGGTAGGGTTGGCAGCTGGCTACCTTGTTAGCTGTCGGACTCACTGAGGTATAATAAGAACGGTCAGAGGATATTACTACTACTTGATATTGCTATATGCTGAAACGTTGGATAACATTGTTGAGAATGGTTCTGCCTGTTTTGGAAACGATACGAATGACAAGAGTGCACGCTATTTCAGATGCACCAATTGATGTCAAACGTTAATGAATGCTCGTCTAGATTCAATTTGCTGGGAAGTGTGAATATGCACAAGTAAGTAAAGTCGTTTCGTATGATTGAGGGGAACGTTACTTATCTACAAGCATTGATAAGCATTATTGGGGTCAATATCAATTCAATTTCAGCTCAAGATAACCTAAGTACCCCAATGAAGAACCCCAACCCTGTCTGGTAGTCACATTCCAGGGATGTTCTTTACAACTCCTCAGAAAATGGATATAACTAGCCGTTGGTTCCTTTAGATTCCCTCATATACCCTTCAGAGTAAGTTTTACGACTATGTCATCTGAAGCTTGTGATAAACATTGAATGAGGAAGTGGAGTTCAATGCCTTATAAGTCAGTAGCAGCGGGACGAATCTCTCTGCAGCAGCACTTCCTGTGTCAGTGTTGAGAACCCGGCTCCACAAGGGGGCTAAAGTTCAAACTTTGTACACACTCAGTTTTTGTTTTATGTCCCTAACGTTACATAAAAAAAAATATTTTTTTTTTGTTAAAATGATTGAGTGATAGGTTGGGGCAAAAAAAATCTGTATCTGCGCTGTCAAGTCATGCCGAATACAACAGGTGAAGGTAGACTTTATAGTGAAATGCTTACTGACGAGCCCATTCCCAACAGTGCAGAGTTAAAAAGGAAGACACACATTTGCTAAATAAATAGGAAATAGTAACAATAATAAAAACAATAACAAGGCTATATACAGTACAAGGAGTACCAGTACCGAGTCAATGTGCAGGGGTACGAGGTAGTTGAGGTAACACAGTATGTACATGTGGTCAGGTGTAAAAGTGATTAGGCAATCAAGATATATAATAAACAGCGTAGCAGCAGTGTATGTGAAAGTGTGTCAGTGTGAGCGTGTTTGGTGTCTGTGCATAAACCCAGTGCAAGGGAGTCGGTGCAAAACAATGTAAGATAAATAAATAATGGGGGTCAATGTAAATTGTCCTGGTAGCCATTTGATTAACTGTTCAGCAGTCTTATGGCTTGGGGGTAGAAGCTGTTCAGGTGCCTTTTGGTCCCAGACTTGGCACTCCGGTTCCGCTTGCCGTGTGGTAGCAGAGAGAACAGTCTATGACTCGGGTAGCTGGAATCTTTGACCGTTTTTAGGGCTGATGTACTGGGCCGTACACACTACCCTCTGTAGCTCCTTGCGGTCAGATGCCGAGCAGTTGCCATACCAAGCGGTGATGCAGCCAGTCAAGATGCTCTCAAGGGTGCAGTTGTAGAACTTTTTGAGGATCTGAGTGCCCATGCCAAATATTTTCAGCTTCCTGAGGGGGAATAAGTGTTGTCGTGACCTCTTCTCGACTGTGTTGGTGTGTTTGGACGATGATAGGTCCTTAGTGATGTGGACACAGAGGAAATTGAAGCTCTTGACCCGCTCTACTAAAGCCCTGTTGATGTGAATGGGGGGGTGTTTGGACCTCTGTTTCCTGTAGTCCACGATCAGCTCCTTTGTCTTGCTGATGTTGAGGGAGAGTTTTTTTAAATATTTTTTAAAATATTTTTTTTACCCCTTTTTCTCCCCAATTTCGTGGTTTCCAATCGGTAGTTACAGTCTTGTTCCATCGCTGCAACTTCCGTACAGACTCGGGAGAGGCGAAAGTCGAGAGCCATAAGTCCTCCCCGAAACACGACCCTGCCAAGCCGCACTGCTTCTTGACACACTTCACGCTTAACCCGGAAGCCAGCCACACCAATGTGTCGGAGGAAACACCGTACAGCTGACAACCAAAGTCAGCGTGCAGGCACCCGACAAAGGAGTCGACGCCGACAGAGATGGTCGCCTCGCTTCACGTTCTCAGGAAGTTATGCAGAGCAACGTCAACTTACCAACATTACGACCAGGAATACGACTTTCCCGAAGCGGATCCTCTGTTTGGTCCACCAACCAGGACAATAGACTGGATCCCAGCTGGCTACTCAAAACAACGGGGGTCGCCGGAGAAGGGGGAAACGCGGCGGTCTTCTGGTTAGGCTCCGTAGACGGGCACATCGCGCACCTCTCCCGAGTATTTTACTTGCCAATGTCCAGTCTCTGGACAACAAGGTAGACGAAATACGAGCAAGAGTAGCCTTCCAGAGAGACATCGGCGACTGCAACGTTATTTGCTTCACGGAAACATGGCTCACTCAGGACACGTTATCAGAGTCGGTACAGCCACCTGGTTTCTCCACGCATTGCGCCAACAGAAACAAACATCTATCTGGTAAGAAGAAGGGCGGGGGGTGTGTGTCTTATGATTAACGAGTCGTGGTGTGATCATAACAACATACAGGAACTCAAGTCCTTTTGTTCACCTGACATAGAATTCTCTATGTAGATAATGCGGTCGGCATCCTCGATTATAATCACAGCCGTATATATCCCCCCTCAAGCTGACACATCGACGGCACTGAAAGAAATCCATTGGACTCTATGTAAACTGGAAACCACATATCCTGAGGCTGCATTTATTGTGGCTGGGGATTTTAACAAGGCTAATCTGAAAACAAGGCTCCCTAAATTTTATCAGCATATCGAATGTGCCACGTGAACTGGGATATGTTCCGGATAGCATCTGACAACAACATTGATGTATACGCTGATTCGGTGAGCGAGTTTATTAGCAAGTGCATCGGTGATGTTGTACCCATAGCAACTATGAAAACCTTACCCAACCAGAAACCGTGGATTGATGACAGCATTCGCGCAAAACTGAAAGTACGAACCACTGCTTTTAACCAGGGTAAGGCGACCGGAAACATGACTGAATACAAACAGTGTAGCTATTCCCTCCGCAAGGCAATCAAACAAGCTAAGCTTCAATATAGAGACAAAGTAGAGTCACAATTCAACGGCTCAGACACGAGAGGAATGTGGCAGGGTCTACAGTCAATCACGGACTACAAAAAGAAAACCAGCCCGTCGAGGACCACGGCGTCCTGCTCCCAGACAAACTAAACAACTTCTTTGCTCGCTTTGAGGACAATACAGTGCCACCGACACGGCCCGCTACCAAAACCTGCGGGCTCACCTTCACCGCAGCCAACGTGAGTAAAACATTTTAAATGTGTTAACCCTCGCAAGGCTGCTGGCCCAGATGACATCCCTGGTCGTGTTCTCAGAGCATGCGCAGACCAGCTGGCTGGTGTGTTTACGGACATATTCAATCAGTCCCTATCCCAGTCTGCTGTTCCCACATGCTTCAAGAGGGCCACCATTGTTCCTGTTCCCAAGAAAGCTAAGGTAACTGAGCTAAATGACTATCGCCCGTAGCACTCACTTCCGTCATCATGAAGTGCTTTGAGAGACTTGTCAAGGATCATATCACCTCCATCCTGCCAGACACCCTGGACCCACTCCAATTTGCTTACCGTCCCAATAGGTCCACAGACGACGCAATCGCAATCATACTGCCCGAACCCATCTGGACAAGAGGAATACCTATGTAAGAATGCTGTTCATCGACTACAGCTCAGCATTTAACACCATAGTACCCTCCAAGCTCGTCATTAAGCTCGAGACCCTAGGTCTTGACCCAGCCCTGTGCAACTGGGTCCTGGACTTCCTGACGGGCCGGCCCCAGGTGGTGAGGGTAGGAAACAACATCTCCACCCCGCTGATCTTCAACACTGGGGCCCCACAAGGGTGCGTTCTCAGCCCTCTCCTGTACTCCCTGTTTACCCATGACTGCGTGGCCAAGCACGCATCCAACTCAATCATCAAGTTTGCTGACGACACTACAGTGGTAGGCTTGATTACCAACAACAACAAATCGGCCTACAGGGAGGAGGTGAGGGCCCTTGGGAGTGTGGTGTCAGGAAAATAACCTCTCACTCAATGTCAACAAAACAAAGGAGATGATCGTGGACTTCAGGAAACAGGAGAGGGAGCACCCCCCTATCCACATCAACGGGACAGTAGTGGAGAAGGTGGAAAGTTTTAAGTTCCTCGGCCTACACATCACGGACAAACTGAAATGGTCCACCCACACAGACAGCATGGTGAAGAAGGCGCAACAGCGCCTCTTAAACCTCAGGAGGCTGAAGAAATTCGGCTTGTCACCAAAATCACTCACAAACTTCTACAGATGCACAATCGAGAGTATCCTGTTGGGCTGTATCACCGCCTGGTACGGTAACCGCTCCGCCCACAACCGTAAGGCTCTCCAGAGGATAGTGAGGACTGCACAACGCATCACCGAGGGTAAACTACCTGCCCTCCAGGACACCTTCACCACCCGATGTCACAGGAAGGCCAAAAAGATAATCAAGGACAACAACCACCCGAGCCACTGCTTGTTCACCCCACTATCATCCAGAAGGCGAGGTCAGTACAGGTGCATCAAAGCTGGGACTGAGAGACTGGAAAACAGCTTCTATCTCAAGGCCATCAGACTGTTAAACAGCCACCACTAACATTAAGTGGCTGCTGCCAACATACTGACTTAAATCTCTAGCCACTTTAAATAATAGAAAATTGGATGTAACAAATGTATCACTAGCCACATGTTTACATATCCGACATTACTCATATCAAATGTATACACTGTACTCTAAACCATCTACTGAATCTTGCCTATGCCGTTCGGCCATCGACTCAAATCTCTAGCCACTTTAATAATTAAAATTGGATGAAATAAATGTATCACTAGCCACTTTAAACGATGCCATTTATATAATGTTTACATATCCTACATTACTCATCTCATATGTATATACTGTACTCCATACCATCTACTGCATCTTGCGTACGCCGGTCAGCCATCGCTCATCCATATATTTATATGTACATACTCGTATTCATTCCTTTACTCTTGTGTGTATAAGGTAGTTGTTGTAAATTTGTTAGATGACTTGTTAGATACTACTGCATGGTCGGAACTAGAAGCACAAGCATTTCGCTACACTCGCATTAACATCTGCTAACCATGTGTATGTGACAAATAAAATTTTATTTGAGTCGCTGGAGCGCGATGAGACATGGAAATCCCGGCCCGGGTCACAACCCGGGTCTGTAGTGACGCCTCAAGCACTGCGATGCATTGCCTTAGTCCGCTGCACCACTCGGGAGGCCAGAGGGAGAGGTTGTTGTGGATCTTTTGGAGCGGTATGCGAATTGGAGTAGGTTCAGGGTTTCTGGGATGTTGATGTGAGCCATGACCAGACTTTCAAAGCCTTTCATGGCTACAGATGTGAGTGCTATGTGGCTGTAGTCATTTAGACTGGTTACCTTGGTGTTCTTAGGCACCGGGACTATGGTGGTTTGCTTGAAACATGTAGGTATTACAGACTGGGTCCTTAGAAAGGTTGAAAATGTCAGTGAAGACACTTGCCAGCTGGTCAGCTCATGATCCGAGTACCCGTCCTGGTAATCCGTCTGGCCCTGCAACTTTGAATGTTAACCTGTTTAAAGGTCTTGCTTACATCGGCTGCGGAGAGCGTGATCAAACATTAGTCCGGAACAGCTTGTGCTTTCACGCCACAGTTCAGTGTTGCTTGCCTCGAAGCGAGTATAGAAGGCGTTTAGCTTGTCTGGTAGGCTTGCGTCACTGGGCAGCTCTCAGCTGGGTTTCCCTTTGTAATCCGTGATAGTTAGCAAGCCCTGAAACATCCGATGATCGTCCGAGCCGGGGCAGAACGAGGCAGAACGACAGGGGCAGAATGACCGATTTTTACCTTGTCAGCTCGGCGATTCGACCTTGCAACCTTCCGGTTACAAGTCCAACGCTCTAACCACTGGGCTACCTGCCGAATAACGTCATACACCTTCGCCTGTAATATTTGCTTTTGATTTATAAGGGCGGGGTCAAGTTCGGGAGAGAATGCTCTAGTCTTGGGTGATATACCACATACCGTCGATATTTTGAAATAACCCGGTATGATTTTCAATACTATGCCACTGCTTATAACTATAATTTATTTTACACATCTTAAAATGTCTTATGTCCAGTTCAGGGCTCCAGCTTTGCATTTGGTTTGCTAACTTGCTACCTAAGTGGCTAGATCAAGCTTCTTGGTTACAGTGTGCCAGTCTCTCTAGCTAACATTCCACTCCTTGTCATTGCCTTTTTCAAATATAAACATTCTATCATTAATGAGCTCGAGGAGAACAGCGGAATTGATCCTGATTTGATAGACCTCACTGCTATCCTCCAATCATAGCATTTATCCAAATATTGGAACTCTTTCACTTTTTTTCCTCTCCACAGAACACTTTGGTATCCAGTTGCTAAGCAACCGCTACTGTCCAGATTAAACCAGTCTGTCAAAAGTTTCTAGCTCATTTCTAAATCCTCAAACTAAATACATACTGCAATTCCAACCACAAAACCTCTTTGCTTTGATTTTTAGCCTCAAATACAACAACTTGCTTTGCCAACATCTAAATGTTTGTTTTTTGACTTTGATATAATTCTAATTCTATTTTCGAGGCTCCACATGGAATATATAAATGTTATTTCCAACAACCAATGAGCAACTCCGCCATGAATCCAGCTGCATATTGAACGTTGAGATTGCCGAAAGGCCAGTCTCTTTGCCAATGACAAGGAGTGACAAGGAGTGGAATGTTTGCTAAAAAGACTGGTAACCCAGACTAGAGACATTTTAACGCCCTTCTGGATCAAGATCCTTGTTGCTAAAATTGTATTATTTTTAAATAGCGCCCCTTGTGTGCACTTCTGGTAATACCGTATACCCCGGTATGGTACAGAAACGGTATGAACATCTGGATACCACCCAACCGGCTTCAACAAAGGCCCATGTGGGGAAGTTTGTTCCCCTGCTTTGCCAACAGGTTTGTTAAAGGTTAGTGGACAGTGTCTAGGGCCTGGGCAAAGTGTTCATCTGCCTCTGGGCAACTGTTAATGATGTTCCTTTTATTTGCTCCGCCAATCTACATTCATGAAATTGTACATACCGTGCTGGTCAGTATGCATCATGTGCTTGTTTGGAAAGTGCTATTCTGCCTGTCACATGTCCATTAGTTTGGGTGGTGTGTGCATCTTAAGGTCCTGGCTAGAAATACTGAACTGTAATCATTTCAGTTGAAGGGAAAATGTTTATGAGGCTACTGCTTATGTGTGAGGAACGTCTCTCAAGCATCATTTAAAATGTCGACCAGAATAAGGGGAGGGTTGAGTGGTGAAGGCGCACTATGGGCGCGTCTCTCTCCGCTATGGGCGCGTCTCTTTCCGCTATGGGCGCGTCTCTTTCCGCTATGGGCGTCTCTCTCCGCTATGGGCGCGTCTCTCTTCAAATTGGTCTTTTGAATGCTGAAGTCCGAACATTGTATATACACTACATGACCAAAAGTATGTGGACACCTGCTCGTCTTATTCCAAAATCCTAGGCATTAATATAGAGTTGGTCCCCCCTTTGCTGCTTCAACAGACTAAATTGTTCTGGCAAGGCTTTCCACTAGATGTTGGAACATTGCTGCAGGGACTTGCTTCCATTCAGCCACGAGCATTAGTGAGATTGGGCACTGATGTTGGCCGATCAGGCCTGGCTCGCAGTCGGCATTCCAATTCATCCCAAAGGTGTTCAATAGGGTTGAGGTCAGGGATCAGTGCCACATTGAAAGTCACTGAGCTCTTCAGTAAGGCCGTTCTACTGCCAATGTTTGTCTATGGATATTGCATGGCCGTGTGCTTGATTTTATACACCTGTCGGCAACTGGTGTGGCAGAAATAGCTGAATCCACTAATTTGAAGGTGTGTCCACATACTTTTGTATACTGTATAGTGTATATTTGTAAATATCACCGTAATCTTTGAAACACCAGCGCTGTGTAAATAAATCCAACACTTATTTGCACCTTTACCTGCCTGCCTCCTGCTAAATCTTTGTCCTTACTACGGCTAGAAGGCCCCTATTTTACGCTGGTACAGCACAGTGGAGATGGGCTACCAATTTCTTCTTTAGGTTTATTGTGGTATAGTGTGATCAGTATAATTCCAACGCAAGAAACCCAAAATGTTTGGTCCCCTCGCCGATTTCAACTTCCCTTTTGTCACTTTATGCTGCCTCCAGGTCTGCTGTGTTGGTGGGTGTAGCCAGAGATAATGGATATATGAGATACTTGTGTCTCCGCGCTAACAATGGGATTCGTTGTCCATCGAGCGGAAGGGTGGGATGTCAAGCTCCCATCTATTCCTCTCTTTGGATTGGTGGATACATCTCGTTATTTGAATACTTATTTTTTCGATGAGCAGTGTTGACGTTAACCTCCTGTAGTCAGTCGAGAGTGAGATGCTGTGCTACCGTCATGAATATGTGTAGACTGCCTCGAATTTCGTCAGGGACAACAATGATATAAAGTTGCCAGGATGTCACGTGTATCACCCTTATTAGGGATGCACGATATATCGGTGAGCATATCGGAATTGGCCGATATTAGCTAAAAATGACATCGGCATCGGCCCGATTGTATAGTTAAACGCTGATGTGCAAAACCGATGTCAAAGCTGACGTGCATACCTATATAACGTAGGTAGATGACGTGCATACCTATATAACATAGGTAGATGACGTAATGACACCACAAAAAATACAGCTCTACACAGAACAAAAGCAGAAAAATACAAAGTCCACACCTCCAACAACTAAACAAGTTCAAGTTGAGCAGTCATTTGAAAGAGTTAGAACATTTCAGCGAGACAACTCAAAGGCGAAATCCATTAACGGCAAGATAATGGAATTCATTATGCTACTTGCTATGGGCGTCACGACTGACATTTCCACCAGCGGTGTCAGCCCCAAGAGCATGCTGAGTCTGACAGCACAGTGGGTCCACGAGGATTTCCTACTGAGGAAAGTCTTATTGCATGCTCAAGAATGTGCTGGTTCTCATACCGCTGCTGCCATTTCAAAACATGTTTGAAACTTGGAAACATGAACACACTCCTAGCGCCATTCGAACAACTGACTGGAGAAATAAGCTCATCAACTGTGTCTGCAGCAGATGTGATACCCTCTGGCATGGCATTGAAACGCCTGCTCAACAAAACTGCCGACAGACCATGGGGTTAAAACTTACAAAAGTACTCGAAGGCTGTGAACAAGCTATCCGGTTGTATTCTCTCTGAGTCTCTTTACTGTGTTGCCACCATGCTCGATGCTAGGTACAAGGACCGCTACTTCAATGCAGACAAGAAACAGGGTTTACGTGAAATGTTACATACACTGCTGGACAAGATGGAAACGGACACAGTGACAGTGTGCACCGAGGAAGAGAGGCCACGGACAGACAGGCGAAAGCCTCACAGCTTGACATGTATGATGAAATCCCGGTTGAGAATGAAACGACTGAACAAATTAACAACAAAACAGCAAGTAAGTGAAAGAAATATGCTTTGATTATGTTTTACTGGTAACGGGGACATACGTAAATGCCAACAGAATAACTTTTTGGTGTGTGTGTAACCTGTATTTAACTAGGCAAGTCAGTTAAGAACAAATTCTTATTTACAATGACGGCCTACCCCGGCCAAACCCAGACGACGCTGGGCCAATTGTGCGCCGCCCTATGGAACTCCCAATCACGTCCGGATGTGATACAGCCTGGATTCGAACCAGGGACTGTAGTGACACCTCTTGCACTGAGATACAGTGTTTGATTCCTTTTTGGTTTCTAGTAAATACACCCCAGATTTCTTGTTTGTTCAGTAGCTACATACACTGAGTTGTCAAGTGTCTGATTGGTAGTAAACTGTGACATTCAATGTGTTCATGTGATTTGAATGGCCGTGTATTGATATGATGTAATGATTCTATTTTATTTTCAAAGACAAGGGTAGGGATTATGTTAGATCGGACAGACTGTTGTTCTAGGACAGTGTTATAATCCAGACTACCAGATATTGTCCACGTTGCCTCCTTAACCCCTCTCTGCACAGGGAACCTGATGGAGGCCTTGCAGGCAGTCCTGAAGAACCCACCAATCAACACCAAGAACCAGAACGTCAAGGTGAATCTAGACAACTGATATGTGTCTGACTTCCATTTAGGCCCACATAAACATTAGGTCCACCTAATGTATTTAGTAGAGACTTAGTCATAGGAACTATGAATGTAGGCTATATCGTAGCTTCTTTTGACCTGTTACTAAGTTGGGTTCCCTGGAGATGCGTACATTCTATGGGAACTTTATTGTGTTTTGTCAGGACTGTGCGGAGGGCCTTGTGTTGAAGGTGCTGAGCGCCTTTAAGAGCAGTGACGTAGAGAAGGGGGTCCAGTCTCTGGATAAGAACGGAGTGGACCTGCTCATGAAGTACATCTACAAAGGCTTTGAGACGCCATCAGATAACAGCAGTGCCGTCCTGCTGCAGTGGCATGAAAAGGTACTGCCATAGACACACACCATATGTTTTACTGTCCTAGTGGGGACCAACCAATTGATTTCCATTGAAAATCCTATTTTCCTTAACCCCTAAACCTAACTTCTAACCATAAACCTAACCTTAATTGTAAACCTAAAACCTAAGCCTAAAATAGCCTTTTTCCTTGTGGATACCGGTGAAGTATCCCCACTTGTCTGAACGTTCCTTGCTTTACTATCCTTGTGAGGAAAACAAAAAACACACACTAATTAGACTTGATAAAGTACTGCCACACGCGCACACACTAATTAGACTTGATAAAGTACTGCCACACACACTAATTAGACTTGATCAACACAGTTGCATATGATAAGGTATGTAAGTTACAGGATATCCCTTTATTCCCTTCCCCGCTGTCCCAGGCTCTATCTGCAGGTGGCGTGGGATGCATCGTTAGAGTACTAACAGCCAGGAAGACTGTCTAACTAACAGAGGAGGAGAGGAGCCGTGTTCTTCACAGCGACCGTCTGGTGCACATTGAAACACAAAGATTATATCCAGTAGATCACAGCCTGTCACAGAGGAGGTCCCTCCTATCTCTCTGTGCTTCTTTTCAGATCTCACTTCCCTATGTCTCCCTACACAGACACACTGACACAGCTGTTTCACACATTCACCCAAACACATACGACATGCCAAATGGGCATGGTTTTTAGTATTTTTACTCCATTCCTTTCCTTCCCTAGACCCTCAAACACACACCAGCACAATGCTACAGCACTCTTCTTAGGTCTGGCTTTGTTTCTCGCAGGAAAAATCTATTTTATAACAGTCAGCTCATTTGTCTACCCTGATGCTCTTTTTTTATTAAAGCTCTGTTAAGCCGGTGTCTTTGTTAATTAAAAAGCTGATCAAAGAATTCCTGATGGAACAAAAGCTTATAATTCCACAGAGAATCCCTAATTTGCCCTTCTGTGACTCGTGGAGGCAGAGGGTGGGAGGTTCCTGAAAAGCACAGCCACAGATGGAGCGGAGTGGATTTGCGGGTGGGGGATGTTTTCGCCAGCAGGGATGGTCCAGCCATCCTGCCTGCCCTAGTTAGGGATTAATACCCACAATGAATTACACCACTGTTATTAATCCTAGACTGTGTTCCTGTAAAAACACTACCCTACCACTAATGTAATGGGCATGCAGTTTAAGTGGTGTCCTGAAATCTATGCCTGTTCCACAGTGTTCTCTCACTCACTGAATCACGTACAGGGCATTATCATGTCAGACGGTTGTAATATTGTTTAGTAAGGGATGCATTTTTAGTGCTTCCAGGATATAAGAATAGTTTCACTATGGACTAGGGTTCCCTGATTTTCCAGAAATCGTGTTTGTAGGATTCCGGATGTATTCCTTCTCGATTCCGTGAATCCTCCAACCGGCAAAACTAGGGAATCTATTTTAAGTTTCTGGAGTTTTCCAACCCATTCATCTATGATTATTAGTATTTTGACTAACAGAGAATTTGCCTTGGATGTATTCTTTGCTCTGTCTCCATTGGTCCACATTCCCTCACCAGAATATTTTGTATGCCATCACTGCTAGTCAATCATGGTGTATCTTTCTTGACCTATTTTCTTATTTAACTAGGCAAGTCAGTTAAGAACAAATTCTTATTTACAATGATGGCCTACCAGGGAACAGTGGGTTAACTGCCTTGTTCAGGGGCAGAACGACAGATTTTTACCTTGTCAGCTCGGGGATTCGATCCAGCAACATTTCAGTTACTTGCCCAATGCTCAACCACTAGGCTACCTGCCACCTCCACATTTAACCTGTGTTTGTTAAAGTGTCATGGTTTTTCTATTGTGATTTGTAAATGGCACTTTGTGTCTCTTCCTGATAATTGATCAGTATTTTAAAAAGCCAGTGGACAAAACATTAAGAACACCTTCCTAATATTGAGTTGCACCCTCAGAACAGCCTCAATTGGTCAGGTCATGGACTCTACAAGGTGTGGAAAGCATTCCACAGGGATGCTGGGCCATGTTGACTCCAATGCTTCCCACAGTTGTGTCAAGTTGGCTGGATGTCCTTTGGGTGGTGGACCATTCTTGATACACACTGGAAACTGTTGAGCATGAAAAACCCAGCAGTGTTGCAGTTCCTGATACAAACCGGTACGCCTGGCACTTACTACCATACCCTGTTCAAATGCATTAAATATTTTGTCTTGTTCATTCACCCTCTGAATGGCACACATACACAATCCATGTCTCAATTGTCTCGAGGCTTAAAAATCCTTCTTTAACCCGTCTCCTCCCCTTCATCTACACTGATGATTGAAGTTGATTTAACAAGTGACTACAATAAGGGATCATAGCTTTCACCTGGAGTCACCTGGTCAGTCTGTCATGGAAAGAGCAGGTGTTCATAATGTTTTGTACACTCCGTGCACTTACATTTATTTTGTATAAGACCAAGTATTTGAAATATGAACCCAGGAAATGTGTTTGGTTGAAATACTAGCATGCATTAGGTAGGACAGTACACTTTCCCTGGCTTTTGTGTCGATCATTGTGGGGCCCAGAACTCTGTCTGCTTTATCTACCTTTACTGGTAGATCACATTTGTTGCCAAAATAGCTGATTGCTTTCCTGAAAGTTGTCTCAGTTTTGAACTGAAACTGCTACTTACATGTTCTGAGCAGCCCTTGGCAGGTGTTTAGGTTGCTCAGTTTAGTTGACATGGGTTATCAGATAAGGTGAAATATGTACAGTATCATGTTTTTCATGATTGATGACAAATTAGCCCTGTTTTTAATATATTGAGATTAAATTATGGCTTTTGCTCCTTCTCGCTCTTAAAAAA
Organism: Brachymystax lenok tsinlingensis; assembly: GCA_030435695.1. Lineage (NCBI taxonomy): Eukaryota > Metazoa > Chordata > Actinopteri > Salmoniformes > Salmonidae > Brachymystax > Brachymystax lenok. Next base: position 40,510,566 of record CM059790.1, on the reverse strand, counting down.
AACCTTGCTACAGTTTCATGGACTAAAACGATGTAATTGATAAAAAAAATAAAATAATTGAAGATTTTTACTTAAGGTTCTAATAATTTTTCTATTTACATTCAAATCAGTGTCTTCTGTTCATTCCTCCCAAGCCCTTATTGTTTGAGGATCACTATCAGTATTATCTCTATATCCGAGTCACAAATGGCAGCATATTCCTTATATACGGCACTGCTTTTGACCGTATGCCTATGGGCCCAGGTCAAAGTAGTGCACTATATAGGGAATAGGGTTATGGGCCGTGGTCAAAGTGGTGCACTATATAGGGAATAGGGTGGCATTTGTGATGCAACCTGTTTCCGTAATAATCATCTATGGGGAAACCACATTTTGATTAATGATCACCATGTGGATTTCTTGTTGTTATAATCTCATCAGTGGTGATACATTAGTAGCTGTTTTTATAATTATGCAGTTGAAATATTAAAATGCTCAATTGCAAAAAAATTCAAAGGAACATATCAAACTCGTGTACAAACTGCCTTACTCTAACAATATTCCTTTGTTTGTGATTAAATAATATAAAAGTTATGAAAACAGATTTTGTTTTGAGTTATTATTTACTGGTGAAAAGTACTCGTGATAGAGCAGATAACTAGTCACAGAAACACCTCTATCATGATTGTATATCTTTTATTTTTTATAAAAATGTAATACAGTAAAATACAGTATAGAAATACATTACAAGAAAAAACAATTCTATACAAATCATAAAAATAGAATACATCTTGGTAACTGACTAAGGAGGAACTGGTTAAAAGAATCCTATGAACCTTTAATGTTGTGATTGTATTGACTGTAATGAAGTAATGACTACTACTGTTCCTATCTGACACACCGGTAATGGATAAGGGAGTGTTGTGATTGTATTGACTGTAATGAAGTAATGACTACTACTGTTCCTATCTGACACACCGGTAATGGATAAGGGAGTGTTGTGATTGTATTGACTGTAATAAAGTAATGACTACTACTGTTCCTATCTGACACACCGGTAATGGATAAGGGAGTGTTGTGATTGTATTGACTGTAATGAAGTAATGACTACTACTGTTCCTATCTGACACACCGGTAATGGATAAGGGAGTGTTGTGATTGTATTGACTGTAATGAAGTAATGACTACTACTGTTCCTATCTGACACACCGGTAATGGATAAGGGAGTGTGTTGTGTACTCTGGGGATGAGGAAGAGGGGTGATTACCTGAGGTGGGCAAGAGTTTGACCATAGAGATGATGTGATACAATGATGCAATGTCTACCTAAGTCTGAGTTTGACTGAAAGACAGCCAACAAGTCTCTACAGGCACCATTTCAGACCAATCAAATGACTAGCTCTGTTCTCCGGTCTGATCGACCAACCAGCCAAAGAGTTGAGCAAAGGAGGGAACTGACCCTTTTTTTGGTATTCAAGCACTTCCCAATAAGTTAATAGGTAGATGTAAATAAAGGCTAGCTAATGTTTCTTGTCTCTACCACTTTAAGCCTGAGGAGAGGAGGGGAGGAAGCCTACATTCTGGGCCAACGGTGGACTCATCATGGGACCTAGAGAAGCAGTCTGGTCATCTGTAAATATCACAACACCTTGTGGACGGGAGAGGGCAGTGTAAAGTACAAGAAGGTCAAACAATTAATTCTAGATCCACAAAGCCCCTTAACATTGGAAAGAACAGGATTCTGTTTAGGATATCTGGCCAATAAATAGGTGTTTACTTCCATCCGAGGGGAACTCGCTATTCTGTAAACTCTTTGGTGTGCACCAGGGGCGAGTGTTGAGTCGTTTCCTAATCTGCCTCCTGGGATTGCAGTGCTGTTCTCCTGTCCCACCTTAGTTCTCATATACGAGCAGTCTTTTTCTACTAGTCCCCATTTACTTATGTGGCAGCTTTAGCAACCACACACACACACACACACACACACACACATCTACACGCATGCTCATTCGCAGTGGTGCTGCATACAGAGGTCGCAACCTTTTCGGTGCACCCCCTTTTACACCGTCGTTTTTAAAGTGCTCTCAGTAGGGGTAGGCGGAGACGGCGATGTAGACGATGAAGGTGGTCTGGTACTCGATGCCTCCGTCAGCGCTGTAGGACAGGGAGCGCACCTTCATCCTGAAGGTGTGGGGCTCTTGGAGGGCCCTGGTCGTGAACAGCACCCCTTTCAGGTTCTCGTCTCGCAGGGCGAAGGGCAACGTCACGTCCTCGTCCACCACCTGGAAGGAGGTACGGGGGTGCACCACGCCGTCCTGCGTGTACGCCACCAGCCGGATCAGGTCCTGATTGGCCGCAATGCCAAAGGGGAGAGACAGCAGCTTGTACTCCAGAGCGTAAGGGCTCAGTGCACACTCCAGGTCGTTGGGAGGGCATTTCTTCAGACAGAATCTACAACACAGAACACACGGCATGGACACTTCGCTAGGGTATTCTGTACTTAGGGTGCTATTCAATCAGTTAGCCAACATCCGCATAGTGTTAGAGCTGTCAAATGCACAACTCCTGGAATTATACCTAAAGCGGACATTGCCATTGGCTGCACGGAGTCGCATTAACAGAAATCTAATGCAGTCTGTTTACAAGTTGGAACACTGGAATGTGAGATGTAATCTACACCTTGATAAGGCTGATAGAAATACTAAATTTCGTTTAATGATTTTCCATTTGAGCAATATTAATTCTTTATAGGCTACACCGTCTCATTCTGAACTTCTAACGCAAGTGGGACGGGTATGGCTTTGTGACAATAATTACAAGAGCAACTGCTTGACGATTTTACAGCTCCAACACAGTTCCACCTCCGACACGGCCAAAACATCAGCTATGCGGGTGTCGGCTATCCCCGGTTAACGCTTGATCTGATTGAGTCTAAGTCTTAAATGTGTATACTGCATGATTCTTCAGACCAAATGCAACAAATGTATAGTAAAGTGCTGGAGAAGGTACCGGTATGCAAGTGTGTGTTAGTGGTTGTGTGTATGACAGTACGGTGCATTTGGAAGGTATTCAGACCAATGGAGGTTCTAGACCCTTTCAACTGGGGGGGCCAAGCTGGGGCTAGTTGTACTGTTAGAGGGGCCAGTTACATTAGACGTTATTGTTGTCATATCGTTTTCTTCACTTCATTGCAGGCATTAGCAGGCAAAAGACCATGTCCCTCTAGTAAATGTGTGGGTTTAATTAGTGTTCCACGTTGCCACTGTCTAATAACGGATGTAAAAAAAGAACGATAGCAAAAATTTGTTATGCAAAAATTATTTCATACTCCACATTTAGGGGGGCCACAAGGGGTCCAAAATTGTTGTCACAAGGGCACTGGCCCCCTGCCCCCAGAACCGCCAGTGATTCAGACCCCTTGACTTTTTCAAATTTTGTTATGATACAGCCTTATTCTAAAATTTATTAAATAAATAAAAAATCCTCATCAATATACACACATTACCCTATAATGACAAAGTGAAAACAGGTTTTTAGATTTTTTTTGCAAATTCATAAAAACTAAGAAACTGAAATACCTTATTTACATAAGTATTCAGACCCTTTGCTATGAGACTCGAAAATGAGCTCTGGTGCATCCATTGATCATCCTGAGATGTTTCCACAACTTGATTGGAACCTGTGGTGAATTCAATTGATTGAACATGATTTGTTAAGGCACACACCTGTCTATATAAGGTCCCACAGTTGACAGTGCATGTCAAAACAAAAACCAAGCCATGAGGTCGAAGGAATTGTCCGTAGAGCTCCGAAACAGGATTGTGTCGATGCACAGATCTGGCGAAGGGTACCAAAACATTTCTGCTGCATTAAAGGTCCCCAAGAACACACTGGCCTCCATCATTATTAAATGGATTAAGTTTTGAACCACCAAGACTCTTCCTTGAGCTGGCCGCCCGGCCAAACTGACCAATCAGGGGGGAAGGGCCTTGATCAGGGAGGTGACCAAGAACCCGATGGTCACTCTGACAGAGCTCCAGAGTTCCTCTGTCGAGATGGGAGAACTTTCCAGAAGGACAACCATCTCTGCAGCACTCCACCAATCAGGCCTTTATGGTAGTGGCCAGACGGAATCCACTCCTCAGTAAAAGGCACATGACAGTCCGCTTGGAGTTTGCCAAAAGGCACCTAAAGGACTCTGACCATGAGAAACAAGATTCTCTGCTCAGGACCTCAGACTGGGATGAAGGTTCACCTTCCAACAGGACAACGACCCTAAGCACACAGCCAAGACAACACAGGAGTGGCTTCAGGACAAGTCTCTGAATGTCCTTCAGTGACCCAGCCAGAGCCTGGACTTGAACCCGATCTCTAGAGAGACCTGAAAATAGTTGTGCAGCGACGCTCCCCATCAAACCTGACAGTGCTTGAGAGGATTTGCAGAGAAGAATGAGAGAAACTCCCCAAATACAGGTGTGCCAAACTTGTAGCGTCATACCCAAGAAGATTGAAGCTGTAATCGCTGCTAAAGGTGCTTCAACAAAGTACTGAGTAAAGCGTCTGAATACTTATGTCAATGTATTATTTCTGTTTTAAAAATTTTAATAAATGTGCCAACATTTCTAAAAAACAGTTTATGCTTTGTCATTATGGGGTATTGTGTGTAGATTGATGAGGGGGGGGGGAAACAATTTAATCATTTTTAAAAGAAGGCTGTAACGTAATAAAATGTGGAAAAAGTCAAAGGGTCTGAATACTCTCCGAATGCACATAAGAGTGAGAGTGATTGCTTGCGTTTGTGTGAGTGTGAGTCAATGTGTGTTTACTGTTTACCCTGTTGCTGGGTCTCTCTGGTAGTTAGGTGGGCAGGGTGTGTCGATACACTGGTAACTTCCTCTCATGTTAAAGCACATCCTGTTGGTCCCACACTGAACATTCTGCTCCAGACACTCATCTATATCTGCCCTCACAATACAGGAGTTAGGTATACAACGTACAGCAATACATAACACCACAATACAGGAGTTAGTTATATAACGTATAGCAATACATAACACCACAATACAGGAGTTAGTTATACAACGTACAGCAATACATAACACCACAATACAGGAGTTAGTTATATAACGTATAGCAATACATAACACCACAATACAGGAGTTAGTTATATAACGTACAGCAATACATAACACCACAATACAGGAGTTCGTTATATAACGTATAGCAATACATAACACCACAATACAGGAGTTAGTTATACAACGTACAGCAATACATAACACATGATGCAGTTATTGAGTATACTGTACCTGCAACTTTTATATAGATACATTTTCCTCATCAAATTATTTCATTGAATGCATTTTATTCTAGTAGAATATAGGGATGCTCTCTGAGTGATGACGAATGGATAGATATATAAATAACGTGAATGAGTGATTGAGGTGGAGGTGTTCTGCTCACCTTGGCAGGTCTTGCCGTTGGTCATGAGGCGGTAGCCAGCCGGACACAGACACCTATGGCTCCCTGGAGTGTTCATACACTCATGCTGGCACGTGTCCCTCACCTCACACTCGTTGATGTCTACACACACACACACACACACACACACACACACACACACACACACACACACACACACACACACACACACACACACACAGGAAACATTTACCATTTGAAACATGTTATAAAGGTGTTTTAGAAAACAAGGGGAAGCAAACCCCAGGTAGCACAGCCATGCAGCCAGACCCTCCTCATCTCCTTTAAAACTCCTCCCCCTCTGCCTCTCCCCCTGCCTCCTCCATAGTTACCTAGGCAACGGCCACACCTGGCCTCGTACCCCTGCGGACAGGCCAGGGCCTCCCTGCGTCTACGCTGCCTATAGCGCCCCCCTGTGGCAGCGTAGGAGGGGTAGCTCTGAGAGGCCAGGCTGTGGTACTGGCGCTGGAAGGCGCTCCGCTCAGGGGAGTCCTGGGAGGAGCTGTAGCCGTATGAGAAGCTCTGGTAGCTGGGAGGCAGCTTCTCCAGCCCCGCGCAGGACTTTCCATCCCCAAGCAGGTGGCGCCCTGGCGGGCACACACACTTGAAGCTGCCGGGGGTGTTGAGGCACTGGTGCGCGCAGGGCTGGGGCGCATGCTCACACTCATTACTGTCTGGTGATGTCACAGCACCACAGAGAGAGGGGGGAGGGAAGAGAGAGAGGGGGCAGGAGGGAAAGAGAGGAGGGAAGAGAGAGAGGGGGCAGGGCGGAGGAGAGAAGAGAGAGAGAGGGGAGGGAAGGGAGGAGGGAAGAGAGAGAGGAGGGAGGAGGGAAGGAAGAAAACAGGCAAGAGTAAAAGTTGAGTAAAGAGGGGGGTATGGAGAAGGGGAAACATACAGATAGACAGAGGATAAGGCAGTTAAGGAAAAAGCAGATGAAGAGGGAGAATAAAGTGGTGTAAGGAAGACAAGAGGATGGGAAAGTAAGAGATGGAGAACAATCACCCCAACGTACAGGAACATTCACCCCAATGTTTGACAATACCTATCATGTCCCTAAGGCATAAGTGTGTTCATCTAAAAAGTGTCTTTTAACTTTTTATTTATGTTGTATTTTATCCCCTTTTTCTTCCCAATTTCGATCTTGTCTCATCGCTGCAACTCCCCAACGGGCTCGGGAGGTGAAGGTCGAGTCATGCGTCCTCCGAAACATGACTCGCCAAACCACGCTTCTTAACACCCGCCCACTTAAACTGGAAGCCAACCGCACCAATGTGTCGGAGCCTGCAGGCCCCCGGTCCGCCACAAGGATTCGCTAGAGCGCAATGAGCCAAGTAAAAACCCCCGGCCAAACCCTCCCCTAACCCGGACGACACTGGGACAATTGTGCGCAGCCCTATGGGACTCCTGATCACGGCCAGTTGTGATCCAGCACGGGATCGAACCCGGGTCTGTAGTGACGCCTCTATCACTGCGATGCAGTGCTTTACACCACTTGGGAGGCCTGTCTTAACTTTTTCAATGAGAGAATGAATACATTACATCTCACACCAAACAAGAATGCTTGAATTATATAAAATCCAAGGGCTCTATTCAATCGCTGAAGCATTACAGATTGTGCGATTGAAATGTCAAGATCATTTTCAATTGAGCCAGTATATGCAGCGTTTACCATGAATGCAATCTCCGATAACGTGGGAGCATTGCCTTTAAATTACAATCATGCTGTAACGCGGAACTTGCGCAATACGGATTGGATAGAGCCCTACATCTGTACATATTGTAAATACATACTTTTTCAGGTTTGCCAAATAGTCTCTTAACTCACTATGGTGCTCAGTTAAAATGTTGCCACTTGAAATTTAAATGAAACATACTGTATATCCAATTTGATGCAACAAAATGTTACAATTGTACAGGTAAGTAGTTACAGAGTAGATATCAGTGTCCAGTATTGATGATGTCATAGGGGATACGGACGGAGACCGTGAGTGTATGCCATTACAAAGCAAAGCGACCCCAGGTCGGGTGCAACCCAGAGTGAAAGGTCAAAAGGTCAAAGGTGGAAACTCAGGTGTAAGAGTGACAGAGCCAAGAGGGAGAGAGAGAGAGAGGTGCTGCCCTTGTGATGACAGACAGACAGGTTAATTCCAGGTCCCTTTCCTGTTGACCTGTCTGTGGCTCCTTACCTTTCTGTTAACCCTGTGTTTACACTTTTAACTACACAGCCACCCAGTACCTAGCGCTCATCTTCTCTTTGTGATAGTTATGAGATAGTAAGGGATTTCCACAGAAGACAACAGTTCTTTAGCCACATTAGCATTAGAAAGGCAGAGGGAGGATGTGATGCCACAGCTGGCTGGGGTATTACTGCAGCTTAGAGCAGGGACTGAGGGAGAGATGGAGAGAGGTGGAGGGAGAGAGAAGAGAGGTATGCGTGCAGAAGCAGGGCAGCTGAGCCCCAAGGTGAGGTTTAGTGGCTGAGGTGTAGTGGGTGAGGGTTAGTGGGGTTGTGGGTGAGGGGTATTGGGTAAAGGGGTAGTGGGTAGTGGGTGAGGGGTAGTGGGTTAGTGGTAGTGGGAAAGGGATAGTGGGTGAGGGGTAGTGGTGAAGGGTGAGAGGTAGTGGGTGTGGGGTGGTGGGGTAGTGGTGTGAGGAGTAGTGGATAAGGGGTGAGGGGGTAGTGGGTAAGGGATAGTGGGTGAGGGGTGAGAGGTAGTGGGTGAGGGGTAGTGGTGAAGGGTGAGGTAGTGGGTGTGGGGTGGTGGGGTAGTGGGATGAGGAGTAGTGGATAAGGGGTGAGGGGTAGTGGGTAAGTAGTGAGGGGTAGTGGGTGAGGTATAGTGGGTGAGGTGTAGTGGGTTAGTGGGTAGTGGATAGTGGGTGAGGTACAGTGGGTGAGGGATAGTGGAGGTCTGCGTGCAGAAGCAGGGCTGGTGAGGTCCTGATCTGAGGGGTAGTGGGTGAGGTGGTTTGGGGGTAGAGGGGGTACGTACCCACACAGGGGCGTCCTACACCCTGAGAGCGATAGCCCCTGGGGCAGGTACAATGGTAGCTCCCTCTGCTGTTCTCACAGATCTGGTTGTATCTGCACTGGTGGGTCCCGTCTCTGCATTCATCTATATCTATAGGGAGAAGACACATGGAGAGGTTTTATATTGAATATAGATATTTGACATTAAAACCATTACCCCACCAAATCCACCCACTCCCAACCTTTTCTTTAAACATTTGGGGGCGGTTTCCCAGACAGAGTTTAAAATAAATGAGGACTAGGCTAATTCTACTTAAATTAATACGGACTGAAAAAATGGCTTTCCGAGACATTGCTTTATTTGAGATTAAGTAGTACCCGACTAGGGAGTTGCAGACTAAGGTTAATAAAGACTAACTAGCTACTCTCTGTGAAGCCCGATTAGAGTAATGTTGTGCACTTGGTGCAGACCTGAGGTTGCTTCAAAAACCAGGGCTGGACCCTTAAGAAACATTAACATTGTGTGTGTGGAACTGGAGTAAATCACCCAACCAAACAATGGACAAAGGTAAAAGACAACGTTCAAAGAATTTCAGTGACTTTGAAAGGACCCTTTTGAAGCAAATTGTGTCAAACCACCCAATTATTGAGAACAAACAGCATGATTCAGCAACAGAAAACAAGAAAAAGAATCCTTGGACTTCAATTTGCAATGAATTTAACTCGAATGAAAAAGTAAGCAACAGGACACTTCAACAACTTCAGGTAAGCTACTGTATTATTGTTGGTCTACTTTTACATGTCAGTCACTTTGAAATGTTGCTTCATTTTGATCCAAGTACATTACAAACAGCATCATACAGAATTTTTTTTTTTTTATATTGTCTCATCTTTCTAAGATCCTGTGGAAAAACATGAAAATAAACTTAAAGAAGACAAATGCTGTTGCACGTAGGGAGCGTTTCAAGACTGGTGGTGGACCCCCAGAAAGACCGGAGACCGATGATCTAGGACACTTGTTGACTTCGATCATTGATAGCCAGCAGCCCCTGGAAGGTATACCTGATGATGATCATTTGGACAGTTCAGATGGGGCCCCGTTCCAATCCTCATTTGGTAGGCCACATTAATTCAATATGTGCCATCCTTAAACTGCAGAGAATATGTATTGTTGTCAGTCATTTCTTGCAGTCATATAACCTTAAATATTTCATGAACTGAACTTCTGAATACCTATTGTTCACTAATGCTGCAATATAATACTTTTCAGATGATCACCAGAGCTTGGAGGTCCTGAGACAGGATGAAAGTCAGCCCACTACAGCTGCAGCAGCCTGGAGGGAAGATGGTGTCACTAATTCTGGCCAGATGAGAAGGACCAAGAGGCTGACCATGCACGAGAAACTGGCCATGGAATTCCATGAGCACAAATTAAAGTATTTACAAGATGAACATGAAATGAAGATGAAAATACTTAATGTTGAGTTAGCCATGAGGAGGAAGAGAGAAACATGAAGCAGCAGCAGTACCAATGTTCTACTGAAACCAGCACCAGTTCAGGGTCCCGATATCTCAATTTGTGAAATTAAACTTTTGTTCATCATCAATCTGTGGCAATTGTTGTCTTCAATCATCTGAGGTAACTTTATTGTGAGAAGTGCCGCCAAGCAAAAGCATCTCTGCACGCCAGTCCATACCTGTCATTGTCTGGCTCAACCATGGGAAGATCTGGTTCATCCCTATGTTCCATTTGAGGATCTGGGCAGCCATGCTGTTTGAGGTAATTGTGAAGCACTGCTGTTGCAATTATGACAATACAGCATCTTCTTGGTTCAAAGCGCAATGTGTTTCTGAGACACTGGAAACGACTCTTCCATACACCAAACATGCGCTCCACTGTACCTCTGGTACGGATATGAGCTTGGTTGTACCGCTGCTGCTCAGGTGTGACTGCATGAAGGTAAGAGTGAACAAGATGTTGGTCTGTGCATACCCACTGTCACCAAGTATGATTCCACTATGTTGACCACCTTCAAACTGAGCGTACAGACAGGAGTTCTGGAAAATTCTTGAGTCATGAGTTGCACCTTTCCAACATGCAACAATGTTGGAGAACTGCATAGTGGGAGTGCACACACTTTGTACATTTATTGAGAACCAGTTTTTACGATTTCTGTACTCCTCAGAATCTGCAGTAGAGGGACACTTTATTGGAATATGACATCCATCAATGCAGCCAATGACTCCAGGGAAGTTTCCATATTCAAAGAACTCCACCTTGTAGTTGGCTTGGCCAGCAGCATCAGGAAACTTGATGTAGTCGTCCTTCAGTTTACATATAGCTTTGCACACTTTGTGGACTATTTTGCACACAGTTGGTTCACTTACGCCACACAAATCGCCTGTTTCACGATGGAAGGTTCCACATGCCAAAAACCTTAAGGTGATCAGTACTTGTAGCGAAGGAGGGTTAGGCATTCCCCTAAAAGAATCAGATGAAAGCCTTGTCTCAAGCAGACTAATTATGTCTGCTGCAGTTGCTTTGTACATGCAGAAAACGGTCACGAAAGTTGATTTCATCAAAATCATTCAGTGGGTTGCTCCTGTCCATAACCACCCTTCTGTCTGGTCTAAATGGAGCTCTTTCATCATCATTAAAATAGTCCAGGTAATCCATTTTCCTCTATTGCTAAGGTCAATCTGGAGGCCAACATCAATTAATCTGAAGTTAAACCTGCCTCTGGCCAGGTTTAGTTTAAGCCTTTACTTAAATCTAGACTAGTTCTAATCAGACTTCTGGAAATCAGACTTTGTAATTCAGGACTAGGGAAAGTCTGAGACTATTTTAAACCATGTCTGAGAAATTCTATTTCCGTTAGTCCAGCTTAAATCTCCAATTTAGTCTATGATTAGTCTTAATCAGTGTCTGGGAAACCGCCCCTTAGAGTACGTTATACTCAGATCTACTGGACACAAAATCCTCCTTTCAGTTTTGAATAGTGTCTTTTGAAGTGGGGTAAGGGTGAGGTATGAAGGGGCTGATGCCCAGTTCTGGCACACTCACCCACACACGTCCCGTTGGCACCTTTGGTCATGCCAACAGGGCACAGGTCAATACAGGTGTAGCTTCCCCGCATGTTCTTACACTGCTGGTCTGAACGACACACCCTCTGTCTGCACTCATTTATGTCTGGGGAGAGAGAGAGAGAGAGAGAGAGAGAGAGAGAGAGAGAGAGAGAGAGAGAGAGAGAGAGAGAGAGAGAGAGAAAGAAAGAGAAGCAGGTCAGGTCCAGAACTGAAACCATCAAAACCCTTTTCACACTACTGTGCCAACCCAATCTGTAGTGTACTGTGCTCACCTATACAGCGGCGGTTCCTGAGTTGGTACCCGGGCTCACAGGCACAGCGGTAGCTACCGATGGTGTTCAGACAGTGCTGGTTACACGGGTTAGACTCCTGGCACTCATTAATATCTTGAAAATGAACCAAATCAAATAAACAATAATACAATTACAGCTTGGAAATAGCTTTATACCTACAGTTGGAAGTTTACATAAACTTAGGTTGGAGTCATTAAAACTCGTTTTTTTCAACCACTCCACAAATTTCTTGTTAACAAACTAGTTTTGGCAAGTTGGTTAGGACATCTACTTTGTGCATGACACACGTAATTTTCCAAACGCCTGAAGGTACCACGTTCATCTGTACAAACAATAGTACGCAAGTACAAACACCATGGGACCATGCAGCCATCATACCGCTCAGGAAGGAGACGCGTTCTGCCTCCTAGAGATGAACGTACTTTGGTGCGAAAAGTGCAAATCAATCCCAGAACAACAGCAAAGGACCTTGTGAAGATGCTGTAGGAAACAGGTACAAAAGTATCTATATCCATAGTAAAACGAGTCCTATATCTACATAACCTGAAAGGCCGCTCAGCAAGAAAGAAGCCACTGCTCCAAAACTGCCATAAAAAAAGCCAGACTACGGTTTGCAACTGCACATGGGGACAAAGATCGCACTTTTTGGAGAAATGTCCTCTGGTCTGATGAAACAAAAATCGAACTGTTTGGCCATAATGACCATCGTTATGTTTGGAGGAAAAAGGGGGAAGCTTGCAAGCCGAAGAACACCATCCCAACCGTGAAGCACGGGGGTGGCAGCATCATGTTGTGGGGGGTGCTTTGCTGCAGGAGGGACTGGTGCACTTCACAAAATAGATGGCATCATGAGGAAGGAAAGAAATGTGGATATATTGAAGCAACATCTCAAGACATCAGTCAGGAAGTTAAAGCTTGGTCGCAAATGGGTCTTCCAAATGGACAATGACCCCAAGCATACTTCCAAAGTTGTGGCAAAATGGCTTAAAGACAACAATGTCAAGGTATTGGAGTGGCCATCACAAAGCCCTGACCTCAATCCCATAGAAAATTGTGGGCAGAACTGGAAAAGTGTGTGTGAGCAAGGAGGCCTAGAAACTCAGTTACACCAGCTCTGTCAGGAGGAATGGGCCAAAATTCACCCAACTTATTGTGGGAAGCTTGTGGAAGGCTACCCAAAACGTTTGACCCAAGTTAAACAATTTAAAGGCAATGCTACCAAATACTTGTAAACTTTTGACCCACTGAGAATGTGATGAAAGAAATAAAAGGTGAAATAAATCATTCTCTCTACTATTATTCTGACATTTCACATAAAATAAAGTGGTGATCCCAACTGACCAAAGACAGGGTATTTTTACTAGGATTGAATGTCAGGAATTGTAGAAAACTGAGTTTAAATGTATTTTGGCTAAGGTGTATGTAAACTTCCGACTTCAACTGTATATAGGGCTGTGGCGGTCGTGACATTTTGTCAGCTGGTTATTGTCATGCAACAGACTGCCGGTCTCACGGCAATTGACCGTTAATTAACATAAACACGTTTAGCATCTCCATGCCACCATGCACAAAAGCTGCTGATGCGGGCCTTTGGAACATCTACGTTTAAAAAAGTATAATAAATTAATGTAATATACAGCATCACAATAAATCCATTATTTATTTTAGGCAGGTCTAAAGAAACATTATGATATGAAGAAAATGTATTTATGAAGAACAGAATATGAGTTGACCTACTGTATGTCATCTGGCTATGCACCATGCCATAGGCTCTAGGATTGTTCATTTAGCTGACAAGATATGCTTATAAGTCCCATTCCATTATTTTATATGATATGATTTTACAGTAAGACAATTATAATTGAACTTAATTGAATAAAATACAAAGGATATTTTTCCCATACCGGAGGAGCGTGCCCATATGAAGTGGCTATATTGAGCGTAAAAGTGATCATTTGAAACAGGTCCTATTTGCTAGATTTAGAGTTATTATTAACTTTAGTAGTGTATGATACAAACCTTAGAATGCCTTATAAATCAAAACATACACTATATATACAGAAGTATAGTGAGGTGAGTTTTAAAAGTACATCCTGTTTTGATAAGTGTTTGATGTGATTTTTGATTGCATTTCAAAGTCAAAGTCACCATTATTAGTCAGTTGTACAACCGAATGCCTTCAACTGAAATGTGTCTTCCGCATTTAACCCAACCCCTCTGAATCAGAGAGGTGCGGGGGGCTGCCTTAATCGACATCCACGTCTTGGCGCCCGGGAACAGTGGGTTAACTGCCTTGTTCAGGGCAGAACGACAGATTTTTACCTTGTCAGCTCGGGGATTCGAAATTGCAACCCTCCGGTTACAAGTCCAACGCTCTAACCACTAGGCTACCTGCCGCCATCATTTGCAATGATATCAAAGGGACAATGGAGCCCTGAGTACCAGACCATTAGGAACTGATGGAGGGACAATAGAGCCCTGAGTACCAGGCCATTAGGACCTGATGGAGGGACAATAGAGCCCTGAGTACCAGGCCATTAGGACCGGATGGAGGGACAATAGAGCCCTGAGTACCAGGTCATTAGCGACCTGTTTTTTTAATATTTTTTTATTTAACTTTTATTTAACTAGGCAAGTCAGTTACGAACAAATTCTTATTTACAATGACGGCCAATTGTGCGCCACCCTATGGGACTCCCGAACACGGCTGGTTGTGATACAGCCCGGCCGGTGTGGCGGTAATGCGGTCACCGCAACAGCCCTATATAGTAATGACACTTAATATACTGTATTAACTACTGACAATCTTGAAGATGGAAACGAGTGTAACCTTGGCAACTGTGTCCATCGGCTGTCCTTCTGAAGCCCCGCCCACAGCGCATCACACAGCGGTAAGAGCCAATGGTGTTCTCACAGTCCTGCCCGTCATGGCACATGTGCCCGCCCAGAGAACACTCATCGATGTCTGAGAACATAGAGAGAGGGAATCATTAGACATTAAGTCCTTAAACAGAGGCAGGGATTCTATGCGAGTAAAGGTGGTTGTATGGAGGAATTAAATAAGTATTTGTTTTTCAGTGTATATAGGGCTCAATTCAATCCGTATGGCAGAAGTACCACGGAAGATCCGTTTCATAGCTCGATTGAAATTTAAAGGCAATGTTCCCGCGTTCGTGGAGACTGCATTCACAGTAAACGCTGCATATGTCGGGTCAATTGGAAATTACCTGTACATTTTTACAGGGATCTCCTGTGATACTTCCGCGATACGGATTGAATCCAGCCCATAGTGTGTGTGTGTTTGTGTTTGGGGGGCGTACCCTGACAGGTCCTGCCGTCAGCTGAGATGGTGAGTCCTCGGGGACATGAGCAATAGTAGGTTCCCATGGCATTGTGACAGGCGTGAGAACAAGGGTTCCTCTCCTTACACTCATCCTCATCTGAATCATAACACAAACAATAACAGTCTTATACTCAACGTGGATATTGAAATGAGCTAGAACTTTTACTCTGCCATTTTACCCCAAACACCATTATAAATCATGTTTCTTATGGTTTCTCAAGACAAATTATGCATTTAAGTGAATTTAAAATGTGCATTTAAGTGAATCTCCACTGAACATAACGTAACAAAGTAAACTGCTCCAGCATGAACAGATGTGCGGACAAACTCCCCATGGTGAGAAAACAGACTACCAAAATAAGAGGTTTGTCATGATTACCTGCACAGTAGGGTCCTGCAGAGTCCAGCCTGAAGCCATGGGGACACTGGTTACTACGATCACCTGACAGAATATGGATAAGGTTGTTACATTGAGCACACAGCCATGCAATCTCCATAGACAAACATTTGCAGTAGAACGGCCCGTACTGAAGAACTCTGTGACTTTCAACGTGGCACCGTAATAGGATGCCACCTTTCCAACAAGTCAGTTCGTCAAATTTCTGCCCTGCTAGAGCTGCCCCGGTCAACTGTAAGTGCTGCTATTGTGAAGTGGAAACGTCATGTAGTGTATAGATAGTGTATATACTGAGTGTACAAAACATTAGGAACAGTCTGTCTTTCCATGACATAGATTGACAAGGTGAATCCAGGTGAAAGCTATGATCCCTTATTGATGTCACTTGTTAAATCCACTTCAAATCATCAGTGTAGATGAAGGGGAAGAGACAGGTTAAAGAAGGATTTTGTTTAGCCTTGAGACAATTGAGACATGGATTGTGTATGTGTGCCATTCAGAGGGTGAATGGGCAAGACAAAATATTGAAGTGCTTTTGAACGAGGTATGGTAGTAATTGTCAAGAACTGCAACACTGCTGGGTTTTTCACACTCAACAGTTTCCTGTGTGTACCAAGAATGGTCCACCACCCAAAGGACTTCCAGCCAACTTGACACAACTGTGGGAAGCATTGTAGTCAACATGGGCCAGCATCCCAGTAGAATGCTTTCGACACCTTGTAGAGGCCATGCCCCAACGAATTGAGGCTGTTTTGAGGGCAAAAGGGGGGAAGGGTGCAAATTAATAGGGAAGTACAGTATAGAGAGCAAGAGAGAGAGAAAGAGAGAGAGAGAGAAAAACAAGGACTTTAAAGTCTCACCCTTGGCGATGGTGGCGTGGATCTTGTATTCCAGGACTTCCTCTAGGGGATGGTAGTGGGCGCTGATGGCTGAGGCATGGAGCGTCTCCACCAGGTAGGGCATCTTTCCCTTGTCAGGGTCGTAGGTGATTGTGTGGTTCCAGGAGTAGGGCACACTGACCCGGTCAATACTGAACATCCGGGTGGATAGAGCATACAGCTGGCCTGGACCAGTCTGAATGTAGTCCTCTGTGTAGTCCTGGGTCAGTTGTACAACAGCCAGCATGGGTAAGCCTTAACCAACAAGTTCTGCACCTCATAACCACCTGTCTTTGTCTTTTTGTAAGTCATTTAAACTGTTTGATTGTGATCTGTAGTCTGGTTATCATAGTTTGTCATTATGGGCCAAACTTGAGATCTCTTGTGTACGTTACTCAAAGATCATCTTCAGCAAAGATTTCAGTTACACTTCAGATCTCAAATGAGGAGAGTATGATAGTACGGATGGTGTAGTGTACGGTGTAATACGTCTGGCGCTGTGTGTTCTGTTACCTTGATGCTGATGTCAGCATTAGACGGCAGCTGCAGAATGTGTCCATTCAGCACGATATCCAATAGCAGTGCTCCGTCTGAGTCCAGCCCCCGAGCCACATGGGTCATCCTCAGGATCTCACCTGGTGGACAAAGATGTCGCTTTGTAACGGCTGAAACCCTTTATTCTCTGGTCTTCATGGTAATACCTGTTATCCCATTAGGGCGGGCACACACGCACGCACGCACACACACCTATCCAAATTCTTCCCCTTCTCACCTGTAGCAAACTCCACCTGTGTCTCCCGTCTGAAGACACCTCCGGTCAGAGAGTAGCCGTTCACTGCCTCCCCTAGCTCCTGAGCCGTGGTCCAATAGATGGAGTTCAGGATGGAGATCAGCTTCCTCATAGCTGGGCCTGCATGGGTTCAACAGGTGAGGTCAGGTCAGGGGTCATTCAAGAAGATTTTGATTTGAAACAGGGTGATTCGTTTGAACTGGGGTCAATTAGTGCAGCTCTTCCCTATGTGACAAAATAAACCTGAATCTGTTATCTGATCTGTGCTTAGAAACAACTACACCCTACATCTATAAATACTTAAAACCCCATAGATCAACTATTAGGGTACATATTGAACTCAATGTCATAATGTCTATTAACTAACCCAGGCTCCGGGGCACATTGGAGATGGTGGCGTGTATAACCCTGCCTCCTGATTGGTTGTCAGAGATGGTGGCGTTGAGTATGGCAATTCCAAACTCCACGTGGTTAATGTTCCCTATGATGCTGCCTCTCGCCTTCTGAGGCCCGCCTAGGAGAGATCGAGAGAGAGCAGGTTTAGTGCACACACAGGCACGCACATGCCATGCACACACACACAAACACACACCATACCTGGACACGCTTGGCCGTTACACCTGGACAGCTGGGTGGAGTCTCCTGGGCAGGGGCGGCCCTCATTGCTAGGCGACGGGTTATTACAGAGTCTGACTCGAGTTCTCTCTCCGCCCGCACAGGAGGTGGAGCATTCTCCCCAGGGCTGCCACGCTCCCCAGTTACCATCCACTGCAAACACACACATACATATAAAAATACACAGTCATGACAGAGCATGCATCGACCCGCACACACGCTTACTTAAGGTAGTCCATCGTATCCGATGATGACTTCAACTACTGCTTGTGTGTTGATTGATGACTGTATAATCTGATGCGGGATGCACACTGTCTGCCACAGACAGAGCTCACAAAGGCCTGTCCTGTTGAGGCCGGAGCAGGCATGTTCATATGCCTTCTCTGTCGCTTAGCTAGGCTACGTTCCAGCCTTTTTTCCTTGGCCAACTGCACTCTGCAGCAACAGTCTGGAGGGAGGCAGGGTTCATCCCACACTTCTTTAGTGATGTCTTCAGTTTGTCCTTTAGACATTTCTTTCTGCCCACCTGCAGAGCGACGGCCCAGTTGTAGCTGGCACCTGGATGGCATGGCCCGAGCCATCTAAGCTGGTGGAGTGTGATGGACGCCTTAATGCTCCTGCAGTTTGATTTTCTGTAGGATCTCTAAGTGCGGAACATGGTCCTGCCAGATCACTTTCTGGTAGACTGCAACTTTGGTGTGTAGGTGCAGGTTGCTGTTGTTAAAAGCCCTCTTCCTTAGCCGGTCAAAGGAGGAAGAGGCCTGTTTGACCCGATTCTGGATATCCTGGTCGATGTTGCAGTCTTCCGAGAGGATGCTTCCAAGATATTTAAAGTGTGTTACAGCGGCCAGTGAGGAGTCTGAGATGGAGAATGTGTTTCAGGTGGAGGGTCAGATGACTACTCACATAGGACCTCTTTTCTTTGGATGTTAACATTCTGCTGTATGCTCTCACAGCTGCTGTGAGAGAGGCACAAGAGGGCAATCATCCACACACTGGAGCTCAAGTATCCGTTCAGATTTGGAGCATGCTAATTTTGAAGAGGTTCCCATCCAATCTGAAGTCCCGGGTCACCCCATTCTCTGTTTATATGTCCTTGTGACACACCCTTGACTCACACCAGTGCCAACTCCAAAGGGTTCAGACTCCTGACTGCCACTCTGGCCACCATCCCTTCATGGAACTGTCCAACCTCCCCTCATGTTCACACATTTCCCAGGGCATCCATACTGCAGCAGGACCTTACAAAGGAGCTAACGGTGTACTGTGTTGAAGGCTTTGGAGAGGTCCACAAAGGCCATGAACAGGTCTTGTTTCTGTGTGGACTGAAGATAATGTCCACCATGCTTCTGTTCTTTCTGAAGCCGCACTGGGACTCCGGTAGCAGGTCTTCAGTGATGATGTCGAGGAGTCTGTGGAGCATGACCTTCGCCAGGACTTTGTCAGCAACTGCAAGGAGGGATATGCCCCTGCTGTTGCAGCAAATTCATTTGTTCCCCTTGTTTTTGTATGGAGACAATGTACTGTATGTATCCCTCCTTTGATGGTGGATGCTCTGGTCACCATATCTCATAGATGAACAGGTGAACTGCTGTGGTACAGAGATAGCCCGCCTGTTTTAGGATCTCAGCAGGGATGGAGTCAGGTCCAGAAGTTGTGTTGTTCTTCAGTGAACTGGTGGAGGCGTAGACCCTGGATGGTAGGCAGGGTTTAGGGGTACGTCCAGGACTGAGTAGTCGACTTGGTACGGCTGGTTTAAGAGGGTTTCAAACTGTTCACTCCACCTCTGGACTATCCTAGTTTGGTCCTTTATAAGAGTGGACCCATCTGCACTTCTGAGGGGACAGGGAGAGCAACTTCATGGGCCTTGGTTGGTCTTCAGGGCATCATAAATGCTGTACATGTCAGATCTGTCCGCAAAAGAGCTTCAATGCCATACAACACTCCTTCCGTGGTCTCCAACTGCTCTTAAACGCTAGTAAAACCAAATGCATGCTTTTCAACTGTTCGCTGCCTGCACCCGCCCTCCCGACTAGCATCACTACCCTGGATGGCTCTGACCTAGAACATGTGGACAACTACAAATACCTAGGTGTCTGGCTAGACTGTAAACTCTCCTTCCAGACTCACATTAAACATCTCCAATCCAAAATCAAATCTAGAATCGGCTTTCTATTTCGCAACAAAGCCTCCTTCACTCATGCTGCCAAACTTGCACTAGTAAAACTGACTATCCTACCAATCCTCGACTTCGGCGATGTCATCTACAAAACAGCTTCCAATACTCTACTCAGCAAACTGGATGCAGTCCATCACAGTGCCATCCGCTTTGTCACCAAAGCCCCTTATACCACCCACCACTGCGACCTGTATGCTCTAGTCGGCTGGCCCTCTCTACATACTCGTCGCCAGACCCACTGGCTCCAGGTCATCTACATCTACATTTCTTGTACTTTGGAGATCCACCACTCATTTTGTAGATGCCGTAAAGCACTGTGCCTCTCTCTGCTGCTCTTGCCATTGCTTTTTGAGGGCCTCAGACGTAGGGCTGTTGAGTGTGGCTTTATGTACCTTGTGTATGCTGTCAAGTAGGGTGGAGACGTACGTGGAGTTTTCATCAAACCAGTCCTGATGTTTCTTACTGCTGTAACTGATGGAGTGGGCTGCTGACTCAGAGTGATGTGTTTAGAGAGGACCATTTGTCTTGAATCAAACCCCTCTGCATTCAGGAGAGTCTCAATGCTCTCCTTTTTTTCTGCTAGAGCGACATAGGTTGTTACGTGCCTCTGTTTTTGGTGGAATTATTGAGGCGGATGGCCTGGCGAACTTTCACTCTGAGCTTGGTTAAGATCATCCGATGATCTGTCCAGCACTCCGCTCCTTTCACGGCTCACGTAATGAGGACATCCTTGATATCAGAGCACCTAATAATCACATAGTCTATGAGGTGCCAGTGCTTTGATTGTAAGTACATTCAATAGGTTTTGTATTTGTTTTAATTTTGGAACATGGTGTTGGTAAGTTTATGTTCAGCACAAAGGCTCAGCAATCTCAATCCATTTGCGTTGACATGACCAACGCCATGCTGTCCTATCACTCCATTCCATATCTCACACACACAAACATACACTTACCAGGGCAGTTGGCTGTGCTGCACCTCTGGATCTGTGAGTCTGCCCCGGCACATGCTCTGCCCCCATTGGCGGGTCTGGGGTTGTCACATGTTCTGTAGCGCTTCATCTGTCCTCCATTACACGTCCTGCTGCAGCTGCCCCAACTACTCCACAGACCCCAGTTACCATGAACTAATAGGGTGAGGTAGAGGGAGAGGAAAAGGGAAAGGATTGGAGAGAAAGAGAGGGAAAGAAAGAGATGCATCTCTGTCAGTACAGACAAAATGTCTGCAACACTTGATCAATGCAGCTCACTGTAGGTGAGACAGATGAACCAGGGGAGATAAGAGTTAGTGTAAGAGGATAAGAGTTAGTGTAAGAGGATAAGAGTTAGTGTCAGAGGATAAGAGTTAGTGTAAGAGGATAATAGTTAGTGTAAGAGGATAAGAAGTACTGTAAGAGGATAAGAGTTACTGTAAGAGGATAAGAGTTAGTGTAAGAGGATAAGAGTTACTGTACAGCACTCCTTCCGTGGGCTCCAACTGCTCCTAAACGCTAGTAAAACCAAATGCATGCTTTTCAACCGTTCATTGCCCGCACCCGCCTGCCCGACTAGCATCACTACCATGAACGGCTCTGACCTAGAATATGTGGACAACTACAAATATCTAGGTGTCTGGTTAGACAGTAAACTCTCCTTCCAGACTCACATTAAACATCTCCAATCCATAATCAAATCTAGAATCTGCTTTCTATTTTGCAACAAAGCCTCCTTCACTCATGCCACCAAACTTACCCTAGTAAAACTGACTATCCTACCGATCCTCGACTTCGGCGATGTCATCTACAAAATAGCTTCCAATATTCTACTCAGCAAACTGGATGCAGTCTATCACAGTGCCATCCGTTTCGTTACCAAAGCCCCTTATACCACCCACCACTGCGACCTGTATGCTCTAGTCGGCTGGCCCTCGCTACATATCCGTCACCAGACCCACTGGCTCCAGGTCATCTATAAGTCTATGCTAGGTAAAGCTCCGCCTTATCTCAGCTCACTGGTCACGATAACAACACCCACCTGTAGCATGCGCTCCAGCAGGTATATCTCACTGGTCATCCCCAAAGCCAACACCACCTTTGGCCGCCTTTCCTTCCAGTTCTCTGCTGCCAGTGACTGGAACAAATTGCAAAAATCGCTGAAGCTGGAGACTTATATCTCCTTCACTAACTTTAAACACCAGTTATCTGAGCAGCTAACCGATCGCTGCAGCTGTACATAGTCCATCTGTAAATAGTCCACCCAATCTAACTACCTCATCCCCATACTGTTTTTATTTACTTTTCTGCCCTTTTGCACATCACCATCTGCTAAATTTTAATTTACCTCGCTACTATAGCCTATTTATTAACTACCTCCCCATAATTTTTTCTCTATTGTGTTATTGACTGTACTCTTGTTTATTCCATGTGTATTTAATTTTTTATTTTTTTATTTCACCTTTATTTAACCAGGTAGGCAAGTTGAGAACAAGTTCTCATTTACAACTGCGACCTGGCCAAGATAAAGCAAAGCAGTTTGACACATGCAACAACACAGAGTTACACATTGGAGTAAACAAACATACAGTCAATAATACAGTAGAAATGTTTTGATTAAATCTATATACAATGTGTGCAAATGAGGT
The DNA here is from genome assembly GCA_030435695.1 of Brachymystax lenok tsinlingensis. Lineage (NCBI taxonomy): Eukaryota > Metazoa > Chordata > Actinopteri > Salmoniformes > Salmonidae > Brachymystax > Brachymystax lenok. The sequence goes on along the minus strand of CM059790.1, from coordinate 40,487,935 downwards.
AAGATAAGGAACGTAAGGCAATAAATAGGCCATGGTGGCGAAGTATTTACAATATAGCAATTTAACCCTGGAATGGTAGATGTGCAGTAGATGAATGTGCAAAGTAAAAATACTGGGGTGCAAAGGAGCAAGATAAATAAATTAATATGGTAGGGGATGAGGTAGTTGGTTGGGATATTAACAGATGGGCTATGTACAAGTGCAGTGATCTGTGAGCTGCTCTGACAGCTGGTGCTTAAAGCTAGTGAGGGAGATAAGTGTCTCCAATTTCAGGGATTTTTGTAGTTCGTTCCAGTCATTGGCAGCAGAGAACTGGAAGGAAAGGCGGCCAAAGGAGGAATTGGCTTTGGGGGTGACCAGTGAGATATACCTGCTGGAGGGCGTGCTACGGGTGGGTGCTGCTATGGTTACCAGCGAGCTGAGATAAGGCGGGGCTTTACCTAGCAGGGACTTGTAGATGACCTGGAGCCAGTGGGTCTGGCGACGAGTATGTAGAGAGGGCCAGCCGACTAGAGCATACAGGTCGCAGTGGTGGGTGGTATAAGGGGCTTTGGTGACAAAGCGGACGGCTCTGTGATGGACTGCATCCAGTTTGCTGAGTAGAGTATTGGAAGCTGTTTTGTAGATGACATCGCCGAAGTCGAGGATCGGTAGGATAGTCAGTTTTACTAGTGCAAGTTTGGCAGCATGAGTGAAGGAGGCTTTGTTGCGAAATAGAAAGCCGATTCTAGATTTGATTTTGGATTGGAGATGTTTAATGTGAGTCTGGAAGGAGAGTTTACAGTCTAGCCAGACACCTAGGTATTTGTAGTTGTCCACATGTTCTAGGTCAGAGCCATCCAGGGTAGTGATGCTAGTCGGGAGGGCGGGTGCAGGCAGCGAACGGTTGAAAAGCATGCATTTGGTTTTACTAGCGTTTAAGAGCAGTTGGAGACCACGGAAGGAGTGTTGTATGGCATTGAAGCTCGTTTGGAGGTTAGTTAACACAGTGTCCAAAGAACGGCCAGAAGTATACAGAATGGTGTCGTCTGCATAGAGGTGGATCAGAGAATCACCAGCAGCAAGAGCGACATCATTGATGTATACAGAGAAGAGAGTCGGCCCAAGAATTGAACCCTGTGGCACCCCCATAGAGACTGCCAGAGGCCCGGACAACAGGCCCTCCGATTTAACACACTGAACTCTGTCTGCAAAGTAGTTGGTGAACCAGGCGAGGCAATCATTAGAGAAACCAAGGCTGTTGAGTCTGCCGATAAGGATGTGGTGATTGACAGAGTCGAAAGCCTTGGCCAGGTCAATGAATACGGCTGCACAGTAATGTCTCTTATCGATGGCGGTTATGATATCGTTTAGTACCTTGAGCGTGGCTGAGGTGCACCCGTGACCAGCTCGGAAACCGGATTGCACAGCGGAGAAGGTACGATGGGATTCGAAGTGGTCAATGATCTGTTTATTAACTAGACCTTCGAAGACTTTAGAGAGGCAGGGCAGGATGGATATAGGTCTATAGCAATTTGGGTCTAGAGTGTCACCCTTTGAAGAGGGGGATGACCGCGGCAGCTTTCCAATCTTTAGGGATCTCGGACGACATGAAAGAGAGGTTGAGCAGACTGGTAATAGGAGTTGCAACAATGGCGGTGGATAGTTTTAGAAAGAGAGGGTCCAGATTGTCTAGCCCAGCTGATTTGTACTGGTCCATGTTTTTCATCTCTTTCAGAACATCTGCTATCTGGATTTGGGTGAAGGAAAAGCTGGGGAGGCTCGGACAAGTAGCTGTGGAGCTGTTGGCCAGGGTTAGGTTAGCCAGGAGGAAAGCATGGCCAGCCGTAGAGAAATGCTTGTTGAAATCTTTGATTATCATGGATTTATCGGTGGTGACCGTGTTACCTAGCCTCAGTGCAGTGGGCAGCTGGGAGGAGGTGCTATTGTTCTCCATGGACTTGACAGTATCCCAAAACTGTAACTCTGTGTTGATGTTTGTGTCGCACTGCTGTGCTTTATCTTGGCCAGGTCGCAGTTGTAAATGAGAACTTGTTCTCAACTAGCCTACCTGGTTAAATAAAGGTGAAATAAAAAATAAAATAAATAACAGAGGATAAGAGTTACTGTAAGAGGATAAGAGTTAGTGTAAGAGGATAAGAGTTAGTGTAAGAGGATAAGAGTTACTGTAAGAGGATAAGAGTTACTGTAAGAGGATAAGAGTTAGTGTAAGAGGATAAGAGTTAGTGTAAGAGGATAAGAGTTAGTGTAAGAGGATAAGAGTTACTGTAAGAGGATAAGAGTTGGTGTAAGAGGATAAGAGTTAGTGTAAGAGGATAAGAGTTACTGTAAGAGGATAAGAGATAAGAGAAGTATGGATGTCACTACTCACCAGGGCACGGGTCACTGTTGCAGAAGTCGATGTGCACGTCGTTACCCTCACACTGCCTGCCCATGTGCTGGGGGGCGGGGCTGGCACAGAGGCGTGTCCGTTGTCTGGTTCCACCCCCACAGGAGACACTGCAGGCCCCCCAGCTCACCCACGATGACCACTTCCCATCCACTGGAGGGCAAGAGTCAGAGTCAGGCCCAATCCCAAATCAACCCCTAGCCCCTACACTCTAAACACTAGCCCCTACACTCTAAACACTAGCCCCTACACTCTAAACACTTGAGCTCTGAGAAGATTTGATAGGTATAAGCAATCTGGTATTAGTCCCTCCACCTTTCAATCTGATAGGCCAGGTGAAAAAGAGTACAGCTCATCTTAAACTACAGTAGCACTGTCCCTGTCCACCCTTAGTTCCCAAACCATTTACCAGGACAGTGTCTTAGTTACCAAACCATTTACCAGGACAGTGTCCTTGTTCCCAAACCATTTACCAGGACAGTGTCTTAGTTACCAAACCATTTACCAGGACAGTGTCCTTGTTCCCAAACCATTTACCAGGACAGTGTCCTTGTTCCCAAACCATTTACCAGGACAGTATCTTAGTTCCCAAACCATTTACCAGGACAGTATCTCTCCTTGCAGAGTTGTGTCTGTGTGTCGGGGCCCTCACACCGTGGCCCGTGGAATGAGGAAGGGGGGTTGTTACACAGACGCACTCTGGTCTGCATCCCTTTACCACACGTCTCACTGCACGAGCTCCATGGCAACCACGCCCCCCAGTTACCCGCCACTGGGATAAGATAATCAATATGATCAGTGCTTGACCAATCATAATCTTTAATAATGTCTGATTCTATTGATTCCAATTCTATTTATTCTATCAATCTATGGTTGATTGTCCAATGAGTGGAATGTACAGGAGTAGAGTGCTTGCCATGACCAGTACTCACCAGGGCAGGGCCTGACGCTACACATGATGGCCTCTACTGCCTTGCCCTCACAGGGTCTGCCCCCATGCTGCACGGGTGGGTTGGTGCAGGTGCGCACCCTGGTCCTGTTGCCCTGGCCACAGGTACAAGAACACTCTTCCCACGACGACCACTCTGACCAGTTACCATCCACTGCATGGACAGACACACAGGATACAGAGAGTAACACACACACGTGCACACATACACACACACACTCACACACGTGACTGGACTGACCTGGGCAGGGCTTGCCCTGGCAGCTGCGTGTCTCTGTGTCCGAATCGGTACAGTGGCGACCCCCGTTGGCAGGCAGGGGGTTGTTACACTGCCTCAGCCTCCGCTGGGTCCCGACACCACAGGACACACTGCAGGGGCCCCACTCCATCCACTCTGAGAACCCTCCGTGCACTGGGACAGAGCCACAGAGACAGAGGGTTAGGCATAGTCACCACAGTCAATCATACTGTGTGCATCCCAGATAACACCCTATTCCCTCAAATATCAACGTATTCCCTCAAATAGCACCCTATTCCCTCAAATAGCACCCTATTCCCTCAAATAGCACCCTATTCCCTCAAATAGCACCCTATTCCCTATTTACCACACTTTTTTTTTTACCAGAGCCCTATGAAGCATGAGATCTGACTTCAGTATTCAGGTGGACTGGAGTACAGATATCAAAGCTATTTTGCTGTGCATTCTGGTATTTTAGCATAACCAGAGAGATAGACTGAAAACCTTTTTCTAATCCAGTGTTTCTTAATCTATGGGTCGGGACCCAAAGTGGGCCCTGGGCAGGTGAGGGGTGGGTCACGAATTGTGAAAATAAGCATTCCTTTATTTTATAAAAAAATATATATTTTTACCTCTTTTTTAAAATACCTTTCCCCCCTTTTTTCCCCCCAATTTCGTGATATCCAATTAGTAGTTACAGTCTTGTCCCGTCACTGCAACTCCCGTATGGACTCGGGAGAGGCAAAGGTCGAGAGCCATGCGTCCTCCGAAACACGACCCTGCCAAGCCGCACTACTTCTTGACACACTGCTCGCTTAACCCGGAAGCCAGCTGCACCAATGTGTCGGAGGAAATCGATCGAACCCGAGTCTGTAGTGATGCCTCAAGCACTGCGATGCAGTGCCTTAGACCACTGCGCCACTCGGGAGGCACAAAATACGCTATCTTTAATCACACACTATAACTATACGTTTAAGAACCCCTGGAAATCACCTCCCCATAAAAGGTTGGGTTGACGTACAGTAGATAGCTAACTCACCTCTGACAGTGAGAGTGACTCTGACCAGCACAGAACCCAGTAGGTTCCTGGCCACACACTGGTACTCGGCCGTGTCCTCCTTCTGGGCGCTGGTCAGCCTCAGAGAGCCGTTGGACAGGGTGGTAAAGCGCTCGTTGCCCAGGAGAGGGGTCCCCTGGCGGGACCACTCGATGACAGGCGTGGGCTCCCCCTCCGCCCGGCAGTTCAGTAGCATCGTGGTGCCAGCGTCTACCACCGTCTCTACCGGCTCTACTGTGATAGAGGGAGAGCCTGGTGGAGTACAGGGAGACAGAACATATTAGCATAACACATGAACTTTACTGTAATCTTATAACATCTATGTATATCTTCTTTCAGAACACTACACGGGTGGAGGGAGAGCCTGACAGAGGAGAGGTAGAGCATTACGTCATAGAACTTAATAGGATTACCATAAAGGATAACTATTTAGTTTAGTTCATCTACTGTATACTCACTCTGCAGGGTGAGAGTGACACTCTTCTCCACCACCCCAGCATCATTGGTGGCAACACACATATAGTTCCCTGCATCTTCATTCTGAGGAGATACAACAACAGTTAGCACTATCAACAAGATTAATCTAGACAAGAACAGACTATAATGAATGTTCTGCGGAGAAGTATAGGGTGGTGCACAATTGGCCCAGCATCGTCCAGGTTTGGCTGGGGTAGGCTGTCGTTCTTAACTGACTTAACTAGTTAAATAAAACATTTAAAAAAATAAATAAAAACAAGATGTTCACCTCACAACCATCAACTAACACACAGCCAATATGGACATAGACATATGATATTCTAGATATCTGAACTCTAATAGTGCTGTACCACAGTGTTGTAGATATACTAGATACAGTGTGTGAACTCTAACAGTGCTGTACCACAGTGTTGTAGATATAGATATACTAGATACAGTGTGTGAACTCTGTAATAGTGCAGTACCAGTGTTGTAGATATAGATGTACTAGATATGTGAACTCTAATAGTGCTGTACTGCAGTGTTGTAGATATAGATATACTAGATACAGTGTGTGAACTCTGTAATAGTGCAGTACCAGTGTTGTAGATATAGATATACTAGATATGTGAACTCTAATAGTGCTGTACCACAGTGTTGTAGATATAGATATTCTAGATATGTGAACTCTAATAGTGCTGTACCACAGTGTTGTAGATATAGATATTCTAGATATGTGAACTCTAATAGTGCTGTACCACAGTGTTGTAGATATAGATATACTAGATACAGTGTGTGAACTATAATAGTGCTGTACCGCAGTGTTGTAGATATAGATATACTAGATACAGTGTGTTAACTCTAATAGTGCTGTACCACAGTGTTGTAGATATAGATATACTAGATACAGTGTGCGAACTCTGTAATAGTGCTGTACCACAGTGTTGTAGATATAGATATACTAGATACAGTGAATGAACTCTGTAATAGTGCTGTACGCAGTGTTGTAGATATAGATATACTAGATACAGTGTGTGAACTCTGCAATAGTGCTGTGCCACAGTGTTGTAGATATAGATATACTAGATATGTGAACTATAATAGTGCTGTACCACAGTGTTGTAGATATAGATATACTAGATATGTGAACTCTGTAATAGTGCTGTACCGCAGTGTTGTAGATATAGATATACTAGATATGTGAACTCTGTAATAGTGCTGTACTACAGTGTTGTAGATATAGATATAGTAGATGTAAACTCTTTAATAACAGTGGCGTACCACGGTGCCGTAGATGGCCAGAGAGCCGTTGTCCAGCTGGTGGATACGGTTGCTGATCTGGATGTTGACACCCTTCTTGCTCCACTGGATGGTGGGCAGGGGGTCTCCTCGTACCTCACAGTTCAGGATGGCGTTACCCCCCAGGTGCTCGATTCGGTTGGAGTGGAAGTTCCCGTCGATGATGGGGGGCTCTGGACACAATAACATGGCAGGGTTTTATTCAACCACATTGAAAAAATAAGAGTCACTAAGAAGATAAAATAAGTGATAGGTCACTGTTTTCTGCTCACAAACAGTGGTCTTTTAATAAAGCTCTTGATACAAATACAACATTTTGACCGACATGGTAAACTGTGGGCTAATTAGGCCCAGTACTGGCACAGAAGGGCCATATTTGGACACAGGAAGGGATGTCACACCTTTGACGTAGACAAAGCCCAAGGACTTGATGGTTCCCACACTGTTCTCAGCAATACAGGAGTAGGTTCCCGAGTTGTCTTTGGTGACCCGCTCAATGACCAGCTCGCTGTGTCCATTCACATGGTCATAGTGAGCTACAGGGACAGAGTAGAGAGAGAAATACCACCCTTAAATATGATCAACAGATCCAGTACCAAATATTGGTGCATAAAAAAACTACAAGAATAGCGGACTGAATGTCAATTATAAGTCCAAAATATATAAGGCAAACATTTAATGTACAGAAAGAGTTGTCAGTTTCTCTTCTTTCTAAGCAGAGTGGGGGATGGTGAGGGGGGCGGGGCATACCTGGGATGATGATGTTGTTGAAGGCCCAGGTGATTTTAGGAGGGGGGATGCCGGTGACCCCACAGGCCATTTGGAGGCGCTCTCCCTTGTTGAGGGCCACGTCTGCCAGCGGCTGAGTGAAGGCAGGGTGGGTGTGGACGGACAGACTGACCGTCCGGCTGTCCTGGCCTACCGTGTTAGTGGCCACACAGGTGTAGCTGCCCTCATCATCAGGCTGGGCAGGAGGAGAGGAAGGAAGGGGCGAGGGTGGTGAGAGAGAGAGAGAGACTCAGAAGTTAGCTGACAATTCTGATCTTTACGCCCTTCCATCCTTAATGTGACTCCTAAGCCCTGGTCATCTACTATGATCCCTTACCTGAGCGATGTCGATGACCAGCTCCCCAGAAGGCAGGATGGTGTACTCTCCAGAAGTGTCACTCAGGGGGGAACCCTCCTTCTCCCAAGACAGGGTGGGCTGGGGGAACCCCTCTGCCATGCACGCTATCTGGGCCTGGCTGTTCTCCACCACAGACACCTCCGACTCCCCTCCACGGATAGAGGGAGGGACTGGTGGAAGGGAGTGAAGGAGGGGAGAATTTCCCATATTATATTTTGCACAGGAACTGGACAAAAATAGGAGCCACTAAATCTACTTTTTTTTACTGCGTTAGACTGCTGAGCTAAAGCTAAGGCATTAGCTTGGGAATCTAATGAAAGTCCTTCGCTGCATATATCACTAGCGAATGGCCAGTCCCCATCATTCCTAGCATGATGACTCACTCTGTACAGTTAGGCTCATCTCCAGACTGCTGGTGCCAGCTGCGTTAGATGCGGTGCAGGTGTATCGACCCGTGTCCCCGGGCTGGCCGAATGCTATCTGCAGAGACCCTGAGCTCAGGACCCGCTGTCGCACAGACTCGCTGAGAGGCTGCCCGTCTTTATGCCAGGCCATGGAGGGTGAGGGAGAGCCTTCAGCCTGGCACAGCATGGTGACAGAGGAGTCCAGGGGCACCAGGTAACTCTGGGTCTGGGAGCTGATCACTGGAGGGACTAGTGGATGGAGGCATGGAGGTTAATGATAGGAGGGGATATTGCTGCCTTGGGAGATACGTATACTGTGGAATGCAGTGTTTGGTTTTTGCCAGACATAATGGGACCCATCTCATCCAAAAAGTTGACTCAAGTTTGCCAAAAAGAACTTGGAAGCACCTGGATGATCAAAACTCTTCTGAGAATGTTCTATGGACAGATGAGTCAAAAACAAACATTTTTGGACGACATGGGTCCCATTATGCCAGGTGAAAACCCAACACTGCATTCCACAGTAAGAACCTCATACCAATGGTCAGGCATGGTGGTGGCAGTGTGATGGTTTGGGGATGTTTTGCTGCCTCAGGATCTGGACGACTTGCCCTAATAGAAGGAACCATGAATTCTGCTCTTTATCAGATAATTCTACAGAAGAATGTCAGGCCATCCATCTGTGAGCTGGAGCTGAAGCGTAGCTGGGTCATGCAGCAAGACAATGATCCAAAACACACAATCAAGTTAAAAAGAAAAATATTTGAAGTTTAGGAATGGCCTAGTCAAAGTCCAGACCTAATCCCAATTGAGTTGTTGTGTCAGGACTTGAAACGAGCAGTTCATGCTTGAAACCCACACATTTCGCTGAGATAAAGCAGTTCTGCATGGAAGAGCGGGCAAACATTTATCCAGAGCGATGTGAGAGACTGATCAACAACTACAGGAAGTGTTTGGTTGGAGTCATTGCAGCTAAAGGGAGCACAACCAGTTATTGAGTGTAAAGGGGCAATTACTTTTTCACACAGGGGCATGTGGTGTTGCATAGCCTTGTTTATGAAATAAGTCTGTAATTGTTGTGTTATTTGTTCACTCACGTTCCCTTTATCTAATATTAGATTTCAATTAAAGATAAGATAACATTTAGTATTAAAATAAAATGCAGAATTTGAGAAAATTAGAAAGGGGTCAAATATTTTTTCACTGCACTGTATGACATACACTGAGTGTACAAAACTTTAAGAACACCTTCCTAATATTGAGTTGCACCCCCTTTTGCCCTCAGAACAGCCTCAATTCATCGGGCATGGACCCTACAAGGAGTCGAAAGCGTTCCACAGGGATGCTGGCCCATGTTGACTCCAATGCTTCCAACAGTTGTGTCAAGTTGGCTGGATGTCCCATTGGGTGGTGGACCATTCTTGATACACACAGGAAACTGTTGAGCATGAAAAACCCACTAGCGTTGCAGTTCTTGACACACTCAAACCAGTGTGCTTGGCACTTACTACCATACCCTGTTCAAAAGCACTTAAATATTTTGTCTTGCTCATTCACCCTCTGAATGGCACACACACACAATCCATGTCTCAATTGTCTCAAGGCTTAAAAATCCTTATTTAACCTGTCTCCTCCCCTTCATCTACACTGAATGAAGTGGATTTAACAAGTGACATCAGTAAGAGATCATACCTTTCACCTGGATTCACCTGGTCAGTCTGTCATTGGAAGAGCAGGTGTTCATAATGTTTTGTACACTCAGTGTATAACACTGTAGGAAAAGGAATTAAGAATAAAGACGGAAATGAAGGTGAACATTTCATGAGAATAGTAAAGTGGTGATAGTTTTGGGCCCACCTTGTACTCTGAGTTTGGTCTTGCCCAGAGCGGTGCCAGCAGGGTTCTGGGCCACACACATGTATGTTCCTGAGTCTACCACAGCAGCCCTGGAGATCTGCAGCCCACCGTTAGGCAGCACGGTGAAGACACCTCCTAGCGGGACAAGGTGAGAAGCAGGGTTAGCAACAATATAAAACAGACACAAACAGACAAGGTCAAACTAGGTCACAGATAGACAGGCAGACAGGCAGACAGACAGTGCTGCCAGCCTACCGGTGCTGGGGATGTTGATGCCCTCTTTCTGCCAAGTGATGGTGGGAAGAGGGGAGCCAGTAGCTCTGCAGGGGAGGGTGATGGGGTTGTTAACGATCACATTCATAGTGGAGGGGTGGACCTGGATTACTGGCACCTCTGGAGAGAGACAAAGAGAGAAAGAAAGAGAGAGAGAGAGACAGAGAGAGAGAGACCGAGAGAGAGAGAGAGAGAGAGAGAGAGAGAGAGAGAGAGAGAGAGAGAGAGATACAGAGAGAGATACAGAGAGAGACAGAGAAAGACAGAGAGAGACAGAGAGAGAGAGAGAGATAATGAAAGAGAAAGGGAATGAAAGAGGAACCACTGAGAAACAGTAACTTTGTGTGTTCCATAGCTGTGTGTCAGAAAAAACAAATACATCTCTAAAAAGGCTTGGCGGACTTGGTGACATCATGTCCTTACCCTGTACAGTGAGCTGGACATGGCGATGGGCGGAGCCTGCAGCGTTCTTGGCCACACAGGAATAACGACCAGAGTGACTCAGCTCAGAAGACGCGATCTCTACTGCACCTAGAGTGGACACACATCACATGGACCACAGATAGAAGAGTTGAACTATAACACAGTAGTCATGAATATCCTTAGTGTGGCCACTGTACTGTAGTGAATTCGAGGGGTAGTCCAACCGGGACTTAAACCCTGGTCAACACCTGATTGCCACGTCTGCATCACAAATGGCAGCCTATGGGCCCTGGTCAAAAATAGTGCACAATATAGGAAGTAGGGTGCCATTTTGGGACACTACCCACCTCTTTAGAGCTCCCAGTAGTAATAACAGAACCCATCTCCCAGTAGTAATAACAGAACCCATCTCCCAGTAGTAATAACAGAACCCATCTCCCAGTAGTAATAACAGAACCCATCTCCCAGTAGTAATAACAGAACCCATCTCCCAGTAGTAATAACAGAACCCATCTCCCAGTAGTAATAACAGAACCCATCTCCCAGTAGTAATAACAGAACCCATCTCCCAGTAGTAATAACAGAACCCATCTCCCAGTAGTAATAACAGAACCCATCTCCCGGTAGTAATAACAGAACCCATCTCCCAGTAGTAATAACAGAACCCATCTCCCGGTAGTAATAACAGAACCCATCTCCCAGTAGTAATAACAGAACCCATCTCCCAGTAGTAATAACAGAACCCATCTCCCAGTAGTAATAACAGAACCCATCTCCCAGTAGTAATAACAGAACCCATCTCCCAGTAGTAATAACAGAACCCATCTCCCAGTAGTAATAACAGAACCCATCTCCCAGTAGTAATAACAGAACCCATCTCCCAGTAGTAATAACAGAACCCATCTCCCAGTAGTAATAACAGAACCCATCTCCCAGTAGTAATAACAGAACCCATCTCCCAGTAGTAATAACAGAACCCATCTCCCAGTAGTAATAACAGAACCCATCTCCCAGTAGTAATAACAGAACCCATCTCCCAGTAGTAATAACAGAACCCATCTCCCAGTAGTAATAACAGAACCCATCTCCCAGTAGTAATAACAGAACCCATCTCCCAGTAGTAATAACAGAACCCATCTCCCAGTAGTAATAACAGAACTCATCTCCCAGTAGTAATAACAGAACCCATCTCCCAGTAGTAATAACAGAACCCATCTCCCGGTAGTAATAACAGAACCCATCTCCCAGTAGTAATAACAGAACCCATCTCCCAGTAGTAATAACAGAACCCATCTCCCAGTAGTAATAACAGAACCCATCTCCCAGTAGTAATAACAGAACCCATCTCCCAGTAGTAATAACAGAACCCATCTCCCGGTAGTAATAACAGAACCCATCTCCCGGTAGTAATAACAGAACCCATCTCCCAGTAGTAATAACAGAACCCATCTCCCAGTAGTAATAACAGAACCCATCTCCCAGTAGTAATAACAGAACCCATCTCCCAGTAGTAATAACAGAACCCATCTCCCAGTAGTAATAACAGAACCCATCTCCCAGTAGTAATAACAGAACCCATCTCCCAGTAGTAATAACAGAACCCATCTCCCAGTAGTAATAACAGAACCCATCTCCCAGTAGTAATAACAGAACCCATCTCCCAGTAGTAATAACAGAACCCATCTCCCAGTAGTAATAACAGAACCCATCTCCCAGTAGTAATAACAGAACCCATCTCCCAGTAGTAATAACAGAACCCATCTCCCAGTAGTAATAACAGAACCCATCTCCCAGTAGTAATAACAGAACCCATCTCCCAGTAGTAATAACAGAACCCATCTCCCGGTAGTAATAACAGAACCCATCTCCCGGTAGTAATAACAGAACCCATCTCCCGGTAGTAATAACAGAACCCATCTCCCGGTAGTAATAACAGAACCCATCTCCCAGTAGTAATAACAGAACCCATCTCCCAGTAGTAATAACAGAACCCATCTCCCAGTAGTAATAACAGAACCCATCTCCCAGTAGTAATAACAGAACCCATCTCCCAGTAGTAATAACAGAACCCATCTCCCGGTAGTAATAACAGAACCCATCTCCCAGTAGTAATAACAGAACCCATCTCCCAGTAGTAATAACAGAACCCATCTCCCAGTAGTAATAACAGAACCCATCTCCCAGTAGTAATAACAGAACCCATCTCCCAGTAGTAATAACAGAACCCATCTCCCAGTAGTAATAACAGAACCCATCTCCCAGTAGTAATAACAGAACCCATCTCCCAGTAGTAATAACAGAACCCATCTCCCAGTAGTAATAACAGAACCCATCTCCCAGTAGTAATAACAGAACCCATCTCCCAGTAGTAATAACAGAACCCATCTCCCAGTAGTAATAACAGAACCCATCTCCCAGTAGTAATAACAGAACCCATCTCCCAGTAGTAATAACAGAACCCATCTCCCAGTAGTAATAACAGAACCCATCTCCCAGTAGTAATAACAGAACCCATCTCCCAGTAGTAATAACAGAACCCATCTCCCAGTAGTAATAACAGAACCCATCTCCCAGTAGTAATAACAGAACCCATCTCCCAGTAGTAATAACAGAACCCATCTCCCAGTAGTAATAACAGAACCCATCTCCCAGTAGTAATAACAGAACCCATCTCCCAGTAGTAATAACAGAACCCATCTCCCAGTAGTAATAACAGAACCCATCTCCCAGTAGTAATAACAGAACCCATCTCCCAGTAGTAATAACAGAACCCATCTCCCAGTAGTAATAACAGAACCCATCTCCCAGTAGTAATAACAGAACCCATCTCCCGGTAGTAATAACAGAACCCATCTCCCGGTAGTAATAACAGAACCCATCTCCCAGTAGTAATAACAGAACCCATCTCCCAGTAGTAATAACAGAACCCATCTCCCAGTAGTAATAACAGAACCCATCTCCCAGTAGTAATAACAGAACCCATCTCCCAGTAGTAATAACAGAACCCATCTCCCAGTAGTAATAACAGAACCCATCTCCCGGTAGTAATAACAGAACCCATCTCCCAGTAGTAATAACAGAACCCATCTCTCCGGTAGTAATAACAGAACTCATCTCCCAGTAGTAATAATAACAGAACCCATCTCCCAGTAGTAATAACAGAACCCATCTCCCAGTAGTAATAACAGAACCCATCTCCCAGTAGTAATAACAGAACCCATCTCCCAGTAGTAATAACAGAACCCATCTCCCAGTAGTAATAACAGAACCCATCTCCCAGTAGTAATAACAGAACCCATCTCCCAGTAGTAATAACAGAACCCATCTCCCAGTAGTAATAACAGAACCCATCTCCCAGTAGTAATAACAGAACCCATCTCCCAGTAGTAATAACAGAACCCATCTCCCGGTAGTAATAACAGAACCCATCTCCCAGTAGTAATAACAGAACCCATCTCCCAGTAGTAATAACAGAACCCATCTCCCAGTAGTAATAACAGAACCCATCTCCCAGTAGTAATAACAGAACCCATCTCCCAGTAGTAATAACAGAACCCATCTCCCAGTAGTAATAACAGAACCCATCTCCCAGTAGTAATAACAGAACCCATCTCCCGGTAGTAATAACAGAACCCATCTCCCAGTAGTAATAACAGAACCCATCTCCCAGTAGTAATAACAGAACCCATCTCCCAGTAGTAATAACAGAACCCATCTCCCAGTAGTAATAACAGAACCCATCTCCCGGTAGTAATAACAGAACCCATCTCCCGGTAGTAATAACAGAACCCATCTCCCGGTAGTAATAACAGAACCCATCTCCCGGTAGTAATAACAGAACCCATCTCCCAGTAGTAATAACAGAACCCATCTCCCAGTAGTAATAACAGAACCCATCTCCCAGTAGTAATAACAGAACCCATCTCCCAGTAGTAATAACAGAACCCATTTCCCAGTAGTAATAACAGAACCCATCTCCCGGTAGTAATAACAGAACCCATCTCCCGGTAGTAATAACAGAACCCATCTCCCGGTAGTAATAACAGAACCCATCTCCCGATAGTAATAACAGAACCCATCTCCCGGTAGTAATAACAGAACTCATCTCCCGGTAGTAATAACAGAACCCATCTCCCAGTAGTAATAACAGAACCCATCTCCCAGTAGTAATAACAGAACCCATTTCCCAGTAGTAATAACAGAACCCATCTCCCAGTAGTAATAACAGAACCCATCTCCCGGTAGTAATAACAGAACCCATCTCCCAGTAGTAATAACAGAACCCATCTCCCAGTAGTAATAACAGAACCCATCTCCCAGTAGTAATAACAGAACCCATCTCCCAGTAGTAATAACAGAACCCATCTCCCAGTAGTAATAACAGAACCCATCTCCGGTAGTAATAACAGAACCCATCTCCCAGTAGTAATAACAGAACCCATCTCCCAGTAGTAATAACAGAACCCATCTCCCAGTAGTAATAACAGAACCCATCTCCCAGTAGTAATAACAGAACCCATCTCCCAGTAGTAATAACAGAACCCATCTCCCAGTAGTAATAACAGAACCCATCTCCCAGTAGTAATAACAGAACCCATCTCCCAGTAGTAATAACAGAACCCATCTCCCAGTAGTAATAACAGTCTAACCAGGATGTTGTGACCCTTCTCCTCTCAACACCCAGCAGTAATATCTATAATAATGAACAGTCTAACCTGAGGACAGGATGCTGTAACCGTTCCCCTCCTTGGGGAGTTTCATCCCATCTTTACTCCAGTGCAGTATGGGCTCTGGGACTCCTGACGCAGTACAGCCAATCACCAGCGGGGACAGTCTGGTCACCACCAGCTCTGTGGCTTCATCTGCTATGGAGGGAGGAACTGCAGAGGAAAAGACTGCTTTTACCAAACTGGACTTCAGTGCTATTGAAGATGTCCATTTAGTAAGTCAGCTTGAAAATACAGAAAATGAATAAATCAGAACCATTGAAATCAACTGACTCCACTGTCATTAAAATGACATTCAAGCCAACATCGAAAAAACATGTAAATAACATCAGGCTGTGTTCAGATGGTCTCCTGTTACTGTAAGTACTCACCCTGGACAGTGAGCTGTATGGCTCTGGCCTCCTCCCCAGCCTCGTTAGACACCACACACTCATACTCAGCTGTGTCCTCCACTGTGGGGGCTATGACCACCAGAGAACCTGACGACAGTAACCTGGAGACCACACAGAGGGAACGGAAGCTTCAGATCATGTTTTGGGGTTCTGAGAACTTCCTGTCAATCTAAGAACTGATCTCAGAGTATTATGAGATGGGAGCAACAAGAGGTAAGAAACAGAGAGTTTTCAACCTGTACATATTCTGGTTGTGGTCTGTGTTGAGTGTTCCACCGTTCTTGGTCCAGCTGACCGTGGGCTTGGGGATGCCCGTAGCCTCGCAGGAGAGGGTTGTCTGAACATTCACTGTCACGGTTATGTTGGTGGGACCGCGGGAGATAGAGGGGGGAACTAGAACACAATGGATAGGTGTGAAATTCATTCATTAAATGTGTGTGTCTGTGTGTGTGTGTGTGTGTGTGTGTGTGAGCCGTCTTCTCACCGTAGACCTGCAGGTCGACTCTCTTGCGCTGTGTCCCAGCCTGGTTGGTGGCCATACACAGATACCGTCCTGTATCAGTCACCTGGGCTGAGGGGACATGGAGCGAGCCATCCTCAGCAAACATGTACCTGTGCAAGACGGGTGTGTGGACACACATTTAGGATAATGTCTCATTGTAAATAGTCCTAAAACTTGCATTTTTGCCATGTATCCTCAATGTTGAATGTCTGACACAAATCCTTCTTATAACATACCAATATATTATAAACAGGGTAGTTTGAAAACTGGACGCTGATTGGCCAAAACAGCATTCAACACCTAATATAACATGTATCGACATCATCAGTGTGCGACGTGGTCTGACCTGGGGTTGGTTCCTGCCAGTATGGCTCCATGTTTCCTCCAGGTGACGCGTGGGGCAGGCACTCCACTCACGATACACTCCAACACCACAGGCTGGTCTATGTGGACTGCTACAGTCAGAGGGCCCTCTGCTATGGTGGGAGCAACTGATGAGACACACACACACACACACACACACACACACACACACACCTTAGGTCCCACTACTATTCTTTAGAGGCTTTAAGCACAGGACCAGCCATATTCAATAGGATAATGATTGTCTCTGACTCTCTCTGAGTTCTGTACCATTAACAGCCAGGTTGAACTGTCGTGTGGTCTTGCCAGCGATGTTGCTGGCTACACAGGTGTACTGAGCTCCATCCCCCAGCTCAGCCATGTTGATCTGGAGGTAACGCGCATTGGACAGTACACGCACACGAGGGGAGGCCTACGGAGAGAGGGGAGGGACATCAGGCCTGTGTCAAAAAGCCCTGTACACAAGCACACACACATGCACACGTTCACGCACACACACACACACACACACACACACACACACACACACACACACACACACACACACACACAGAGGAAAGGTGTGTTATTTACCTGGAGTGGCTTGCTGTCTTTGAGCCATGTGAGTGCTGGGGGAGGGACAGCGTCTGACTTACACTCCAGAGTCACCTGTCTGTTCTGCAGCACTGACACATTCTGTGGCGTGCTCTCCCCAGCGATGTTAGGGGGAACTGGGGAGATATCACAACAAAAGATTTAGAACAGGAAATAACATGTTACATTAAAAAGCAACAACTCATTATTAGGTCCAGTAGTATGCCCTGGTCAGGTCACATACACGATATAACTTCATATACCCACCATGCACGCGGACCAGGAACTCTTTATCGTCGTCCCCTGCGGGACTGTTGGCCAGACAGGTGTACCTCCCTGTGTCCTCCAGCTGGGGGCGAAAGAGAAGATATGTGTGGGAAATAAGACAAAATTGATATTGAAAAAAAAAGAGAGCTCTTTCCTACAATCAGATTACGCCCTCAAACCTCACTACTCCTGAACAGTCCCTTCTGGGCCTTTTAGGTCCAACCCTGTCTCTCCCTCTCACCTGTGGGGAGGAGATCCTGAGCACCTCCCCTCCTCTGAGGACGCGCAGGCTGTCTGTCTGGGGGAGCGGCCGTCCGTCCTTCATCCAGGTGAGGGTGGGGGCGGGGATACCTGTGGCTTCACACAGCAGCTCCAGAACATGGTTCACTATCACAGACACCTCCGTTGCCACACCCGAACCGTTGATACGAGGTGGGTCTGAGAGAGGTATTTTACATTTTAGTCCTTTAGCAGACACTCTCTCAAACACACACTGTCTGTGTGTGTGTCTGTCTGTCTGTCTGACTGTCTGCCTGTCTGTGTATGTCTGTCTGTCTGTCTGCCTGTATGTTTGTGTGTCTGTCTGCCTGTCCTTAAGAAAGAAAGACATGCCAAGAGTGTGCAAAGTAGGTGTGAGTAGGTGTGGCCAAACGTTTGACTGCTTCTGTACATGTACTCCCACTCACCCAGTACTTTGAGATGGAAGTGTCGGCTGGCTTGGCCAGCGCTGTTTCTCGCCACACAGGTGTAGCGTCCCGTATCCTCCACCCTGGCCTGGATGATATGTACCGTGGTGCCCACATTAAGCAGCTTGACGTGGGGTCCAGGGACCAGGGCCTCCCCCTCTCTCAACCAGGACATGGAGGGGCTTGGAGTTCCGTCAGCTATACATAGTAGGGAGGCCAGGCTCCCTCTCACCACCGTCACGTCCTCCTTACTGCCCGCCCCGTCCAGGCTGGGAGGAACTGCAAGGGCAGATAACATCACAGTGTTTATCTAACTCATCTAGCAGCTGGGCCCCATGACAAAGTCATATATTGGTTTTGGAGTGGGGGGGGTTCTTGTGATATTTGTATACTATTATTAATGTATTGTGTAGAACTTACCGTGAACCTGTAGATTGTAGTGCCTGTTGTCCACACCAGCCCTGTTGGACGCCACACAGGTAAAGGTGCCGCCGTCAGACACTTGAGCTCTCGCAATCCTGACAGAGAAACAGAATTGAACAACACATTAATCCTGACAGAGGCAGAATTGAACAACACATTAATCCTGACAGAGGCAGAATTGAACAACACATTAATCCTGACAGAGGCAGAATTGAACAACACATTAATCCTGACATAGAGACAGAATTGAACCACACATTAATCCTGACATAGAGACAGAATTGAACAACACATGAATCCTGACAGAGGCAGAATGGAGCTACACATGAATCCTGACAGAGAGGCAGGACGGAGCTACATATGAATCCTGACAGAGAGGCAGGACGGAGCTACACATGAATCCTGACAGAGAGGCAGGACGGAGCTACACATGAATCCTGACAGAGAGGCAGGACGGAGCTACACATGAATCCTGACAGAGAAGCAGAACGGAGCTACACATGAATCCTGACAGAGAAGCAGAATGGAGCTACACATGAATCCTGACAGAGAGGCAGGACGGAGCTACACATGAATCCTGACAGAGAGGCAGGACGGAGCTACACATGAATCCTGACAGAGAGGCAGGACGGAGCTACACATGAATCCTGACAGAGAGGCGGACGGAGCTACACATGAATCCTGACAGAGAGGCAGGACGGAGCTACACATGAATCCTGACAGAGAGGCAGGACGGAGCTACACATGAATCCTGACAGAGAGGCAGGACGGAGCTACACATGAATCCTGACAGAGAGGCAGGACGTACACATGAATCCTGACAGAGAGGCAGGACGGAGCTACACATGAATCCTGACAGAGAGGCAGGACGGAGCTACACATGAATCCTGACAGAGAAGCAGAATGGAGCTACACATGAATCCTGACAGAGAGGCAGGACGGAGCTACACAGAGAGGCAGAATGGAATGAAATAGTAGCCCTTTCCTGCAGTCTAATGACCTAGTGACCTCATAGGTGGAATGTTATAAATATTTTACATAATTTCATAAGAATATAATCATTATAAAAAAAAAACAGCCGAAAATCCATTGTTTCTACGTCAAATTATTTTGTTAAATTTCAGTCTTCTGTGATGTATATAAAGTGTAATACTGGGATGCAAACTCAAAATGTAATACATTTCATCTCTATATCTGACATGGTACAGTTCTCTTCTTTTTTAAGCCCATAACCATGTGTGTGAGGTGTTTACTTTTGTTTCAAAGTAGATTTGTTAAAGACTACCAAGAAACACTCTGTGCTACCCTGATTTAGCCCACAACAGTAAAAGGTAAATCTACTGTGTGACAAACAGTACAACACATTTGAAACATTATACAGTATAAAGCAATATTCATGTAACATTGCTCTTGCCTTTATATATGTACACTGAAAGACAGAGTACATTCCATACAGAATCCGATATATAACCCCTGACCCCAGACCTACCTGAGCACCTGTCCGGCAGAGAGCAGGCGTATCTGTGAGGAGACAGGGAGAGGCAGTCCGTTCTTCAGCCAGTTGAGCTGGGGTGGAGGGGAGCCCACGGCAACACACTCTATGTTGATGGAGCTGTCTAGAACGGTGGTCAAATCCACAGCCGTATCACTGTTCCCCTTGATCACAGGAGGCACTATGGACAAACACACACATACACAACGAAAGAGGACAGAAGATGGGAAGAAGAAAGGAGGGAGAGAGGGAGAGACATTTAAAACTCTTAATTCATAAAGTAAGGAATACATGCATGGAAGAGAGAGGCTGAGAGAGAGTTAAACTCACCATAGACATTGAGGTTGAATATCCGGTCCTCTTCTCCAGCCTTGTTGGTGGCTACACAGGTGTACTTCCCACTGTCAAAGGTGTGAGCTCCAGACACAGTCAGAGTGCTGCCATCTGGACTGATCCTGGATAGAATGAGGACGCAAACAAACCATTAAAATGAATATAGAGAAACATCAGAAACCCCATGGACATCATCCCAGTTCCTCAGTCCAGGTCCTTTCAATCTCAGAGTAGCTCCACCTTTCCTTAGATAGGCTACGTCCAATATTAGCTGTTTTGATACACCTATCCAATCCTCTCAGATCTCCATAAGTGGCTAGGAGATAAGGGTTAGGGGCTAGGAGCTAGGGCCTAGGGGCCGGGGGTTGATGTGTACCTGAGTCCCCTGGATCCTGCCTTGAGGGCTTTGCCGTCCTTCAGCCACTGGATGGAGGGGGGTGGGGTTCCCTGAGAGCGACACACCAGCTGGACGCTGTCATTCAGCAGCACCCCCACCTCACTGGGCATCTCCGAACCTGAGATGCTGGGAGGGACTGAGAGAAAGCACAGCCAATCAGATCAGGGACTAACACAGAATACAGCTAATCAAGGCACAGCCAATCAGATCATTGTTCATTTAGAACAAACTAGTATATATCCAGTACCAGTCAAAAGTTTGGATACACCTACTCATTCAAGGGTTTTTCTTTATTTTTACTATGAAATAACATAATAATAATGATTCCATATGTGTGAAATAACACATATGGAATCATGTAGTAACCAAAAAAGTGTTAAAAAGTGTTATTTTAGGGGGCAGTGTTCGGAAGTTCGGAGAGTCTGGCGTGCCCAAGTAAAATGTCTGTTACTCAGGCCCAGAAGCTAGGATATGCATATAATTGTTGTATTTGATAGAAAACACTTTGAAGTTTCTAAAACTGTTAAAATAATGTCTGTGAGTATAACAGAACTGATATGGCAGGCAAAAACCATAGGAAAATCCATCTGGAAAATTGCTTTTTTGAGCTCCCATGCAATTGATATGGTTTCCTATTGCACAATGAAAACAATATCTCCCAGTACCTATGGCTTCCACTGGATGTCAACAGTCTTTAGACAAGGTTTCAGGCGTGTTCTTTGAATAATGAACAAGTAGCTGTAGTTTATCATTGGGTTCCTCCTTGGGCGCTGTCCTCAGATAATCAAATGCTATGCTTTTGCCGTAAAGCCTATTGTAAATCGGACAAAGCGGTTCAATTACCAAGATTCTAAGCTTTTGAATGGTGTACAACACTTGTATTTTCATGAATGTTTAATATGACTATTTTTGTAATTTGAATTTGGCGCTCTGCATTTCACCTGATGTTGTCGTAGGTGGACCGCTAGCGGTCCGGTGATCCCAAACAGGTTAACCAGAATAGAAAGAGGAGTGGGAGGCCCCGGTGCACAACTGAGCAAGAGGACAAGTACATTAGAGTGTCTAGTTTGAGAAACAGACGCCTCACAAGTCCTCAACTGGCAGCTTCATTAAATAGTACCCGCAAAACACCAGTCTCAACATCAACAGTGAAGAGGCGACTCCGGCATGTTGGCCTTCTAGGCAGAGTTGCAAAGAAAAAGCCATATCTCAGACTGGCCAATAAAAAGAAAGTATTAAGATGGGCAAAAGAACACAGACACTGGACAGAGTAACTCTGCCTAGAAGGCCAGTTGAGGACATGTGAGGCATCTGTTTCTCAAACTAGACACTAATGTACTTGTTCTCTTGCTCAGTTGTGCACCGGGGCCTCCCACTTCTCTTTCTATTCTGGTTAGAGCCAGTTTACGCTGTTCTGTGAAGGGAGTAGTACACAGCGTTGTACGAGATCTTCAGTTTCTTGGCAATTACTCGCATGGAATAGCCTTCAGTTCTCAGAACAAGAATAGACTGACGAGTTTCAGAAGAAAGTTATTTGTTTCTGGACATTTTGAGCCTGTAATCGAACCCACAAATGCTGATGCTCCAGATACTCAACTAGTCTAAAGAAGGCCAGTTTTATTGCTTCTTTAATCAAAACAACAGTTTTCAGCTGTGCTAACATAATTGCAAAAGGGTTTTCTAATGATCAATTAGCCTTTTAAAACGATAAACTTGGACTAGCTAACACAACGTGCCATTGGAACACAGGAGTGATGGTTGCTGATTATGGGCCTCAGTACGCCTATGTAGATATTCCATAAAATAAATCAGCCGTTTCCAGCTACAATAGTCATTTACAACATTAACAATGTCTACACTGTATTTCTGATCAATTTAATGTTATTTTAATGGACAAAAATTTGCTTTTCTTTCAAAAACAAGGACATGGACATTTCTAAACTTTTGAACGGTAGTGTTTATATCACAGGAGGTTGGTGGCACCTAAATTGGGGAGGACAAGATCGTGGTCATTATTATGAGCCGTCCTTCTCTCAGCAGCCTTCACTGGTATATATATTCTGTCCAGGTTAAATTCACTTTTACTGAACATTGTCCTGTATATTTTTATGGACATATCAGAGCAACTTGAAGGGTAACTAAACTCAATGATAATGTACATTTACCTTGTATGGTGAGGTGGTAAGTCTTTTGAGCCTTGCCCTCCACGTTGGAAGCCATACAGGTGTAGGTGCCAGAGTCTGAGAGCTGGGAGCGGGCGATCTGCAGCTTCCTGCCTCCAGACAGGATGTGCAGCTCCAGAGACTCTGAGTTCTCTGACAAAAGAATACTGTCACTTTACTACTTTCCATTCAATCTTGGGAGGACAATGGAAGTTTGAGATAGTAAATAAGACAATAAAAAGGTTTTTCACTGTGGGTGCTGCTTACCTATGGTCCGACCGTTCTTGAGCCAGATAAGGCTGGGAGGGGGGATGCCCGTGGCGTCACAGGCAAAGGTGACAGGTTTACTGATGGTCTCCACTATCTTCTCCTCCACTGGACCGTCTATACTGGGGGGCACTGGGCATGAAGGGATAGAGATTTACAGTCAGGTCAGTTTGACTAAAAGACTCAGATATGTCTCTCTTCTCCATCTCCGCATTTTTATCCTCAGTGATGAGAATGAGATTTGTGAGTGTTTCAAGTCTGAGTTTCTAGAATATGATCTTACAGTAGATGTTGAGGTGGAAGTTCTTGTCCACCTGTCCGGCCACGTTGGTGGCCTTGCAGACGTACTGGCCTGTGTCAGACACCTAGGAACACAGAGAACGACTTTCAATAGAACTCCATAATATATTCAACTACTGTAGTGTTAACTAGTGCTGTTTAACTTTACTTGACGAAATAGAAATGAGGTCACAAAGAGGACTAACCCAAACGTATCGCTTCGCTTCGCTTCCCTTCCCCTAACCCCAACCCTATTGAGAGTTTCAGACCTCCCCCTCTGTGTCTCTCACCTCTGCCCCCTTCAGCTCCAGCATCTGTCCCTGTGCCAGGATGCGGAGGTTGGCAGACTCTGTCACCATCCGACCGTTCTTGTACCAGGTGATGGTGGGAGGGGGCACAGCGTTGGACTCACACTCCAGAGTCACTGAGTTGCCCACACGCACACTCACCACCACAGGGGAGTCCCCACTGCTGTCTCTGATACTGGGAGGGACTGGGGGAGAGCCAGGGGAGAGGCAGGGGTGAGAGCAATGTTTTTGTAATAGAGTGGACAGGAGCCGTATATGGATGACAGGGGAAGAAAGGAGGATATGAGAAGGAGACACAAGGGGTCAAAGAGCAGTCCAGTAGTGTATGTCGTGTTGTCTGTTCTGTCCTGCTGCAGGTACTGACCAAACACAGTGAGGTGGAGGAGTTTCCTGGCCTCTCCAGCGGGGTTCATGGCTAGACAGCTGTACTTCCCCCCGTCAGACATCTTAGCCCTCAGAATCTGCAGGGTGCGTCCACCTGGAGAGAGAGAGGAAGGGATTGGGGAGAGAGAGAGAGAGAGAGGAAGGGATTGGGAAGAGAGAGAGAGAGAGAGAGAGAGAGAGAGAGAGAGAGAGAGAGAGAGAGAGAGAGAGAGAGAGAGAGAGAGAGAGAGAGAGAGAGAGAGAGCGAGAGCGAGAGAGAGAGAGAGAGAGAGAGGAAGGAATTGGGGAGGAAGAGAGAGAGAGCGAGAGCGAGCGAGAAAGGAAGGAATTGGGGAGGAAGAGAGAGAGAGAGAGAGAGAGAGAGAGAGAGAGAGAGAGAGAGAGAGAGAGAGAGAGAGAGAGAGAGAGAGAGAGAGAGAGAGAGAGAGAGAGAGAGGAAGGGATTGGGGAGGGAGAGAGAGAGAGAGAGAGAGGAAGGGAGTGGGGGGAGGGAGAGAGAGGGAGGAAGGGATTGGGAGGAGAGAGAGAGAGAGAGGAAGGGATTGGGGGGGAGAGAGAGAGGAGGGGATTGGGGAGGGAGAGAGAGAGAGAGAGAGAGAGAGGAAGGGATTGGGGAGGGAGAGAGAGAGGAAGGGATTGGGGGGAGAGAGAGAGAGGAAGGGATTGGGGAGGGAGAGAGAGAGAGGAAGGGAGAGAGAGAGAAAACAGAAAAGAGAGACATAAACAGAGATTAGGATACAACGTGTGCCCGATCCATTACAATTCAACATCAATTTGTATGTGGTTGTGTGTGTGCCAGATATGATAACCAAGTGCACAAGAAACGCACTACCAACTTTATATTTGCATATCTAGTCCATTATTACTATGCATACTTCTCCTATTTAGCTTCCATTACTTGTTATTTTTGGCTTGATTATTTTTATTGTTATTATTAGCTAGGTTTCCATCCAATTTGTGACAGATTTTCATGTGAATATTCAAAAATCTGCAAAAAAACTAAATGTGCATTTTCCCACCAGAGATGTGTTGCCATCAAACTGACTTATTTATTTAGGAAGTGGGGGGAGGCCGGTGGGAGGGGCTTATTTAGGAAGTGGGGGGAGGCTAGGTTGGAGGGGCTTATTTAGGAAGTGCGGGGAGGATAGGTAGGAGGGGCTTATTTAGGAGGTGGGGGAGGCTAGGTTGGAGGGGCTTATTTAGGAGGTGGGGAGGCTAGGTTGGAGGGGCTTATTTAGGAGGTGGGGGAGGCCGGTGGGAGGGGCTTATTTAGGAGGTGGGGAGGGGCTTATTTAGGAGGTGGGGGAGGCTGGGGGAGGGGCTTATTTAGGAGGTGGGGAAGGTCGGGGAGGGGTTATTTAGGAGGTGGGGGAAGGCCGGGGAAGGGGCTTTTTTAGGAGGTGGGGGAAGGCCGGGGGGAGGGGCTTATTTAGGAGGTGGGCTACTCTTTTGACTTTTTGTTGCTGCCAAGTTATTGAAATACCAGCCCTGTGTCACTCCTGAACAGCCTTGGTTATCAGGGAAAATTTGTAGTGCTGATATTTGGAAGTCTCAACCATGAACATAGGCTGACAGTACGCAGGCCTGCGTAGAATGAAGGCAAAGCAGCTAGCGAGGTACTGCTGTGTGTCAGATATCCGTGTCTTTTGAAATGTTTGAATCCTTCTAGACTGTAATTTGGTATTTTATTAGGATCCCCATTAGGTGTAGTGAAAGCAATGTGATTTGTAATGTGATTTGTAATGTGATTTGTAATGTGATTTGTGGATTCAAATAAAGTATTTAAAATGTGTATGTGTTACCTGGCATGATGAGTGCGTTGGTGTTGGCCTGTACAGGACCCCTGTCTTTGACCCAGCTCAGAGAGGGAGGGGGGAACCCGGTAGCCTCACAAGTCAGAGACACAAAGTTATTCACCACCACCGTCACATTCTCTGGGCTAGCTCCCACTATGGAGGGGGGGACTGGAGGAGAGAGAAAACAGACAAATTGGCTATCAATATATCAATCCATCCATCCATCAACCCCCCCACCTATCCATCAGAGATGAGGCTGGTAAACACAGATTAAAACACAATAAAAACTCTGTTCTGACTCACCATGGACGTTGAGGTTGAAGGATTTCTCTGCGCTTCCCGCCAAGTTGTCAGCCACACACACATAGTGGCCCGTGTCTGTCACCTGGGCATTCACCACCTGAGGAAGAGACAGACAGCTCGCTGACGTTACTCTACGTAAGGCCTGAGCCTTCAGTCTCCCACTGAGCTTCCTCCCCTCATATAATCCCCAGCCTTTCCCAACCCTATAGCACCTCTCGCTTTTCAATCAATAAATCAATCCATCAATCCAAGAATCAATCATCAATCAAGCCGTTATCAATCCATCCATCAATCAATCAATCAATTAAATGTTATTAAGCCCTTTTTACAGCATAGTCCAGTCACCTGCAGGGAGCGTCCATTGGACAGCAGTCTGTGGGGTCCGTCGGGGTTTATTGGCTGACTGTCCTTCAGCCAGGTGACTTTAGGGGTGGGACTTCCGTCCACCTGACACTCCAACACTGTGGTCTTATTCACCTGGATCACCACCTCCTCAGGTAGGTCACGGTCCGCCCCGCGGATTGAGGGGGGCACTGGGGTTCAACACACACACAGTCAGTTTGCACCTGAGATTCAAAAATAGTATTTGAAATTATTTGACATATACTTTTGACACAGCTCAGCTCAGTTTAGATGGGTGGTGTTTTCCCCTCTACCCACGACCCAGGTCAGCTCAGTTTAGATGGGTGGTGTTTTCCCCTCTACCCACGACCCAGGTCAGCTCAGTTTAGATGGGTGGTGTTTTCCCCTCTACCCACGACAGCTCAGTTTAGATGGGTGGTGTTTTCCCCTCTACACACGACCCAGGTCAGCTCAGTTTAGATGGGTTGTGTTTTCCCCTCTACCCACGACCCAGGTCAGCTCAGTTTAGATGGGTGGTGTTTTCCCCTCTACCCACGACCCAGGTCAGCTCAGTTTAGATGGGTGGTGTTTTCCCCTCTACCCACGACCCAGGTCAGCTCAGTTTAGATGGGTGGTGTTTTCCCCTCTACCCACGACCCAGGTCAGCTCAGTTTAGATGGGTGGTGTTTTCCCCTCTACCCACGACCCAGGTCAGCTCAGTTTAGATGGGTGGTGTTTTCCCCTCTACCCACGACCCAGGTCAGCTCAGTTTAGATGGGTGGTGTTTTCCCTCTACCCACGACCCAGGTCAGCTCAGTTTAGATGGGTGGTGTTTTCCCCTCTACCCACGACCCAGGTCAGCTCAGTTTAGATGGGTGGTGTTTACCCTCTACCCACGACCCAGGTCAGCTCAGTTTAGATGGGTGGTGTTTCCCCTCTACCCACGACCCAGGTCAGCTCAGTTTAGATGGGTGGTGTTTCTCCTCTACCCACGACCCAGGTCAGCTCAATTTAGATGGGTGGTGTTTTCCCCTCTCCTCACGACCCAGGTCAGCTCAGTTTAGATGGGTGGTGTTTTCCCCTCTACCCACGACCCAGGTCAGCTCAGTTTAGATGGGTGGTGTTTTTCCCTTTACTCACCCAGCACTCTGACGTCATACTGGATGGAGTCCTCTCCCGCCTCGTTCACCGCCAAGCACGTATACCTCCCAGAATCCTCAGCCTGAGCCCTGGGGATCTGCAGCACTCGCCCACCTGGAGAGGTAGTCACAGTCAGAGTCACACACACACACACACACACACGCATTGCAAGCACACACGCGCATGCACTGGCAAGCATGCAAGCACACACACACACAGTGCCATGAAAAAGTGTTTGTCCCCTTTCTGATTTTCTCTATTTTTGCATATTTTTGATACTGAATGTTATCAGATCTTCAACCAAAACCTAAAATTAGATAAAGGGAACCTGAGTTTACAAATAAGTTTACAAATAAAAAATATATACTTTTATTTAATAATTAACAAAGTTATGCAACACCCAATGCCCCTACGTGAGAAAGTAACTGCCCCCTTGCACTCAATAACTGGTTGTACCACCTTTAGCTGCAATGACTGCAACCAAATGTTTCCTGTAGTTCAGTCTCTTAGTCTCTCAAGTTGCTGTGGGGGCTGCAAAACGCACAATCATGTCTCCATTAACATTTCTAAAAAGCAACAAATTTGAAGTTTAGGAATGGCCTAGTCAAAGTCCAGACCTAATCCCAATTGAGATGTTGTGTTAGGACAAGCAGTTCATGCTTGAAACCCACACATTTCGCTGAGATAAAGCAGTTCTGCATGGAAGAGCGGGCAAACATTTCTCCAGAGCGATGTGAGAGACTGATCAACAACTACAGGAAGTGTTTGGTTGGAGTCATTGCAGCTAAAGGGAGCACAACCAGTTATTGAGTGTAAAGGGGCAATTACTTTTTCACACAGGGGCATGTGGTGTTTTATAACTTTGTTTATGAAATAAATTAAATAAGTATGCAATTGTTGTGTTATTTGTTCACTCAGGTTCCCGTTATCAAATATTAGATTTTGATTCAGTAAAAAAATATGTAGAGAAAATTAAGAAGGGGGCAAATACTTTTCCACAGCACTGTAGGTCCTCTCCTCACCAGGCATGATGAGCACATTTTCATTGGAGGC
The DNA here is from genome assembly GCA_030435695.1 of Brachymystax lenok tsinlingensis. Taxonomy (NCBI): domain Eukaryota; kingdom Metazoa; phylum Chordata; class Actinopteri; order Salmoniformes; family Salmonidae; genus Brachymystax; species Brachymystax lenok. The sequence continues at coordinate 40,459,275 of CM059790.1, read as the reverse complement.
CATTGGGCGTCCATCTTTGTACCAGGTGAGTGTGGGCGGGGGAACAGCGTTGGTCTCACAGTACAGAGAGATAGGGTTGTTTAGTACCACATCCTTAACATCACCTCCAGTGCCTGGTGTCGAGGTGGTATCTCCCACCCCCCCGGGACGCTGGAAACTAGGCGGGACTGAAGAGGAGAGAGAGAGACAGAGAGAGAGAGGGAGAGAGAGAGAAAAAGAGAGTTACGGTTATCTTTATGACAGCTACTACAGTCAGTGTTTAGGTTCTGATTAAATACTGTCTTCTACCACTAGAGGACAGCCTCTGCTAAGACTTACAGCTTCTGATTAAATACTGTCTTCTACCACTAGAGGACAGCCTCTGCTAAGACTTACAGCATCTGATTAAATACTGTCTTCTACCACTAGAGGACAGCCTCTGCTAAGACTTACAGCTTCTGATTAAATACTGTCTTCTACCACTAGAGGACAGCCTCTGCTAAGACTTACAGCATCTGATTAAATACTGTCTTCTACCACTAGAGGACAGCCTCTGCTAAGACTTACAGCTTCTGATTAAATACTGTCTTCTACCACTAGAGGACAGCCTCTGCTAAGACTAAAGCCCAAATCAAATCAAAAAGTGTTTTTGTTTACGTGTGTGAATGAACGTGTACACGCTGGAATTAGAATGTATGGTAGTGAATGAGAGTAAACAGGCGGGCTTGCGAGTGTCAATGACGTTAACTGCGTCATGTGCTTCAAATTATAAAGCAAGTCTATTTTATGGTCTGCGCGAAGCAATGCTGGTAAATTGAGAGGATAAATTGCCAGAAAATAGACTGCATTGTTACGTCTGAAATGTATAGTTAAAAAGTGTCTATTTCGTGTTTGCTAAGTTTAGCTGCCAGTGCCAATAATACATATTTGAGAACAATAACTTTATTCCTACCTGTGTTAATTTTGATCACAGGCATATAGCCTAGGCAGGCTACGCCTGGGAAACTCCAGGAATTCAGAATACTGTTATGTAGCAAGAATGAGATTAGCCAAATTCTCTATAACCTGCTAGTGTACTAGCTACAACTCAACTCAAGTTCATGAGCCAACATACTGTCTGCTACCACTAGAGGACAGCCTCTGCTAAGACTTCACAGTAGAGTCCTGCAGAGGTGCTCATCAGCACAAGCAATGGGGAACGCAGTTCACCTTGTATATTTATATCAAAGTCCTTCTCGTCCTCCCCGGCGATGTTGGTTGCTACGCAGGTGTAGCGTCCAGTGTCGGACACCTGAGCATGTTTGATCCTGACGATACGACCGTTGGCATTAATAGTCACATGGTCATCTGCCCTCAGCACCTGGGGAACAGAGGAATATCAAGGTTGATTGGAGAAGGCTGCGTGGTCAGTGTGTGTGTGTGTGTGTGAAAGAGATGGAGAGAGAGAGGAGAGAGAAAGAGAGAGAGGAGAGAAGAGAGAGAGGAGAGAAGAGAGGAGAGAGAAAGAGAGAGAGGAGAGAGAGGAGAGGAGAGAGAAAGAAAGAGAGAAAGAGAGAGAGGAGAAAGAGAAGTGATAGAATAGAGAGAGAGAGAGAGAGAGAGAGAGAGAGAGAGAGAGAGAGAGAGAGAGAGAGAGAGAGAGAGAGTAGAGAGAAGAGAGAGAAGAGAGAGAGTGTAGAGGAGAGAGAGAGTGTAGAGGAGAGAGAGAGTGTAGAGTGTGTGTACAGGTAAAGTTCTGACCTGTCCGTCTTTGTACCATTGCAGTGAGGGTGTAGGGATGGCCTGAGCCTCACACTCCAGGGTCAGAGTGTTGTTGACCTTTATCTTGACCTCTTTGGGGGCCAGCCCCTCACCTGGGACATCATTCTTATTGATTTGGGGAGGAACTGCAGGAGAGGACAGGAGGAGAGGAAGAGAGGAGAATTCCAGTTACATACAGTTTACAGTCACAGATATCACAGCCACCCAGATAGTTACAGACCATGGCAAAAAAGGATGTATCCTTATTGGACAAGTTACGGTAGTACCTCCCTATCTCACTCCCATCTTTCAAACTGTTTTTGTCACTCACTGTAAACTTTGACCTCGTAGTTCTTCAGGCTGTCTCCAGCCTCATTCGTGGCCACACAGGTGTACCTCCCAGCATCCTCCTCCTTGGCGTTCAGGATCTGCAGGGTCCGCCCACCTGGCAGCACTCGGATGTTGTGGCTGGACTCGAATGGCGTCCCGTCCTTGAGCCATGTGATGAGGGCAGGGGGGTAGGACTGCACCTCACACACCAGAGACGTGGGGCTGCTCAGGGTGACCGTCACCTCCTCAGCCGAACCCTCGGGACCCGAGCCCACAATGGTGGGAGACACTGGGGGGGGCGAGAGGAGAGGGGATTCAGAATATTGGTCAATGGGGCTTTTTTAATAAGGTGATGGTGGATGCATAGGATAAATCACCAGGGTAAACCGTATATACTACAGCACATCTTATCTTAAACACAGTCATGACAAAGTGATAACATCTTGTGAAGCTTTAGCATGTCAAGCAATGGTTTCAAAATTGAAATAAAGTATGACAGATTTCACAGGCTCGGTGACTTACTGAGAGAAGCCTCCTACATACCCTCTGAAAACGTGATCTCAATGGGATTTTTTTATACCGGTATAAATAAAGGATACATACGTAAATAAAATATACTGAGAGAGTAGTGATCCTCCTACCCAGTACATTGAGGTTGAAGTGTCTGCTGCGGTCTCCTGCTCTGTTGTGTGCCAGGCAGCTGTACCTGCCCGTGTCATCTACCTGGGCACCAGATATCTGGAGGTACCGTCCGTGAGACAACACCTGGTGACGTCTGTCTGTCCCTAACGACTGTCCGTCCTTCAGCCAGGTGATCTCCGGCACTGGGTTACCTAGTTAACGGTTAATAATAGGTTACCTTAGCGACCATCGGGACGGTGAAACAATTTCCTGTTACAGTATGTACGAACTGTAAAATAGTCTATATAGGATTCAGATATGTTCAGACTTTAGTCATTGTGGAGTTGTGTTGCCATGATGTCACTGACCTGCAACCTCACAGGTCAGTGTCACGTTGTGTTTCTCCTTGACCTTGGCATCCTTCACCGTGCCTTCATCCACAATGCTAGGGGGGACTGGAAGATGACATGCATGGAAAAGGTTAAGAGCAATACAACTACTGTACCGACCAACTACTGTACCGACCAACTACTGTACCAACCCTCAGCCCTCAGCCATCTATGTAGGCCTTATAATGGGGTTATGAAGGCTTCATTGCGTTCAAACTGGTTGTTCATGTTAAGTCCGTCCGGTAGTGGTTATCAGGTATTCTCACTATCACAATATCCACCAGTGACATACTGCAATACATATTTCTCTCTCAGGTCAAAGGCAAATGGTTAAAGGTCATTGACGTCATTACCCAGGATGTCCAGGTCAAAGTTCTTCCTCTCCTCTCCGGCCGTGTTGGACACAGTGCAGATGTATCTCCCAGCATCCTCCACTGCTGCGTGCATCAGACGAAGGCTCCGCCCTCCTGACAAACATGTCAATACTTGGTTGAGCTCAAGTCTCTGAATAAACACTGTGTCTTTGACTGGTCCTTTTCAAGACTTAATCTAAAGTCAATATTTATTCTGCATCCCAAATGGTAAAATATTCCCTACATAATGCCCTACTTTATATAGGGAATATGGTGCAATTTGGTACAGTTTGGAGCCTAAAGAGGTGTAAACAGACAAAATGCTCCCTCTTACAGCATCACAATTGTGGCTTCCATGCAGTCTGCTTTCTGGGGCACTAAAAATCAATTTAGCTGTGTGAAACAGGATACACTGACCAAGTCACAGCTGTTCAAACACACCCACTCAAACAGATGAACTCAGATCAGTTCCTATTTTCTCTCTTTTTTTACTTAAAAAACAACAGTTATTATCTGGACACTGGGTGCATCTCCTGAGAAAACAGTTCACACACACGGCCATGCACACACACCCACACACACACACGCGCACACACGCGCACACACACGCACACATACACACAAACTCAACACCAACTTCAAGGAGCCATCCCAAAGGACAAGTAGAACAATGTTCTCTGATTTCAAGCTGAAAATAGTCCCAGACGGATGTGGCTCTTAGAAGAGGACTGAGCTTCTTTATTTTTATGGTAGGATTAAATCATTATTTTTATGGTAGGATTAAATCATAATTTTTAAGGTAGGATTAAATCATTATTTTTATGGTAGGATTAAATCATTATTTTTATGGTAGGATTAAATCATAATTTTTAAGGTAGGATTAAATCATTATTTTTATGGTAGGATTAAATCATTATTTTTATGGTAGGATTAAAGCATTATTTTTATGGTGGGATTAAATTGTTATTTTTATAGCTGTCTTTTTTTTCCCAATATGTGACTTTTTTTTGGAGATCATTTTTCTTAAATTTACAGCTGAACGTGCAATAAATGAATATCATGTTAACTGGCTTGCCTGCTTCAGTGGAGAATTACTGACCGCACCCCACAGAGTTTGAACCAGCAATCACCTCTACACAAATCCATTTCCCTGGCTGACCACAGTCACAGCCGCCATATCCCCTTTCCTCACATCCTCTAGACTGAAAAGGTGGTCAGGCTGCGGTTGATGTGTGTGACCGCGGGTCAGACCGCGGGTCCATGTTTGAGGCTAGGCTGTGTTTGTATTAGAGTGAGTTAGGACGGTAAAGGAAGTGACTGAGGTAAAGTGACTACCATAACTTCAGGAGGTCGGGGGTTCGTCCCAACTGCAACCCTGTTCCCGATCAAGTGCACTATTTTTAACAAGAGCCCTGGTCAAAAGTAGTAAACTATCTAGGGAACAGGGTGCCAGTTGGGACGAACCCCCGACCTCCTGGCCTGAGTCTAGCTGCAGTCAGGACCGCTGACTGTTGTCTTTGGAAGCACAAAGAGAGCAGCTTGTTAAAGCGTTCAACAACAAAAACTCCTGCCTCTCCCAGAGGTTTGTCTTTCTACACACCGCCTGGTCTGCAGCTCTGTTGGGGTTGGCCTTCGTCCCACTGATCACATTACTGATTATTACAGTTGATGTAGTGCAACTGTTTGGCCTTTCAACTGTAGCTGGGAGACAGATTGATCAACGTGACTCCACAGAGAGTCAGACTATGTGGCTAGATAGTACCAGAGACCATTGTTGTAATAGAAGGCCCTGGTTATTCCTGTACTTCTCAATCATGGCTTCCTTTCCTCGTCTACTTCCCTTGCCCACTGAACTAGAAGGACATTCCTTCCTGACCATGTGATCTGACCTGAAGCACAAAGGAAATGAGGGGGATAAGGGTACATAGCGTTGTCATAGCAACAGACGGTTGTAAGGATACACGTCAACGACAGCCATCTTAGCCATGTTCACCAAGATGATGTCACACAAGCCAGAACGAATGGGGAGCTAACCTGAGAGGACGCGGACAGAGCTGGAGGCTCTGATTGGCCGTCCATCCTTCAGCCAGGTGATAGCAGGAAGAGGGATGCCGGACGCCTCACAGGTCAGAGCCACAGGGTTGTTCACCACCACACTCACATTCTCTGGGACCTGGGTCTGACCACTGATACTGGGGGGGACTGGAGAGAGGACGTACATGCATGTATATTAACACTCACATTTATTTTACTATCCTTGTACAGACCAAACAATTGATTCCATTCAAAATCCTATTTTCCCTAACCCTAAATCTCACCCTAAACCTAACCCCTTAGCCTAAAATAGCTATTTTTCTTGTGGGGACCAAATGTCCCCACTTGTCCGAATGTTCCTTGTTTTACCATCCTTGTGAGGACTTCTGGTCCCCACAAGGATAGTAAAACCAAAACACACATACAAACACCATATATAATGTACAGAATGTGGTCACAAACTGCTGATAGGAACTGAGACATGAAGATATCATAATATTAGCAGGTACAGAATGAGTTTCTTTCAGCCATATAGTCCAGTGTAATGTATCACCCCCTAAATCCACTCTCTATTCTAAGTTATGCTACGTAGACGAGAGTCTCACCATGTACGTTGACATCATACTTGCCGTCGGCCTGTCCCGCCACATTCACCGCCACACACGTGTAGCGCCCCGTGTCCGAAACCTTGGCGTCCTTGATTTGTAGCAGCCGCCCCTCATTTAGCACCTGAGCCCCACGCTGGCCTGTGATTGGTCTACCGTCCTTCAGCCATGTGACCGCTGGGCGGGGCACGCCGTCGGCCTCGCACTGCAGGGTGATGTCTCCTCCCCTCGTCATGGTGATGTCATTTCCTGCAGTCCCCTCGCTGCGTCTGATGGAAGGGCGGACTGAAGTGAGAGGACAGAGTGAGTGAAGAGCATTCCCCCCTGAGGACACACATGTACAGTTGAAGTCGGAAGTTTACATACACCTTAGCCAAATACATTTAAACTCAGTTATTCACAATTCCTGACATTTAATCCCAGTAAAAAATCCCTGTCTCAGGTCAGTTAGGATCACCACTTTATTTTAAGAATGTGAAATGTCCGAATAAATGTAGAGAGAATGATTTATTTCAGCTTTTATTTCTTTCATCACATTCCCAGTGGGTCAGAAGTTTATATACACTCAATTAGTATTTAGTAGCACTGCCTTTAAATTGTTTAACTTGGGTCAAACGTTTTGGGTAGCCTTCCACAAGCTTCCCACAATAAGTTGGATGAATTTTGGCCTATTCCTCTTGACAGATCTGGTGTAACTGAGTCAGGTTTGTAGGCCTCCTTGCTCGCACACGCTTTTTCAGTTCTGCCCACAAATGTTCTATAGGATTGAGGTCATGGCTTTGTGATGGCCAATCCAATACCTTGACTTTGTTGTCCTTAACGTCTTTGGTAAAAGTAAAATCCTTCCCATTCAGGCCCAGAAAATAGGATATGCACATATTTAGTACCATTGGATAGGAAACACTCTGAAGGTTCTAAAAGTGTTAACATTTTGTCTGTGAGTATAACAGAACGGATATGGCAGGCGAGAACCCGAGGAATTTCTGTCCTGGAAAAAGTGGTTTTGACACATTGCCTTATTTGGAACCCCTCCCTTATGAAAATGCCCATATAAGGGCATATGAATGCAGTACCTATTGCTTCCTCTGGATGTCAACAGTCTCGAGACAGTGTTTTGATTCTTTTTAGCTGCTTTTAGATGTAGACGAGTAAGGAAGTGGCCACACAGATGTCAACAAGAGTAAAATGCGCGTTCACGGCTGGCGCGCTCTGTGGTTTTTTCCTTTCTTATCGCCCAGTTTATATTCCGGTTGAAATATTATACAACATATACATAAAAGTGTTCTTAAGGATACATTTACAATTAGGTTTGATTGTTCTTGGACAAGTTTATAGGTATAAGTTGAACGAGTTCTCTTCACGTTTCAATGGACGCTGTATTTTCTCATTATAACGCGCCAACCAAAAGGAGATTTATGGATATAATACATTACTTTTTCTAACAAAAGAACCATGGATTGTCTTCGTTGGACACTTGGGAAGCCCTCAGCAGAAGTTCTTCAAAAGGTAATTGATTTATTTTCGCTGTGAAATGTGTTTTCTGTGAACCGTGAAGGCTTATGAAAAATATGAAAAATATGTGGGGTGCTATCCTCAAACAATCAAATGTGGTGCTTTCGCCGTAAAGCCTTTTTGAAATCTGACAATGCTGTGATATTGCCAAGAAGCAGAGCTTTTGATGACTATGCAACACTTGTATATTGATGCATGTTTAATAATTCAACTTTTGGATTTTGAATTTGGCGCCTTGCATTTCACCGGGTAGTGTTGGGAGTGGGGCGCTAGCGCACCAACGCTCCCTAAGAAGTTTTAAGCCATTTTGCCACAACTTTGGAAGTATGCTTGGGGTCATTGTCCATTTGGAAGACCCATTTGCGACCAAGCTTTAACTTCCTGACTGACGTCTTGAGATGTTGCTTCAATATAGCCACATAATTTTCCTGCCTCATGATGCCATTTATTTTGTGAAGTGCACCAGTCCCTCCTGCAGCAAAGCACCCCCACAGGTCTTGGCTGATTTCTTTAGATTTTCCCATGATGTCAAGCAAAGAGGCACTGAGTTTGAAGGTAGGCCTTGAAATACATCCACAGGTGCACCTAGGGGGGTGGCAGGTAGCCTAGTGGTTAGAGCGTTGGACTTGTAACCGGAGGGTTGCAATTTCGAATCCCCGAGCTGACAAGGTAAAAATCTGTCGTTCTGCCCCTGAACAAGGCAGTTAACCCACGGTTCCCTGGGTGCCGAAGACGTGGATGTCGATTAAAGGCAGCCCCCCGCATCTCTCTGATTCAGAGGGGTTGGGTTAAATGTGGAAGACACATTTCAGTTGAAGGCATTCGGTTGTACAACTGACTAATAATGGTGACTTATTGACTCAAATTATGTCAATTAGCCTATCAGAAGCCTCTAAAGCCATGACATCATTTTCTGGAATTTTCCAAGCTGTTTAAAGGCACAGTCAACTTAGTGTATGTAAACTTCTGACCCGCTGGAATTGTGATACAGTGAATTATAAGTGAAATAATCTGTCTGTAAACAATTGTTGGAAAAAGTAGATGTCCTAACCGACTTGCCAAAACTATAGTTCGTTAACAAGAAATTTGTGGAGTGGTTGAAAAACGAGTTTTAATGACTCCAACCTAAGTGTATGTAAACTTCCGACTTCAACTGTACACACACACACACACACACACACACACACACACACACACACACACACACACACACGATTTTAGCACTGTGAGGTTGCTGTACTGTTTCCGTACCATACACCTGCAGGCTGTACTCCTTGACTGCGTTGCCGGCGGCGTTGGAGGCGGTGCAGGTGTAAGAGGCGGAGTCCGTCCTCTCAGCACCGGAGATCTGGAGCTGACGACCCCCCGACAGGGCCCGGACCCTCGAGTCCGACTTCAACTCTGAACCTGAGAGAAAAATTCACACACACATAGATAAACAACTGCACACGTACGCACACACACACTCTCATACACACGCACACACACACTCATACACACATGCATATACACACAAACCGATCCTTCTTAACATTCTTGCGCCAGGTGAGGCTGGGAGGTGGAATGCCACTGGACTCGCACGCACACGCACACGCACACACACACACACACACACACACACACTCTCATATACACACACACCGATCCTTCTTACCGTTCTTGCGCCAGGTGAGGCTGGGAGGTGGAATGCCACTGGACTCACACACCAGAGTGATCAGACTTCCCTCAATCACTGTCATGGGAGACACATCCTCTGAGCCCCGGATACTGGGAGAGACTGGGGATACACAGGGAATATTTAGACAACTGGGATGGCATTATGAACTAAGTGTTAATCGAGTAAACTGTCATTACAAAAAAAAAAAAACCGGGGTGCTCATCACATTACAAATCAATGTTAATCACATAACGCACATTATTCAACGCTCATCACATTACTTCACCATTCAAATCAACTCTCATCACATTACACACATTATTCAAAGCTCATCACATTCAAATCAACGCTCATCACATTACACACATTATTCAACGCTCATCACATTACTTCACCATTCAAATCAACTCTCATCACATTACACACATTATTCAAAGCTCATCACATTCAAATCAACGCTCATCACATTACACACACTATTCAAAGCTCATCAAATTACACACATTATTCAGCGCTCATCACATTACACACATTATTCAGCGCTCATCACATTACACACATTATTCAGCGCTCATCACATTACACACACTATTCAGCGCTCATCACATTACGCACATTATTCAGCGCTCATCACATTACGCACATTATTCAGCGCTCATCACATTACACACATTATTCAGCACTCATCACATTACACACATTATTCAACGCTCATCAAATTACACACATTATTCAGCGCTCATCACATTACACACATTATTCAGCGCTCATCACATTACACACATTATTCAGCGCTCATCACATTACACACATTATTCAGCGCTCATCACATTACGCACATTATTCATCACTCATTACATTACGGATATTATTCAAAGCTCATCACATGACGCACATTATTCAAAGCTCATCACATGACGCACATTATTCAAAGCTCATCACATGACGCACATTATTCAAAGCTCATCACATTACGCACATTTTTCAACGCTCATCATATTAATTAAATTATTCAATGCTCATCACATTACGCACATTATTCAGCGCTCATCACATTATGCGCATTATTCAACGCTCACGTAAATTATTCAACGCTCATCACATTACTCACATTATTCAACGGCCATCAAATTACGCACATTATTCATTGCTCATCACATTACGCACATTATTCAACGCTCATCACATTAAGCACATTATTCATCGCTCATCACATTACGCACATTATTCATCGCTAATCACATTACGCACATTATTCAGCGCTCATCACATTACACACATTATTCAGCGCTCATCACATTACACACATTATTCAGCGCTCATCACATTACACACATTATTCAGCGCTCATCACATTACGCACATTATTCAGCGCTCATCACATTACACACATTATTCAGCGCTCATCACATTACACACATTATTCAACGCTCATCAAATTACACACATTATTCAGCGCTCATCACATTACACACATTATTCAGCGCTCATCACATTACACACATTATTCAGCGCTCATCACATTACACACATTATTCAGCGCTCATCACATTACGCACATTATTCATCACTCATTACATTACGGATATTATTCAAAGCTCATCACATGACGCACATTATTCAAAGCTCATCACATGACGCACATTATTCAAAGCTCATCACATTACGCACATTTTTCAACGCTCATCATATTAATTAAATTATTCAATGCTCATCACATTACGCACATTATTCAGCGCTCATCACATTATGCGCATTATTCAACGCTCATAATTTTATATAAATGATTCAATGCTCATATTTATATATTTTTTTATTATTTTTTTACCTTTATTTTACTAGGCAAGTCAGTTAAGAACACATTCTTATTTTCAATGACGGCCTAGGAACAGTGGGTTAACTGCCTGTTCAGGGGCAGAACGACAGATATGTACCTTGTCAGCTCGGTGATATAAACATGCAACCTTTCGGTTAATGCGCTCATCACATTATGGGCATTATTCAAAGCTCACGTAAATTATTCAACGCTCATCACATTACGGACATTATTCAATGGCCATCATATTACGTAACATTATTCAACGCTCACGTAAATTATTCAACGCTCATCACATTACGGACATTATTCAACACTCATAACATTACGCACATTATTCATTGCTCATCACATTACGCACATTATTCTGCGCTCATCACATTACGCACATTATTCAACGCTCATCACATTACGCACATTATTCAACGCTCATCACATTACACACATTATTCAGCGCTCATCTCATCACACGGCCTGTTCCTGCTCCCCGCACCAGAACCCCTGTGTGCATCGCGAGCCCAGCACAGCCTGTTCCTGCTTCCAGCACTAGAACCCCTGTGCGCATCGCGATCCCAACACAGCCTGTTCCTGCTCCACACACCAGAACCCCTGTGCGCATCGTGAGCACAGCACAGCCTGTTCCTGCTTCACGCACCAGGTCCCCTGTGCGCATCGCGAGTCCAGCACAGCCGGTTCCTGCTTCACGCACCAGGTCTTCTGTGCGCATCACGATCCCAACACAGCCTGTTCCTGTTCATCGTACCAGGCTTCTAGGGTGTCGTACCAGCCTGGTACGTACTGTTCCGGCTTCAAGCCCTGGGCCCTGGGTGCGTCTTCACGGGCCAGCACGCCCGGCCCCGAGCCGCCACCTAGGACAAAAAGACCCACCCGACGACCCCCATGGACATTTTGGCGCGGTCGAGTCCGTGCCTTTGGGGGGGTAATGTCACGTCCAGGCCTGAGTTTACAGGCTGGCGTGTTTAGTTTGTGTTTTGTTTTTTGTTCTAGTTTATGTATTTCTATGTTGGGTTGATGGTTCCCAATTAGAGGCAGCTGATTGTCGTTACCTCTAATTGGGAACCATATATATATATATATATATATATATGTTTGTGGTTTTCACTGGGGTTTTGTGGGTCATTGATTATTCTGAGGTATTTAGTATGTTTAGTTGGTGTAAGCCTGTTTAGCCACACCGGAGTTACGCTCTTCCTTTGTTTATTATTTTGCCAGTTACGTTGGAAATAAAGCATGTATACTGGAAGCATCGCTGCGTCTTGGTCCGTCCATAAAGAAGATCGTGACATCAGTACAATTTATTTTGAAAACACATGACGTGCACAGACAGACAGGCAGGCAGACAGAGCAGCAACTCACCCCAGACATTGAGGTTGTAATTCTTCTCAGTCTTGCCAGCGATATTGGTGGCCTCACAGGTGTATCTGCCGGAGTCCTGCACCTGAGCACTGTCAATCTGCCAATCACATTCACAGAGAGTAAGATGACTGTCAACTGTCCACCTGCCAGTCACAATCCATAATCAACGAGAGGCATGGATAGGCAGAGAGGTGTGTAGAGAGTAGGGTTAGATATAAATAGATAGAGAAACAGAGAGAGAGAGCGAGATAGAAAGAGAGAGTGCGAGAGAAAGCGAGAGAGCACGAGCGTTAGAGGGAGAGAATGAGAGAGAGAGAGCGAGAGAGAGAGAGAGAGCGTTAGAGAGAGAGAGCGAGAGAGAAAGAGAGGGAAGGATAGAAATTGGGCTGTACCTTCAGCACACTCCCATCCTCCGACACAGTCAGTCCTGGCTTCCTGAAGAGCGGGCGGCCATCTTTGCGCCAGGACAGAGTGGGAGGAGGGATCGCGTCACTCTGGCAACGCATCTCTACCGAGCGACCCAGCATTACAGTGGCATTTACCTCCTCACCCATGATGTTGGGTGGCACTGTAACACATAAATACACAGAAGCAGTGTCAGCGACAATGAAAAGTCACTCTGGAAAGTGGGAACCCAACAATGTGATATCCTTTAACTCACTCAAACGTTTACATGTCAAAATAATTTCCCATTGGGAATCCGGTGAACCCATTTTCACCCCTTGAGAAAATGGTCCCAAAAATATACCTCAGTCACAAGTTGAAGAAATTGAATTGTTGACTCTTACCCACACCTAAGACTGTAAGCACCAAACAATGCCATTCCACAGCTCTGACAATATATAAGTCTGGTGCCAGTCCTATATGGTACCACTACATCCTGGGATAGATCAGCTTAACAATGAGCTGCTGTCAGACAAAGTCAGATAACGAACTGAGCCAGGCTGAGTCACTTCAACAAGCTTTCACCATCTGTTAAAGCTTCAGAGGATCTGGTTAGAACAGTTCCTCTCTCCATAGTTCCAAGACAGTTCTTGAACTTTGGTTGTCACTGTTTGTCAAGAGCTGACTATGTTTCCCACGATGTAGCTGGCACTGGGCCGTTATCGGACCCAGACACTGACCTCATGGAGAGAGAGAGAGAGAGAGAGAGAGAGAGAGAGAGAGAGAGAGAGAGAGAGAGAGAGAGAGAGAGAGAGAGAGAGAGAGAGAGAGAGAGAGAGAGAGAGAGAAAGAGAGAAAGAGAGAAAAAGAAAGAGAGAAAGCGAGAAAGAAAAAGAAAGTGAGAGAGAGAAAAAAAGAGAGCGAGAAAGAGAGAGAAAGAGAAAGAGAATGAGAGAAAGAGAGAAAATAGAGAGAGAGAGAGAGAGAGAAAGAAAGAGAAATAGGGAAAGTGAGGAAGAAAGAGAAAGAGAAAGAGGGGAAAAGAGAGAAAAGGAGGGAAGAAATAAGAGAGAGAAAGATAGAAAAAGAAAGAGAGAAAGAGAGAGAGAAAGCGAGACAGAGGGAGAGCGAGACAGAGAGAGACAGAGAGAGAGAGGACAGACCGATAGACAGACAGACAGAGACAGAGAGAGAGACAGAGAGAGAAAGAGCGAGCAAGAGAGAGACAGAGAGACAGAGAGACAGAGGGAGATGTCTGTTCTCCTCCCTTAAAATGGCCCTGTCTCTGACCTCAGCACAGAATCACTCTGTCTAATGATACCTCCATTCTGAGAGGCAATTTCTCTGTAATCCCACTTTGAAGCCAATCAAAAACCTCTGCTTCAGCCTAATCCTAAAATATGTCCTCACTATGATCGATTTCTCAACCACAACGTTTCAAATCTGGACTGACTAAAAGCCAATTTGCTCAAATGTGTATTTCTCTGGACAGACAAAACACACGTGTCATGTGAAGGGTTTAGACAGGCTAAATGGCAGGATTATTTGGCCAGACACAGGAAGTCGTTCTAGAGTGGTAGCAATTACCACAACAAATCTGCCTTCATTTCTCTGGACGCCATCCTTTGATCTTTTTTAAGAAACAGAAGACATATGAGCATTTGGGTACAGGCATGCGCAAATGCACACACATCCAAACACACACACCTGGACATACTCAAACACACATATACGCCCGCACCCGCACCCGCACACACACACACACACACACACACACACACACACACACACACACACACACACACACACACACACAGAGCCAATCTGTCTGAAACTCTTCATAACACTCCAATCACATCTCTCAAATACTATTTAAATTGAGAAAAATGATTAAAATGTATTACTTTCAAAACTAATTGGCTGTCAACATCAACTCTCTAAGCAAAAACGACAAGGTTTATTGAAATGCCAAACTCGAACGCAAACCATACTTCCTTCCCAGGAGTATGGTATTGTCAAAGCTTCTTTGAACAGTCATTCAAATGTTGCCATGTATATCCTATATGTTATGTTTACTGGACTCGCTTTGAATATTCCACAAATCAACTCACGGATTAGGTACTCAGCATTCCATACATTTTAATATATCTTGTATAAGTATGTCATACAGTATATTTCTTCCACACCAAAACAAAAGGTCTTCCAATGTGATGTAATCATTGGCATGGACTCAGAACATCCAATTTCGCTGTTTCTCCATGAACAATTGTAATTTTGAGAGTGAAAAACAAATAAATCTAAAACCAGGAAAAATAAAACTGAGAAAACATAATTTGGGAAAATATAAAACATAATTTAGGGAAAGAATCCCAGATTTTATGTCCCTCCTTAGTTGTTTATGAACCATTATTTTACCAGGTATATTGACAGCCAACATAGCGCACTACTTTCTCTTGTACAGTAACGACCCGGGAAGAGTTACAAGGGTGAGGAGAAGAATGTTCCAACTTGAAAAATATTAGTAGCTCATGACATGTTTCATTTTTTAAAAGTAGCTTGAATGCTAGAAAAGTTTGGAGACCCCTGTTATACAGTAGAGCTGGTACAATAACAGACAACATAATACCTATAAGAAGAACTAAGTTCTTCTAGAGAGTACTGGGTTAAATAAGATAACGTCTCTGGCGACTAAAATGTGTTTTCATGCATTGGATTCATAGTGCACAACTGGATTCATAGTACACAACTGGATTCATAGTACACAACTGGATTCATAGTACACAACTGGATTCATAGTGCACAACTGGATTCATAGTGCACAACTGGATTCATAGTGCACAACTGGATTCATAGTGCACAACTGGATTCATAGTACACAACTGGATTCATAGTACACAACTGGATTCATAGTGCACAACTGGATTCATAGTACACAACTGGATTCATAGTACACAACTGGATTCATAGTACACAACTGGATTCATAGTACACAACTTGAAGCAGTATCTGAAGGTGATGATGGAGATGTGTTTTGGTCAGAGGGAGGTTGGACTCACCGTACACCCTCAGGTCGTATTCTCTCTGCTGTTCTCCTCCTGCGTTGACGGCCACACAGGTGTACTTCCCTGTATCACTGACCTGGGCACTGCTGAGAGACAGCACTGTACCACCGGACAACACCTACAGACGGGGGGAGACACACACACACAGGTCAGAAACACACACACACACACAAATTCACAGTTGCGCAGACAGACGCATATGCGCACACACACACGTTGAGGAGCTGGGCGGTTACCTGTATGCCATCGGAGACACTGGCAACAGGGCTGCCATCTTTGAGCCAGGTTAGACTTGGCAGAGGAACGCCGGTGGCCTCACACTCCAGCCTGGCAGGGTCGTTCACCACCACCGTCACCATGGCACTGCGGCTGGAGATGGCAGGGGGCACTGCCAGCCGAGTAGAGCAGCATTACACACACACAGACACACAGGCTGCATCTCAAATGGCATCCTATTCCCTATATAGTACACTATTTTAGACGAGAGCCCTATTCCCTATATAGTGCACTACTTTAGACCAGAGCCCTTATCCCTATATAGTACACTACTTTAGACCAGAGATCTATGGGCTAAAGTAGTGTACTAAAGTAGTGTACTATATAGGGAATAGGGTGCCATTTAAGTCTCACACGTCTCATACACTCCTAGTGACCAATCCTAACTTCAGATCTGTGCACGTTACTCATGTCCATCATGCACTGGTGTCAATGTGAGATTTGCGAGAAAAAGTTGACTAATGCCGTGATCTCATGTTAAGATTCCCCTAGAAAAGAAGCTCTAGTCATGGCCTTATCTGATGACATCACCCTGTCTGGTGATCCACATTGTTTATCATCCTCATCATCATCATCATCATCATCATCAAATCCTGTGTTTACATGAAAGAGGCAGATAAATGGGTTTGTTTCTCCCACAAAGCAGAATAATGCCGTAGGACTTCATATGAATTTAATAGGATGTTAATGTGTTTTAATCCTTCAGTGCATAATGTTCCCTGAGCGCTGCTATTCAGGGACTGGGTTAAGAGTGTTTTGACATCCCCCGTCTCAAAAGCCCTTTGATTCGAGATAGCAACATGTTGTTGGCTGACTGGTCCAAAGGCATCTCTATTTGTCGGTCAGTGTGTAACTAATTACCTGCATCTGTGAGGTGGGCACTGACCCAACCTGATCCTCCATTCATCCATTCCTTTACACATCTGACCAACACAATGTGGTCATGCTGCGGTCGTAGTAGTTTATGTGGACGCGGTCAAGTGTTCACTCACCGTATACCTGCAGCCTGTGAGAGAGCTCTGAGGTTCCGGCCACGTTGACCGCTATACACCGGTACAGCCCGGCGTCGGACAGCTGAGCACGGTCGATCTCCAGCAGCTGACCGCGCTTCAGGATGGTCACCCCGGCTGCGCTGGTTAGAGGTCGACCATCCTTGTACCAGGTAATGGCTGACCGCATCGACACAGATAAGAAAAGACAGGTAAGACTGTGTCCAGATGCTCATAAAGTTAAGTTAAGCTTATCTGACTTCTCTCAGCGTGAAATAAATATGATGGATAGATACTGTATGGAATTTCCAGTCTAGTGTACCTTTGGGTGTATAATATTAAAGACCTATTCAGTTCTTCTCAGATACGAGATGAAAAGAAAGTAAGTCCACTGTTTTCAGAGTATTTAGACACAGCTAGCCTCTATCAGTTGTTCTCCATCCAGTTTTCTTTACTGCCATACAGTATTGAATAAAGTATAACATATTGCCATAAAGTACTGAATAAAGTATAAAATATTGCCATAAAGTATTGCATCTAAAAGCTTTATTGGTTCTCAACAGGCTGCTCTTATTGATCCATAAACTAGACTACAGATCACCATGCCAACATAGCCACTCTGCCAAGGGGGCATAGATACAGGTGAAATAAATTGTCTGTAATAAAATCTCTTCCTTAGAAGCTTGCAATTGCGTAAAACAGCTTGCTCGTGAAAATATTCCTGTGATATTAGATCTTTAGAGAAACACCTGCTCTGAAAATGAAAAATATTGGCATGTGATTTTATATTGTAGTAAGTAATATAACTTAGTAGAAGTCAAGGGTTAGGATTGGAGAGGTCTTACCAGGAACTGGACTCCCTGTGGCCTTGCACTCCAGCTGGATGGGGTAGCCTGTTATGATGGTCTCATTAAAGGTCTCTCCAGAATAAAGGACGCTTGGAGGCTCTGTAGAATGGCACAATATGGTTTAGTAGCAGACACAGCAGACGCAGAGAGAGAGTGTGGGAGAGGGAGACAGAAGATTGAAAAAGGGAGGGAGAGAGTGAACAAGAAAGAGATGGGCGGGAGAGACACTGAGCAAGAGGAAGAGGTGAAGGATGGAAAAGGAGAGGTATACAGACAGGAAGAGAAAGCTAGTGAGAGTTTGGGGAGTTTGGGGTCTGCTGTTACCATGGACACTGAGGCGGATGTGTTGCTGGGTCTCTCCTGCTGCGTTCGTTGCCACACATGTATATCTCCCAGCATCCTCTAGTCTGGCCTCCGTGATATGCAGTGTCCTACCGGCCGACTCCAGCTATGGAAACACGGAAACATACACATGAACTACATCTGACCAGCTGGAAGTAACACAATAACGTCTAGAGTACTACTGTAACTGGGACTTAGAATAACAATAACGTCTAGAGTGCTACTGTAACTGGGACTTAGAATAACAATAACATCTAGAGTGCTACTGTAACTGGGACTTAGAATAACAATAGCGTCTAGAGTACTACTGTAACTGGGACTTAGAATAACAATAACGTCTAGAGTACTACTGTAACTGGGACTTAGAATAACAATAACGTCTAGAGTACTACTGTAACTGGGACTTAGAATAACAATAACGTCTAGAGTGCTACTGTAACTGGGACTTAGAATAACAATAACGTCTAGAGTGCTACTGTAACTGGGACTTAGAATAACAATAACGTCTAGAGTACTACTGTAACTGGGACTTAGAATAACAATAACGTCTAGAGTACTACTGTAACTGGGACTTAGAATAACAATAACGTCTAGAGTACTACTGTAACTGGGACTTAGAATAACAATAACGTCTAGAGTACTACTGTAACTGGGACTTAGAATAACAATAACGTCTAGAGTGCTACTGTAACTGGGAATTAGAATAACAATAACGTCTAGAGTACTACTGTAACTGGGACTTAGAATAACAATAGCGTCTAGAGTACTACTGTAACTGGGACTTATAATAACAATAACGTCTAGAGTAGTACTGTAACTGGGACTTAGAATAACAATAACGTCTAGAGTACTACTGTAACTGGGACTTAGAATAACAATAACGTCTAGAGTGCTACTGTAACTGGGACTTAGAATAACAATAACGTCTAGAGTGCTACTGTAACTGGGAATTAGAATAACAATAACGTCTAGAGTACTACTGTAACTGGGACTTAGAATAACAATAACATCTAGAGTAGTACTGTAACTGGGACTTAGAATAACAATAACGTCTACTGTAACTGGGACTTAGAATAACAATAACGTCTAGAGTACTACTGTAACTGGGACTTAGAATAACAATAACGTCTAGAGTGCTACTGTAACTGGGAATTAGAATAACAATAGCGTCTAGAGTAGTACTGTAACTGGGACTTAGAATAACAATAACGTCTAGAGTACTACTGTAACTGGGACTTAGAATAACAATAACGTCTGGAGTACTACTGTAACTGGGACTTAGAATAACAATAACGTCTAGAGTGCTACTGTAACTGGGAATTAGAATAACAATAACGTCTAGAGTGCTACTGTAACTGGGACTTAGAATAACAATAACGTCTAGAGTACTACTGTAACTGGGACTTATAATAACAATAACGTCTAGAGTGCTACTGTAACTGGGACTTAGAATAACAATAACGTCTAGAGTGCTACTGTAACTGGGACTTAGAATAACAATAACGTCTAGAGTGCTACTGTAACTGGGACTTAGAATAACAATAACGTCTAGAGTGCTACTGTAACTGGGACTTAGAATAACAATAACGTCTAGAGTGCTACTGTAACTGGGACTTAGAATAACAATAACGTCTAGAGTACTACTGTAACTGGGACTTAGAATAACAATAACGTCTAGAGTGCTACTGTAACTGGGACTTAGAATAACAATAACGTCTAGAGTGCTACTGTAACTGGGACTTAGAATAACAATAACGTCTAGAGTGCTACTGTAACTGGGACTTAGAATAACAATAACGTCTAGAGTGCTACTGTAACTGGGACTTAGAATAACAATAACGTCTAGAGTACTACTGTAACTGGGACTTAGAATAACAATAACGTCTAGAGTACTACTGTAACTGGGACTTAGAATAACAATAACGTCTAGAGTACTACTGTAACTGGGACTTATAATAACAATAACATCTAGAGTAGTACTGTAACTGGGACTTAGAATAACAATAACGTCTAGAGTGCTACTGTAACTGGGACTTAGAATAACAATAACGTCTAGAGTACTACTGTAACTGGGACTTAGAATAACAATAACGTCTAGAGTACTACTGTAACTGGGACTTAGAATAACAATAACGTCTAGAGTACTACTGTAACTGGGACTTATAATAACAATAACATCTAGAGTAGTACTGTAACTGGGACTTAGAATAACAATAACGTCTAGAGTACTACTGTAACTGGGACTTAGAATAACAATAACATCTAGAGTAGTACTGTAACTGGGACTTAGAATAACAATAACGGCTAGAGTACTACTGTAACTGGGACTTAGAATAACAATAACGTCTAGAGTGCTACTGTAACTGGGACTTAGAATAACAATAACGTCTAGAGTAGTACTGTAACTGGGACTTAGAATAACAATAACGTCTAGAGTACTACTGTAACTGGGACTTAGAATAACAATAACGTCTAGAGTACTACTGTAACTGGGACTTAGAATAACAATAACGTCTAGAGTGCTACTGTAACTGGGACTTAGAATAACAATAACGTCTAGAGTGCTACTGTAACTGGGAATTAGAATAACAATAACGTCTAGAGTACTACTGTAACTGGGACTTATAATAACAATAACGTCTAGAGTAGTACTGTAACTGGGACTTAGAATAACAATAACGTCTAGAGTGCTACTGTAACTGGGACTTAGAACAACAATAACGTCTAGAGTGCTACTGTAACTGGGACTTAGAACAACAATAAACCTGAACAAAAAGGGGAGCTAGAACTATAGCATCAGAGATGGCCAAATGGGGAGGTAAAATTACAGTCATGTCTTGTACCTTCAGGTGCTCTTGGGCGGTGTCCACGGGGCGGCCATCTTTGAGCCAGGTGATGCTGGGGGGAGGGGTGCCACTGGGAACACACTGGAGGCTGATGGGCTTATGGAGGACCACGGACCTCTCAGAGGGACCAGTGGAGCGGATGGATGGAGGGACTGGAGCGAAAGAGAGGGAGATGAAAAGAGAGAGGGGATAGGTCGAAGAGACAAATGAGTGAGAGAGGAAAGGGAGGAAAAGAGTGGAAGAAAGAAAACAGAGAGTGATTACAGACAAATAGAGAGGATATTGGGGAGGCAAAGAGAAAAACAGATTCCACATAGGAAAATACCAGAATTATAGTAAAATACCAGATTTATTGTAAAAATACCAGAAATATAGTAAAATACCAGATTTCAACATTAATCAAAGAGCATGAATTTGCATGAAAAAACTGTAACATATTCAGCCCAAGCCTTCCATTTAGAGCAAAAGACAAACAACATCACACCATGAAATGAACGGCATAGCAACATACAGCAATCTACACACCCCAATCTATACCCCATAATGACAAAGCAATGTTTTTTGAAATGTTTGCAAATGTATTAAAAATAAAAAACAGAAATAACTTATTTACATACGTATTCAGAACCTTTGCTATGAGACTCGAAATTGAGCTCAGGTCCATCCTGTTTCCATTGATCATCCTTGAGATGTCTCTACAACTTGATTGGAGTCCACCTGTGGTCAATTCAATTGATTGGACATAATTTGGAAAGGCACACACCTGTCTACATAAGGTCACACAGTTGACAGTGCATGACAGAGCAAAAACCAAGCCATGAGGTCAAAGAAATTGTCCGTAGAGCTCCGAGACTTTTGTGTCGAGGCACAGATCTGGGGAAGGGTACCAAAAAAATGCCTGCAGCATTGAAGGTCCCCAAGAACACAGTGGCCTCCATCACTCTTAAATAGAAGAAGTTTGGAAGACTCTTCCTAGTGCTGGCCGCCCAGCCAAATTGAGCAATCATGGTCAGGGAGGTGACCAAGAACCCGATGGTCACTCTGACAGAGCTCTAGAGTTCCACTGTGGAGATGAGAGAACCTTCCAGAAGGACAACCATCTCTGCAGCACTCCACCAATCAGGCCTTTATGGTAGAGTGACCAGACGGAAGCCACTCCTCAGTAAAAGGCACATGACAGCCCACTTGGAGTTTGCCAAAAGGCACCTAAAGACTCTCAGACCATGAGAAACAAGATTCTCTGGCCTAATGAAACCAAGATTGAGCTCTTTGGCCTGAATGCCAAGTGTCACATCTGTAGGAAACCTGACTGGGAGACTAGTCAGGATCAAGGCAAAGATGAACAGAGCAAAGTACAGAGAGATCCTTGATGAAAACCTGCTCCAGAGGGCTTGGGCAAAGGTTTACCTTCCAACAGGACAACGACACTAAGCACACAGCCAAGACAAAGCCCAGAAAGCTCATCACTAAGCTAATGACCCTGGGACTAAACACCTCCCCCTGCAACTGGATCCTGGACTTCCTGACGGGCCGCCCCCCAAGGGGTAAGGGTATGCAAAAACACGTCTGCCACACTGATCCTCAACACTGGGGCCCCTCAGGGCTGTGTACTTAGTCCCCTCCTGTACTCCCTGTTCACCCACGACTGCGTGCCCAAACACGACTCCAGGACCATCATTAAGTTTGCTGAGGACACAACAGAGGTAGGCCTGATCACCGACAACAATGAGACAGCCTATAGGGAGGTCAGAGACCTGGCGGTGTGGTGCCAGGACAACAACCTCTCCCTCAATGTGAGCAAGACAAAGAAGGTGATTGTGGACTACCTGAAAAGTTGGGCCAAACAGGCCCCCATTAACATCGACAGGGCTGTAGTTATCACCAACGAACTATCAAGGTCCAAAAACACCAAGACAGCCGTGAAGAGGGCACGACAACACCTTTTCCCCCTCAGGAGACTGAAAAGATTTGGCATGGGTCCCCAGATCCTCAAAGTTCTACATCTGCACCATCGAGAGCATCCTGATCGGTTGCATCACCGCCTGGTATGGCAACGGCATCTGACTGTAAGGCCCTACAGAGGGTAGTGCGTACGGCCCAGGCGGTGTCAGAGGAAAGCCCCAAAAATTGTCAGAGACTCCAGTCACCTAAGTCATAGACTGTTTTCTCTGCAACCGCACGGCAAGTGGTCCCAGAGCGCCAAGTCTCGGACCAAAAGGCTCCTTAACAGCTTCTACCCCCAAGCCATAAGACCGCTGAACAATTAATCAAATGGCCACCGGACTATTTACATTGGTAAATATTTCCTTAACTCTTCTTCAACTGCACAGTTGGTTAAGGGCTTGTAAGTAAGCATTTCACGGTAAGGTCTACACTTGTATTCGGCGCATGTGACAAATAAAGTTTGATTTGACAAATACAGAGTAAAGGGTCTGAATACTTATGTAAATGTAACATTTCAGTTTTATGGGGTATTGTGTGTAGATTGATGAGAGGGAAAAAAATAATTTTATCAATTTTAGAATAAGGCTGTAACGTAACAGAATGTGTAAAAAGTCAAGGGGTCTGAATACTTTCCGAATGCACTGTATACTAATGTTAAATCCCAGAAAGTGTGAGTTTCCAGAACCACAGCAGTATGTATACCATGGACAGCAACATTGAAGTCCCTCTTATGGTTTCCGGCCTCGTTGGTGGCCACACACTGGAAGCGTGCCGTGTCTGAGACCTGGGGCCGAGAGATGACCAGCCGACGGCCGTTAGCCGTGACCCTCACCCCCTCACCCTGCCTGACCGGCTGACCTTCCTTAAACCACCTATAGAACAGAGAGAGAGACAGAGAGCATTAAAGTGTGTGTGTGTGTGTTTGTCTTCATGCATGTGTAAGTGTGTGTGTATGGGTCTTACGTGAAGATGGGTGAAGGTGTTCCCGTGGCACGACACTCTAGCTCCAGGAGGTTGTTGATGGTGACCGTGGTGTCTGTGACCTCGTCCCCTCCCTCCACCACAGGGGGAACTGTGATTGGACAGACAGAGGGTTCTAAACACACCCATAACATACCGAGATAGACTGTCCTGTTGCTAACACCAACTCATTGTCCTGTTGCTAACACCAACTCATTGTCCTGTTGCTAACACCAACTCCTTGTCCTGTTGCTAAAACCAACTCATTGTCCTGTTGCTAAAACCAACTCATTGTCCTGTTGCTAACACCAACTCATTGTCCTGTTGCTAACACCAACTCATTGTCCTGTTGCTAACAACAACTCATTGTCCTGTTGTTAACAACAACTCATTGTCCTGTTGCTAACACCAACTCATTGTCCTGTTGCTAACACCAACTCATTGTCCTGTTGCTAACACCAACTCATTGTCCTGTTGCTAACACCAACTCATTGTCCTGTTGCTAACACCAACTCATTGTCCTGTTGCTAACACCAACTCATAAAACTACTTTTTTCATGAAGGATTTTGAGCAAGTAAAGCTCTGTAATTTAATGTTTGTGCAAACGCTTGATGAAGAGAAACATAGAGAAATTGATATAGAACTTGATATAACTACATGTCTAGGCTATACTGTTCAACAGGAGAGAGAATCTCTCTGTTCCTCCCTCTTAGTCTATCTGCATGTTGTAGATCACCTCAACATTTTACAGTTGATCCACGCTACCTTTTCATGTCACCTCGTCCACTACAATACATAAACTCAGCCAAAAAAGAAACGTCACTTTTTCAGGACCCTGTCTTTCAAAGATAATTTGTAAAAATCCAAATAACTTCACAGATCTTCATTGTAAAGGGTTTAAACACTGTTTCCCATGCCAAACAATTAATGAACATGCACCTGTGGAACGGTCGATAAGACACTAACAGCTTACAGACGGTAGGCAATTAAGGTCACAGTTATGAAAACTTAGGACACTAAAGAGGCCTTTCTACTGACTCTGAAAAACACCAAAAGAAACATGCCCAGGGTCCCTGCTCATCTGCGTGAACGTGCCTTAGGCATGCTGCAAGGAGGCATGAGGACTGCAGATGTGGCCAGGGCAATAAATTGCAATGTCTGTACTGTGAGATGCCTAAGACAGTGCTACAGGGAGACAGGATGGACAGCTGATCGTCCTCGAAGTGGCAGACCACGTGTAACAACACCTGCACAGGATCGGTACATCCAAACATCACACCTGCGGGACAGGTACAGGATGGCAACAACAACTGCCCGAGTTACACCAGGAACGCACAATCCCTCCATCAGTGCTCAGACTGTCCGCAATAGGCTGAGAGAGGCTGGACTGAAGGCTTGTAGACCTGTTGTAAGGCAGGTCCTCACCAGACATCACCAGCAACAACGTCGCCTATGGGCACAAACCCACCGTCGCTGGACCAGACAGGACTGGCAAAAAGTGCTCTTCACTGACGAGTCGCGGTTTTGTCTCACCAGGAGTGATGGTTGGATTCGTGTTTAGCGTCGAAGGAATGAGCATTACACCGAGGCCTGTACTCTGGAGCGGGATCGATTTGGAGGTGGAGGGTCCGTCATGGTCTGGGGCGGTGTGTTACAGCATCATCTGACTGAGCTTGTTGTCATTGCAGGCAATCTCAACGCTGTGCGTTACAGGGAAGACATCCTCCTCCCTCATGTGGTACCCTTCCCGCAGGCTCATCCTGACATGACCCTCCAGCATGACAATGCCACCAGCCAAACTGCTTGTTCTGTGCCTGATTTCCTGCAAGACAGGAATGTCAGTGTTCTGCCATGGCCAGCGAAGAGCCCGGATCTCAATCCCATTGAGCACGTCTGGGACCTGTTGGATCGGAGGGTGAGGGCTAGGGCCATTCCCCCCCAGAAATGTCCGGGAACTTGCAGGTGCCTTGGTGGAAGAGTGGGGTAACATCTCACAGCAAGAACTGGCAAATCTGGTGCAGTCTATGAGGAGCAGTACTGCAGTACTTAATGCAGGTGGTGGCCACACCAGATACTGACTGTTACGTTTGATTTTGACCCCCCCTTTGTTCAGGGACACATTATTCAATGTCTGTCTGTGGAACTTGTTCAGTGTATGTCTCAGTTGTTGAATCTTATGTTCATACAGTGGGGAAAAAAAGTATTTAGTCAGCCACCAATTGTGCAAGTTCTCTCACTTAAAAAGATGAGAGAGGCCTGTAATTTTCATCATAGGTACACTTCAACTATGACAGACACAATTAGGAAAAAGAATCCAGAAAATCACATTGTAGGATTTTTTATGAATTTATTTGCAAATTATGGTGGAAAATAAGTATTTGGTCAAAAACAAAAGTTTATCTCAAAACTTTGTTATATACCCTTTGTTGGCAATGACAGAGGTCAAACGTTTTCTGTAAGTCTTCACAAGGTTTTCACACACTGTTGCTGGTATTTTGGCCCATTCCTCCATGCAGATCTCCTCTAGAGCAGTGATGTTTTGGGGCTGTCGCTGGGCAACACGGACTTTCAAAGATTTTCTATGGGGTTGAGATCTGGAGACTGGCTAGGCCACTCCAGGACCTTGAAATGCTTCTTCTGAAGCCACTCCTTTGTTGCCCAGGCGGTGTGTTTGGGATCATTGTCATGCTGAAAGACCCAGCCACGTTTCATCTTCAATGCCCTTGCTGATGGAAGGAGGTTTTCACTCAAAATCTCACGATACATGGCCCCATTCATTCTTTCCTTTACACGGATCAGTCGTCCTGGTCCCTTTGCAGAAAAACAGCCCCAAAGCATGATGTTTCCACCCCCATGCTTCACAGTAGGTATGGTGTCCTTTGGATGCAACTCAGCATTCTTTGTCCTCCAAACACGACGAGTTGAGTTTTTACCAAAAGGTTCTATTTTGGTTTCATCTGACATTCTCCCAATCCTCATCTGGATCATCCAAATGCTCTCTAGCAAACTTTAGACGGGCCTGAACATGTACTGGCTTAAGCAGGGGGACACGTCTGGCACTGCAGGATTTGAGTCCCTGGCGGCGTAGTGTGTTACTGATGGTAGGCTTTGTTACTTTGGTCCCAGCTCTCTGCAGGTCATTCACTAGGTCCCCCGTGTGGTTCTGGGATTTTTGCTCACCGTTCTTGTGATCATTTTGACCCACGGGTGAGATCTTGCGTGGAGCCCCAGATCAAGGAAGATTATCAGTGGTCTTGTATGTCTTCCATTTCCTAATAATTGCTCCCACAGTTGATTTCTTCAAACCAAGCTGCTTACCTATTGCAGATTCAGTCTTCCCAACCTGGTGCAGGTCTACAATTTTGTTTCTGGTGTCCTTTGACAGCTCTTTGGTCTTGGCCATAGTGGAGTTTGGAGTGTGACTGTTTGAGGTTGTGGACAGGTGTCTTTATACTGATAACAAGTTCAAACAGGTGCCATTAATACAGGTAATGAGTGGAGGACAGAGGAGCCTCTTAAAGAAGAAGTTACAGGTCTGTGAGAGCCAGAAATCTTGCTTGTTTGTATGTGACCAAATACTTATTTTCCACCATAATTTGCAAATAAATTCATAAAAAATCCTACAATGTGATTTTCTGGATTTTTTTTCCTCATTTTGTCTGTCATAGTTGAAGTGTACCTATGATGAAAATCACAGGCCTCTCTCATCTTTTTAAGTGAGAGAACTAGCACAATTGGTGGCTGACTAAATACTTTTTTCCCCCACTGTACAAATATTTACACATGTTAGGTTTGCTGAAAATAAACGCAGTTGACAGTGAGAGGACGTTTATTTTTTTGCTGAGTTTATTAGATCTTCACATTATTAGATTTCCTTCACATCACATTCCACCCACTAAATACATCTGGATTGACTGATGGGAGTGCTGTGTGGAGCATAATGCACGGCATTCACTTGAGCCCATCACCATCCAGATGTTGAGATGATTGATGCTGAGCGTAGGCTAACTAAGCTGCCTTTGGCAGCACACATTCTCATGTTTTATTTTACGACAGCGTTTGAATGTTTAAAATGGCAGAGCAGACCAGCGGAGCCCAGCTGAACCTCAGTGTCTATGGTGGGTGTGGATCAAAGCGTGTCTGTGTGTCTGTGTCTGTATATATGTGTGTGCGTGTTTGTGTCTGTGTGTGTGTGTCTGTGTGTGTGTGTGTGTGTGTGTGTGTGTTTCTGTGCGTGTGTGTGTGTGTGTGCGTGAAAGAGAAAGTTACACTACATGACTAAAGGTATGTGGACACCTGCTTGTCTAACATCTCATTACAAAATCATGGGCATTAATATGAAGTTGGTCCCCCCTTTGCTGTTATAACAGACTCCACTCTTCTGGGAAGTCTTTCCACTAGATGTTGGAACATTGCTGCAGGGTCTTGCTTCTATTCAGACACAAGCATTAGTGAGGTCGGTTAGGCCTGGCTCGCAGTTGGCATTCCATTTCATCCCAAAGGTGTTCGATGGGATTGAAGTCGGGGCACATGGCAGGCCACTCAAGTTCTTCCACACCAATCTCGACAAAACCATTTCTGTATGACTTCACTTTGTGCACAGGGGCATTGTCATACTGAAACAGGAAAGGTCCTTCCTCAAACTGTTGCCACAAAGTTGGAAGCACAGAATCATCCAGAATGTAATTTCATGCTGTAGCGTTAAGATTTCCCTTCACTGGAACTAAGGGGCCTAGCCCGAACCATGAAAAACAACCCCAGACACTTATTCCTCCTCCACCAAACTGCATTGGGGCAGGTAGTGTTCTCCTGGCATCCGCCAAAACCCAGATTAGTCTGACTGCCAGATGGTGAAGCGTGATTCATCACTCCAAAGAATGCGTTTTCACTGCTCCAGAGTCCAATGGCAGCGAGCTTTACACCACTCCAGCCGATGCTTGGCATTTGCGCATGGTGATCCCATTTTTGATCCCAAACCCATTTCATGAAGCTCCTGACCAACAGTTATTGTGCTGACGTTGCTTCCAGAGGCAGTTTGGAACTCGGTAGTGAGTGTTGCAACCCGAGGACAGACGATTTTTACGCGCTACGCGCTTCAGCAACTGCCGGTCCCATTCTGTGAGCTTGTGTGGCCTACCACTTCCGAGGCTGAGCCGTTGTTGCTCCTAGACATTTCCACTTTACAATAACAGCACTTACAGTTGACCAGAGAAGCTCTAGCAAGGCAGAAATTTGACGAACTGACTTGTTGGCTGAAATAGTCGAATCCACTGATTTGAAGGGGTGTCCACATACTTTTGTAGATTCAGCAGACTACAGAGTAAAGCCCTCATCCCTCCTCTCTCCTCTGATGTCAGACAGTACAGACTACAGATGGTTGAGGTCCTTAAACATCTAGACACAGAGGAAATGGCACACTCTCTCTCTCTCTCTCTAACCTCTAACCTCTAAACTAACTGGCAAACAGAAAGCAATAGAGTCCTGAGATTTAACTGGGCAAGGCCTTCTCTGCTGACATTGACTGATCACCATTGTGAAAGAATAACACGCTGAAACAAAGGAAGGGGAATAACCCAGTGTTTTCACTGACACCTGTCATCTTAGTGCTCTCCTCAAACTCACTTCCTGGCCCTCTCCTAAATTGGTTGTTAACACTTTCTTCTGGGAAGTCTTTCATTCAGTCCTATATGATTCATGGAAGTGGAGGTTGTGCCAAGTGGTCCGGCCACCGAAAACATAAACTGTCTTTTCCTGTGAATTAGTGCTCTTTGATGACAGAAACAATACAATAAGAAACAGTTTAGTGAATTTATACGCTGAGTTACTGGGTAGAACATATACATATGAACTGGGGGGTCATTCTGATAGATGTGTACAGTGCGTCTGTATGTGTACGCACACGTGTGGTCCTTGCATATGTGTGTTCATGTGGGTGTGTGTGTATGTACAGTTGAAGTTAGAAGTTTACATACACTTAGGTTGGAGTCATTAAAACTTGTTTTTCAACCACTCCACAAATGTCTTGTTAACAAACTATAGTTTTTGCAAGTCGGTGAGGACATCTACTTTGTGCATGACACAAGTAATTTTTCCAACAATTGTTTACAGACAGATTATTTCACTCATAATTCACTATATCACAATTCCAGTGGGTCAGAAGTTTACATAAACATGATAAACATGACATAAAAAAAAAATATCCCAATGCCCCAGGGCAGTGACTGGGGACATTTCCCTGTGTAGGGTGCCGTCTTTCGGATGGGACGTTAAACGGGTGTCCTGACTCTCTGAGGTCATTAAAACCCTGGTATCCTGGCTAAATTCCCAAGCTGTCCCTCATACCATCATGGTCACCTAATCATCCCGAGCTTACAATTGGCTCATTCATCCCCCTTCTCTCCCCTGTAACTATTCCCCAGGTTGTTGCTGTAAATGAGAATGTGTTCTCAGTCAACTTACCTGGCAAAATAATGAATAAAAATGTTTAAAAAAAAATAAAGATATACACTAAGTTGACCCTGCCTTTAAACAGCTTGGAAAATTCCAGAAAATAATGTCATGGCTTTAGAAGCTTCTGATAGGCTAATTGACATAATTTTTGTCAATAGGAGGTGTACCTGTGGATGTATTTCAAGGCCTACCTTTAAACTCAGTGCCTCTTTGCTTGGGAAAATTAAAAGAAATCAGCCAGGACCTCAAAAATGAATTCTGGTTCATTCTTGGGAGCAATTTCGAACTGCCTGAAGGTACCACGTTCATCTGTATAAACAATAGTACGCAAGTATAAACACCATGGGACCACGCAGCCGTCAGACCACTCAGGAAGGAGACACATTCTGTCGTACTTTTTGGAGAAATGTCCTCTGGTCTGATAAAACAAAAATAGAAATGTTTGGCCATAATGACCATCGTTATGTTTGGAGGAAAAAGGGGGAAGGCTTGCAAGCCGAAGAACACTATCCCAACCATGAAGCACGGGGGTGGCAGAATCATGTTGTGGGGGTGCTTTGCTGCAGGAGGGACTGGTGCACTTCACAAAATAGATGGCATCATGAGGAAGGAAAATGATGTGGATATATTGAGGCAACATCTCAAGACATCAGTCAGGAAGTTGAAGCTTGGTCGCAAATGGGTCTTCCAAATGGACAATGACCCCAAGCGTACTTCCAAAGTTGTGGCAAAATGGCTTAAGGACAACAAAGTCAAGGTATTGGAGTGGCCATCACAAAGCCCTGACCTCAATCCTATAAAAAAATCTGTGGGCAGAACTGAAAAAGCGTGCGCGAGCAAGGAAGCCTACAAACCTGACTCAGTTACACCAGCTCTGTCAGGAGGAATGGGCCAAAATTCACCCAACTTATTGTGGGAAGCTTGTGTGGAAGGCTACTCGTTTGACCCAAGTTAAACAATTTAAAGGCAATGCTACCAAATACTAATTGAGTGTATGTAAACTTCTCACCCACTGGGAATGCGATTAAATAAATAAAAGCTGAAATAAATAATTCTCTCTACTTTTATTCTGACATTTCACATTCTTAAAATAAAGTGGTGATCCTAACTGACCTATGACAGGGGATTTTTACTAGGATTAAATGTCAGGAATTGTGAAAAACTGAGTTTAAATGTATTTGGCTAAGCTGAATGCAAACTTCTGACTTCAACTGTACCTAGGACACTGACGTCATAGTTGATCTCCATCTCCCCGGCAACGCTGGTTGCCACGCAGACATAGCGGCCGGCGTCGGACACAGAAGCGGAGAGGATCTCGATTTTCCGGCCTTTCTCCAGAATGTTGATGCTCTCCCCATTCCGGACGGGTACGCCGTCCTTCAGCCATGTCAGGGTGGGTGGAGGGTGCCCCCCTGCCTCACACTCCAGGGTAAGGGGCTTAGTGAGTACCACCTTTCTCTCTGTAGCGGTGTCCTGCCCCCCCTCAATGGAAGGAGGAACTGAGGGAGAGAGGTTAGGGTTAGGTAAACGGTAAACGTCCAACTCTTTGAGGTAGAGTTAGGGAACTCACGGTAAAGTGAGGTAGAGTTAGGGTACTTATGGTAAAGTGAGGAAGAGTTAGGGTACTTACGGTAAAGTGATGTAGAGTTAGAGTACTTACGGTAAAGTGAGGAAGAGTTAGGGTTCTTAAGGTAAAGTGAGGAAGAGTCAGGGTACTTACGGTAAAACGAGGTAGAGTTAGGGTACTTACGGTAAAGTGAGGTAGAGTACTTACGGTAAAGTGAGCTAGAGTACTTACGGTAAAGTGAGGGAGAGAGGTTAGGGTTAGGGTTAAGTAAATGGTAAACGTCCAACTCTTGAGGTAGAGTTAGGGAACTTACGGTAAAGTCAGGACACTGCATACTGCCCTAACCCATCTGGACAAGAGGAATACTTATGTAAGAATGCTGTTCATCGACTACAGCTCAGCATTTAACACCATAGTTCCCTCCAAGCTCGTCATTAAGCTCGAGACCCTGGGTCTCGACCCAGCCCTGTGCAACTGGGTCCTGGACTTCCTGACGGGCCGGTCCCAGGTGGTGAGGGTAGGAAACAACATCTCCACTCCGCTGATCCTCAACACTGGGGCCCCACAAGGGTGCGTTCTCAGCCCTCTCCTGTACTCCCTGTTTACCCATGACTGCGTGGCCAAGCACGCATCCAACTCAATCATCAATTTTGCTGACGACACTACAGTGGTAGGCTTGATTACCAACAACGGCGAGACGGCCTACAGAGAGGAGGTGAGGGCCCTCGGAGTGTGGTGTCAGGAAAATAACCTCTCACTCAATGTCAGCAAAACAAAGGAGATGATCGTGGACTTCAGGAAACAGGAGAGGGAGCACCCCCCTATCCACATCGAGGGGACAGTAGTGGAGAGGGTGGAAAGTTTTAAGTTCCTCGGTGTACACATCACGGACAAACTGAATTGGTCCACCCACACAGACAGCGTGGTGAAGAAGGCGCAACAGCGCCTCTTCAACCTCAGGAGGCTGAAGAAATTCGGCTTGTCACCAAAATCACTCACAAACTTTTACAGATGCACAATTGAGAGCATCCTGTCGGGCTGTATCACCGCCTGGTACGGCAACTGCTCCGCCCACAACCGTAAGGCTCTCCAGAGGGTAGTGAGGACTGCACAGCGCATCACCGGGGGAAGCCTACCTGCCCTCCAGGACACCTACACCACCCGATGTCACAGAAAGGCCAAAAAGATCATCAAGGACAACAACCACCCGAGCTACTGCCTGTTCACCCCGCTATCATCCAGAAGGCGAGGTCAGTACAGGTGCATCAAAGCTGGGACCGAGAGACTGAAAAACAGCTTCTACCTCAAGGCCATCAGACTGTTAAAATCACTAACATTGAGTGGCTGCTGCCAACATACTGACTTAAATCTCTAGCCACTTTAAACATAGGAATTGGATGTAACAAATGTATCACTAGCCACTTTAAACAATTTTGTATATAAGATTTACGTATCCAACATACTCATATCAAATGTATACACTGTACTCTAAACCATCTACTGTATCTTGCCTATGCCGTTCTACCATCGAACCAAATCTCTAGCCACTTTGATAATTATAACTGGATGAAATAATGTATCACTAGCCACTTTAAACAATGCCATTTATATAATGTTTACATATCCTACATTACTCATCTCATATATATATATATATATATATATATATATGTGTATATACTGTACTCCATACCATCTACTGCATCTTGCCTATGCCGGTCAGCCATCGCTCATCCATATATTTATATGTACATACTCGTATTCATTCCTTTACTCTTGTGTGTATAAGGTAGTTGTTGTGAATTTGTTAGATTACTTGTTAGATACTACTGCATGGTCGGAACTAGAAGCACAAGCATTTCGCTACACTCGCATTAACATCTGCTAACCATGTGTATGTGACAAATAAAATTTGATTTGATTTGGAACTTACGGTAAAGTGAGGAAGAGTTAGGTTTCTTATGGAAAAGTGAGAAAGAGTTAGGGTTCTTACGCTGAAATGAAGTAGAGTTAGGATACTTATGGTAAAGTGAGGTAGAGTTAGGGTTCTTACGCTAAAGTGAGGAAGAGTTAGGGTACTTACGGTAAAGTGAGGTAGAGTTAGGGTTCTTACGGTAAAGTGAGCTAGAGTACTTATGGTAAAGTGAGGAAGAGTTAGGGTACTTACGGTAAAGTGAGGTAGAGTTAGGGTTCTTACGGTAAAGTTAGGTAGAGTTAGAGTACTTACGGTAAAGTAAGCTAGAGTACTTACGGTAAAGTGAGGAAGAGTTAGGGAACTTACGGTGAAGTGAGGTAGAGTTAGGGTACTTACAGTAAAATGAGGTAGAGTTAGGAAACTTACGGTGAAGTGAGGTTGAGTTAGGGTTCTTACGGTAAAGTGAGCTAGAGTACTTACGGTAAAGTGAGGAAGAGTTAGGGTTCTTACGGTAAAGTGAGGAAGAGTTAGAGTACTTACGGTAAAGTGAGCTAGAGTACTTGCGGTAAAGTGAGGAAGAGTTAGGGTACTTACGGTAAAGTGAGGTAGAGTTAGGGTTCTTACGGTAAAGTTAGGTAGAGTTAGAGTAGTTACGGTAAAGTAAGCTAGAGTACTTACGGTAAAGTGAGGAAGAGTTAGGGTACTTACAGTAAAGTGAGGAAGAGTTAGGGTACTTACGGTAAAGTGAGGTAGAGTTAGGGTTCTTACGGTAAAGTGAGCTAGAGTACTTATGGTAAAGTGAGGAAGAGTTAGGGTACTTACGGTAAAGTGAGGTAGAGTTAGGGTTCTTACGGTAAAGTTAGGTAGAGTTAGAGTACTTACGGTAAAGTAAGCTAGAGTACTTACGGTAAAGTGAGGAAGAGTTAGGGAACTTACGGTGAAGTGAGGTAGAGTTAGGGTACTTACAGTAAAATGAGGTAGAGTTAGGAAACTTACGGTGAAGTGAGGTTGAGTTAGGGTTCTTACGGTAAAGTGAGCTAGAGTACTTACGGTAAAGTGAGGTAGAGTTAGGGTTCTTACGGTAAAGTTAGGTAGAGTTAGAGTAGTTACGGTAAAGTAAGCTAGAGTACTTACGGTAAAGTGAGGAAGAGTTAGGGTACTTACAGTAAAGTGAGGTAGAGTTAGGGTACTTACAGTAAAGTGAGGTAGAGTTAGGGAACTTACGGTGAAGTGAGGTTGAGTTAGGGAACGTATCGTAAAGTGAGGTAGAGTTAGGGAATGTACAGTAAAGTGAGACAGAGTGAGGTCCGAAGGTAAACGTCCAGCTCTTTGAGGTAGAGTTAGGGTACTTACGGTAAAGTGAGGAAGAGTTAGGGTACTTACGGTAAACGTCCAGCTCAAAGTTCTTTTCTGCAGTGCCTGCGACACTGGTGACCCTGCAGCTGAACTGACCAGTGTCAGACGCCTGGGCGCGTGGGATCTGCAGGAAGTGACCACGGTCCACGTACTGTGCCTGGTGGCTGGACAGGATGGCCTCTCCGTTACGGTACCAGGTGATGGCGGGGAGCGGAACGCCGCGCGCCTCACACTCCAGCGTTACTACGGTATCCAGGAGGGAGGTGACCTCTGAGGTCACGTTACCACCCTTTATAGTGGGAGGGACTAAGGTGAGGGTGAGAGGGGATGAGAAATATGTAAATCAGAATACACACCCCATGCAAACACTCTTTAAACATTAATCTGACTAATTCACCTTAGTCAGAGCACACTGAGACACACACACGCACACATTTACACACAGGCTTTGATCCATACCCACCATAGACACTGAGGTTGAAGTCTTTGGTCTGTTTGCCCGCCGCGTTGGTGACACTACACTGGTAGCGTGCCTGGTCTCCAAGACGAGCACTCTTTATTTTTAATGTCTGGCCCTTGTTGCTGACCTCTATGTTGGGGTCACCTAGGAACATCAGTCTGGGAGAGAGAGGGGAGACACACCCCATGGGATTAGAATCACATCCAGTTGAATTGTTCATATTAGTCTATACACAACTGGTGGAATAGAGAACTCACTTTCTGTCTTTGTACCACTGGATTGTGGGAAAGGGAGTTCCTTTGACCTTACAGTCCAGACTGATCTCCTGGTTGAGCACTGCCGACACATCCCGAGGGGAGCCGGTCCCTACGATGGTGGGGGGAACTAAAGGCAGGGAACAAGGAAAGAGTGGAGATATGAATGAGATCAAGGAGTCAAAATGATGATATCATTGTACAATAGAGTGACAAGTCAAGCTGTAATATGAGTAAGCCAACAGAATCCTGCCTTTTCTCCAAACAACCAATCAGCCTCCCCACCGCCCGTCAGTGCTGCCTCCACCCACCCAGCCAGTCAGTGCTGCCTCCACCCACCCAGCCCGTCAGTGCTGCCTCCACCCACCCAGCCCGTCAGTGCTGCCTCCACCCACCCAGCCCGTCAGTGCTGCCTCCACCCACCCAGCCCGTCAGTGCTGCCTCCACTCACCCAGCCCGTCAGTGCTGCCTCCATTCACCCAGCCCGTCAGTGCTGCCTCCACCCACCCAGTCCGTCAGTGCTGCCTCCATTCACCCAGCCTGTCAGTGCTGCCTCCACCCACCCAGTCCGTCAGTGCTGCCTCCACTTACCCAGCCCGTCAGTGCTGCCTACATCCACCCAGCCCGTCAGTGCTGCCTCCATCCACCCAGCCCGTCAGTGCTGCCTCCACTCACCCAGCCCGTCAGTGCTGCCTCCATTCACCCAGCCCGTCAGTGCTGCCTCCACCCACCCAGCCCGTCAGTGCTGCCTCCACTCACCCAGCCCGTCAGTGCTGCCTCCATTCACCCAGCCCGTCAGTGCTGCCTCCACCCACCCAGCCCGTCAGTGCTGCCTCCACCCACCCAGCCCGTCAGTGCTGCCTCCAGCCCGTCAGTGCTGTCTCCACCCACCCAGTCCGTCAGTGCTGCCTCCACTCACCCAGCACTTCCAGGAGGAAGTCTTTCTCTGTACTTCCTGCGATGTTGATGGCCTTGCAGCTATAACTTCCTGCGTCTGCCGTGGCGACCTTCAATAGCCTCAAGGTCTTCCCCCGCTGCAAGATCTGAACACTGCTACTGGGAACCACCTACACACACATGCACACACACAAATTGAGAAATCGTTAAGAGATTCACATATTGAATACTTATATTATATATACACTGCTCAAAAAAATTAAGGGAACACTTAAACAACACAATGTAACTCCAAGTCAATCACACTTCTGTGAAATCAAACTGTCCACTTAGGAAGCAACACTGATTGACAATAAATTTCACATGCTGTTGTGCAAATGGAATAGACAACAGGTGTAAATTATAGGCAATTAGCAAGACACCCCCAATAAAGGAGTGGTTCTGAAGGTGGTGACCACAGACCACTTCTCAGTTCCTATGCTTCCTGGCTGATGTTTTGGTCACTTTTGAATGCTGGCGGTGCTTTCACTCTAGTGGTAGCATGAGACGGAGTCTACAACCCACACAAGTGGCTCAGGTAGTGCAGCTCATCCAGGATGGCACATCAATGCGAGCTGTGGCAAGAAGGTTTGCTGTGTCTGTCAGCGTAGTGTCCAGAGCATGGAGGCGCTACCAGGAGACAGGCCAGTACATCAGGAGACGTGGAGGAGGCTGTAGGAGGGCAACAACCCAGCAGCAGGACCGCTACCTCCGCCTTTGTGCAAGGAGGAGCAGGAGGAGCACTGCCAGAGCCCTGCAAAATGACCTCCAGCAGGCCACAAATGTGCATGTGTCTGCTCAAACGGTCAGAAACAGACTCCATGAGGGTGGTATGAGGGCCCGACGTCCACAGGTGGGGGTTGTGCTTACAGCCCACCACCGTGCAGGACGTTTGGCATTTGCCAGAGAACACCAAGATTGGCAAATTCGCCATTGGCGCCCTGTGCTCTTCACAGATGAAAGCAGGTTCACACTGAGCACATGTGACAGACGTGACAGAGTCTGGAGACGCCGTGGAGAACGTTCTGCTGCCTGCAACATCCTCCAGCATGACCGGTTTGGCGGTGGGTCAGTCATGGTGTTCCAGCCATTACAATGAACCCGTCCTCCCCAATATAGGTTCCACCAGCCGCCTGTGACTCACATACTGTATGTACTCATTTAAAATTCATTGTTAATTGAACTGCTTTTGAACTGACAGCAGACGGACAACAGAACTGCACTTTAGGTTTTACTTTATTACTGAATTAACATGTAAATGATGATTTTCCCATCTGCAGGACAAGAGCTCTGTTGGAGAGGAAAGAGCACGGTGGCAGCCTAATAACAACACTTAGCCTGCAGGAATCTATTCTACTACAGTGGACAGTTTAGGCTTATGATCCCATATGAATATATCATCATTATTATTGTGATGTGTTATCTATGAGCCCACTGCTTCCAAAACATCATTAGATACAGTATTTCCTCGTTGATGTTTTTATTCCACACACACACACAGACACACACACGGCCCAACACACAAACCATTCATGATGCTACCCGTGACGCTACCCGTGACACTACCCGTGGCGCTACCGGTGATGCTACCCGTGATGCTCCTCTGGACCTCGTATGGTAAGATTTGAATACCACTGCTGTAAGTAATGGATGCATTTAATAATTAAAGGTCTGTTATCATATTCACAATATTTAGTAGTGTAAAACAATCCAAGACTAAAAGGCAGATGTATTAGTAGTCAATCATCTATTCAAGAGACACTCTATTATGTATCAAATTAATGTGGATGACTTATGTTTTATCCTAACACCCATCTCTACAGCAGCTGTGTAATATGAGTTCACCTACAGGAACGCCATCCTTGTACCAGGTGATGACGGGAACAGGACTTCCTGTGACATCACACACCAGGTTGGTGGGCTGGTTCAGCACCACCGACACGTTGCCCGGCGACCCGTTGTCACGGAGATCTGGGGGCACTGCATGGAGGGCATAGGACAAAAATCAGGTCGGCTTTGCTATATTATGCTATACTTCAACAGTGCTACTAGTAGCGTAGTGGAGGGTAAACATCGTTACTTTACTCACCGCAGACAGCGACCAGCGTTTACCCACCTATTTTTTTTACCTGAATACTAACACGACATAGTATTTCCATATTATTTTAGCAGTAATACCACATGACAAAGTATTACCATAGCATTTTAGCAGAACTACCACATGACAAAGTATTAATATAGTTATTTAAAAGTACTACCACATGGCATAGTATTAATATAGCACTTTAGCAGTAATACCACATGACATAGTATTAATATAGTACTTTAGCAGTAATACCACATGGCATAGTATTAATATAGTACTTTAAAAGTAATACCACATGACATAGTATTAATATAGTACTTTAGCAGTAATACCACACGGCATAGTATTAATATAGCACTTTAGCAGTAATACCACATGACATAGTATTAATATAGCCCTTTAGCAGTAATACCACATGACAAAGTATTACCATAGCATTTTAGCAGAACTACCACATGACAAAGTATTAATATAGTTATTTAAAAGTACTACCACATGGCATAGTATTAATATAGCACTTTAGCAGTAATACCACATGACATAGTATTAATATAGTACTTTAGCAGTAATACCACATGGCATAGTATTAATATAGTACTTTAAAAGTAATACCACATGACATAGTATTAATATAGTACTTTAGCAGTAATACCACACGGCATAGTATTAATATAGCACTTTAGCAGTAATACCACATGACATAGTATTAATATAGCCCTTTAGCAGTAATACCACATGACAAAGTATTACCATAGCATTTTAGCAGAACTACCACATGACAAAGTATTAATATAGTTATTTAAAAGTACTACCACATGGCATAGTATTAATATAGCACTTTAGCAGTAATACCACATGACATAGTATTAATATAGTACTTTAGCAGTAATACCACATGGCATAGTATTAATATAGTACTTTAAAAGTAATACCACATGACATAGTATTAATATAGTACTTTAGCAGTAATACCACACGGCATAGTATTAATATAGCACTTTAGCAGTAATACCACATGACATAGTATTAATATAGCCCTTTAGCAGTAATACCACATGACATAGTATTAATATAGCCCTTTAGCAGTAATACCACATGACATAATATTAATATAGTACTTTAGCAGTAATAGAACATGACATAGTATTACTGTAATATTTTAGCAGTACTACCACATTACATAGAATTAATATAGTACTTTAGCAATAATACCACATTACATAGTATTAATATAGTATTTTAGCAGTAATAGCACATTATATAGTATTAAAACACTGTGAGACACTGTGTTACCATATGACAAAGTGCTACCATAAACTACCATATAATTCAGTTCTACTACTTTTATGATTCAGTTATACTATTGATTCAGTACCACTACTACTACAGTAGTATTGTAGTATTCTACGCTAGGCTAGCTCACCGTTGACTTTGAGCTGGTACTTCTTCTGGGTGGTGCCAGCCTCGTTGGCGGCAGTGCAGACATACTCTCCGTTGTCCAGCTGAGACACCGATGCCAGGATGAGAAGGGTCCCATCCTTCATGATGGTCAGACCGGGCTCGTTCCCTGTCAGCTCCTGACCGTTACGAAACCACTTTATCACAGGGGTAGGAGTGCCTGAGGGGAAAAGAAAGAGGGAGAAAGAAAAGTGGTAAGATAAGTGAGCAAACATGGGCAAATTATATTTAGAACGTTTTTTTGTATATCCTGTAGACAACATCAATCAATAAAATGCATTTATAAAGCCCTTTTTACATCAGCTGATGTCACAGTTCTTATACAGAAACCCAGCCTAAAACCCCAAACAGCAAGCAATGCAGTTGTAGAAGTACAACATCCAGTCTATTGTATAAGGATGACTGAAGGGGCACCTTACTGGTTGACAGACACATTTTGTCTAATGGATGCTGTTGTGATTAGATGACTGTATAAAGCAGAGTTGGTTATCACCTTTGGCTGGGCAGGGGAAGGCGATGCGCTGGTTGGCTACTCTCTCCTGGTGGGGGCTGTTGAAGGGGGGCTCCAAGACATCGACCACAGGGGGAACTGAAGAGGGAGGTGACGGGGAAGAGGACACACCACATTAATGATAAGAACAACTGTGCATGGGCATATCCTTAACCTTTCAGTTTAGGTTTAGGACAAACAATATCTTAATCCTAAACCTAACTATGTTTGTAACCTAACTATGTTTGGATGCAGCATTGCAAAACCATGTTGGATTAAATGCGGAAGACACATTTCGGTTGAAT
The DNA here is from genome assembly GCA_030435695.1 of Brachymystax lenok tsinlingensis. Lineage (NCBI taxonomy): Eukaryota > Metazoa > Chordata > Actinopteri > Salmoniformes > Salmonidae > Brachymystax > Brachymystax lenok. Next base: position 40,417,933 of record CM059790.1, on the reverse strand, counting down.
GCATTCAATTGTGCTACTAACTAGGTGTCACCTTTCCCTTTAACTATTATTCTAAAGAATCTCCGGTGTGGCTTATAGAGGACTCAGTGACTCACCTTGCACCTGCAGCTGTACGTTGGCCTGGTCTCTTCCAGCGATGTTGGTGGCCAGGCAGGTGTAGGTCCCTTGATCACTCAGCCCCACTTGGCCTAAGGTCAGAGAGCCATCGGGGGAGGTCCTGTACTGTGTCCCGTCCAACACCAGGGCGGCGCCATCCTTCAGCCAGGCCAGGAAGGGCTGTGGAACCCCCCGTGCCACGCAGGGAAGATCCACAGGATTCCCCACCTGTACCTTCATCACCCTCGGGCCAGCCTGGATACTGGGGGGCACTGGAGAGGAGAGGAGAGGAGAGGAGACAGGCAGTCAGAGGAAACAGTCAGTCAGTGGAGAGAGAGAGTGAGACAGACAGGGGAGAAGACAGGCAGTCAGTGGAGAGAGACAGACAGGAGAGAAGACAGGCAGTCAGTGGAGAGAGACAGACAGGAGAGAAGACAGGCAGTCAGTGGTGAGAGACAGACAGGAGAAAATACAGGCAGTCATTGGAGAGAGACAGACAGGAGAGAAGACAGGCAGTCAATGGAGAGAGACAGACAGGAGAGAAGACAGGCAGTCAATGGAGAGAGACAGAGAGGAAAGAAGACAGGCAGACAGTGGAGAGACAGACAGGAGAGAAGACAGGCAGTCAGTGGTGAGAGACAGACAGGAGAGAAGACAGGCAGTCAGTGGTGAGAGACAGACAGGAGAAAAGACAGGCAGTCAATGGAGAGAGACAGACAGGAGAGAAGACAGGCAGTCAGTGGAGAGAGACAGACAGGAGAGAAGACAGGCAGTCAGTGGAGAGAGACAGACAGGAGAGAAGACAGGCAGTCAGTGGTGAGAGACAGACAGGAGAAAAGACAGGCAGTCAATGGAGAGCGACAGACAGGAGAGAAGACAGGCAGTCAGTGGAGAGAGACAGACAGGAGAGAAGACAGGCAGTCAGTGGTGAGAGACAGACAGGAGAAAAGACAGGCAGTCAATGGAGAGCGACAGACAGGAGAGAAGACAGGCAGTCAGTGGAGAGAGACAGACAGGAGAGAAGACAGGCAGTCAGTGGAGAGAGACAGACAGGAGAGAAGACAGGCAGTCAGTGGTGAGAGACAGACAGGAGAAAAGACAGGCAGTCAATGGAGAGCGACAGACAGGAGAGAAGACAGGCAGTCAATGGAGAGCGACAGACAGGAGAGAAGACAGGCAGTCAATGGAGAGCGACAGACAGGAGAGAAGACAGGCAGTCAATGGAGAGCGACAGACAGGAGAGAAGACAGGCAGTCATTGGAGAGAGACAGACAGGAGAGAAGACAGGCAGTCAATGGAGAGAGACAGACAGGAGAGAAGACAGGCAGTCAATGGAGAGAGACAGACAGGAAAGAAGACAGGCAGACAGTGGAGAGAGACAGACAGGAGAGAAGACAGGCAGTCAGTGGTGAGAGACAGACAGGAGAGAAGACAGGCAGTCAATGGAGAGCGACAGACAGGAGAGAAGACAGGCAGTCAGTGGTGAAAGACAGACAGGAGGGAAAACAGGCAGTCAGTGGAGAGAGACAGACAGGAGAGAAGACAGGCAGTCAGTGGAGAACAAGGATTATACAGTAAATTAGGTATTCCACCACTGAGCTATTTTCTTAACAAGCCACCATCCACATTATCAGTCACATTCTACTTTCCTCCATTGCTTTGCTGTCTCAGATAGATCTGAGCAGTCTAACAGTGCTATTTCCCAGTCTGTGGCTGTGGGTGTTTTTCTGTGTTTGGACAAAAAAGCGCAGTACGCCTCAGAACCCTCTCCGCCCCTACAGGTGATTATAATGTGCTATTCAGATGCCATTCAGATTGCTGCTGCAGGTTAATTGTAGTGTTCAGACGGCTTGAGTCATTTCCACCAACACTTCAAACAGTCCTGAGTGCCTGACTCAGTGTACTCATCTAGCCAACACTGTCATTTCACTTAATTTCCCTCTCCTCTCCTCTCTTCTCCCTCTCTTTCTGTCTGTCTGTTTACCCGTCTGTCTGTGTAGATGGAGTTTAAACACCCTTGCTGGTCTTGCCCAGGCCACTGAGCAATGTTAATGTGTCTGGGGCAGAGTGAGTAATGTTCAGTGCAGTGTTCTCACACATCAGCTATTTAACATCTAATGAGTGTGTCTGTGCTGCAACTGAGGACTGCAACTGAGGATTGCAACTGAGGACTGCAACTGAGGACTGCAACTGAGGAATTGAGGCTGTTCTAAGGGCAAAAGGGCGGGTTGCAACTCAATATTAGGAAAGTGTTCTTAATGTTTTGTACACAGTGTATATATCAATGCATTGGCGAGGGCACTAGAACAGTCTGCAGAACACGGCCTCACCCTACTGAACTCAGAAATCAAACGTCTACTGTTTGCTGATGATCTGGTGCTTCTGTCCCCAACCAAGGAGGGCCTACAGCAGCACCTAGATCTTCTGCACAGATCCTTTCAAACTTGGGCTCTGAAAGTGAATCTCAGTAAGACAAAAATAATGGTGTTCCAAAAATGGTTAAGTTGCCAGGACCACAAATACAAATTCCATCTAGACACCGTTGCCCTAGAACACAAAAACACTATACATACCTCAGCCTGAACATCAACACCACACGTAACTTCCACAAAGCTGTGAACGATCTGAGAGACAAGGCCAGAAAGGCCATCTACGCCATCAAAAGGAACACAAAACCTGACATCCCAATTAGGATCTGGCTAAAAATACTTCAATCAGCTATAGAACCCATTGCCCTCTATAGTTGTGAGGTCTGGGGTCCACTCACCAAACAATCATTTACAAAAAGGGACAAACACCCAATTGAGACTCTGCATGCAGAATTCTGAAAAAATATACATTGTGTACAATGCAAAACCCCAAACAATGCATGCAGAGCAGAATTAGGACTATACCCACTAGTTATCAACATCCAACATGGCCATGTGAGCATGTTTCCCATGCCAATAAAGACCCTTTGAAATGAGAGAGAGAGAGTGAGAGAGAGAGTGAGAGAGAGCGAGAGACAGAAAGACAGAGAGAGAGAGGGATTTTCATGCCACATCCGGCAGGACAGTTTATTGTTCTGACCGATTTCCTTTTATGAAAGGGTCTAGTTAAACTGGGTCTAGGTATGTGTTCAGTTGAAGTTTTAATAGAGCTTCCTCCCCTATCCCGATGAACTTAACATGTACACATGAAACTACTGAGACATGTTACACACTGTTAGAATATTGTTACGTGGAAAGGGGTATTCTGCCTGCAGCTATACGATGTACATGTACACATTCATTCCATGTGCTATCGTTGTAGTGTTGACCGTTACCGAGGACACTGAGGAGAATGTTCTGGGTGAAGTTGCCTGCGATGTTAGAGGCCACACACACGTACAGACCACTGTCTGACACCCGGCTCTCCAGGATCTTCATGGAACCAGAGGGCAGCTGGGTGTGTCTGGGAGAGGAATCACGCAAACACAAATGTAAATACCCATCAAGTAAACTGAACACGCACTCAGGGATACATACAGTGCATTCGGAAAGTATTCAGATTGCTTGACTTTTTCCACATTTTGTTACATTACAGCCTTATTCTAAAATGGATTAAAAAAAATTGTTCCTCATCAATCTACACACAATACCCCATAATGACATCACAGTACCCCATAATGACATCACAATACCCCATAATGAGGATCTGAATAGGCTACCTGCCAGGGCGGCAGGTAGCCTAGTGGTTAGAGCGTTGGACTTGTAACCGGAGGGTTGCAAGTTTGAATCCCCGAGCTGACAAGGTAAAAATCTGTCGTTCTGCCCCTGAACAAGGCAGTTAACCTACTGTTCCCCGGGCGCCGAAGACGTGGATGTCGATTAAGGCAGCCCCCCGCACCTCTCTGATTCAGAGGGGTTGGGTTAAATGCAGAAGACACATTTCAGTTGAAGGCATTCGGTTGTACAACTGACTAATAATGGTGACTTTGACTTTGACATCACAATACCCCATAATGACAACGCAAAACCTTGTTTAGCCATTTTTGCAAATGGAATATCACATTTACATAAGTATTCAGACCCTTTATTCAGTACTTTGTTGAAGCACCTTTGGCAGCGATTACAGCATCAAGTCTTTTTGGGTATGACGCTACAAGCTTGGCACACCTGTATTTGGGGAGTTTCTCCCATTCTTCTCTGCAGATCCTCTCAACCTCTGTGAGGTTGGATGGGGAACGTCGCTGCACAGCTATTTTCAGGTCTCTCCAGAGATGTTTCGATTGGGTTCAAGTCCGGGCTCTGGCTGGGCCACTCAAGGACATTCAGAGATTTGTCCCGAAGCCAGTCCTGCATTGTCTTGGCTGTATGCTTAGGGTTGTTGTCCTGTTGGAAGGTGAACCTTCGCCCCTGTCTGAGGTTTTCAGGAGAAGGTTTTCATCTCTGTACTTTGCTCCATTCATCTTTCCCTCGATCCTGATTAGTCTCCCAGTCCCTGCCGCTGAAAAACATCCCCACAGCATGCTTCACCGTAAGGATCGTGACAGGTTTCCTCCAGACGTGACGCTTGGCATTCAGGCCAAAGAGTTCAAACTAGAGAATCTTGTTTCTCATGGTGAAATAAAGGTGAAATAAAAAATGTCCTTTATCTGCCTTTTGGCAAACTCCAAGTGGGCTGTCATGTGCCTTTTCCTGAGGAGTGGCCACTCTACCATAAAGGCTTGATTGGTGGAGTGCTGCATAGATGGTTGTCCTTCTGGAAGGTTCTCCCATCTCCACAGAGGAACTCTGGAGCTCTGCCAGAGTGACCATCAGGTTCTTGGTCACCTCCCTGACCAAGGCCCTTATCCTCTGATTGCTCAGTTTGGCCGAGGGGCCAGCTCTATGAAGAGTCTTGTTGGTTCCAAACATTTTCCATTTAACCCTTGTGCTTTGCTGAAAAAAAATTACGCCCATTGTGATATGGGTCAGATTGACCGGCACAGTTTAAACACACTCAAGTAAAAACAGTCAAAACTTTATTTTGTCTTGTCAGACCTTTCAGAAAGAAGAAATACAATAACTATTTGTTAAACATATTTCCTTTCTCACAAACAAGCATTTTCTGTTTGGAGCTCATTATGAGTGTCTGTGTCAGAGATCTGCTAAAAACCATTTTTGCTTTGTCATTATGGGGTATTGTGTGTAGATTGAGGAGGGGGAAAAATTAATGAATCCATTATAGAATAAGGCTGTAATGTAACAAAATGTGGAAAAGGTCAAGGGTTCTGAATACTTTCCGAATGCACTGTACACATACACACACATTGACACACAATGACACACAGCCCTTGAATTGAAAACTTTTTGATACACATCAACCACAGTGATACAGCAACCATACAGTCAGCCATGTTGATTCGAGCCTAGTCCAAGACATGTCATGACATGGGTGAATTCCAGGTCGAGAGGAGAGCAGAGACACTGTATGTGTGTGTGTGCGCGTGTGTCTGTGTGCGTGCACGTGTGTGTTACCTGGGTGAGAAGGGGGAGATGAGCTGTTTCTCCTTGGCCCAGGCGATGATTGGAGGGGGGAGACTCTGGACCTCACAGGGCAGGGTCACATCCTTTCCCTTGATGACAGACACCTCCAGGGCCCCACCGTTGCTCCCCACCCCTCCAGAGACCCCGCTCTGCCTGGGACGCACTGAACAGACAGAGAGAGAGAGAGAGAGAGAGAGAGAGAGAGAGAGAGAGAGAGAGAGAGAGAGAGAGAGGTGAGTAGGTCATAAGACATCATAAGTCACATCAAATACAAGACATGGCATTACAAATACCCAGCTCACTGTGAAACAATGAATATGAATAAGAAGGAAATGCAGAGGGCCTGTTAACTGTCTCTTGCCATAGAGAGTTAAGAGCCCCTCAGAGGCCTTACCTACCGTAGACAGTGAGCTGGACCTTCTTGGACCTGTAGCCTGCTGCGTTGGTTGCGGTGCAGACAAACTCCCCAGACTCTTCCCCGGTGGGGGAAGTGATGTGGAGGCTGCCATCAGACCCCAGAGAGAAGGACAGACCACCCACGTTCAACAGCTCCCCTCGCTATGGAGAGACGGAGTCATACAGGGCAGGGGTTAGATATCAGAGGGCATCTCTCTCACTTTAGTAACTTACTTTATTGACATTGAAAGCGTGCGAGAGAATGGGAGTATGAGGAACGGGTGGTGTGTGCATGTGTGTGTGTGTTCGAGTGTGGAGATTCAAAAGGTAACGCTTTCCCTCTCTAGACAACGCTATACCATAGAGAGGACTAAATGTGATCATTACGCATCAATGATACTTTGCTTCCCAACATATACTGTAGGAATAACATTAGACTGACTCATTCCATTTATATGACTGAAGGCCAATAAATGTGACCTTAATGTCTACTAACATCTGTCTCAAAAACAATCAAGCACGAGGGAAGAGGGGGGTCCTTTGTGAGTTGGCCTGGTGGAGAACGCAGGGTGATGGAATCAGAGAGAACAGGAGCAGAGCAGCTGGTGCAGAACTTATCAGATTCAGGTTTCATATGCCTCTGAAGCCCCATACACTTTAACAGCATATCTTTTGCTAGTCCCTGAAACCAGTGTGCATGATGAGAAAAACTGAACCACACACACACACACACGTGCACACACGCACCCACACTCACGCCCACGCATACGCGCACACACAGTCACACACACTCACACATGCACACACACACAGTCAAAGGCCTGTTACTGTCTTCAGCCATTGTCTTCCCAGAATCCACTACTGGGAAAGTGATTGGTCTAGAAAGAAATAACAGTCCACAGGTGTGTGGAGGAACATCACTGCTCTAAGGACACGTCTCATGTTTTGTTGGTCCAACACAGTGCAGCACAACCCAACACAGCCTGGCTCTACCCAACACAGTCTGACTCTACCCAATGCAGCCTGACTCTACCCAACACAGCCTGACTCTACCCAACACAGTGTAACACATCCAACACAGCCTGACTCAACCCAACACAGCCTGACTCAACCCAACACAGCCTGACCCAACCCAACGCAGCCTGACTCAACCCAACACAGCCTGACTCAACCCAACGCAGCCTGACTCAACCCAATGCAGCCTGACTCAACCCAACACAGCCTGACTCAACCCAACATACCCTGACTCAACCCAACGCAGTCTGACCCAACCCAACGCAGCCTGACTCAACCCAACACAGCCTGACTCAACCCAACCCAACGCAGCCTGACTCAACCCAACCCAACGCAGCCTGACTCAACCCAACCCAACACAGCCTAACTCAACTCAACCCAACACAGCCTAACTCAACCCAACACAGCCTGACTCAACCCAATGCAGCCTGACCCAACCCAACGCAGTCTGACCCAACCCAACGCAGCCTGACTCAACCCAATGCAGCCTGACTCAACCCAATGCAGCCTGACTCAACCCAACGCAGCCTGACTCAACCCAACGCAGCCTGACTCAACCCAACACAGCCTGACTCAACCCAACACAGCCTGACTCAACCCAACGCAGCCTGACTCAACCCAACGCAGCCTGACTCAACCCAACCCAACACAGCCTGACTCAACCCAACACAGTGCAACACAACCCAACGCAGTGCAACACAACCCAACACAGCAGATCAGTCCAACTGTTTAGGACAGAGCAGGCCTTTTAGCAGGCGTTCAGGGCTTGAACCACCTAGTTTATAATTACAAATATAATTACCGCAAGAAGCCTAAACAGATATGTTTGACTAAAACATAATAATTTCAAAACTTGCTTACATTTGTATACGATCACGTGTCTCTCTTCTATGTGTGGGAATACTTGGGAACAGATTTTCAAAATTCAAATCACTTGGAGCTGATTTCCTGGTGTTTTTACAGTCTTTTATGTTCAACAATGAACAAAACAATGACCAATTGTACTATTTTTTGGGGGGGACAAATGAAACCCCCCGCGAGCCAAATGAAACCGCCCGCGGGCCGAATGAAACCAAGATCAACTTTCTAATGGGAGATAATGTCTTTATTCCACACAGCCTCTAGCTTCACACAGCCTCTAGCTCCACACAGCCTCTAGCTCCACACAGCCTCTAGCTCCACACAGCCTCTAGCTCCACACAGCCTCTAGCTTCACACAGCCTCTAGCTTCACACAGCCTCTAGCTCCACACAGCCTCTAGCTCCACACGGCCTCTAGCTTCACACGGCCTCTAGCTTCACACGGCCTCTAGCTTCACACAGCCTCTAGCTCCACACAGCCTCTAGCTTCACACTTCCCCTTCAAACCCCCACCCCCTCATTCCCACACAGCATAATGCCATACACACCATATGTGCAACTATAAGTGCATGTCCAGTTCCAGAACAGATAGCCTTTTTCCTATTAGTGTAATGTATTCTGTCATAAGTTCCCATGTTTTTTATTTTATTTAACCTTTATTTAACTAGGCAAGTCAGTTAAGAACAAATTCTTATTTACAATGACAGCCAAACCCTTCTGTCCTGGTTCTGGTTATAAGTACTGTACCAGGAATCCAGACTTACAGATTGATTGATTGATTGATTGAATTTATTATACTTTTTTTTTTTATCCATACATAAGGGCACTCCAGCCGGTGACGCCTCCAAATACAATCGAAGAAAATCATCAAGGAAAACACAAAAGCTTATTTCCATTGTGCTGCTTTGAAGGAGGAAGGGGGAACGTAGCAAGATTAGGCGGCAATAGTAATGGCAACAGACAATGACAGACAAAACTTGTTTGATTCATAACATGAGATAATTAGTACAAATCCCTTTCCTAATAAACAACTATGGACAGGTGCATGTCCCTTGTCTAACATACCGTTAATATATAAAACAATCAGTACCTAATATATATGAGACAATCACAATATGATAAACAACATGCACCAAAAGGCAAACCATATGCTATCTCGGGCATTTCATTCTCATCCATGTGCTATAATCTTACAACTCACTTTTGAGACATGCTACTATTTAGCCAAGTTCCAAATTCTTCTGAGGACTATTCCAAAGAATGGCAGCTGAGTATAAAAATGCTTCTTTCTCCATACCACTTTAAAATCTAAAAGGAACAGCGTCAGTTTCACTCCTTCTAGTTGAATAGTTATGGTTATCCCTTACTAAGGTAAATTAGCTACATAGGTACCTGGAGACCATACTGTGGACTATCTGATGTACAAGACACAATTTAATCTGAGTTATTCTTTCCTCCACTTTGAACCATCTAAGGATTTCAAAGCGGGAATGGTCAAGATGCGTAAGTGCTGGAAGTTTAAGAATAATCCTGACTAATTTGTTCTGAGATGTCTGCAATTTATTTTGTATTATCTTGGGGGCACTATTGTACCAGGAAGAGCATGCATAGACAAAGTGACACTGAACAAGAGCCCCTGTCAATGCCCCCATTGCATTCTTATCCAGATATTTGAAGGTTCTTGACAGAAACCTAATTTTACTTTGGTTCACTATGGAGATAACATTTTGTGCCATGCTCTCCCCTGTCAGATGGTTATCTAGCACATATCCAAGATAATTAAAATAGTATTTTGCTGTGACTACTATGTCACCTACTACCACCTTAAAATCTGTGGATTTCCTCAGTTTCACTTTGGACCCGAACAAGATGGACTCTGTTTTTCCAAGGTGAAGAGACAGCTTCTTGTCATTTGGCATTTACTGACATTCAGAAGTTCATCACTGAGGGCTTTGTCAACCACATTTTTGTCTTTGTGGGAAACCAACAGTGCAGAATCGTCTGCATAGAGGAAAAGGTCACATGTACAGGCAGATTTCAGATCATTTATATGCAATAGAAAGAAAAGTGGACCCAGCACACTCCCTTGGGGTACCCCACAGTTCAACATTTTGGGTTTAGATAGGGTCCCATCCACATCCACCATCTGTTTCTTCCTTGCAGATAGGAGCTAACCCATTTTACTGCTAAGTAATTAAAGCCCATGATTGATTAACAGAATCGAATGATCCACTGTATCAAACATCTTTTGGAGATCTAACATAACCATACCCCACAATTTCCCTCCGTCTACTTCCTTCCTATCTACATAGGCGTACAGAGGCCCATTATCAGCAACCATCAAAGTCACCATTATTAGTCAGTTGTACAACCGAATGCCTTCAACCGAAATGTTTCTTCCGCATTTAACCCAACCCCCTCTGAATCAGAGAGGTGCGGGGGGCTGCCTTAATCGACATCCACGTCTTCGGCGCCTGGGGAACAGTGGGTTAACTGCCTTGTTCAGGGGCAGAACGACAGATTTTTTCCTTGTCAGCTCGGGGATTTGAACTTGTAACCCTCCGGTAACCCTCCGGTTACAAGTCCAACGCTCTAACCACTAGGCTACCTGCTACCACTAGGCTACCTTCCTTATGTGGGCAGTTAGATATAGTAGTGTTGGTGGACTGGGATTTTCTAAATCCAGATTGGAGCTCATATAATAGGTTATGTAAGGAAATATAACTGTCAATAGATGTACAGAAACACACAGCAGTCTGCCTTTTATGAGAGGAACAAAACAAAAACAAATGAATTAATTGCACATCCATTTCTCTCTCTCTCTCTCTCTCTCTCTCTCTCTCTCTCTCTCTCTCTCTCTCTCTCTCTCTCTCTCTCTCTCTCTCTCTCTCTCTCTCTCTCTCTCTCTCTCTCTCTCTCTCTCTCTCTCTCTCTCTCCATCTGTCACTCTCTGACAATCACTCTCTGCATTTTCTGCATTTTCATATTAAATCCCACTCTCTCTCTTTTGTCGTCAGAAACTCTATCTTTCTCTGGCAGTTATCCCCCTTGTCTTTCCTTCTATCCTCACCTCTTGCTTTTCTCTTCCTCTCTCTGAAAGTAGGTTGAGAGAATGGAGGATGTAGGCTGAAGCTGACAGATGGACAGGAACAGTAAAACAAAAGAGTGTGTTACAGTGCAACTCAACTGGTGTTACCTGGATACACTTGCCCCAAACCCAGTGAGATGGAGGACAGTCGTCAAAAACCAAGTACTACAGACCTTGGACCAGGTGATGTCGGGCGTGGGCACTCCGTCGGCACGACAGGGTAGGGAGATGGGGGTGCCCTCTATGGTACTGAAGACCTGAGGGCCATGTTGGATGGTAGGCATCACTGGTGAGGGGAGAGGAGAGGGGGACATTAAGTTAGACCAGTGAACCTGTGTGTGTGTGTGCAGTATGTTGTGTCTCTGTGCCGTCTGGATGGTGGACACAGTGTTTGGCTGACACACATAAAGGTATCCCTCTCTTCTCTTTCAGGGTGTAGTGGTCTAAGGCACTGCATCTCAGTGCTAGAGGTGTCACTACAGACACTCTGGTTCGAATCCAGGCTGTATCACAACCGGCCGTTGGGTTTGGCCGATGTAGGCCGTCATTGTAAATACGAATTTGTTCTCAACTGACTTTCCTAGTTAAATAAAGGTTAAATAAATTAAATTAAATACAAAATCTCTCCCTCGCTCCCTCTATCTGTTTTATCAATAGGCTCTGGGACATCTGGGGAAGATATTAACGCCGGAAACTTGGAGCAGCTACAGAGACTAACTCACAGTTTAACATCACAATTAGTTATTTAACTCATGATGACTTTACACGTTCTCACGCTCTCATGTAACATGTAGACAAAACACACTTTTTGGACATTGTCTACTGGAAGTGTAATGCCCACTAATGCACAGTCCTGCTAGTCTGCGCCTGTGGTTGTTCTCTGAGAAAAGTTAGAAGGAAATGTCTACAGAAACATATGAGGATATAGCAATGAGCTAATTTCAACCTTTCAAAGAGCATTTCAACACGCCATGACCCATTCCCATTTATGAAGGTAGAATTGTAGAAGCACCACCGAAACTGGTTCCAATAAAGAATGAGAACATATTTTTCCCTCTTCCTGTTCCAAACCCTTCCAAACTGTGCCACTCTCAACAGCTGTTCCTGGTTTTTATGCAAGCTCAGACAGTTATATTAATGAAGTAAGAACAGAGAGAGAGAGAGAGAGAGAGAGAGAGAGAGAGAGAGAGAGAGAGAGAGAGAGAACAGAGAGAGAAAGAAAGAACAGAGAGAGAGACAGAGATGGAGAGAGAGAAAAGAGAGAGAACAGAGAGAACAGAGAGAGAAAGAGTATAGAGAGAGAGAAGAGAGAGAACAGAGAAAGAGAGAGAGGGAACAGAGAGAGAGAGAGCGAGAGAGAGAGAGAGAGAGAGAGAGAGAGAGAGAGAGAGAGAGAGAGAGAGAGAGAGAGAGAGAGAGAGAGAGAGAGAGTGAGAGAGAGGCAGGAGAATAAAGGTTCATTGTGTGTGGAGTCAGACAGCCCACAGAGAAGATGAGAACATTATGGAGGATTATGGAACGACTCCAATACAGTCTTAACGACAGTAGATATACAGTGGAAACAACAGAGTGGTCCCACAGAAGATTTACAGTATAACTGTTTAGTAGAAGTTAACCATGGCTTTAACTGTTGACCATAGTTTTACTGTCCTCACTGTTACAGTGGTCTTACCATAGATTCAGACTGTGGTTATGTGATCCTAGTACAAATCAAATCAAATACAACAAGTGTAGACCTTACCACAAAATGCTTACTTAAAAAAATAACACGGTAAAATACAAATAACGAGGCTGTATACAAGAATCACCAGTACCAGTCAATGTGGATGGTACGGGATGTTGCTACAATGGGTATACAGTAGTCTGGTCTGACTAGCATAATATTTACCAACTGCAGTTGCTACAGTGGTCATGCTGTGGGCGTATTGTAGATGTTAACCATGGTATTGTGGTCTTACTGTGGTCGTATTGTAGATGTTAACCATGGTATTGTGGTCTTACTGTGGTCGTATTGTAGATGTTAACCATGGTATTGTGGTCATGCTGTGGGCGTATAGTAGATGTTAACCATGGTATTGCGGTCTTACTGTGGTCGTATAGTAGATGTTAACCACGGTATTGTGGTCTTACTGTGGTCGTATTGTAGATGTTAACCATGGTATTGTGGTCATGCTGTGGTCGTATAGTAGATGTTAACCATGGTATTGTGGTCTTACTGTGGTCGTATAGTAGATGTTAACCATGGTATTGTGGTCTTACTGTGGTCGTATAGTAGATGTTAACCATGGTATTGTGGTCATGCTGTGGTCGTATTGTAGATGTTAACCATGGTATTGTGGTCATGCTGTGGTCGTATTGTAGATGTTAACCATGGTATTGTGGTCATGCTGTGGGCGTATAGTAGATGTTAACCACGGTATTGTGGTCTTACTGTGGTCGTATTGTAGATGTTAACCATGGTATTGTGGTCATGCTGTGGTCGTATAGTAGATGTTAACCATGGTATTGTGGTCTTACTGTGGTCGTATAGTAGATGTTAACCATGGTATTGTGGTCTTACTGTGGTCGTATAGTAGATGTTAACCATGGTATTGTGGTCATGCTGTGGTCGTATTGTAGATGTTAACCATGGTATTGTGGTCATGCAGTGGTCGTATTGTAGATGTTAACCATGGTATTGTGGTCATGCTGTGGTCGTATAGTAGATGTTAACCACGGTATTGTGGACTTGCTGTGGTCGTATAGTAGATGTTAACCATGGTATTGTGGTCATGCTGTGGTCGTATAGTAGATGTTAACCACGGTATTGTGGTCTTGCTGTGGTCGTATAGTAGATGTTAACCATGGTATTGTGGTCTTACTGTGGTCTAGATGTTAACCACGGTATTGTGGTCATGCTGTGGTCGTATAGTAGATGTTAACCATGGTATTGTGGTCTTACTGTGGTCGTATAGTAGATGTTAACCATGGTATTGTGGTCATGCTGTGGGCGTATAGTAGATGTTAACCATGGTATTGTGGTCATGCTGTGGTTGTATAGTAGATGTTAACCATGGTATTGTGGTCATGCTGTGGGCGTATAGTAGATGTTAACCATGGTATTGTGGTCATGCTGTGGTCGTATAGTAGATGTTAACCATGGTATTGTGGTCTTACTGTGGTCGTATAGTAGATGTTAACCATGGTATTGTGGTCTTACTGTGGTTATAGTAGATGTTAACCATGGTATTGTGGTCATGCTGTGGTCGTATAGTAGATGTTAACCATGGTATTGTGGTCATGCTGTGGTCGTATAGTAGATGTTAACCATGGTATTGTGGTCATGCTGTGGTCGTATAGTAGATGTTAACCATGGTATTGTGGTCATGCTGTGGTCGTATAGTAGATGTTAACCATGGTATTGTGGTCATGCTGTGGTCGTATAGTAGATGTTAACCACGGTATTGTGGTCTTGCTGTGGTCGTATAGTAGATGTTAACCATGGTATTGTGGTCTTACTGTGGTCGTATAGTAGATGTTAACCACGGTATTGTGGTCATGCTGTGGTCGTATAGTAGATGTTAACCATGGTATTGTGGTCTTACTGTGGTCGTATAGTAGATGTTAACCATGGTATTGTGGTCATGCTGTGGGCGTATAGTAGATGTTAACCATGGTATTGTGGTCATGCTGTGGTTGTATAGTAGATGTTAACCATGGTATTGTGGTCATGCTGTGGGCGTATAGTAAATGTTAACCATGGTACTGTGGTCATGCTGTGGGCGTATTGTAGATGTTAACCATGGTATTGTGGTCTTGCTGTGGTCGTATAGTAGATGTTAACCATGGTACTGTGGTCATGCTGTGGGCGTATTGTAGATGTTAACCATGGTATTGTGGTCTTGCTGTGGTCGTATAGTAGATGTTAAACATGGTATTGTGGTCATGCTGTGGGCGTATAGTAGATGTTAACCATGGTATTGTGGTCTTACTGTGGTCGTATAGTAGATGTTAACCATGGTATTGTGGTCTTACTGTGGTCGTATAGTAGATGTTAACCATGGTATTGTGGTCATGCTGTGGTCGTATTGTAGATGTTAACCATGGTATTGTGGTCATGCTGTGGTCGTATTGTAGATGTTAACCATGGTATTGTGGTCATGCTGTGGTCGTATAGTAGATGTTAACCACGGTATTGTGGTCTTGCTGTGGTCGTATAGTAGATGTTAACCATGGTATTGTGGTCATGCTGTGGTCGTATAGTAGATGTTAACCACGGTATTGTGGTCTTGCTGTGGTCGTATAGTAGATGTTAACCATGGTATTGTGGTCTTACTGTGGTCGTATAGTAGATGTTAACCATGGTATTGTGGTCATGCTGTGGTCGTATAGTAGATGTTAACCATGGTATTGTGGTCTTACTGTGGTCGTATAGTAGATGTTAACCATGGTATTGTGGTCTTACTGTGGTCGTATAGTAGATGTTAACCATGGTATTGTGGTCATGCTGTGGTCGTATAGTAGATGTTAACCATGGTATTGTGGTCATGCTGTGGTCGTATAGTAGATGTTAACCATGGTATTGTGGTCATGCTGTGGGCGTATAGTAAATGTTAACCATGGTACTGTGGTCATGCTGTGGGCGTATAGTAGATGTTAACCATGGTATTGTGGTCATGCTGTGGTCGTATAGTAGATGTTAACCATGGTATTGTGGTCATGCTGTGGGCGTATAGTAGATGTTAACCATGGTATTGTGGTCTTACTGTGGTCGTATAGTAGATGTTAACCATGGTATTGTGGTCATGCTGTGGGCGTATAGTAGATGTTAACCATGGTATTGTGGTCTTACTGTGGTCGTATAGTAGATGTTAACCATGGTATTGTGGTCATGCTGTGGTCGTATAGTAGATGTTAACCATGGTATTGTGGTCTTACTGTGGTCGTATAGTAGATGTTAACCATGGTATTGTGGTCTTACTGTGGTCGTATAGTAGATGTTAACCATGGTATTGTGGTCTTACTGTGGTCGTATTGTAGATGTTAACCATGGTATTGTGGTCATGCTGTGGTCGTATAGTAGATGTTAACCATGGTATTGTGGTCATGCTGTGGTCGTATAGTAGATGTTAACCATGGTATTGTGGTCATGCTGTGGTCGTATAGTAGATGTTAACCATGGTATTGTGGTCTTACTGTGGTCGTATAGTAGATGTTAACCATGTTATTGTGGTCTTACTGTGGTCGTGAGTAGATGTTAACCATGGTATTGTGGTCATGCTGTGGTCGTATAGTAGATGTTAACCATGGTATTGTGGTCTTACTGTGGTCGTATAGTAGATGTTAACCATGGTATTGTGGTCATGCTGTGGTCGTATAGTAGATGTTAACCATGGTATTGTGGTCATGCTGTGGGCGTATAGTAGATGTTAACCATGGTATTGTGGTCTTACTGTGGTCGTATAGTAGATGTTAACCATGGTATTGTGGTCTTACTGTGGTCGTATAGTAGATGTTAACCATGGTATTGTGGTCATGCTGTGGTCGT
This sequence comes from Brachymystax lenok tsinlingensis, assembly GCA_030435695.1. Classification (NCBI taxonomy): domain Eukaryota; kingdom Metazoa; phylum Chordata; class Actinopteri; order Salmoniformes; family Salmonidae; genus Brachymystax; species Brachymystax lenok. The sequence goes on along the minus strand of CM059790.1, from coordinate 40,401,463 downwards.
ATAGTAGATGTTAACCATGGTATTGTGGTCTTACTGTGGTCGTATAGTAGATGTTAACCATGGTATTGTGGTCATGCTGTGGGCGTATAGTAGATGTTAACCATGGTATTGTGGTCTTACTGTGGTCGTATAGTAGATGTTAACCATGGTATTGTGGTCTTACTGTGGTCGTATAGTAGATGTTAACCATGGTATTGTGGTCATGCTGTGGTCGTATAGTAGATGTTAACCATGGTATTGTGGTCTTACTGTGGTCGTATAGTAGATGTTAACCATGGTATTGTGGTCATGCTGTGGGCGTATAGTAGATGTTAACCATGGTATTGTGGTCTTACTGTGGTCGTATAGTAGATGTTAACCATGGTATTGTGGTCTTACTGTGGTCGTATAGTAGATGTTAACCATGGTATTGTGGTCATGCTGTGGTCGTATAGTAGATGTTAACCACGGTATTGTGGTCTTACTGTGGTCGTATAGTAGATGTTAACCATGGTATTGTGGTCATGCTGTGGGCGTATAGTAGATGTTAACCATGGTATTGTGGTCATGCTGTGGGCGTATAGTAGATGTTAGCCATGGTATTGTGGTCTTACTATGGTCGTATAGTAGATGTTAACCATGGTATTGTGGTCATGCTGTGGTCGTATAGTAGATGTTAACCATGGTATTGTGGTCTTACTGTGGTCGTATAGTAGATGTTAACCATGGTATTGTGGTCATGCTGTGGGCGTATAGTAGATGTTAACCATGGTATTGTGGTCTTACTGTGGGCGTATAGTAGATGTTAACCATGGTATTGTGGTCATGCTGTGGTCGTATTGTAGATGTTAACCATGGTATTGTGGTCTTGCTGTGGTCGTATATAGTAGATGTTAACCATGGTATTGTGGTCATGCTGTGGGCGTATAGTAGATGTTAACCATGGTATTGTGGTCTTACTGTGGTCGTATAGTAGATGTTAACCATGGTATTGTGGTCTTACTGTGGTCGTATAGTAGATGTTAACCATGGTATTGTGGTCATGCTGTGGTCGTATAGTAGATGTTAACCATGGTATTGTGGTCTTACTGTGGTCGTATAGTAGATGTTAACCATGGTATTGTGGTCATGCTGTGGTCGTATAGTAGATGTTAACCATGGTATTGTGGTCTTACTGTGGTCGTATAGTAGATGTTAACCATGGTATTGTGGTCATGCTGTGGTCGTATAGTAGATGTTAACCATGGTATTGTGGTCTTACTGTGGTCGTATAGTAGATGTTAACCATGGTATTGTGGTCATGCTGTGGGCGTATAGTAGATGTTAACCATGGTATTGTGGTCTTACTGTGGGCGTAGTAGATGTTAACCATGGTATTGTGGTCTTACTGTGGTCGTATAGTAGATGTTAACCATGGTATTGTGGTCTTACTGTGGTCGTATAGTAGATGTTAACCATGGTATTGTGGTCTTACTGTGGGCGTATAGTAGATGTTAACCATGGTATTGTGGTCTTACTGTGGTCGTATAGTAGATGTTAGCCATGGTATTGTGGTCTTACTGTGGTCGTATTGTAGATGTTAACCATGGTATTGTGGTCATGCTGTGGGCGTATAGTAGATGTTAACCATGGTATTGTGGTCTTACTGTGGTCGTATAGTAGATGTTAACCATGGTATTGTGGTCATGCTGTGGTCGTATAGTAGATGTTAACCATGGTATTGTGGTCGTATAGTAGATGTTAACCATGGTATTGTGGTCTTACTGTAGATGTTAGCCATGGTATATGTGGTTAACCTAGTAGATGTTAGCCATGGTATTGTGGTCTTACTGTGGTCGTATGGTAGATGTTAACCATGGTATTGTGGTCATGCTGTGGTCGTATAGTAGATGTTAACCATGGTGTTGTGGTCTAACTGTGGTCGTATAGTAGATGTTAACCATGGTATTGTGGTCATGCTGTGGGCATATAGTAGATGTTAACCATGGTATTGTGGTCTTACTGTGGGCGTATAGTAGATGTTAACCATGGTATTGTGGTCTTACTGTGGTCGTATAGTAGATGTTAACCATGGTATTGTGGTCTTACTGTGGTCTAGTAGGTAGATGTTAACCATGGTATTGTGGTCTTACTGTGGGCGTATAGTAGATGTTAGCCATGGTATTGTGGTCTTACTGTGGTCGTATTGTAGATGTTAGCCATGGTATTGTGGTCTTACTGTGGTCGTATTGTAGATGTTAACCATGGTATTGTGGTCATGCTGTGGGCGTCTAGTAGATGTAAACCACGGTATAGTGGTCTTACTGTGGTCGTATAGTAGATGTTAACCATGGTATTGTGGTCATGCTGTGGTCGTATAGTAGATGTTAACCATGGTATTGTGGTCATGCTGTGGTCGTATTGTAGATGTTAACCACGGTATTGTGGTCTTACTGTTGTCGTACAGTAGATGTTAGCCATGGTATTATGGTCTTACTGTGGTCGTATAGTAAATGTTAGCCATAGTATTGTGGTCATGCTGTGGGCGTATAGTAGATGTTAACCATGGTATTGTGGTCTTACTGTGGTCGTATAGTAGATGTTAACCATGGTATTGTGGTCATGCTGTGGGCGTAGAGTAGATGTTAACCATGGTATTGTGGTCACGCTGTGGTCGTATAGTAGATGTTAACCATGGTATTGTGGTCACGCTGTGGTCGTATAGTCGATGTTAACCATGGTATTGTGGTCATGCTGTGGTCGTATAGTAGATGTTAGATGTTAACCATGGTATTGTGGTCTTACTGTGGGCGTATAGTAGATGTTAGCCATGGTATTGTGGTCTTACTGTGGTCGTATTGTAGATGTTAGCCATGGTATTGTGGTCTTACTGTGGTCGTATTGTAGATGTTAACCATGGTATTGTGGTCATGCTGTGGGCGTCTAGTAGATGTAAACCACGGTATAGTGGTCTTACTGTGGTCGTATAGTAGATGTTAACCATGGTATTGTGGTCATGCTGTGGTCGTATAGTAGATGTTAACCATGGTATTGTGGTCATGCTGTGGTCGTATTGTAGATGTTAACCACGGTATTGTGGTCTTACTGTTGTCGTACAGTAGATGTTAGCCATGGTATTATGGTCTTACTGTGGTCGTATAGTAAATGTTAGCCATAGTATTGTGGTCATGCTGTGGGCGTATAGTAGATGTTAACCATGGTATTGTGGTCTTACTGTGGTCGTATAGTAGATGTTAACCATGGTATTGTGGTCATGCTGTGGGCGTAGAGTAGATGTTAACCATGGTATTGTGGTCACGCTGTGGTCGTATAGTAGATGTTAACCATGGTATTGTGGTCACGCTGTGGTCGTATAGTCGATGTTAACCATGGTATTGTGGTCATGCTGTGGTCGTATAGTAGATGTTAGATGTTAACCATGGTATTGTGGTCAGGCTGTGGGCGTATAGTAGATGTTAACCATGGTATTGTGGTCTTACTGTTGTCGTATTGTAGATGTTAGCCATGGTATTGTGGTCTTACTGTGGTCGTACTGTAGATGTTAACCATGGTATTGTGGTCATGCTGTGGGCGTATAGTAGATGTTAACCATGGTATTGTGGTCATGCTGTGGGCATATAGTAGATGTTAACCATGGTATTGTGGTCTTACTGTGGGCGTATAGTAGATGTTAACCATGGTATTGTGGTCTTACTGTGGTCGTATAGTAGATGTTAACCATGGTATTGTGGTCTTACTGTGGTCGTATAGTAGATGTTAACCATGGTATTGTGGTCTTACTGTGGGCGTATAGTAGATGTTAGCCATGGTATTGTGGTCTTACTGTGGTCGTATTGTAGATGTTAGCCATGGTATTGTGGTCTTACTGTGGTCGTATTGTAGATGTTAACCATGGTATTGTGGTCATGCTGTGGGCGTCTAGTAGATGTAAACCACGGTATAGTGGTCTTACTGTGGTCGTATAGTAGATGTTAACCATGGTATTGTGGTCATGCTGTGGTCGTATAGTAGATGTTAACCATGGTATTGTGGTCATGCTGTGGTCGTATTGTAGATGTTAACCACGGTATTGTGGTCTTACTGTTGTCGTACAGTAGATGTTAGCCATGGTATTATGGTCTTACTGTGGTCGTATAGTAAATGTTAGCCATAGTATTGTTGTCATGCTGTGGTCGTATAGTAGAGTTTAACCATGGTATTGTGGTCTTACTGTGGTCGTATTGTAGATGTTAACCATGGTATTGTGGTCATGCTGTGGTCGTATAGTAGATGTTAACCATGGTATTGTGGTCTTACTGTGGTCGTATTGTAGATGTTAACCATGGTATTGTGGTCATGCTGTGGGCGTATAGTAGATGTTAACCATAGTATTGTGGTCATGCTGTGGGCGTATAGTAGATGTTAGCCATGGTATTGTGGTCTTACTGTGGTCATATAGTAGATGTTAACCATGGTATTGTGGTCATGCTGTGGTCGTATAGTAGATGTTAACCACGGCATTGTGGTCTTACTGTGGTCGTATTGTAGATGTTAACCATGGTATTGTGGTCATGCTGTGGGCGTATAGTAGATGTTAACCATAGTATTGTGGTCATGCTGTGGGCGTATAGTAGATGTTAGCCATGGTATTGTGGTCTTACTGTGGTCGTATAGTAGATGTTAACCATGGTATTGTGGTCATGCTGTGGGCGTATAGTAGATGTTAACCATGGTATTGTGGTCTTACTGTGGTCGTATAGTAGATGTTAACCATGGTATTGTGGTCTTACTGTGGTCGTATAGTAGATGTTAACCATGGTATTGTGGTCTTACTGTGGGCGTATAGTAGATGTTAGCCATGGTATTGTGGTCTTACTGTGGTCGTATTGTAGATGTTAGCCATGGTATTGTGGTCTTACTGTGGTCGTATTGTAGATGTTAACCATGGTATTGTGGTCATGCTGTGGGCGTCTAGTAGATGTAAACCACGGTATAGTGGTCTTACTGTGGTCGTATAGTAGATGTTAACCATGGTATTGTGGTCATGCTGTGGTCGTATAGTAGATGTTAACCATGGTATTGTGGTCATGCTGTGGTCGTATTGTAGATGTTAACCACGGTATTGTGGTCTTACTGTTGTCGTACAGTAGATGTTAGCCATGGTATTATGGTCTTACTGTGGTCGTATAGTAAATGTTAGCCATAGTATTGTTGTCATGCTGTGGTCGTATAGTAGAGTTTAACCATGGTATTGTGGTCTTACTGTGGGCGTATAGTAGATGTTAGCCATGGTATTGTGGTCTTACTGTGGTCGTATTGTAGATGTTAGCCATGGTATTGTGGTCTTACTGTGGTCGTATTGTAGATGTTAACCATGGTATTGTGGTCATGCTGTGGGCGTCTAGTAGATGTAAACCACGGTATAGTGGTCTTACTGTGGTCGTATAGTAGATGTTAACCATGGTATTGTGGTCATGCTGTGGTCGTATAGTAGATGTTAACCATGGTATTGTGGTCATGCTGTGGTCGTATTGTAGATGTTAACCACGGTATTGTGGTCTTACTGTTGTCGTACAGTAGATGTTAGCCATGGTATTATGGTCTTACTGTGGTCGTATAGTAAATGTTAGCCATAGTATTGTTGTCATGCTGTGGTCGTATAGTAGAGTTTAACCATGGTATTGTGGTCTTACTGTGGTCGTATTGTAGATGTTAACCATGGTATTGTGGTCATGCTGTGGTCGTATAGTAGATGTTAACCATGGTATTGTGGTCTTACTGTGGTCGTATTGTAGATGTTAACCATGGTATTGTGGTCATGCTGTGGGCGTATAGTAGATGTTAACCATAGTATTGTGGTCATGCTGTGGGCGTATAGTAGATGTTAGCCATGGTATTGTGGTCTTACTGTGGTCATATAGTAGATGTTAACCATGGTATTGTGGTCATGCTGTGGTCGTATAGTAGATGTTAACCACGGCATTGTGGTCTTACTGTGGTCGTATTGTAGATGTTAACCATGGTATTGTGGTCATGCTGTGGGCGTATAGTAGATGTTAACCATAGTATTGTGGTCATGCTGTGGGCGTATAGTAGATGTTAGCCATGGTATTGTGGTCTTACTGTGGTCGTATAGTAGATGTTAACCATGGTATTGTGGTCATGCTGTGGGCGTATAGTAGATGTTAACCATGGTATTGTGGTCTTACTGTGGTCGTATAGTAGATGTTAACCATGGTATTGTGGTCATGCTGTGGGCGTAGAGTAGATGTTAACCATGGTATTGTGGTCACGCTGTGGTCGTATAGTAGATGTTAACCATGGTATTGTGGTCACGCTGTGGTCGTATAGTCGATGTTAACCATGGTATTGTGGTCATGCTGTGGTCGTATAGTAGATGTTAGATGTTAACCATGGTATTGTGGTCAGGCTGTGGGCGTATAGTAGATGTTAACCATGGTATTGTGGTCTTACTGTTGTCGTATTGTAGATGTTAGCCATGGTATTGTGGTCTTACTGTGGTCGTATAGTAGATGTTAACCATGGTATTGTGGTTATGCTGTGGTCGTATAGTAGATGTTAACCACGGTATTGTGGTCTTACTGTGGTCGTACTGTAGATGTTAACCATGGTATTGTGGTCATGCTGTGGGCGTATAGTAGATGTTAACCATAGTATTGTGGTCATGCTGTGGGCGTATAATAGATGTTAGCCATGGTATTGTGGTCTTACTGTGGTCGTATAGTAGATGTTAACCATGGTATTGTGGTCATGCTGTGGGCGTATAGTAGATGTTAGCCATGGTATTGTGGTCTTACTGTGGTCGTATAGTAGATGTTAACCATGGTATCGTGGTCATGCTGTGGGAGTATAGTAGATGTTAACCATGATATTGTGGTCTTACTGTGGGCGTATAGTAGATGTTAACCACGTTATTGTGGTCTTACTGTGGTCGTATAATAGATGTTAACCATGGTATTGTGGTCTTAATGTGGTGGTATAGTAGATGTTAACCATGGTATTGTGGTCATGCTGTGGTCGTATAGTAGATGTTAACCACGGTATTGTGGTCTTACTGTGGTCGTATTGTAGATGTTAACCATGGTATTGTGGTCATGCTGTGGGCGTATAGTAGATGTTAACCATAGTATTGTGGTCATGCTGTGGGCGTATAGTAGATGTTAGCCATGGTATTGTGGTCTTACTGTGGTCGTGTAGTAGATGTTAACCATGGTATTGTGGTCATGCTGTAGTCGTATAGTAGATGTTAACCACGGTATTGTGGTCTTACTGTGGTCGTATAGTAGATGTTAACCATAGTATTGTGGTCATGCTGTGGGCGTATAGTAGATGTTAATCATGGTATTGTGGTCATGCTGTGGGCGTATAGTAGATGTTAACCATGGTATTGTGGTCTTACTGTGGTCGTATAGTAGATGTTAACCATGGTATTGTGGTCATGCTGTGGGCGTATAGTAGATGTTAACCATGATATTGTGGTCTTACTGTGGGCGTATAGTTGATGTTAACCATGGTATTGTGGTCACGCTGTGGTCGTATAGTAGATGTTAACCATGGTATTGTGGTCATGCTGTGGTCGTATAGTAGATGTTAACCATGGTATTGTGGTCAGGCTGTGGGCGTATAGTAGATGTTAACCATGGTATTGTGGTCTTACTGTTGTCGTATTGTAGATGTTAGCCATGGTATTGTGGTCTTACTGTGGTCGTATTGTAGATGTTAACCATGGTATTGTGGTCATGCGGTGGTCGTATAGTAGATGTTAGCCATGGTATTGTGGTCTTACTGTGGTCGTATTGTAGATGTTAACCATGGTATTGTGGTCATGCTGTGGGCGTATAGTAGACGTTAACCACAGTATTGTGGTCTTGCTGTGGTCGTATAGTAGATGTTAACCATGGTATTGTGGTCTTACTGTGGTCGTATAGTAGATGTTAACCATGGTATTGTGGTCATGCTGTGGGCATATAGTAGATGTTAACCATGGTATTGTGGTCATGCTGTGGGCATATAGTAGATGTTAACCATGGTATTGTGGTCTTACTGTGGGCGTATAGTAGATGTTAACCATGGTATTGTGGTCTTACTGTGGTCGTATAGTAGATGTTAACCATGGTATTGTGGTCTTACTGTGGTCGTATAGTAGATGTTAACCATGGTATTGTGGTCAGGCTGTGGTCGTATAGTAGATGTTAACCATGGTACTGTGGTCATGCTGTGGTCGTATAGTAGATGTTAACCATGGTATTGTGGTCATGCTGTGGTCGTATAGTAGATGTTAACCATGGTATTGTGGTCATGCTGTGGTCGTATAGTAGATGTTAACCACGGTATTGTGGTCTTACTGTGGTCGTATTGTAGATGTTAACCATGGTATTGTGGTCATGCTGTGGGCGTATAGTAGATGTTAACCATAGTATTGTGGTCATGCTGTGGGCGTATAGTAGATGTTAGCCATGGTATTGTGGTCTTACTGTGGTCGTATAGTAGATGTTAGCCATGGTATTGTGGTCATGCTGTGGTCGTATAGTAGATGTTAACCACGGTATTGTGGTCTTACTGTGGTCGTATTGTAGATGTTAACCATGGTATTGTGGTCATGCTGTGGGCGTATAGTAGATGTTAACCATAGTATTGTGGTCATGCTGTGGGCGTATAGTAGATGTTAACCATGGTATTGTGGTCATGCTGTGGGCGTATAGTAGATGTTAACCATGGTATTGTGGTCTTACTGTGGTCGTATAGTAGATGTTAACCATGGTATTGTGGTCATGCTGTGGGCGTATAGTAGATGTTAACCATGATATTGTGGTCTTACTGTGGGCGTATAGTTGATGTTAACCATGGTATTGTGGTCACGCTGTGGTCGTATAGTAGATGTTAACCATGGTATTGTGGTCATGCTGTGGTCGTATAGTAGATGTTAGCCATGGTATTGTGGTCTTACTGTGGTCATATTGTAGATGTTAACCATGGTATTGTGGTCATGCTGTGGGCGTATAGTAGACGTTAACCACAGTATTGTGGTCTTGCTGTGGTCGTATAGTAGATGTTAACCATGGTATTGTGGTCTTACTGTGGTCGTATAGTAGATGTTAACCATGGTATTGTGGTCTTACTGTGGTCGTATAGTAGATGTTAACCATGGTATTGTGGTCTTACTGTGGTCGTATTGTAGATGTTAACCATGGTATTGTGGTCATGCTGTGGGCGTCTAGTAGATGTAAACCACGGTATAGTGGTCTTACTGTGGTCGTATAGTAGATGTTAACCATGGTATTGTGGTCATGCTGTGGGCGATAGTAGATGTTAACCATGGTATTGTGGTCTTACTGTGGTCGTTATAGTAGATGTTAACCATGGTATTGTGGTCTTACTGTGGTCATAGTAGATGTTAACCATGGTATTGTGGTCTTACTGTGGTCGTATAGTAGATGTTAACCATGGTATTGTGGTCATGCTGTGGGCGTATAGTAGATGTTAGCCATGGTATTGTGGTCTTACTGTGGTCGTATAGTAGATGTTAACCATGGTATTGTGGTCATGCTGTGGGCGTATAGTAGATGTTAACCATGATATTGTGGTCTTACTGTGGGCGTATAGTTGATGTTAACCATGGTATTGTGGTCACGCTGTGGTCGTATAGTAGATGTTAACCATGGTATTGTGGTCATGCTGTGGTTGTATAGTAGATGTTAGCCATGGTATTGTGGTCTTACTGTGGTCGTATTGTAGATGTTAACCATGGTATTGTGGTCATGCTGTGGGCGTATAGTAGACGTTAACCACAGTATTGTGGTCTTGCTGTGGTCGTATAGTAGATGTTAACCATGGTATTGTGGTCTTACTGTGGTCGTATAGTAGATGTTAACCATGGTATTGTGGTCATGCTGTGGGCGTATAGTAGATGTTAACCATGGTATTGTGGTCTTACTGTGGTCGTATAGTAGATGTTAACCATGGTATTGTGGTCATGCTGTGGGCGTATAGTAGATGTTAACCATGATATTGTGGTCTTACTGTGGGCGTATAGTTGATGTTAACCATGGTATTGTGGTCACGCTGTGGTCGTATAGTAGATGTTAACCATGGTATTGTGGTCATGCTGTGGTCGTATAGTAGATGTTAGCCATGGTATTGTGGTCTTACTGTGGTCATATTGTAGATGTTAACCATGGTATTGTGGTCATGCTGTGGGCGTATAGTAGATGTTAACCATGGTATTGTGGTCATGCTGTGGGCGTATAGTAGATGTTAACCATGGTATTGTGGTCTTACTGTGGGGCGTATAGTAGATGTTAACCATGGTATTGTGGTCTTGCTGTGGTCGTATAGTAGATGTTAACCATGGTATTGTGGTCTTACTGTGGTCGTATAGTAGATGTTAACCATGGTATTGTGGTCTTACTGTGGTCGTATAGTAGATGTTAACCATGGTATTGTGGTCTTACTGTGGTCGTATTGTAGATGTTAACCATGGTATTGTGGTCATGCTGTGGGCGTCTAGTAGATGTAAACCACGGTATAGTGGTCTTACTGTGGTCGTATAGTAGATGTTAACCATGGTATTGTGGTCATGCTGTGGGCGTATAGTAGATGTTAACCATGGTATTGTGGTCTTACTGTGGTCGTATAGTAGATGTTAACCATGGTATTGTGGTCTTACTGTGGTCGTATAGTAGATGTTAACCATGGTATTGTGGTCTTACTGTGGTCGTATAGTAGATGTTAACCATGGTATTGTGGTCAGGCTGTGGTCGTATAGTAGATGTTAACCATGGTACTGTGGTCATGCTGTGGTCGTATAGTAGATGTTAACCATGGTATTGTGGTCATGCTGTGGGCGTATAGTAGATGTTAGCCATGGTATTGTGGTCTTACTGTGGTCGTATAGTAGATGTTAACCATGGTATTGTGGTCATGCTGTGGTCGTATAGTAGATGTTAACCACGGTATTGTGGTCTTACTGTGGTCGTATTGTAGATGTTAACCATGGTATTGTGGTCATGCTGTGGGCGTATAGTAGATGTTAACCATAGTATTGTGGTCATGCTGTGGGCGTATAGTAGATGTTAACCATGGTATTGTGGTCATGCTGTGGGCGTATAGTAGATGTTAACCATGGTATTGTGGTCTTACTGTGGTCGTATAGTAGATGTTAACCATGGTATTGTGGTCATGCTGTGGGCGTATAGTAGATGTTAACCATGATATTGTGGTCTTACTGTGGGCGTATAGTTGATGTTAACCATGGTATTGTGGTCACGCTGTGGTCGTATAGTAGATGTTAACCATGGTATTGTGGTCATGCTGTGGTTGTATAGTAGATGTTAGCCATGGTATTGTGGTCTTACTGTGGTCGTATTGTAGATGTTAACCATGGTATTGTGGTCATGCTGTGGGCGTATAGTAGACGTTAACCACAGTATTGTGGTCTTGCTGTGGTCGTATAGTAGATGTTAACCATGGTATTGTGGTCTTACTGTGGTCGTATAGTAGATGTTAACCATGGTATTGTGGTCTTACTGTGGTCGTATAGTAGATGTTAACCATGGTATTGTGGTCTTACTGTGGTCGTATAGTAGATGTTAACCATGGTATTGTGGTCTTACTGTGGTCGTATAGTAGATGTTAACCATGGTATTGTGGTCATGCTGTGGTCGTATAGTAGATGTTAACCATGGTATTGTGGTCATGCTGTGGTCGTATTGTAGATGTTAACCACGGTATTGTGGTCTTACTGTTGTCATAGAGTAGATGTTAGCCATGGTATTGTTGTCTTACTGTGGTCGTATAGTAAATGTTAGCCATAGTATTGTTGTCATGCTGTGGTCGTATAGTAGATGTTAACCATGGTATTGTGGTCTTACTGTGGTCGTATTGTAGATGTTAACCATGGTATTGTGGTCATGCTGTGGTCGTATAGTAGATGTTAACCACGGTATTGTGGTCTTACTGTGGTCGTATTGTAGATGTTAACCATGGTATTGTGGTCATGCTGTGGGCGTATAGTAGATGTTAACCATAGTATTGTGGTCATGCTGTGGGCGTATAGTAGATGTTAGCCATGGTATTGTGGTCTTACTGTGGTCATATAGTAGATGTTAACCATGGTATTGTGGTCATGCTGTGGTCGTATAGTAGATGTTAACCACGGCATTGTGGTCTTGCTGTGGTCGTATAGTAGATGTTAACCATGGTACTGTGGTCATGCTGTGGTCGTATTGTAGATGTTAGCCATGGTATTGTGGTCTTACCATAGATGTTGAGGGTGGTGGTGCGGTTGCTGGACCCCAGCACGTTCTCCGCCAGGCAGGTGTATTCCCCTCCGTCCTCCAGACGAACGTGTTCTATATGCAGGCTGCCGTCTCTACGCACCGTCACATACGGGCTGGTGCTCACCTGGCATGGACAATAAGACATCCAACAGGTGAGAACATTACATGGAGGGACATACAGACACACAAAACCAGCTGTGTTGGCATGTGGTATGTATAAAACACAAAACCAGCTGTGTTGGCATGTGGTATGTATAAAACACAAAACCAGCTGTATTGGCATGTGGTATGTATAAAACACAAAACCAGCTGTATTGGCATGTGGTATGTATAAAACACAAAACCAGCTGTATTGGCATGTGGTATGTATAAAACACAAAACCAGCTGTATTGGCATGTGGTATGTATAAAACACAAAACCAGCTGTATTGGCATGTGGTATGTATAAAACACAAAACCAGCTGTATTGGCATGTGGTATGTATAAAACACAAAACCAGCTGTATTGGCATGTGGTATGTATAAAACACAAAACCAGCCTTGTTGGCATGTGGTATGTATAAAACACAAAACCAGCTGTATTGGCATGTGGTATGTATAAAACATGCTACCCAAATACACAAAGAATGGAGCTCTACTCTAAACGGGCACTGGTGGTCCATAGACTAGTCTAATATTATTTTTAAATTTGGCCTAAAGGTCAAAGAAATCATTGCTAAAACAACAGACACCTCCATAAATGTTGCAGTGAGTAAGTAATTGTGGAGTGGTTTGGTAAAAAATAAAATGTTCATTTTTTGAATCATTCCTCGACTGTCTGAGAACAAATTGGTGTAATTCACTTATTCACAGTGCTTAACCACAGGCAGACCTCAGGCATCAGTAGTGCGTGTGGGCGTGTGTGTGTGTGTGTGTGTGTGTGTGTGTGTGTGTGTGTGCGCGTGTGGGGGTGTGTGTGTGTGTGCGCGTGTGGGTATGTGTGCGCGCCAGTGTGTATAGCCTTCTCACCAGGCCGTGGTTGTGTAGCCAGCGTCTCTCAGGTAGGGGGTTTCCCGCCAGGAGCACACAGGGCAGAGTCACCTGCTGCTCCTTGATCACACTCAGCACCCCCGGACTGTGGCCAATCACCGGGAACACTGTAAATAATAATAAAAACAAGTGGCTGTTTGCTTCCAGGGACCAGGGGCTCACCTGCTCTCTCCATGCCTGGCCAGGGCTCACCTCCCCTGGGTCCACTTCCCAGTTCCCTGCTTTACCACACACTCTCTTCCATATGGTTTCCACATCTCCACACTGTGAGGCTTAGGGAACGCATGGTTCCTATAAATACTGACGTATTTACACTCTCTCCCTAGGCAATATGTAAAGGGATAACATATACCCAAAACACACACACACTTGGCCTAGATGACATCATACATACTGTATGTGTGTGAATGTGCAGCAATTTGAACACGTTCACACGGTCACTGTAACGGTCATCAAGGGGCCTGACAGAAACAGTTGACAGGGTGTTGATCAGGAGAACATGACCAACATGATGATAATCTGACCATAAACTGACCACTCAACCGTCTCCAGTCAAACACAATGTGACCATCCTCGCTGATATGAACTGATCCCCTGAGTGGAATGAACCCTGACCACCTGACTTGACCAGGAAAACCTGGCCTAGGCCTAAATACTCTTTCTGATCCCAGAACATATGGTACAATAGAGCACCCCCTGTGCGCCGGGGCAGCAGGTAGCCTGGTGGTTAGTGTTGGGCCAGTAACCAAAAGGTTGCTGGATCGAATCCCTGAGCTGACAAGATAAGAATCTGTCGTTCTGTCCCTGAACAAGGCAGTTAACCCACTGTTCCCCGGTCAGCCGTCATTGTAAATAAGAATTTGTTCTTAACTGACTTGCCTAGTTAAATAAAGATAAACATTCTATGCTTGAGTAGACACTCAGGGTTAATGTATACATTCCAACATTACATCTCTTATCCCTCTGGCTATCCGTCCACCCAAGGCCTGTAACACAAACAGCCGTCAGTTAGAGTCCTGCTTCTCCACTCTGAGACTGGAACTGGGAGTGTGGCATGACAAGACTGAGGATTCCTGCCTGAGGATCCAGCATGAGGAAAGACAAAGAGATTAACAAGATGGTTGCCAGATTGGAAAGGAATCCCCCTTTTATGTTCACACATAACATTAAGACTGACTGACTGACTGGCTGGCTGGCTGGTTAACTGACTGACTGGCTGACTGAATCTGTTATAGAACCCATTGCCCTTTATGGTTGTGAGGTCTGGGGTCCGCTAACCAACCAATAATTCTAAAAATGGGACAAACACCAAATTGAGACTGCGTGCAGAATTCACTTCTTAACCTGCCAAATGTATGACCATATTAGAGACACATATTTCTCTCAGATTACACAGACCCACAAAGAATTCGAAAACAAATCCAATTTTGATAAACTCACTATTGGGTGAAATACCACAGTGTGCCATCACAGCAGCAAGATTTGTGACCTGTTGCCACAAGAAAATGGCAACCAGTGAAGAACAAACACCATTGTAAATACAACCCATATTTATGGTTATTTATTTTACCTTTTGTAATTTAACTGTTTGCACATCATTACAACACTGTATATAGCCATAATATGACTGTGTAACTTTTGTGAGTGTAATGTTTACTGTTCATTTTTTATTGTTTATTTCACTTTTGTTCATTATTTATTTCACTTGCTTTGGCAATGTTAACATGTGTTTCCCATGCCAATAAAGCCTTTGAATTGAGGGAGACAGACATAGAGAGAGCGAGACAGAGCAAGAGTCAGAAAGAGACAGAGAGAGAGAGAGAGAGAGACCGAATGACAGACCGATTGACAGACCAATAGACAGACAGAGACAGCGAGAGAGAGAGAGAGAGAGAGAGAGAGAGAGAGAGACAGAGAAAGACAGAGAGATTAAGAAAGAGGGCTGTAGGACCGACTGGGACACCTCACATGTTTTGCTTGTTGCGTTGCCACAGTAACCCCAGAGGCGGGGTGTTATGGGCAGGGACTGTCACTAGTGAAGTGGGGCACACGTTAATATGGGGCAGCTGGATCGTATGGGATCTTTAGCCCAAATAAGAACCCAGTGACTGTGAGTTCTCCCAAAGACAGTCCTGCATTGCTGCTGAATGATGCTTAACAAGGTGCACATGTGTAAACAAACACACACAACATTTAAGAAGCATGCACATAGACTCACATACACACACACACATACACACACACACACACATACACACAGACACACACATAAACGTACACACAGACATACTGTACATACTGTACATACCTGCTGCGCAGCTGACAGGGTTGTGATACATGCATTGGCAATTCAAGCAGAGAAGGCATGAGTTTCATAAATAAACATACACACACATAAACACGTTTTCACACACACACATACACACATTTTAATACACACATTCACAGTCACATACAATCCAGAGAAGTGTGTGGGCTTTGACAGGGCTGGGCTTTGAAGTTAGAAACCAAACTCTGAACTCAACAGTCTATGGCTGCCCAGCCATATCTGTGTCTCTCCCACTTTAATCAAATAGAAATATATAGGATTGCACGCATTCCATGGATCCTTTAAAGACTGCAGTGGACCTGCTGTTCTTACTCAATGTCAAGATGACTCAAAGTCAAGGTATTTCAATGTGTTATGAGGCTTGGTGATACTGTAACTGATATATAAATGTAAAGTACCAGTCAAAAGTTTGGACACACCTACTCATTCCATTTTTTTTTTTTTTTTTTTTCTACATTGTAGAACAATAGTGAAGACATCGAAACTAAAATAACACATATGGAATCAGGTAGTAACCAAAAAAGTGTTAAACAAATTAAATTATATTTTATATTTGAGATTCTTCAAAGTAGCCACCCTTTGCCTTGATGACAGCTTTGCACACTCTTGGCATTCTCTCAACCAGCTTCATGAGGTAGTCACCTGGAATGCATTTCAATTAACAGGTGTGCCTTGTTAAACGTTCGTTTGTGGAATTGCTTTCCTTCTTAATGCATTTGAGCCAATCAGTTGTGTTGTGACCAGTGGTGTAAAGTACTTAAGTAAAAATATTTTTAAGTCCTACTTAAGTAGTTTTTTGGGGGGTATCAGTACTTTACTTTACTATTTATATTTTTTTACAACTTTAACTCCATTACATTCCTAAAGAAAATTATGTACTTTTTGCTCCCTACATTTTCCCTGACACCCAAAAGTACTCGTTACATTGTGAATGCTTAGCAGGACAGAACAATTGTCTAATTCACGCACTTATCAAGAGAACATCCCTGGTCATCCATACTGCCTCTGATCTGGCAGACTCACTAAACACAAATGCTTCGTTTGTGAATTCTGTCTGACTGTTGAACTGTAACCCTGGCTATCCATACATTTAAAAAACAAGAAAAACGTGTTGTCTGGTTTGCTTAATATAAGAAATGTTAAATGATTTATACTTTTACTTTTGATACTTAAGTACATTTAAAACCAAATACTTTTAGACTTTTACTCAAGTAGTATTTTAATGGGTCACTTTCACTTTTACTTTAGTAATTTTCTTTTAAGGTATCTTTACTTTTACTCAAGTATGAAAATGGGGTACTTTTTCCACCACTGGTTGTGACAAGGTAGGGGTGGTATACAGAAGATAGGGTTATTTGATAACAGACCAAGTCCATATTATGGCAAGAACAGCTCAAATAAGCAAAGAGAAAAGACAGTCCATGATTACATTAAGACATGAAGGTCAGTCAATCAGAAAATTTCAAGAACTTATAAAGTTTCTTCAAGTGCAGTCGCAAAAACCATCAAGCCCTATGATGAAACTGTCTCTCATGAGGACCGCCAAAGGAAAGGAAGACCCAGAGTTACCTCTGCTGTAGAGGATAAGTTCATTAGATTTACCAGCCTCAAAAATCGGCAATTAACTGCACCTCAGATTACAGCACAAATAAATTATTCACATACACATAACAGACACATCTCAACATCAACTGTTCAGAGGAGACTGTGTTAATCAGGCCTTCATGGTCGAATTGCTGTAAAGAAACCACTACTAAAAGACACCAATAAGAAGAAGAGACTTGCTTGGGCAAAGAAACACAAGCAATGGACATTAGACCGGTGGAAATCTGTCCTTCGGTCTGATGAGTTCAAATTTGAGATTTTTGGTTCCAACCGTCGTGTCTTTGTGAGATGCAGAGTAGGTGAACGGATGATCTCCGCATGTGTGGTTCCCACCGTGAAGCATAGAGGAGGAGGAGTGATGGTGTGGGGGTGCTTTGCTGGTGACACTGTCGATTATTTATTTAGAATTCAAAGCACACTTTACCAGCATGGCTACCATAGCATTCTGCAGCGACATCTGGTTTGCACTTAGTGGGACCATCATTTGTTTTTGAAACAGGACAATGACGCAAAACACATCCAGGCTGTGTAAGGGCTATTTGATCAAGAGGGAGAGTGATGGAGTGCTACATCAGATGACCTGGCCTCCACAATCACCCGACCTGAACCCAATTGAGATGGCTTGGGATGAGTTGGACTGCAGAGTGAAGGAAAAGCAGCCAAAAAGTGCTCAGCATATGTGGGAACTCCTTAAAGACTGTTGGAAAAGCATTTCAGGTGAAGCTGGTTGAGAGAATGACAAGAGTGTGTGTCACGAGAATTTTGCTATCTCAATGGTTGAAATCAACTAATACTCAAAGCTTTGTCTAATTCCTGAAGGTTGTAAATCTTCAGTTTAACATAATTAAACAAAGTCCCAATCTGCAATGGTCAATATTTTATTCAGAGAACGTTCTGCTCTCAAAATGGGAACACAGTCTTTTATATTGTACATACAAATAAACTGCACCCGCTTTAGGCGGCTGCACTTTTCCACAGTTCACATTCATGGCTTATCACTTCTGATAACATAATTCAAACTGGACAGTTCCTAGCCGTGCCTCCCCTCCTGAGGATGAGAACACTTCTGTAGTTGGTTCCACAAGCAGCCCTTTGTTCTCCCAAATTCACCCTGCTTACATTGCCAGACAGTAACATAATGTCCTGTTCTAGACACACACATTATTGGATTATCATTGTCTTATAACCCTAACCCCATTGCATACACTTTCAGGGTGGAATATTCTTAGTTATTACTTAAACATACAAATTTCCTTATCAGTGTGCAAAGCTGTCATCAAGGCAAAGGGTGGCTACTTTGAAGAATATAAAATATAGGGTAGAGGAGTTGTATAACAATATTGTTTAACAATTTTTGGTTACTACATAATTCCATATGTGTTATTTCCTAGTTTTCATGTCTTCACTAGAAAATTGTAAAAATAAAGAAAAATCCTTGAATGAGTAGGTGTGTCCAAACTTTGTGTGACCGGACCTTTGCTCCTCTGTCATTCCCTCCCTCTCCCCCCCATCTCTATCTCATTCCCTCCCTCCCTCTCTCTCTATTAAAGTGCCTTCAGAAAGTATTCAGACCCCTTTACTTTTTACAAATTTAGTTATGTTACAACCATATTATAAAATGCATTAAATAGTCATTTTTCCTCATCAATCTACACACAATTCCCCATAATGACAAAGAAAAAAGTGTTTTAATAAAAAAAAAAATCTAATTTATAAAATATTAAAATCACATTTACATAAGTATTCAGACCCACTTTTGGCAGCAGTTACAGCAGTTCTCCAGAAATGTTCGATCGGGTTCAAGTCCAGGCTCTGGCTGGGCCACTCAAGGACATTCAGAGACTTGTACCGGAAGCCACTCCTGCATTGTCTTGGCTGTGTGCTTAGGGTTGTTGTCCTGTTGGAAGGTGAACCTTCGCCCCAGTCTGAGGTCCTGAGCACTCTGGAGCAGGTTTTCATCAAGTATCTCTCTGTACTTTGCTCCGTTCATCTTTTCCTCGATCCTGACAAGTCTCCCAGTCACTGGCGCTGAAAAACATCCCCACAGCATGATGCTGCCACCACCATGCTTCACTGTAGGGATGGTGCCAGGTTTCCTCCAGACGTGACATTTGGCATTCAGGCCAAAGACTTCAATCTTGGTTTCATCAGACCAGAGAATCTTGTTTCTCATGTCATGTGCCTTTTACTGAGGAGTGGCTTCCGTCTGGCCACTCTACCATAAAGGCCTAATTGGTGGAGCGCTACAGAAATGGTTGTCCTACTGGAATGTTCTCCCATCTCCACAAAGGAACTCTAGAGCTCTGTCAGAGTGACCATCGGGTTCTTGGTCACCTCACTGACCAAGGCCCTTCTCCCCCGATTGCTCAGTTTTGCCGGCCAGCCGGCAAATGCTTCCCACAGTTGTGTCAAGTCGGGTGGATGTCCTTTGGGTGGTGGACCATTCTTGATACAAACAGGAAACTGTTGTATGTGGAAAAACCCAGCAGAGATGCAGTTGTTGACGCAAACCGGTGCGCCTGGATTCACCTGGTATGTATATGTCATTGAAAGAGCAGGTGTTCCTAATCTTTTATACACTTAGTGTATCTCTCAACCCCCTTTTTCTCACTGTGATTTAGGTACTTTTTCTCCCATGACTTCTGCAAGAACTGACATCCCCTTCAAACCGTGCCAATGAATTTGAGCCGCGTTCCGCTGAGTTCACCCCTACATTCCCTCGCTTTCAAATAAACTCAGTGCACGCGGACCATTACTCACACACACAACTCCAGCACAACTGAAATATCACTCAAACGCTGAGCGCTTTCCTCTGCTGCACCCACTGAAAATATTTACTTTAATTTCAAAAGTAGCATTCTGTCTTTGCACGCAACAGAAGACAGACCTGACCTTTGATGCGTGAGAACTAAACTCAGCATAAAAAGAAACATCCTCTCACTGTCAACTGCGTTTATTTTCAGCAAACTTAACACGTGTAAATATTTGTATGAACATAACAATATTCAACAACTGAGACATAAACTGAACAAGTTCCACAGACATGTGACTAACATAAATGGAATATTTACTCTTCCACCAAGGCACCTGCAAGTTCCAGGACATTTCTGGGGGGAATAACCCTAGCCCTCACCCTCCGATTCAACAGGTCCCAGCCGTGCTCAATGGGATTTAGATCCGGGCTCTTCGCTGGCCATGGCAGAACACTGACATTCCTGTCTTGCAGGAAATCATGCGCAGAACGAACAGTATGGCTGGTGGCATTGTCATGCTGGAGGGTCATGTCAGGATGAGCCTGCGGGAAGGGTACCACATGAGGGAGGAGGATGTCTTCCCTGTAACGCACAGCGTTGAGATTGCCTGCAATGACAACAAGCTCAGTCCGATGATGCTGTGCCACACCGCCCCAGACCGTGACGGACGCTCCACCTAGAAAATCGATCCCGCAGGCCTCGGTGTGACGCTCATTCCTTCAACGATAAACGTGAATCCGACCATCACCCCTGGTGAGACAAAACCGCGACTCGTCAGTGAAGAGCATTTTTTGCCAGTCCTGTCTGGTCCAGCGACGGTGGGTTTGTGCCCATAGGCGACGTTGTCCGCTGCCTTACAACAGGCCTACAAGCCCTCAGTCCAGCCTCTCTCAGCCTATTGCGGACAGTCTGAGCACTGATGGAAGGATTGTGTGTTCCTGGTGTAACTCGGGCAGTTGTTGTTGCCATCCTGTACCTGTCCCGCAGGTGTGATGTTCGGATGTACCGATCCTGTGCAGGTGTTGTTACACGTGGTCTGCCACTGCGAGGACGATCAGCTGTCCATCCTGTCTCCCTGTAGTGCTGTCTTAGGCATCTCACAGTACGGACATTGCAATTTATTGTCTTGGCCACATCTTCAGTCCTCATGCCTCCTTGCAGCATGCCTAAGGCATGTTCACGCAGATGAGCAGGGACCCTGGGCATCTTTCTTTTGGTGTTTGGGAAACAGTGTTTAAACCCTTTACAATGAAGATCTGTGACGTTATTTGGATTTTTACGAATTATCTTTGAAAGACAGGGTCCTGAAAAAGTTATGTTTCTTTTTTTGCTGAGTTTAGCTGACTAAACTCCACACCATGGTGAAGGACGTTTCTGATGAACTTCATTAACGGAGTGGAGCAGTGACCAGGCTTTGTGGAATTCAACTCTGACTGTATCGCTTCGGCCCAAAAAAATAATTCAAAACGTTAAAATTATGAAACGCTAACCTTGTACCTATGTTTCTGCCCTGTAGTTGTGTTCCTTGCTTTGTTTGCTGAAATCCATACTTTTTCATAAAAACTGAATCTAATACAACCACCGACTGTTTAATTGTTGAGATTCAATTGACAATTGACATTCCCTCTGTATCCCTACAGTACCCTCCTCACCCTACCCTCTGTATCCCTATAATACCCTCCTCACTCTACCCTCTGTATCCCTATAATACCCTCCTCTACCCTACCCTCTGTACCCCTATAATACCCTCCTCTACCCTACCCTCTGTATCCCTATAATACCCTCCTCTACCCTACCCTCCTTTACCCTCTGTACCCCTCCTATAATACCCTCCTCACTCTACCCTCTGTATCCCTATAATACCCTCCTCTACCCTACCCTCTGTATCCCTATAATACCCTCCTCTACCCTAACCTTCCTTTACCCTCTGTACCCCTCCTATAATACCCTCCTCTGCCCTACCCTCTGTGCCCCTCCTATAATACCCTCCTCTGCCCTACCCTCTATACCCCTATAATACCCTCTTCTACCCTACCCCTTCTACAGTACCCAGAGCATGTGGTCGGAGATCCCTGTCTGTCTCTTACCCAGTCCGGTGACAGTGACTCTGGCATGGGTCTGGATCCTCCCAAACTGGTTCTGGGCCTCACACACATACACCGTCTCATCCTCCACCCACAGATCTGACACAGAGAAGAGAGAAGATAGGAATTAATGTGTGTGTGTGTATGTGCGTGCGTGCATGTGTATATGAACCAAAACCTCACTGCTGATTTGCAGATCCCCTCCCGTCTTCTGTGTGATGGTGCTGTGTGTGGGGCGTCTGGTGAAGACGGGTGCGTTGTCCTCCCTCCTCCAGGTGATCTGGGGTTCGGGGTACCCCTGCACGTGGCATGGCAGGGTCACGTTAGAGCCAATGTCCGCCGCCACATCAGACGGTTCTCTGGTGAAATGGGGTGCAGCTGAAAGGCAAAGGTCAGAGGTTAGGGTTTACAGAGGTCAACAACACTGAGAGCTCAATCCCTCATGAGACCATGAAGAAAGGCTACATTCATGCATCAATACAGGCATCTACACAGCAGGCAACATTTGACATGGGACAATATGTGATTTTCTGGTGGTAAACTGGTATTTTCTGGGTGTAGAGACGTCAGATGTCAAAATTACAAGACGTCTTTTTCATGATGTGTTCAAGAGTCCAGAGGAATCCTTACATCCTACATCCAGGGTGATCTTCCCAGGTGAGGAGGTTCCTGAAGGGTTCGCAGCCACACAGGTGTAGTCCCCCGCGTCAACGTCCTGCGTCTCCTTGATCGTCAGAGTCCCTCCCATGGGGTCAATATCCATGTAGGATGATGGCCGCAGCTGCAGGTCGCCTGTGGGTCAAATAAATGGCAACCAGGAAGTTGTTAACCAGGAAGTTGGCAACCATCAATATGGTCATATCAAATAAAATGTTATTTGTCAGGCTTCATAAACAACAGGTGTAGACTAACAGTGAAATGCTTACTTACGGGCCCTGTCCAACAATGCAAAGAGAAATAATAGAAAAACAATAACACAAGGTATAAATACAAGATGAGTAAAGACAACTTGGCTATATACATGAGGTACCAGTATCTAGTCGATGTGCAGGGGTGCAGGGTAATTGAGGTAGATACACAAAAGTATGTGGACACCTGCCAATCGAACATCTCATTCCAAAATCATGGGCATTAATATGGAGTTGGTCCCCCCTTTGCTGCTATAACAGCCTCCACTCTTCTGGGAAGGCTTTTCACTAGATGTTGGAACATTGCTGCGGGGACTTGGTTCCATTCAGCCACAAGAGCATTAGTGAGGTCGGGCACTGATGTTAGGCGATTAGGCCTGGCTCGCAGTCGGCATTCCAATTCATCCCAAAGCCTATAGCCTTTAGTTCAGTGTGGATGTTGCCTGTAATCCATGGCTTCTGGTTGGGATAGGTATGTATGGTCACTGTGGGGACTACATCGTCAATGCACTTATTAATGAAGCCGGTGACTGTGTGGAGTAAAGGTGATCTAGAGTTTTTTCGCCTCTAGTTGCACAGGTGAAACGCTTGTAAAAATGTGGTAAGATGGAGTTCAATTTTCCTGCATTAAAATCACCGGCCACTAGGAGCACCGCCTCTATTTTCTTGTTTGCTTACGGCCGTATACTGCTCATTGAGTACGGTCTTAGTGCCAGCATCAGTTTGTGGTGGTAAATCAAGTACATAACCTGAGGCGGGCAAAACCCTATCAAATACATAAACTGAGGTGAGCAAAACCCTATCAAAAACATAAACTGAGGTGAGCAAAACCCTATCAAATACATAAACTGAGGTGAGCAAAACCCTATCAAAAACATAAACTGAGGTGAGCAAAACCCTATCAAAAACATAAACTGAGGTGAGCAAAACCCTATCAAATACATAAACTGAGGTGAGCAAAACCCTATCAAATACATAAACTGAGGTGAGCAAAACCCTATCAAATACATAAACTGAGGTGAGCAAAACCCTATCAAATACATAAACTGAGGTGAGCAAAACCCTATCAAAAACATAAACTGAGGTGAGCAAAACCCTATCAAATACATAAACTGAGGTGAGCAAAACCCTATCAAATACATAAACTGAGGTGAGCAAAACCCTATCAAATACATAAACTGAGGTGAGCAAAACCCTATCAAATACATAAACTGAGGTGAGCAAAACAAATGAAATATTATCAAATGCTGTGTGTTTGTTTGCATCAAATTTTTTAATGAAATGAGAATGAACATTTGCATCATTCATTCTTTCTTTTAGTGTGTACTCTTCATCATTCTCTTTGTCTTTCTCGTTCAAAGAATAAGTGGACAGAGCAGCAGAATGAAAAATAGAGCGTTTTAAGGGTTAGACTAAAAGACAGGAGCGTTTTAAGGGTTAGACTAAAAGACAGGAGCGTTTTAAGGGTTAGACTAAAAGACAGGAGCATTTTAAGGGTTAGACTAAAAGACAGGAGCGTTTTAAGGGTAGACTAAAAGACAGGAGCGTTTTACGGATTAGACTAAAAGACAGGAGCGTTTTACGGGTTAGACTAAAAGACAGGAGCGTTTTACGGGTTAGACAAAAAGACAGGAGCGTTTTAAGGGTAGACTAAAAGACAGGAGCGTTTTAAGGGTAGACTAAAAGACAGGAGCGTTTTAAGGGTAGACTAAAAGACAGGAGCGTTTTAAGGGTAGACTAAAAGTGTGTCAGAGGTGTCAGAGGAGCACTTCCTGTGCACCAACAGATAAAACACTACACTTTCTTCTCTGCACTCTATAAAATATACGACTTCCTCTCTGCCCAGGGCCACGGCAAGCTGATTTATTAAGGCTAACACACAGAAGTCTCTTTGTGGGTGTGTATGTCTCTGTGTGTGTATGTGTGTCTGTGTGTGTCTGTGTCTGTGTCTGTGTGTGTGTGTGTGTGTGTGTGTGTGTGCGCGCGAGTGTGTGTCTGTGTCTGTCTCTGTGTGTGTCTGTTTGTCTCTGTGTCTGTGACTGTGTCTGTGTATGTATGTCTGTGTGTGTGTGTATGTCTCTGTGTGTGTCTGTGTATGTGTGTGTGTGTGTGTGTGTGTGTGTGTATGTCTCTGTGTGTGTCTGTGTGTGTTTCTGTGTGTGTGTCTGTGTGTGTTTCTCTGTGTGTTTCTCTGTGTGTGTCTGTGTCTATGTCTCTGTGTGTGTCTGTGTCTCTGTGTGTGTCTGTGTGTGTCTGTGTGTGTGTGTGTCTCTATGTGTGTGTCTGTGTGTGTCTCTGTGTGTGTGTGTGTGTGTGTGTGTGTGTGTCTCTGTGTGTGTGTCTCTGTGTGTGTGTCTCTGTGTGTGTGTCTCTGTGTGTGTCTGTGTGTGTCTTCCGCTCCCTCTCGATCCCAGGCTGTGTCATGACTGGGAGTCCCATAGGGCGGCGCACAATTGGCCTAGCGTTGTCTGCGTTAGGGGAGGGTTTGTCTGGAGAGGCTTTACTTGGATCATCGCGCTCTAGCGACTCCTTGTGGCGGGCCCGGGCGCCTGCAGGCTGACTTCGGTTGTCAGTTGAACGGTGTTTCCTTTGACACATTGGTGCGGCTGGCTTCCAGGTTAAGCACGCG
This sequence comes from Brachymystax lenok tsinlingensis, assembly GCA_030435695.1. Classification (NCBI taxonomy): domain Eukaryota; kingdom Metazoa; phylum Chordata; class Actinopteri; order Salmoniformes; family Salmonidae; genus Brachymystax; species Brachymystax lenok. The sequence goes on along the minus strand of CM059790.1, from coordinate 40,375,870 downwards.
GGTATTAAGAAGCGCGGTTTGGCGGGTCATGTTTCGGAAGACGCATGACTCGACCTTCACCTCTACCGAGCCCGTTGGGGAGTTGCAGCGATGCAATTGGATATCACGAAAAAGAGGATATAGGATCCTTTTACTACTGAACTAGAAGAATGATGAGAGTGGACACTTATAGGATATACCCTACCTTTTAGGAGCGGGACAATATGTAGGCCGTGACAAATAAATTGGTAATCAATATCTATTGAAAAGGATCACCATGGTAACCTATGCGCGCGTTACACCTTTTCCTTTTCAATGACGATCGAATTTTTGGATTGCACCTCAACTCCACTTCTTTCCATTATCAGTATTTATTTACAGACACTGCAGTAATCTATAGCCTAATCACGTGATTCTCCGCCCGTGCATAGACTACCTCATTTCATAGAGACCACACATATACTAGGCACACTTGATCTGGCACGTCCAACACAGAGAGGAGAGGTAGGCTACTTAACGTAAAGCAGCAAATTCTTAAGAGTGTGTGAATAATGCGACAAAGATGTGTTTTCAATACAATAGGAAGGCCTGGGCCAACGCATACAAAGAAGAAAGACGACCGTTTTCAAATAATCTGCAGGACAAAATGCAGACTGTGCCGCAATGATCTATGTTGGGACCCGCAGGAAAGCAACCCTCTACACTGTAAAGGGTTAAGTAACAGGGTTAAGTAACCATATGGGATTTTCATGTCCTGAGGAATAAAAGCTACGTTTCTATACTCAACGACAGATGAAGGCCTCTTCTCTTCTCATCATCCCTCTCTGCCACACACAGGAGGCTGGTTCCAAGTCAACATACCTTACCTTTGAACCACCTGATCTCCGGCTGGGGGATCCCTGAGGCGGAGCATGCCAAGATGGTGGTTTCTCCTAGACCAATCAGAATCTCACTCAACACCACAGTCACCACAGGGGACTCTGGGAGAAGACAAGAGACCAGGGGGGGGGTGAGAGTGTGAGACTGACAGAGCACAACACAGGTTAAAGGAGTCCGTCAGTCCGTCCGTCTGCATGTCTGTTGTGTCCTACTCACCGATATAGGTGAGGACAGATGTTTGAGTGTCTGTCCCAGCCAGGTTGCTGGCCAGACAGCCGTACACCCCAGCATCCTTCTGTTCCATGTTCCTGATGAGCAGACTCCCATCAGGGGTCATTCTGTGTCTGCACAGGGGTCGGAGGTCAGAGGGTTAATACATATTTGACACACATCAAACTCATCTACACACACCTGTAATAACACAGCAACACTGACAACACTCCATGAAGTACATTAACAGCTGGGACTAAATTATTTAGTTATTTGGTAAATGTAAGCGCCACCAAAGCACGATAACCCTTGAGCCTTGAGAACCACAACAGACAAAACAAACACAAGACACAGCAGTCTTCTGCCACTCCTGACCTGCGTGACCTGTGTGAGAGGTGAAAGGTTGTGACCTCACCTGCTGGAACCCATGAGGAACATGTCGTTGTGTGTCCAGACCAGGTGGGGGGCCGGGTAACCTCTGGCAGAGCACCTGATCCTCACTTCCTGTCCCGTGGTAAAGGTCTGGTTCCGGGGGTCCACTGACACCTGGGGGGGCTCTGGAAGAAAGGAGGGGGTCAGAGGTCACAGCAACATGAATATCCTTAAATCATCTGGTTCAATAATGATTGCTGCCATCAAAGATCAATTCATATAATCCACTGACCAAATGTACATTGTACATCTTTAAAGTTGAAGGTGAGACTAACTTCCACAGTGGTTTATACAAGCGTATCAATAAACACGTTGTGATGAAAGCAGGCAGATAGGAGTCTACCTGTGCACAGCACCTGCCCCTTTGCCCTCCCACTCGCCAAGTGCCCTTTTGGGTGGTGGTAGAATTATATTTTTTGCATTCAGTTTTTGCAGTTGTTGTTCTGAACCCACTGCCCTCAAGACATCGTGACTTCGTCACGTTTCCCACTCCCCACCCCTACCCCGTCCGTTACTCTGCTCTGTACGGAGCTAACGTGCACCCGGTAGTGCCTTTTTCCCAGTCTGCCCGGTACGGAGCTTGCCTGCACCGTTATCCAAACACGCATGGCTTGAAATGCGGTGATAAAAATAGAAATGGACTAATAGCCGCGGGAAGGATCCTGGAGGTGCAGCAGCACCCCTGATCAATTGAAATACAGTGGGGCAAAAAAGTATTTAGTCAGCCACCAATTGTGCAAGTTCTCTCACTTAAAAAGATGAGAGAGGCCTGTAATTTTCATCATAGGTACACTTTCAACTATGACAGACAAAATGAGGAAAAAGAATCCAGAAAATCACATTGTAGGATTTTTTATGAATTTATTTGCAAATTATGGTGGAAAATAAGTATTTGGTCAATAACAAAAGTTTATCTCAATACTTTGTTATATACCCTTTGTTGGCAATGACAGAGGTCAAACGTTTTCTGTAGGTCTTCACAAGGTTTTCACACACTGTTGCTGGTATTTTGGCCCATTCCTCCATGCAGATCTCCTCTAGAGCAGTGATGTTTTGGGGCTGTCGCTGGGCAACACGGACTTTCAAAGATTTTCTATGGGGTTGAGATCTGGAGACTGGCTAGGCCACTCCAGGACCTTGAATGCTTCACAGCCACTCCTTCATTGCCCTGTGTTTGGGATCATTGTCATGCTGAAAGACCCAGCCACGTTTCATCTTCAATGCCCTTGCTGATGGAAGGAGGTTTTCACTCAAAATCTCACGATACATGGCCCCATTCATTCTTTCCTTTACACGGATCAGTCGCCCTGGTCCCTTTGCAGAAAAACAGCCCCAAAGCATGATGTTTCCACCCCCATGCTTCACAGTAGGTATGGTGTTCTTTGGATGCAACTCAGCATTCTTTGTCCTCCAAACACGACGAGTTGAGTTTTTACCAAAAAGTTATATTTTGGTTTCATCTGACATTCTCCCAATCCTCATCTGGATCATCCAAATGCTCTCTAGCAAACTTCAGACGGGCCTGAACATGTACTGGCTTAAGCAGGGGGACACGTCTGGCACTGCAGGATTTGAGTCCCTGGCGGCGTAGTGTGTTACTGATGGTAGGCTTTGTTACTTTGGTCCCAGCTCTCTGCAGGTCATTCACTAGGTCCCCCCGTGTGGTTCTGGGATTTTTGCTCACCGTTCTTGTGATCATTTTGACCCCACGGGGTGAGATCTTGCGTGGAGCCCCATATCGAGTAAGATTATCAGTGGTCTTGTATGTCTTCCATTAGTGGAGTTTGGAGTGTGACTGTTTGAGGTTGTGGACAGGTGTCTTTTATACTGATAACAAGTTCAAACAGGTGCCATTAATACAGGTAACGAGTGGAGGACAGAGGAGCCTCTTAAAGAAGAAGTTACAGGTCTGTGAGAGCCAGAAATCTTGCTTGTTTGTATGTGACCAAATACTTATTTTCCACCATAATTTGCAAATAAATTCATTAAAAATCCTACAATGTGATTTTCTAGATTTTTTTTCCTCCTTTTGTCTGTCATAGTTGAAGTGTACCTATGATGAAATTACAGGCCTCTCTCATCTTTTTAAGTGAGAGAACTTGCACAATTGGTGGCTGACTAAATACTTTTTTGCCCCACTGTACATTTGTCAAAGTTTTAGAATTAAATCAAATCACTCAGAATAGCCTAGTACACCCTGAGTAGGCCTATAATTTAGCCACCTCAGAGCTCCCCAGCTCACCCCCTCTCATGACCTCAGAGCTCCCCAGCTCACCCCCTCTCATGACCTCAGAGCTCCCCAGGTCACCCCCCTCTCATGACCTCAGAGCTCCCCAGCTCACCCCCTCTCATGACCTCAGAGCTCCCAGGTCACCCCCTCTCATGACCTCAGAGCTCCCCAGGTCACCCCCTCTCATGACCTCAGAGCTCCCCAGGTCACCCCCTCTCATGACCTCAGAGCTCCCCAGCTCACCCCCTCTCATGACCTCAGAGCTCCCCAGCTCACCCCCTCTCATGACCTCAGAGCTCCCCAGGTCACCCCCCTCTCATGACCTCAGAGCTCCCCAGCTCACCCCCTCTCATGACCTCAGAGCTCCCCAGCTCACCCCCTCTCATGACCTCAGAGCTCCCAGGTCACCCCCCTCTCATGACCTCAGAGCTCCCAGGTCACCCCCTCTCATGACCTCAGAGCTCCCAGCTCACCCTCTCATGACCTCAGAGCTCCCCAGGTCACCCCCTCTCATGACCTCAGAGCTCCCCAGGTCACCCCCTCTCATGACCTCAGAGCTCCCAGGTCACCCCCTCTCATGACCTCAGAGCTCCCCAGCTCACCCCCTCTCATGACCTCAGAGCTCCCCAGGTCACCCCCTCTCATGACCTCAGAGCTCCCCAGGTCACCCCCTCTCATGACCTCAGAGCTCCCAGGTCACCCCCTCTCATGACCTCAGAGCTCCCCAGGTCACCCCCTCTCATGACCTCAGAGCTCCCCAGGTCACCCCCTCTCATAACCTCAGAGCTCCCCAGGTCACCCCCTCTCATGACCTCAGAGCTCCCCAGGTCACCCCCTCTCATGACCTCAGAGCTCCCCAGGTCACCTCCCTCTGACACTCACTTTTTGTTCCGGCACCTCCCGATTTACAAATTAAGCACTGAACACAGTAGCCTAGACTCTAGTTAACCACCATATAGGCTATGATAATATCCCCACAAGCCACTAGCCAGCTAGCCATATCTCATAAGTTAGAAGATTATGGATATTAGGCTATATTATGAAGTTATTATTTAAGAGCATTGAAGATAAATCACAAATCGGTAGAAAGTTGAATAGAGCTAGCAAACTAGCATATTTACATCAATCATCAATATCAGCTGATAGCCAAGCTTCTTTTCCCCGTGTCAATCATGTCTTTAGGAGACACTGTGACTAGCGTGCTTACAGTGTGTGATGAATGCGTGTGTTGTTGCATAAATAAATAGGCCTATTCAAATAAAAAAATATCTTAATTCACTACAGAGGCACATATAAGGCTCAGGCAGTTTTTTCAAGGGGGGCTGGATGAAAGGCTAAAGATGACGCAGATATAAGGCTTAGATATGGTCTAGCTAGTTGGCACAGACAGCAGACTAACATAGACCTCCATGTCCTGATACAGACCTGTCTAAAGCTCTATGCTCATTGTCACCCTTCTGGCTTGTTCACACCTAAAAGCTTTAAATAGAACATAACAGTTGTATATTCTATATAGCGTTAAAACTGCTGCATGTAACTACAACCAATAATGTTTCATGTAATATCTTTCATCGTCATCTCTCTTTTAATTGGTTAAAAAAATAAGGAATATTGATTCCAGACCTTCCCAAAGCCACCCGAATCCGCAAAGATTTTCCAATTGGTTCATGATGTGTAACTCATCCCTAAAAGTGCGTGTTTTCCCAATTTTCGCCGCCTGCCAAAATAATCTCCAGAGCCCAGTGCGCTCTAGCTCCGAGAAACTCCACAGCAGAATCTGGACTTCCCAACAAAGAAGACTTACAGGAGGGTTTCCTGTTCTATACAGAACAACCCTCCCATTCTCATTCCCATTTCCTCTAGGAATTCCCAAGAAGGATTTGTCCCTTCCTTTGCCCCCATGACAGGGATAGTGTTTTCACTGACAGTAAATCCTATGATAACACCCTTCACCTAGGAATTGTCAATACGGGGTCAGGGGTGATAGAGGGGTAAACAGTAAAACCTTACAATGATTAAGAAGAGACAGCACTATAGCTATAGTATGTTATAAAGGCGCTGTTTGACTGTCGTGTTACTGTCCTCTACTATCCTTACAATTCTCACTACAGGAGCCAACTGTCATCAGGTCATGAAAAGAGAGAGAGAGAGAGATAACCTCTGAATAAATTACATATAATTCCTTGACTTGGAATCATCTCGACAATAAATCTCACCGGCCTCATCTATAACCCACTTTCCATATGTATCCCACATAGAGGAAGACTTTGAACATGCTGTCTGTCTGAACACACCTCTACCTGCTCTCATCACCTTCTCTTCACCCCACATCTTTCCCCTTTACTGGGTGACCCGGTGATGTCTCTCTGAGGACTTGGGGCATCCTACAGTACAAGGAGACATAATTCAAGACAGGACCAGGCCTGTCTTTACCCACTGTTGTCCCGTGTCAGCAGCCCTGGCCCACTTCAAAGACCTGGCCTAATGACTAGGATGGACATGACCAGGGGGTTGTTAAAGAACAGCAGGGTCCTTGGGCCAGCTGTCACATAGAGAGAGAGAGAGAGAGAGAGAGAGAGAGAGAGAGAGAGAGAGAGAGAGAGAGAGAGAGAGAGAGAGAGAGAGAGAGAGAGAGAAGAAAGGAAGAGCTGAAGAGAACAAGAGAGAGGAGAAGGGAAGAGCTAGGAGAGAGAACAAGAGAGATAGATGTGCAACACTGAAAACCACCCAAGAAACCCTGGGAAACTTTTTTTTAGGTCAATTGAGCAACTTATCACTCAATGAGCTGAGCAAATGACAGGGCAGGGTGGAGAGGCTCGCTCCAAATGTGTCTGCAGCAGCACCGGTACTGTATTACAACCTTCAGTAACCCCTCAGAAACTAAGTACCATAAAGCCCTGAGAGCAGAACAAGCCCAGGAGCTAACCTAGAACACAGTGGAGCACTTCTGACACATTCTGCCTGTCCTAGAACACAGTGGAACACTTCTGACACATTCTGCCTGTTCTAGAACACAGTGGAACACTTCTGACACATTCTGCCTGTTCTAGAACACAGTGGAACACTTCTGACACAGTCTGCCTGTCCTAGAACACAGTGGAACACTTCTGACACAGTCTGCCTGTCCTAGAACACAGTGGAACACTTCTGACACTTTCTGCCCGTTCTAGAACACAGTGGAACACTTCTGACACATTCTGCCTGTTCTAGAACACAGTGGAACACTTCTGACACATTCTGCCAGTTCTGGAACACAGTGGAACACTTCTGACACATTCTGCCCGTTCTAGAACACAGTGGAACACTTCTGACACATTCTGCCCATTCTAGAACACAGTGGAACACTTCTGACACTTTCTGCCCGTTCTAGAACACAGTGGAACACTTCTGACACATTCTGCCTGTTCTAGAACACAGTGGAACACTTCTGACACATTCTGCCCGTTCTAGAACACAGTGGAACACTTCTGACACAGTCTGCATGTCCTAGAACACAGTGGAACACTTCTGACACTTTCTGCCTGTTCTAGAACACAGTGGAACACTTCTGACACATTCTGCCTGTTCTAGAACACAGTGGAACACTTCTGACACATTCTGCCAGTTCTGGAACACAGTGGAACACTTCTGACACATCCTGCCTGTTCTAGAACACATTGGAACACTTCTGACACATTCTGCCCGTTCTAGAACACAGTGGAACACTTCTGACACATTCTGCCCGTTCTAGAACACAGTGGAACACTTCTGACACATTCTGCCTGTTCTAGAACACAGTGGAACACTTATGACACATTATGCCCGTTATAGAACACAGTGGAACACTTCTGACAGTCTGCCTGTCCTAGAACACAGTGGAACACTTCTGACACATTCTGCCCGTTCTAGAACACAGTGGAACACTTCTGACACATTCTGCCCGTTCTAGAACACAGTGGAACACTTCTGACACAGTCTGCCTGTCCTAGAACACAGTGGAACACTTCTGACACTTTCTGCCCGTTCTAGAACACAGTGGAACACTTCTGACACATTCTGCCTGTTCTAGAACACAGTGGAACACTTATAACACATTATGCCTGTTCTAGAACACAGTGGAACACTTCTGACACATTCTGCCTGCTCTAGAAAACAACGGAACAGTTCTGACACATTCTGCCTGCTCTAGAACACAGTGGAACAGTTCTGACACATTCTGCCTGTCCTAGAACACAGTGGAACAGTTCTGACACATTATGCCTGTCCCATATTCTACAGGTAAGGTTATGCTCATGACATGTAACATCACACCTCACAGAGGGTCTTTGAGTCGAGTTACGGTTAATTAAGAGTATCTTGAGGCTGATAAATAACAGAAGTGAAAATGTGTGTTGATTAAACATAATGAGACTGACAAATGAGAGTGAAAGTGACTACACTCCCTCCTCCATGTCACTGTTCTCTTCTCTATCTCTATCTCTCCTCTCTGTTCTCTGCCCTCTCTCTCGCTCTCTCTCTATATCTCTCCTCTCTGTTCTCTGCCCTCTCTCTCTCTCTTTCTCACACTATTCTCTCTTTCTCTGTTCTCTCCGTTCTCTACCCTCTCGCTCTCTCGCTCTCTGTTCTCTCACTCTCTGTTCTCTCGCTCTCTGTTCTCTCGCTCTCTGTTCTCTCGCTCTCTGTTCTCTCGCTCTCTGTTCTCTCGCTCTCTGTTCTCTCGCTCTCTGTTCTCTCTTCTCTCTATCCCTGTCTCACCTCCTGCCACCTGGGCTGTAATGGATGGCCTGGATGGCCTTTGGCTGAGCTCATCTGCTAATAGCTCCTTTTATCTGTCTCACATGGCCATTTCCTGGTAGAAGGCATCCAGAGCACCTCGCCAGATACCACCTGACTGTCTGTCAGACAATGTGTTCCTGATGCTTTGTAAGAGAGCTGCTAACTACAGAGGAGATGTACTGTATTGTAAGGAACTTGTTCTAAGTTGTCCTGCCTCTGCGATGAAAAGCCTGGGTTAGCTAGCTCTGAGCGCAGGGCTAAATCACTTTCACACGTCCCATAAAGCTTTAGGGTGAGTTATAGGGGCCCGTGCACGCGGGGAGAGAGGACTGTGTTGGGGAGAGGGGACTGTGTTAGGGAGAGAAGAGAGAGGACTGTGTTGGGGAGAGAAGAGAGAGGACTGTGTTGGGGAGAGAGGACTGTGTTGGGGAGAGAGGACTGTGTTGGGGAGAGAAGAGAGAGGACTGTTTTGGGGAGAGAAGAGAGGACTGTGTTGGGGAGAGAGGAGAGAGGTCTGTGTTGGGAAGAGATGACTGTGTTGGGGAGAGAGGAGAGAGGACTGTATTGGGGAGAGAGGACTGTGTTGGGGAGTGGGGAGAGGGGACTGTGTTGGGGAGTGGGGAGAGGGGGCTGTGTTGGGGAGTGGGGAGAGGGGGCTGTGTTGGGGAGTGGGGAGAGGGGGCTGTGTTGGGGAGTGGGGAGAGAGGGCTGTGTTGGGGAGTGGGGAGAGGGGGCTGTGTTGGGGAGTGGGGAGAGGGGCTGTGTTGGGGAGTGGGGAGAGGGGCTGTGTTGGGGAGTGGGGAGAGGGGGCTGTGTTGGGGAGTGGGGACTGTGTTGGGGAGTGGGGAGAGGGGACTGTGTTGGGGAGTGGGGAGTGGGGACTGTGTTGGGGAGTGGGGAGAGGGGACTGTGTTGGGGAGTGGGGAGAGGGGGCTGTGTTGGGGAGTGGGGAGAGGGGGCTGTGTTGGGGAGTGGGGAGTGGGGTCTGTGTTTGGGAGTGGGGAGAGAAATACACACACACCTTGCACGATGAGGTAGATGCGTTCAGTGGAAACTCCTCCCTCGTTGGTGGCGACACACTCGTACCAGCCGGCGTCGTCGGTGCCAACGAAGTGTATGTCCAAGGAGAGGTTGGCCAGGGGGCGCCGGCGGGGGTCCAGCCGGGCGTCCACACCCCCTCTGTGCCAGGTCAGGTTGAACTGGACCATACTGGCCACATGGCAGGTCAGAACAGCACTGGAACCTGGAGTCGCTGTCACATTACCGCCCACTGTGATTGCTGGAGGGGGCTCTGTGGAGGGAGGGAGAGAGAGAGAGAGAGAGAGAGAGAGAGAGAGAGAGTGAGAGACTCAGAGAGAGAGAGAGACTCAGAGAGAGAGAGAGACTCAGAGAGAGAGAGAGAGAGAGAGAGAGATGGGTAGGGGGTAGACAGGGAAAGAGAGAGAGAGAGACTCAGAAAGGGGGGAGAGAGGGGGAGATAGACAGAAAGAAAGAGAGAGAGAGACAGAGAGACGGGTAGGGGGTAGACAGGGAGAGAGAGACACACAGAGGGGGGATAGACAGAACGAAAGAGAGAGACACAGAGAGGGAGATTGACAGAAAGAGAGACAGAGAAGGGTAGAGGGTAGACAGAAAGAGAGAGAGAGTGAGACAGAGAGAAGGATGGGGGGTAGACAGGGAGAGAGAGACACAGAGAGGGGGGAGATAGACAGAAAGAGAGACAGAGAGAAGGGAGGGAGATTGAGCCGCACACAACCTTTACCCCTGTACTGCTCAGCTTCATAGGGCCTGTCGTCAATCATCTCTAAGAGGTTTGCCAAAAATATGCATGGAAAAAAAAGGGAAGGAGGGGAGGAGGAAAGAGCGGAAGGAGCTCTGACCTGGGTTCCAGGGGGCTGATATAAATTTGGGGAGACTGAAGGACTGAAGATGACATACATACCGGGGTGAAATGGTCACCCTGTTTATAACATCACTGGCTCTGGGACAAAACCAAGCCAGAGCAGTGGGAGGGAAGGACGAATTGGCTAACCAAATCATGAGAAATCAAAAGGATAATTACATGGCACATTGGAAAGAATTAATTTAAAAAACAACGCAAACTAGAATGCTATTTGGCCCTAAACAGAGAGTAAACAGTGGCAGAATACCAGACAACTGTGACTGACCCAAAATGAAGGAAAGCTTTGACTATGTACAGACTCAGTGAGCATAGCCTTGCTATTGAGAAAGGTCGCCGTAGGCAGACCTGGCTTTCAAGAGAAGACAGGCTATGTGCACACAGCCCACGAAATTAGGTGGAAACTGAGCTGCAATTCCTAACCTCCTGCCAAATGTAGGACACATATTTCCCTCAGATTACACAGACCGACAAAGAATACGAAAACAAATCCAATTTCGATAAACTCTCATATCTATTGGGTGAAATACCACAGTGTGCCATCACAGTAGCAAGATTTGTGACCGTTTATTTCACTTTTGTCTATTATCTATTTCACTTGCTTTGGCAATGTAAACATATGTTTCCCATGCCAATAAAGCCCTTTGAATTGAGTGAGTGAGTGAGTGAGTGAGTGAGTGAGTGAGTGAGTGAGAGAGAGAGAGATCCCCAGGCAGTGGTTCTAGTTCTTAGTTATGATAATGGTGAATGTTGCCTTCTGATGTAATACATAGTAAATATAAAATGGTCTGAAACTATGTCCCATAACGCTGTGCTACATTACCTTACATATCATCCATAACCACGGCCCATAACGCTGTGCTACATTACCTTACATATCATCCATAACCACGGCCCATAACGCTGTGCAACATTACCTTACATATCATGCATAACCACGGCCCATAACGCTGTGCTACATTACCTTACATATCATCCATAACCACGGCCCATAACGCTGTGCTACATTACCTTACATATCATCCATAACCACGGCCCATAACGCTGTGCTACATTACCTTACATATCATCCATAACCACGGCCCATAACGCTGTGCTACATTACCTTACATATCATGCATAACCACGGCCCATAACGCTGTGCTACATTACCTTACATATCATGCATAACCACGGCCCATAACGCTGTGCTACATTACCTTACATATCATCCATAACCACGCCCATAACGCTGTGCTACATTACCTTACATATCATGCATAACCACGGCCCATAACGCTGTGCTACATTACCTTACATATCATCCATAACCACGGCCCATAACGCTGTGCTACATTACCTTACATATCATCCATAACCATGGCCCACAATGCTGTGCTACATTACCTTACATATCATGCATAACCACGGCCCATAACGCTGTGCTACACTACCTTACATATCATGCATAACCACGGCCCATAACGCTGTGCTACACTACCTTACATATCATGCATAACCACAGCCCATAACGCTGTGCTACATTACCTTACATATCATGCATAACCACGGCCCATAACGCTGTGCTACATTACCTTACATATCATGCATAACCATGGCCCACGGCCAGAGGCCTATGAGGCATAGACAGAGGTCAAACTGAGAGCAAGGTTCTCCTCCATGCTAAGTCCCAAATTGCACCCTATTCCCTATATAGTACACTAGTTTTGACCAGGGCCCATAGGGTACAGGATGAACACACACTAACCCTGAGCTTAGTCCCCTGGGGCTTGGTTTGTAGCCGTACATCATCACCGTGTTCTCTAAGGCTCTGTCCCAATGAGCATGAAGTAAACCTGCTTCACTTACTGCTACATTTCACTTCAGGAATCCTGGAACACTGCTGTGTGTGTGTGTGTGTGTGTGTGTGTGTGTGTGTGTGTGTGTGTGTGTGTGTGTGTGTGTGTGTGTGTGTGTGTGTGTGTGTGTGTTTTTGTGTGTGCCTCCGTGTGTGGGTGTGAATGAGTGTATGTGTAGAGTAATCATACAACCCCTAGCTGAGCAAAATACTTATTGTGGGTTCCATTATACACCACTACTTAATGTTTCCACATGTAATGTATTGTAATGTATAGACTCACATCTTTACATGGGCGGTATCTAACCATGCCAAGGCTAATTGGTTAATACTCAAGTGTCCTATACCCTGGGGACAATGGAGTCACATATATAGTTCTGAGCAGGGGCGGAACTTTGGTTTTAGGAGTGGGGGGGCGGAACTTTGGTTTTAGAAGTGGGGGGGCCATTATATATTTATTTATTCCAAACAGCATGTGGCGGGAACATGTCCCCAGTGAAAGTTGCTCCCCTGGTTCTGTATGATGGAGTCAGATAAGTAGTTCTGGGAGTAAGATGGAGTCAAATATGTAGTTCTGGGAGTAAGATGGAGTCAAATATGTAGTTCTGAGAGTAAGATGCAGTCAAATACGTAGTTCTGGGAGTAAGATGGAGTCAAATATGTAGTTCTGAGAGTAAGATGGAGTCAAATATGTAGTTCTGAGAGTAAGATGGAGTCAAATATGTAGTTCTGAGAGTAAGATGGAGTCAAATATGTAGTTCTGAGAGTAAGATGGAGTCAGATATGTAGTTCTGGGAGTAAGACCTTTCTGCTTGACGTACACTAACTTGGCCTGTGTTGCCATTGAGATGACAGAGGGATGGGTCAGGGGTCAGGGGATTGTCCTACCTGAGACATCCAGGAAGGTTCGGGCGCGTCCTGTCCCAGCGCTGCTGATGGCGATGCACTCATAGAAGCCCTCATCCTTCAGAGTCACCTGGGCCAGCTCCCACAATGCATTGGCTGACTCCCTGCCAGAGGGACAGAGGCACAAAACATTCCCATACTGTACTGTGCCATGATGTGATTTAAGATCTAGAACAGGAAGATATTAGAGATTGGATGATGTGTATAAAACTAGGAGCTCCCTATCTAGATAATAATATGATGCTTAGTGAATGCCTTCAGACTGTATTGGAAACGCCATTCATTTCACATGCTTCTATTTATCCTCCCTCTCCTTCTCCCCTCCTTCCTCTTCCTCTCTCTCCCTCTCCCCTCCCCTCTTTCGCCTCCCACTCCCCTCCCTCCCAAATAGCGTCCTATATTACCTGAAGAGTTGATCGACACCCAGGCTTTTCCCCTCCCTGGTGAAGCGCAGGGTGAAGGGGAGGAGGCTGTCTACCTGGCAGGAGATGGTCCCTCTCTGCAGGTAGTACCCCGGGGTGGTGGGGGGCATCACAACCTTAGGTGCATCTGGCAGGGGTTAGGGGTGGGACAGGGTAGGGCAAGAACGGACAGACATTGTTATTGTTAACATCCAGAACATGTACTAACATTGGGAACCCTAGTCTAAAACTATCCAGTGGGAAATATACTATTGAGTTTATCTTAAACCACTTGTTTAGTGTATAATTGATCAATCGCTATCAAACTTTGTATTCATGGCTGGAACTCTTCATTTGTATCAATTTGTATTTAGAATTGTATTAAATATTTTCCTCTCTTCGCTAAAAATAATCACTAAGAAAACACTGAAATCTCTGGGGGGAGGAGTCACTCCCCCCAGAGATTACTATATAATTCCTTATATGCTTACTACTTGACCAGAGCCCTATGGTGTACTTCTTGACCAGAGCCCTATGGTGTACTTCTTGACCAGAGCCCTATGGTGTACTTCTTGACCAGAGCCCTATGGTGTACTACTTGACCAGAGCCCTATGGTGTACTACTTGACCAGAGCCCTATGGTGTACTTCTTGACCAGAGCCCTATGGTGTACTTCTTGACCAGAGCCCTATGGTGTACTACTTGACCAGAGCCCTATGGTGTAGTTCTTGACCAGAGCCCTATGGTGTACTTCTTGACCAGAGCCCTATGGTGTACTTCTTGACCAGAGCCCTATGGTGTACTTCTTGACCAGAGCCCTATGGTGTAGTTCTTGACCAGAGCCCTATGGTGTACTTCTTGACCAGAGCCCTATGGTTTACTTCTTGACCAGAGCCCTATGGTGTACTACTTGACCAGAACCCAAAACCACTGTTAGTCCAGGTAACTGACCAGGAACAATACTGGAGAAGGACACACTGGAGACCCTCTGGAACAGGAAGCCGTCCTTGTCATAACCTGTGACCCGTAGGAAGAAGGCCTCTTTCGGCGGGACAAACTCTGTGATGTTCCAGATGGTTCCTGTCAGGGGACTTCCCTTCCCAGTGTTGGGATAGTACCGCACTGGGAGGGTCTTAATCACACCGCCTGTGATTGATACAAGCTCCAGCCTATCAGCTCGCGCCGGATGGGACAGCCCTGTGGTGTTCAGCAGGATGTAAGTGGCGATACCTGGTGGGAGGGAGGGAGGGAGGGCGAGAGAGAGAGAGAGGGAGGATGGAGGGAGGTAGGAGGGGAGGGAGAGAGGGGAGGGAGAGAGGGGAGGGAGGGAGGAGAAAGGGGGAGGTTATAAATCTCAAAATAATAAGAAAAAACTAATACCAAATATCCTTAAAACTTAAGCATGAAATTAAGCTAAGGTAAAGCACACAAAAGATAGCTATTTTTCCAAAAGGTAACATCCCACCATTTCCATTCAAACTAAAGGAGCAGGTGTGTGATGGTACAATGAGGTGGGTCACGTGACCTTACTGACCTTGAACTGTGACCTTACTGACCTTGAACCGGCCGGCTGGAGGTCACCTTGAAGTCCAGAGTGGGCTTCCTGGAAAATCCGGCCCGGAAGTCGATGGTGCTGACTCCTGAGATCCGGACTGAGTGTCTGCCCTCGCTAGACGTCTGGAGAGTGGGGAAATAGGTCAAAGGTTATAATAATCTTAGGTCAGATTAGATTCTATTAGAGCAGTCATAATAAAAGTTAGGGTCACGGGGGGAACTGCAGTGGGGTCGCTAAAATGTAAAAAAAAATCTATATATACACCACACCGTTCAAAAGTTTGGGGTCACTTAGAAATGTCCTTGCTTTTGAAAGAAAAGCAATTTTTTTTTTGTCCATTAAAATAACATCAAATTGAGCAGAAATACAGTGTAGACATTGTTAATGTTGTAAATGACTATTGTAGCTGGAAACGGCAGATTTTTAATGGAATATCTACATAGGCGTACAGAGGCCCATTATCAGCAACCATCACTCCTGTGTTCCAGTGGCACGTTGTGTTAGCTAATCCAAGTTTATCATTTTAAAAGGCTAATTGATCATTAGAAAACCCTTTTGCAATTATGTTAGCACAGCTGAAAACTGTTGTCCTGATTAAAGAAGCAATAAAACTGGCCTTCTTTAGACTAGTTGAGTATCTGGAGCATCAATATTTGTGGGTTCGATTACAGGCTCAAAATGGCCAGAAACAAGTTACTTTCTTCTGAAACGCATCAGTCTATTCTTATTCTGAGAAATGAAGGCTGTTCCATGCGAGAAATTGCCAAGAAACTGAAGATCTCATACAACGCTGTGTACTACTCCCTTCACAGAACAACGCAAACTCTAACCAGAATAGAAAGAGGAGTGGGAGGCCCCCGGTGCACAACTGAGCAAGAGGACAAGTACATTAGAGTGTCTAGTTTGAGAAACAGACACCTCACAAGTCCTCAACTGGCAGCTTCATTAAATAGTACCCGCAAAACACCAGTCTCAACATCAACAGTGAAGAGGCGACTCCGGGATGCTGGCCTTCTAGGCAGAGTTGCAAAGTAAAAGCCATACCTCAGACTGGCCAATAAAAAGAAAAGATTAAGATGGGCAAAAGAACACAGTTACTGGACAGAGGAAGATTGGAAAAAAAGTGTTATGGACACACAAATCTAAGTTTGAGGTGTTCGGATCACAAAGAAGAACATTCGTGAGATGCAGAAAGCATGGTGGAGACAATGTGATGGTCTGGGGGTGCTTGGTGTTGGTAAAGTGGGAGATTTGTACAGGGTAAAAGGGATTTTGAAGAAGGAAGGCTATCGCGCTTAATTGGAGCCAATTTCCTCTTACAACAGGACAATGATCCAAAGCACAGCTCCAAACTATGCAAGAACTATTTAGGGAAGAAGCAATCAGCTGGTATTCTGTCCATAATGGAGTGGCCAGCACATTCACCGGATCTCAACCCTCTTGAGCAGTTGTGGGAGCAGCTTGACCGTATGGTACGTAAGAAGTGCCCATCAAGCCAATCCAACTTGTGGGAGGTGCTTCAGGAAGCATGGGGTGAAATCTCTTAAGATTACCTCAACAAATTGACAACTAGAATGCCAAAGGTCTGCAAGGCTGTAATTGCTGCAAATTCTTTGACGAAAGCAAAGTTTGAAGGACACAATTATTATTTCAAATACAAATCATTATTTATAACCTTGTCAATGTCTTGACTATATTTCCTATTCATTTTGCAACTCATTTCATGTATGTTTTCATGGAAAACAAGGGCATTTCTAAGTGACCCCAAACTAATGAACGGTAGTGTATATATATATATACACATATATACATATATACACATACATACAGTGGGGCAAAAAAGTATTTAGTCAGCCACCAATTGTGCAAGTTCTCTCACTTAAAAAGATGAGAGAGGCCTGTAATTTTCATCATAGGTACACTTCAACTATGACAGACAAAAGGAGGAAAAAAAATCCAGAAAATCACATTGTAGGATTTTTAATGAATTTATTTGCAAATTATGGTGGAAAATAAGTATTTGGTCACATACAAACAAGCAAGATTTCTGGCTCTCACAGACCTGTAACTTCTTCTTTAAGAGGCTCCTCTGTCCTCCACTCGTTACCTGTATTAATGGCACCTGTTTGAACTTGTTATCAGTATAAAGACACCTGTCCACAACCTCAAACAGTCACACTCCAAACTCCACTATGGCCAAGACCAAAGAGCTGTCAAAGGACACCAGAAACAAAATTGTAGACCTGCACCAGGTTGGGAAGACTGAATCTGCAATAGGTAAGCAGCTTGGTTTGAAGAAATCAACTGTGGGAGCAATTATTAGGAAATGGAAGACATACAAGACCACTGATAATCTTCCTCGATCTGGGGCTCCACGCAGGATCTCACCCGTGGGGTCAAAATGATCACAAGAACGGTGAGCAAAAATCCCAGAACCACACGGGGACCTAGTGAATGACCTGCAGAGAGCTGGGACCAAAGTAACAAAGCCTACCATCAGTAACACACTACGCCGCCAGGACTCAAATCCTGCAGTGCCAGACGTGTCCCCCTGCTTAAGCCAGTACATGTTCAGGCCCGTCTGAAGTTTGCTAGAGAGCATTTGGATGATCCAGATGAGGATTGGGAGAATGTCATATGGTCAGATGAAACCAAAATATAACTTTTTGGTAAAAACTCAACTCGTCGTGTTTGGAGGACAAAGAAGGCTGAGTTGCATCCAAAGAACACCATACCTACTGTGAAGCATGGGGTGGAAACATCATGCTTTGGGGCTGTTTTTCTGCAAAGGGACCAGGACGACTGATCCGTGTAAAGGAAAGAATGAATGGGGCCATGTATCGTGAGATTTTGAGTGAAAACCTCCTTCCATCAGCAAGGGCATTGAAGATGAAACGTGGCTGGGTCTTTCAGCATGACAATGATCCCAAACACACCGCCCGGCAACGAAGGAGTGGCTTCAGAAGAAGCATTTCAAGGTCCTGGAGTGGCCTAGCCAGTCTCCAGATCTCAACCCCATAGAAAATCTTTGGAGGGAGTTGAAAGTCCGTGTTGCCCAGCGACAGCCCCAAAACATCACTGCTCTAGAGGAGATCTGCATGGAGGAATGGGCCAAAATACCAGCAACAGTGTGTGAAAACCTTGTGAAGACTTACAGAAAACGTTTGACCTCTGTCATTGCCAACAAAGGGTATATAACAAAGTATTGAGATAAACTTTTGTTATTGACCAAATACTTATTTTCCACCATAATTTGCAAATAAATTCAATAAAAATCCTACAATGTGATTTTCTGGATTTCTTTTCCTCATTTTGTTTTCCTCATTCATAGTTGAAGTGTACCTATGATGAAAATTACAGGCCTCTCTCATCTTTTTAAGTTGGAGAACTTGCACAATTGGTGGCTGACTAAATACTTTTTTGCCCCACTGTATATATATATATATGTGTGTGTATTTTTTTGGGGGGGACAAGCAATTAAGAGTACAGATTATTGTATGGGACAATATTCAAACGTATTTGAAAACATTTATTTGATAAGAGATTAAAATGCAATGAATTGAAGGTTATTTGTTGATGTTAAAATCTAAATGTACAGATTTAAAGGTTGTGTCATTAGATTTGGGGTGTGGTCGCAATAAATTATTATAGGAAAAAATGGTGTCCCCTGAAATTCTGGCAAAAAAAATGGGTCCCCGCTTAAAGAGCTTTAATACCACTGTATGAGAGTGTTGTTTGTGACGTGATGTGGGATCACACACAATGACAACGTATGCATCTGAATCCAAAACCTACTGTCTACAGGGGTTTGTCTCATACAAGAAACATTTAGAATCCATCACAATAGAGTTTCATGATGATGTCACTAAACACTGGTTAGGAGCAGGGTTTCATGATGATGTCACTAAACACCGGTTAGGAGCAGGGTGTCATGATGATGTCACTAAACTCTGGTTAGGAGCAGGATGTTATGATGATGTCACTAAACTCTGGATAGGAGCAGGGTGTCATGATGATGTCACTAAACACTGGTTAGGAGCAGGGTGTCATGATGATGTCACTAAACACTGGTTAAGAGCAGGGTGTCATGATGATGTCACTAAACACTGGTTAGGAGCAGGGTGTCATGATGATGTCACTAAACACTGGTTAGGAGCAGGGTGTCATGATGATGTCACTAAACACTGGTTAGGAGCAGGGTTTCATGATGATGTCACTAAACACTGGTTAGGAGCAGGGTTTCATGATGTCACTAAACACCGGTTAGGAGCAGGGTGTCATGATGATGTCACTAAACACCGGTTAGGAGCAGGGTGTCATGATGATGTCACTAAACACTGGTTAGGAACAGGGTGTCATGATGATGTCACCAAACACTGGTTAGGAGCAGGGTGTCATGATGATGTCACTAAACACTGGTTAGGAGCAGGGTGTCATGATGATGTCACTAAACACCGGTTAAGAGCAGGGTGTCATGATGATGTCACTAAACACTAGTTAGGAGCAGGGTGTCATGATGATGTCACTAAACACTGGTTAGGAGCAGGGTGTCATGATGATGTCACTAAACACCGGTTAGGAGCAGGGTTTCATGATGATGTCACTAAACACTGGTTAGGAACAGGGTGTCATGATGATGTCACCAAACACTGGTTAGGAGCAGGGTGTCATGATGATGTCACTAAACACTGGTTAGGAGCAGGGTGTCATAATGATGTCACTAAACACCGGTTAGGAGCAGGGTGTCATGATGATGTCACTAAACACTGGTTAGGAGCAGGGTGTCATGATGATGTCACTAAACACTGGTTAGGAGCAGGGTTTCATGATGTCACTAAACACTGGTTAGGAGCAGGGTGTCATGATGATGTCACTAAACACTGGTTAGGAGCAGGGTGTCATGATGATGTCACTAAACACTGGTTAGGAGCAGGGTGTCATGATGATGTCACTAAACTCTGGTTAGGAGCAGGATGTTATGATGATGTCACTAAACTCTGGATAGGAGCAGGGTGTCATGATGATGTCACTAAACACTGGTTAGGAGCAGGGTGTCATGATGATGTCACTAAACACTGGTTAAGAGCAGGGTGTCATGATGATGTCACTAAACACTGGTTAGGAGCAGGGTGTCATGATGATGTCACTAAACACTGGTTAGGAGCAGGGTGTCATGATGATGTCACTAAACACTGGTTAGGAGCAGGGTTTCATGATGATGTCACTAAACACTGGTTAGGAGCAGGGTTTCATCAAATCAAATCAAATCAAATTTTATTTGTCACATACACATGGTTAGCAGATGTTAATGCAAGTGTAGCGAAATGCTTGTGCTTCTAGTTCCGACCATGCAGTAGTATCTAACAAGTAATCTAACAAATTCACAACAACTACCTTATACACACAAGAGTAAAGGAATGAATACGAGTATGTACATATAAATATATGGATGAGCGATGGCTGACCGGCATAGGCAAGATGCAGTAGATGGTATGGAGTACAGTATATACACATATATATGAGATGAGTAATGTAGGATATGTAAACATTATATAAATGGCATTGTTTAAAGTGGCTAGTGATACATTATTTCATCCAATTATAATTATTAAAGTGGCTAGAGATTTGGGTCGATGACCGAACTTGGCATAGGCAAGATACAGTAGATGGTTTAGAGTACAGTGTATACATTTGATATGAGTATGTCGGATACGTAAACATTATATACAAAATTGTTTAAAGTGGCTAGTGATACATTTGTTACATCCAATTCCTATGTATAAAGTGGCTAGAGATTTAAGTCAGTATGTTGGCAGCAGCCACTCAATGTTAGTGATGGCTGTTTAACAGTCTGATGGCCTTGAGGTAGAAGCTGTTTTCAGTCTCTCGGTCCCAGCTTTGATGCACCTGTACTGACCTCGCCTTCTGGATGATAGCGGGGTGAACAGGCAGTGGCTCGAGGTGGTTGTTGTCCTTGATGATCTTTTTGGCCTTTCTGTGACATCGGGTGGTGTAGGTGTCCTGGAGGGCAGGTAGTTTAACCCGGTGATGCGTTGTGCAGTCCTCACTACCCTCTGGAGAGCCTTACGGTTGTGGGCGGAGCAGTTGCCGTACCAGGCGGTGATACAGCCCGACAGGATGCTCTCGATTGTGCATCTGTAAAAGTTTGTGAGTGATTTTGGTGACAAGCCAAATTTCTTCAGCCTCCTGAGGTTGAAGAGGCGCTGTTGCGCCTTCTTTACCACGCTGTCTGTGTGGGTGGACCAATTCAGTTTGTCCGTGATGTGTGCGCCGAGGAACTTAAAACTTTCCACCTTCTCCACTACTGTCCCTTCGATGTGGATAGGGTGCTCCCTCTCCTGTTTCCTGAAGTCCACGATCATCTCCTTTGTTTTGTTGACATTGAGTGAGAGGTTATTTTCCTGACACCACACTCCGAGGCCCTCACCTCCTCTCTGTAGGCCGTCTCGTCGTTGTTGGTAATCAAGCCTACCACTGTAGTGTCGTCAGCAAACTTGATGATTGAGTTGGATGCGTGCTTGGCCACGCAGTCATGGGTAAACAGGGAGTACAGGAGAGGGCTGAGAACGCACCCTTGTGGGGCCCCAGTGTTGAGGATCAGCGGGGTGGAGATGTTGTTTCCTACCCTCACCACCTGGGACCGGCCCGTCAGGAAGTCCAGGACCCAGTTGCACAGGGCTGGGTCGAGACCCAGGGTCTCGAGCTTAATGACGAGCTTGGAGGGAACTATGGTGTTAAATGCTGAGCTGTAGTCGATGAACAGCATTCTTACATAAGTATTCCTCTTGTCCAGATGGGTTAGGGCAGTATGCAGTGTGATTGCGATTATCGTCTGTGGACCTATTGGGACGGTAAGCAAATTGGAGTGGGTCCAGGGTGTCTGGCAGGATGGAGGTGATATGATCCTTGACTAATCTCTCAAAGCACTTCATGATGACGGAAGTGAGTGCTACGGGCGATAGTCATTTAGCTCAGTCACCTTAGCTTTCTTGGGAACAGGAACAATGGTGGCCCTCTTGAAGCATGTGGGAACAGCAGACTGGGATAGGGACTGATTGAATATGTCCGTAAACACACCAGCCAGCTGGTCTGCGCATGCTCTGAGGACACGGCCAGGGATGACATCTGGGCCGGCAGCCTTGCGAGGGTTAACACATTTAAATGTTTTTCTCACATTGGCTGGGGTGAAGGTGAGCCCGCAGGTTTTGGTAGCGGGCCGTGTCGGTGGCACTGTATTGTCCTCAAAGCGAGCAAAGAAGTTGTTTAGTTTGTCTGGGAGCAGGGCGTCATGGTCCGCGACGGGGCTGGTTTTCTTTTGTAGTCCGTGATTGACTGTAGACCCTGCCACATTCCTCTTGTGTCTGAGCCATTGAATTGTGACTCTACTTTGTCTCTATATTGACGCTAGCTTGTTTGATTGCCTTGCGGAGGGAGTAGCTGCACTGTTTGTATTCAGTCATGTTTCCGGTAGCCTTTACCTGGTTAAAAGCAGTGGTTCGCGCTTTCAGTTTTGGCTTGCGAATGCTGCCATCAATCCATGGTTTCTGGTTGGGGAAGGTTTTGATATTTGCTATGGGTACAACATCACCAATGCATTTGCTAATAAACTCGCTCACCGAATCAGCGTATACATCAATGTTGTTGTCAGATGCTATCCGAACATATCCCAGTCCACGTGCTCAAGCAATCTTGCAGCATGGAATCAGATTGGTCGGACCAGCGTTGAACAGACCTGAGAACGGGCGTTTCCTGTTTTAGTTTCTGTTTGTAGGCTGGGAGCAACAAAATGGAGTCATGGTCAGACTTGCCGAAGGAGGGCGGAGAATAGCCTTGTATGCATCACGGAAGTTGGAATAACAGTGGTCCAGGATTTTACCAGCCGGGTGGCACATTCGATATGCTGGTAAAATTTTTGGAGCCTTGTTCTTAAATTAGCCTTATTAAAATCCCCAGCCACAATAAATGCAGCCTCAGGATATGTGGTTTCCAGTTTACATAGAGTCCGATGAATTTCTTTCAGTGCCGTCGATGTATCAGCTTGAGGGGGATGTACACGGCTGTGATTATAATCGAAGAGAATTCTCTTGGTAGATAATGCGGTCTGCATTTGATTGTAAGGAATTCTATGTCAGGTGAACAAAAGGACTTGAGTTCCTGTATGTTGTTATGATCACACCACGTCTCGTTAATCATAAGACACACACCCGCCCTTCTTCTTACCAGAGAGATGTTTGTTTCTGTCGGCGCGATGCGTGGAGAAACCAGGTGGCTGTACCGACTCTGATAACGCGTGTCCTGAGTGAGCCATGTTTCCGTGAAGCAAAGAACGTTGCAGTCTCGAATGTCTCTCTGAAAGGCAACCCTCGATCGGATTTCGTCTACTTTGTTGTCAAGAGACTGTACATTGGCGATTAAAATACTCGGAGAGGTGCACGATGCGCCCGTCGACGTAGCTTGACCAAAAGACCGGCGCGTTTCCCTCTTCTCCGGCGCCGCCGTTGTTTTGAGTAGCCACGTGCTATCCAGTCTGTTGTTGTGTTTGGGTTAACGAAAGGAGAATCCTCTTTGGGAAAGTCGTATTCCTGGTCGTAATGTTGGTAAGTTGACGTTGCTCTTATATCCAATAGTTCCTCCCGGTTGTATGTAATAAAACTTAATATTTTCCGGGGTAACAATGTAAGAAGTAATACATAAAAAAACAAAATACTGCATGGTTTCCTGAGAACGTGAAGCGAGGCTGCCATCTCTGTCGGCGCCGGAAGATTAGTGATGATGTCACTAAACACTGGTTAGGAACAGGGTGTCATGATGATGTCACCAAACACTGGTTAGGAGCAGGGTGTCATGATGATGTCACTAAACACTGGTTAGGAGCAGGGTGTCATGATGATGTCACTAAACACCGGTTAGGAGCAGGGTGTCATGATGATGTCACTAAACACTGGTTAGGAGCAGGGTGTCATGATGATGTCACTAAACACTGGTTAGGAGCAGGGTTTCATGATGTCACTAAACACTGGTTAGGAGCAGGGTGTCATGATGATGTCACTAAACACTGGTTAGGAGCAGGGTGTCATGATGATGTCACTAAACACTGGTTAGGAGCAGGGTGTCATGATGATGTCACTAAACTCTGGTTAGGAGCAGGATGTTATGATGATGTCACTAAACTCTGGATAGGAGCAGGGTGTCATGATGATGTCACTAAACACTGGTTAGGAGCAGGGTGTCATGATGATGTCACTAAACACTGGTTAAGAGCAGGGTGTCATGATGATGTCACTAAACACTGGTTAGGAGCAGGGTGTCATGATGATGTCACTAAACACTGGTTAGGAGCAGGGTGTCATGATGATGTCACTAAACACTGGTTAGGAGCAGGGTTTCATGATGATGTCACTAAACACTGGTTAGGAGCAGGGTTTCATGATGATGTCACTAAACACTGGTTAGGAGCAGGGTTTCATGATGTCACTAAACACTGGATAGGAGCAGGGTGTCATGATGATGTCACTAAACACTGGTTAGGAGCAGGGTGTTATGATGATGTCACTAAACTCTGGATAGGAGCAGGGTGTCATGATGATGTCACTAAACACTGGTTAGGAGCAGGGTGTCATGATGATGTCACTAAACACCGGTTAAGAGCAGGGTGTCATGATGATGTCACTAAACACTAGTTAGGAGCAGGGTGTCATGATGATGTCACTAAACACTGGTTAGGAGCAGGGTGTCATGATGATGTCACTAAACACTGGTTAGGAGCAGGGTTTCATGATGTCACTAAACACTGGTTAGGAGCAGGGTGTCATGATGATGTCACTAAACACTGGTTAGGAGCAGGGTGTCATGATGATGTCACTAAACACTGGTTAGGAGCAGGGTTTCATGATGTCACTAAACACTGGTTAGGAGCAGGGTGTCATGATGATGTCACTAAACACTGGTTAGGAGCAGGGTGTCATGATGACGTCACTAAACTCTGGTTAGGAGCAGGGTTTCATGATGACGTCACTAAACACTGGTTAGGAGCAGGGTGTCATGATGATGTCACTAAACACTAGTTAGGAGCAGGGTGTCATGATGATGTCACTAAACACTGGTTAGGAGCAGGGTGTCATGATGATGTCACTAAACACTGGTTAGGAGCAGGGTGTCATGATGACGTCACTAAACACTGGTTAGGAGCAGGGTGTCATGATGACGTCACTAAACACTGGTTAGGAGCAGGGTGTCATGATGATGTCACTAAACACTGGTTAGGAGCAGGGTTTCATGATGATGTCACCAAACACTGGTTAGGAGCAGGGTGTCATGATGATGTCACCAAACACTGGTTAGGAGCAGAGTGGAATGATGATGTCACTAAACACTGGTTAGGAGCAGAGTGGAATGATGATGTCACTAAACACTGGTTAGGAGCAGAGTGTAATGATGATGTCACTAAACACTGGTTAGGAGCAGGGTGTCATGATGATGTCACTAAACACTGGTTAGGAGCAGGGTGTCATGATGATGTCACTAAACACCGGTTAGGAGCAGGGTTTCATGATGTCACTAAACACTGGTTAGGAGCAGGGTGTCATGATGATGTCACTAAACACTGGTTAGGAGCAAGGTGTCATGATGATGTCACTAAACACCGGTTAGGAGCAGGGTGTTATGATGATGTCACTAAACTCTGGATAGGAGCAGGGTGTCATGATGACGTCACTAAACACTGGTTAGGAGCAGGGTGTCATGATGACGTCACTAAACACTGGTTAGGAGCAGGGTGTCATGATGATGTCACTAAACACTGGTTAGGAGCAGGGTTTCATGATGATGTCACCAAACACTGGTTAGGAGCAGGGTGTCATGATGATGTCACCAAACACTGGTTAGGAGCAGAGTGGAATGATGATGTCACTAAACACTGGTTAGGAGCAGAGTGGAATGATGATGTCACTAAACACTGGTTAGGAGCAGAGTGGAATGATGATGTCACTAAACACTGGTTAGGAGCAGGGTGTCATGATGATGTCACTAAACACTGGTTAGGAGCAGGGTGTCATGATGATGTCACTAAACACTGGTTAGGAGCAGGGTGTCATGATGACGTCACTAAACACTGGTTAGGAGCAGGGTGTCATGATGACGTCACTAAACACTGGTTAGGAGCAGGGTGTCATGATGATGTCACTAAACACTGGTTAGGAGCAGGGTGTCATGATGATGTCACTAAACACTGGTTAGGAGCAGGGTTTCATGATGTCACTAAACACTGGTTAGGAGCAGGGTGTCATGATGATGTCACTAAACACTGGTTAGGAGCAGGGTGTCATGATGATGTCACTAAACACTGGTTAGGAGCAGGGTTTCATGATGTCACTAAACACTGGTTAGGAGCAGGGTGTCATGATGATGTCACTAAACACTGGTTAGGAGCAGGGTGTCATGATGATGTCACTAAACACTGGTTAGGAGCAGGGTTTCATGATGTCACTAAACACTGGTTAGGAGCAGGGTGTCATGATGATGTCACTAAACACTGGTTAGGAGCAGGGTGTCATGATGATGTCACTAAACACTGGTTAGGAGCAGGGTGTCATGATGACGTCACTAAACACTGGTTAGGAGCAGGGTGTCATGATGATGTCACTAAACACTGGTTAGGAGCAGGGTGTCATGATGATGTCACTAAACACTGGTTAGGAGCAGGGTTTCATGATGTCACTAAACACTGGATAGGAGCAGGGTTTCATGATGTCACTAAACACTGGATAGGAGCAGGGTGTCATGATGATGTCACTAAACACTGGTTAGGAGCAAGGTGTCATGATGATGTCACTAAACACTGGTTAGGAGCAGGGTGTCATGATGATGTCACTAAACTTGGTCTGCTTAAGCCATCACCACAGTTATTCAAATATTTTATGACCGTTTCTAAAGTTAGAACATAACAATGTGATAAGCTTAGGATGGCTGTGCCGGTATGGTGGATCCAAGATGGCTGTGCCGGTATGGTGGATCCAAGATGGCTGTGCTGGTATTTTGGATCCAAGATGGCTGTGCAGGTATGG
This sequence comes from Brachymystax lenok tsinlingensis, assembly GCA_030435695.1. NCBI lineage: Eukaryota > Metazoa > Chordata > Actinopteri > Salmoniformes > Salmonidae > Brachymystax > Brachymystax lenok. The sequence goes on along the minus strand of CM059790.1, from coordinate 40,348,703 downwards.
TGGATCCAAGATGGCTGTGTCGGTATGTTTGATCCAAGATGGCTGTGCCGGTATGGTGGATCCAAGATGGCTGTGCAGGTATGGTTGATCCAAGATGGCTGTGCCGGCATGGTTGATCCAAGATGGCTGTGCAGGTATGGTGGATCCAAGATGGCTGTGCAGGTATGGTGGATCCAAGATGGCTGTGTCGGTATGTTTGATCCAAGATGGCTGTGCCGGCATGGTTGATCCAAGATGGCTGTGCAGGTATGGTTGATCCAAGATGGCTGTGCCGGCATGGTTGATCCAAGATGGCTGTGCCGGCATGGTTGATCCAAGATGGCTGTGCCTGTATGTTTGATCCAAGATGGCTGTGCCGGTATGTTTGATCCAAGATGGCTGTGCCGGTATGTTTGATCCAAGATGGCTGTGCCAGTATGTTTGATCCAAGATGGCTGCACCAGTATGTTTGATCCAAGATGGCTGTGCAGGTATGGTGGATCCAAGATGGCTGTGCCGGCATGGTTGATCCAAGATGGCTATGCAAGTATGGTGGATCCAAGATGGCTGCGCCAGTATGTTTGATCCAAGATGGCTGTGCCTGTATGTTTGACCCAAGATGGCTGTGCCGGTATGTTTGATCCAAGATGGCTGCGCCAGTATGTTTGATCCAAGATGGCTGTGCCTGTATGTTTGATCCAAGATGGCTGCGCCTGGATGTTTGATCCAAGATGGCTGTGCCGGTATGTTTGATCCAAGATGGCTGTGCCTGTATGTTTGATCCAAGATGGCTGTGCCGGTATGTTTGATCCAAGATGGCTGTGCAGGTATGTTTGATCCAAGATGGCTGTGCTTGTATGTGTACTTTGGGTGACATCTGAGGATCAAAATAATAATACTTTGTATTTTCAGACAATTTGTGTAAAGCAGAGTTCCCCAAGTTGATCATGGAGCAAACTATGACTACGGAGGGAAGTATGTCAGCCATTTCCACTTGTATAAACAAGACATTTACAGTGACTCATGTTAGAGAAAGAGTATCAGTCTGTCAAGCCCTGACATTGAAAAATGGCTATGATGATTTATAGCAGCATCTACAATTCCCCAACAACATGATCTTTCAGTCTGTCTGTCAGTGGTGCTTTAATTTGACAGACATGAGTACTATAATCAGGGAGAAGATGAGCTGGCTTTATGAGCTCTTCATTATACTGCAGCTCTTTGAAGCAGGCCTAGACTACATCGAAATATAGGTTGGTGAAACTGGGAAAATCCTCACCTTTACACGCAAAAGAGTTCACTGTAGTCTATCTAGTCAGTATCAGTAACAATGACAACTCTTATAGAAAGAGATATACTGATATACTGTCTAACCATAAAGAAAACGACTTGACTACTCTTCCAAGAAGATGATGAATATCAATGCGTCAATACATCTTCCTCAGACTCCAACCAAACCAAAGGCTCTTGAGAGCATGTTCTAGTCTGGCAAATGTCTTCACCATTCAGAGGACACTCAAATGAGTGTGTGGGTGGCAATATCCAGCTCAATGGGGAATGTCACAAAGCAAATGCCTTGAAGCACAATCCCCGTAGTGACTGTTAAAGTGGCCTAATAGTGGCTGTAGAGAGACACACTGGGCAGAGCCACAGCAGGGCTTTAGTGGACAGACGACAGGGTCATAGTTGGGAGAATGACTGTTAAAAAGACCTGTTACAACAGAGATAATAGAGCCTATAGTACAAAGAGCCTGAAATCAGCCCCTTCCCCATCACACACAGCCCAGACCCCTACCCCTACCCCATCACACACGGCCCCTACCCCTACACCATCACACACGGCCCCTACCACTACCCCATCACACACAGCCCCTACCCATACCCCATCACACACAGCCCCTACCCATACCCCATCACACACAGCCCCTACCCCATCACACACGGCCCCTACCCCCAAACCATCACACACGGCCCCTACCCCTACCCCATCACACACGGCCCCTACCCCTACCCCATCACACACGGCCCCTACCCCATCACACACAGCCCCTACCCCTACCCCATCACACACGGCCCCTACCCCAACACCATCACACACAGCCCCTACCCATACCCCATCACACGCATGCCCCTACCCATACCCAATGCCCCATCACACACAGCCCCTACCCCATACCACACAGCCCCTACCCATACCCAATACCCCATCACGCACAGCCCCTACCCCTAGCCCATCACACACGGCCCCTACCCCTACACCATCACACACAGCCCCTACCCCAACACCATCACACACAGCCCCTACCCATACCCCATCACACACAGCCCCTACCCATACCCCATCACACACAGCCCCTACCCCTACCCCATCAAACACAGCCCCTACCCCATCACACACAGCCCCTACCCTACCCCATCACACACAGCCCCTACCCCTACCCCATCACACAGCTCCTACCCCTACCCCATCACACACAGCCCCTACCCCTACCCCATCAAACACAGCCCCTACCCTACCCCATCAAACACAGCCCCTACCCCATCACACACAGCCCCTACCCCTACCCCATCACACAGCTCCTACCCCTACCCCATCACACACAGCCCCTACCCCTACCCCATCACACACAGCCCCTACCCCATTAGACACAACCTATACCTGCCCCATCACACACAGCCCCTACCCCATCACACACACCCCTACCCATACCCCATCACACACAGCCCCTACCCCTACTCCCATCAAACACAGCCCCTACCCCATCACACACAGCCCCTACCCCTACCCCATCACACACAGCCCCTACCCCACCCCATCACACACAGCCCCTACCCCATCACACACAGCCCCTACCCCATCACACACAGCCCCTACCCCATCACACACAGTCCCTACCCCTACCCCATCAAACACAGCCCCTACCCCATTAGACACCCCCTATACCTACCCCATCACACACAGCCCCTACCCCTACCCCATCACACACACCCCCTATACCTACCCCATCACACACATCCCCTACCCATACCCCATCACACACAGCCCCTACCCCATCACACACAGCCCCTACCCATACCCCATCACACACAGCCCCTACCCATACCCCATCACACACAGCTCCTACCCATACCCCATCACACACAGCCCCTACCCAATCACACACAGCCCCATCCCCATCACACACAGCCCAGACCCCAACCCCTACACCATCACACACAGCCCCTACCACTACCCCATCACACACAGCCCCCTACCCCCAAACCATCACACACAGCCCCTACCACTACCCATCACACACAGCCCCTACCCCTACTCCCATCACACACGGCCCCTACCACTACACCATCACACGGCCCCTACCCCTACTCCCATCACACACAGCCCCTACCACTACCCCATCACACACAGCCTCCCTACCCCCTACCCCATCACACACAGCCCCTACCCCAACACCCATCACACACAGCCCCTACCCATACCCCATCACACACAGCCCCTACCCATACCCCATCACACACAGCCCCTACCCATACCCCATCACACACGGCCCCTACCATCACACACCCCCATGCCCCATCACACACAGCCCTACCCATCACACCATACCCCATCACACACAGCCCCTACCCATCACCCTACCCCATCACACACAGCCCCTACCCCATCACACACAGCCCCTACCACCGCCCATCACACACAGCCCCTACCCCATCACACACAGCCCTACCACCCCATCACACACAGCCCTACCACTACACCATCACACACAGCCCCTACCCCCCCATCACACACACAGCCCCTACCCATACCCCATCACACACAGCCCCTACCCCATCACACACAGCCCTACTCCATCACACACAGCCCCTTCCCCATCACACACAGCCCCTACCCCTACTCCCATCACAACTTACGCCTTCACACACAGCCCCTACTCCATCACACACAGCCCCTACCCCATCACACACAGACCCTACCCCATCACACACAGCACCTAACCCATCACACACAGCCCCTACCCCATCACACACAGCCCCAACCCCATCACACAGCCCATACCCCTTCCCCATCACACACATCCCCTATCCCATCACACACAGCCCCTACCACCCCCGATCACACACAGCCCTACCACCCCGATCACACACAGCCCCTACCCCATCACACACAGCCCCTACCACCGATCCATCACACACAGCCCCTACCCCATCACACACAGCCCCTACCCCATCACACACAGCCCCTACCCCATCACACACATACTCCTTCACAGCCCCTACCCCATCACACAGCCCCTACCACGATCCATCACACACAGCCCCTACCCCATCACACAGCACCTAACCCATCACACACAGCCCCTACCCCATCACACAGCCCATACCCCTTCCCCATCACACACATCCCCTATCCCATCACACACAGCCCCTACCACCCCCCGATCACACACAGCCCCTACCCCATCACACACAGCCCCTACCACCGATCCATCACACACAGCCCCTGCCCTACCCCATCACACACAGCCCCTACCCCATCACACACAGCCCCTACCCCTAGCCCATCACACCTTACTCCTTCACACACAGGCCCTACCCCATCACACATAGCCCCTACCCCCATCACACAGCCCCCTACCCCTACCTCATCACACACAGCCCTACCCCTACCCCATCACACCTTACCCCTTCACACACAGCTCCCTACCCATTCCCCATCACACACAGCCCCTACCCCATCACACACAGCCCTACCCCATCACACATAGCTCCCTACCCCATCACACACAGCCCCAACCTCCCTACCTCATCACACACAGCCCCTACCCCTACCCCATCACACACAGCCCCAACCCCTACCTCATCACACACAGCCCCTACCCCTAGCCCATCACACCTTACCCCTTCACACACAGCCCCTACCCATTCCCCATCACACACAGCACCTAACCCATCACACATCCCCTATCCCATCACACACAGCCCCTACCACCCCCCGATCACACACAGCCCCTACCCCATCACACACAGCCCCTTCCCCATCACACACAGCCCCTACCCCTTCCCCATCACACACAGCCCCTACCCCATCACACACAGCACCTAACCCATCACACACATCCCCTACCCCACCACACACATCCCCTACCCCACCACACACAGCCCCTAGCCCATCACACACAGCCCCTACCCCATCACACACAGCCCCTTCCCTATCACACACAGCCCCTACCCCATCACACACAGCACCTAAGCCATCACACAAATCCCCTACCCCATCACACACAGCCCCTACGCCATCACACAAATCCCCTACCCCATCACACACAGCCCCATACCACCGCCCCATCACACACAGACCCTACCACCGCCCCATCACACACAGCCCCTACCCTTTCCCCATCACACACAGCCCCTACCCTTTCCCCATCACACACATCCCCTACCCTTTCCCCATCACACACATCCCTTACCCCATCACACACAGCCCCTACCATCACACACAGCCCCTAACCCATCACACACAGCCCCTACCCCATCACACACAGCCCCTACCCCATCACACACAGCCCCTACCCCATCACACACAGCCCTACCCCATCACACCACAGCCCTCCCCTACTTCATCACACCTTACCCCCTTCACACAGCCCCTACCCCTACCCCATCACACACAGCCCCTACCCCTTCCCCATCACACACAGCACCTAAACCATCACACACATCCCCTACCCCATCACACACAGCCCCTACCACCGCCCCATCACACACAGCCCCCACCCCTTCCCCATCACACACAGCACCTAACCCATCACACACATCCCCTAGCCCATCACACACAGCCCCTACCACCGCCCCATCACACACAGCCCCTACCCCATCACACACAGCCCCTACCACCGCCCCATCACACACAGCCCCTACCCCATCACACACAGCCCCTTCTCTATCACACACAGCCCCTACCCCTTCCCCATCACACACAGCCCCTACCACCATCACACACAGCCCTACCACCGCCCCATCACACACAGCACCTTCCCATCACACACAGCCATGCCCATCACACACATCCCTACCCCATCACACAGCCCCTACCATCACACACAGCCCCTACCCCTTCCCCATCACACACAGCCCCTACCCCATCACACACAGCCCCTACCACCGCCCCATCACACACAGCCCCTGCCCCCCATCACACAGCCCCTACCACCACCCCATCACACATGGCCTTCCCATCACACACAGCCCTTCCCCATCACACACATCCCCTGCCCTATCACACACAGCCCCTACCACCGCCCCATCACACACAGCCCCTACCCCATCACACACAGCCCCTACCCCTGCCCCATCACACACAGCACCTAACCCATCACACACATCCTCTACCCCTTTACACACAGCCCCTACCACCGCCCCATCACACACAGCCCCTACCCCATCACACACAGCCCCTTCTCTATCACACACAGCCCCTACCCCTTCCCCATCACACACAGCACCTAACCCATCACACACATCCCCTATCCCATCACACACAGCCCCTACCACCCCCCGATCACACACAGCCCCTACCCCATCACACACAGACCTTACCACCGCCCCATCACACACAGCACCTTCCCCATCACACACAGCACCTACCCCTTCCCCATCACACACAGCCCCTACCACCATCACACACAGCCCCTACCACCGCCCCATCACACACAGCACCTTCCCCATCACACACAGCCCATACCCCATCACACACATCCCCTACCCCATCACACAGCCCCTAACCCATCACACACAGCCCCTAACCCATCACACACAGCCCCTAACCCATCACACACAGCCCCTACCCCTTCCCCATCACACACAGCCCCTAACCCATCACACACATCCCCTACCCCATCACACACATCCCCTACCCCATCACACACAGCCCCTACCACCGCCCATCACACACAGCCCCAACCCCATCACACACAGACCCTACCACCACCCCATCACACATAGCCCCTTCCCCATCACACACAGCCCCTACCCCTTCCCCATCACACACAGCCCCTACCACCGCCCCATCACACACAGCCCCTACCCCATCACACACAGCCCCTTCCCCTTCACACACAGCTCCTACCCCTACCCCAGCAGGACAGACTGCCCGCTACCCCAGCAGGACAGACTGCCCGCTACCCCAGCAGGACAGACTGCCCGCTACCCCAGCAGGACAGACTGCCCGCTACCCCAGCAGGACAGACTGCCCGCTACCCCAGCAGGACAGACTGCCCGCTACCCCAGCAGGACAGACTGCCCGCTACCCCAGCAGGACAGACTGCCCGCTACCCCAGCAGGACAGACTGCCCCTACCCCAGCAGGACAGACTGCCCCTACCCCAGCAGGACAGACTGCCCCTACCCCAGCAGGACAGATTGCCCCTACCCCAGCAGGACAGACTGCCCCTACCCCAGCAGGACAGACTGCCCCTACCCCAGCAGGACAGATTGCCCCTGGAATGGACACACTCTTGGGAGGGGAAGTGCTGGGCTAAATCCCACATCAAATCAAATTGTTGATTGGTCACATAGACATATTTATCAGATGTTACCCCATTGTCTTTTTAGCGCAGTACTTTAGACCAGAGCCCTGGCTCCATTTGGGATGCAGCGAGACCCTGACAGTGCTACACTCAACTAATATATCCCCAGGGGTCCTTATTAAGGGTTGCCATTTGGATTGCCTGAATTAAGGTGAATACTGTAATAGAAGAAAAACAAAAGACTCAGGTATATTATGTGTTTTTTAAGTGCCTTCCACTGGCTTTGATTGGAAGCTGATCTTCACACCTTCAGTTGGTCAGCAGCACCAGACTCTCATCAGCTATGAATACCACCCTGATCTGAAAACATCCCCAGTACTCTCAGAAGGACATCTTGAAACACTGATCCAGCATCAAACGGAAAAACATTCTTCATACTCATCCTCCTCTTTGTCTTCTTTGGCAAGAGAAGTCCAGTCCCAGAGTCACTTAAAGATACAGTCCTGCTGCTGTCCCCTGCTTCTTTTACTAATCAATGTGTTCTCTGGGAGGACCGGTGCTGCTGCCGTCTCCAGAGCAGAGCACAAAGCGAGAGACGGAACGGAACAGGCAGGCTGCCACTACAGCTATCCCTCTGGGTTGTTCGCATATTTTCAAGTTACAACCTTCCTGAACAATTATCATGGGCCATAAAACACCACGCAGTATAAAGCCAAGACGTGCTCATTGCTAAGGTCAGGAGATAGCTAAGGAGACCAACCTGGTGTATCCCTGGGAGAGGAAAGCACACACACACACACACACACACTCTCCTGGAACAAATATCTAAGGAGGAAAAAGGCCGGGAGGTGGGGTGGTTGGGGGGGCAGGTTGTGATGGGGGACAGGTTGTGATGGAAGGGGACAGGTTGTGATGGAGAGGGACAGGTTGTGATGGAGAGGGACAGGTTGTGATGGGGGATAAGTTGTGATGGAGAGGAATAGGATTTGTGATGGAGGGGGACGGGTTGTGATGGAGAGGGCGGGTTGTGATGGAGGGGCAGGTTGTGATGGAGGGGCCGGGTTGTGATGGGGATGGGTTGTGATGGGGGATAGGTTGTGATGAGGGGATAGGTTGTGATGGAGGGGGCCAGGTTGTGATGGAGGGGGCCAGGTTGTGATGGGGACCTTGTAAAGGAGAGGGACAGGTTGTGATGCGGGGATAGGTTGTGATGGAGGGGGCAGGTTGTGATGGAGGGGGACGGGTTGTGATGGAGAGGCGGGTTGTGATGGAGGGGCGGGTTGTGATGGAGGGGATAGGGATTGTGATGGAGGGGACAGGTTGTGATGGAGTGGGAGTGGGGGCAGGTTGTGATGGAGGGGGACGGGTTGTGATGGAGAGGGCGGGTTGTGATGGAGAGGACGGGTTGTGATGGAGAGGATAGGTTGTGATGGAGGGGGACAGGTTGTGATGGAGTGGGAGAGTGGGGGCAGGTTGTGATGGAGGGGACGGGTTGTGATGGAGAGAGTGGGGAGGCACTGTGATGGAGAGGGACGGGTTGTGATGGAGAGACGGGTTGTGATGGAGGAAGTGAACCAGCACCCAATTAAAGACAGATTAGAAAGGATCAAACTCTTTCACACACAATCTATGCCCATGGCCTCCACTCAGGTGTCATGGTCCATTACCATGACTGAACCACACAGCATGGCACAAGCATAGAAATCCCCTCAAAACTATTCACCTGAACCCATTGGATGGCCTGGGAAACACTGTTTTTTGTATGTGGGCAGTGGGGAGAAGGTCAACATTCTTTCAGGGGAATTGTGTGTGTGGGGGAGGGGGGGGACCAACTAGCTACTAAAGTTAGTGTCCAATGTTTCCAGATGATTTCTATTAAATTTGATTACAATAATGAATTACAATATGAATTAAATAGTTTTCCTTCCAAAACATTGTAATTAAGTATGTTAAAAAGCTGCTATTCTGTGTTGGAATGGTGTGGGCGTACCACAACAACAGAATGGTGTGGGCGTACCACAACAACAGAATGGCGTGGGCGTACCACAACAACAGAATGGCGTGGGCGTACCACAACAACAGAATGGCGTGGGCGTACCACAACAACAGAATGGTGTGGGCGTACCACAACAACAGAATGGTGTGGGCGTACCACAACAACAGAATGGCGTGGGCGTACTACAACAACAGAATGGCGTGGGCGTACCACAACAACAGAATGCCGTGGGCGTACCACAACAACAGAATGCCGTGGGCGTACCACAACAACAGAATGGTGTGGGCGTACCACAACAACAGAATGCCGTGGGCGTATACTAAACCCAACCTAAAGCTCAGTTTATAATGCACTTAGTTTAAAATAGACTTACCACAGTCAGAACAGTTACAGCGTGTTGTTAAACAGCATTATTCACCGTCAAAACATGGCAAAACACAGTCCTCACACAGACAAATCCCAAAACAAAAGCATAGCCTTAACATTGAGTACAGCCAATAGCCCTAGGTAGCAGAGGTTAAACACAGCCATTTCAGAGCTCAGCATGAGATTAACCTCTGGAAGACACAGACGGTCAGAAAACAGAACAGATACATCACCCTCTAGTGAGTCAACCACAATACAGTCAGCCTAGTCCACAGGTTCAACCTCTAGCAAACCACAATACAGTCAGCCTAGTCCACAGGTTCAACCTCTAGCAAACCACAACACAGTCAGACTAGTCCACAGGTTCAACCTCTAGCAAACCACAACACAGTCAGACTAGTCCACAGGTTCAACCTCTAGCAAACCACAACACAGTCAGACTAGTCCACTGGTTCAACCTCTAGCAAACCACAACACAGTCAGACTAGTCCACTAGTTCAACCTATAGTCAACCACAGTCAGACTAGTCTACTGGTTCAACCTCAAGTCAACCACAGTCTGACTAATCCACTAGTTCAACCTCAAGTCAACCACAACACAGTCAGACTAGTCCACTGGTTCAACATCTAGTCAGCCAGTCACACGAGTCCACTAGTTCAACTTCTAGTCAACCACAGTCAGACTAGACCACTGGTTCAACCTTTAGTCAACCACAACACAGTCAGACTAGTCAACTGGTTCAACCTCTAGTCAACCACAACACAGTCAGACTAGTCCACTAATTCAATCTCTAGCGAACCACAATACAGTCAGCCTAGTCCACAGGTTCAACCTCTAGCAAACCACAATACAGTCAGACTAGTCCACTGGTTCAACCTCTAGCAAACCACAACACAGTCAGACTAGTCCACTGGTTCAACCTCTAGTCGACCACAGTCAGACTAGCCCACTACTTCAACCTCTAGTCGACCACAGTCAGACTAGTCCACTAGTTCAACCTCTACTCAACCACAGTCAGACTAATCCACAAGTTCAACCTCTAGTCAATCACAGTCTGACTAATCCACAAGTTCAACCTCTAGTCAATCACAGTCTGACTAATCCACTAGTTCAACTTCTAGTCAACCACAACACAGTCAGATTAGTCCACTAGTTCAACCTATAGTCAACCACAGTCAGACTAGTCAACTGGTTCAACCTCAAGTCAACCACAGTCTGACTAATCCACTAGTTCAACCTCAAGTCAACCACAACACAGTCAGACTAGTCCACTGGTTCAACATCTAGTCAACCACAGTCAGACTAGTCCACTGGTTAAACCTCTAGTCAACCACAGTCAGACTAGCCCACTAGTTCAACCTCTAGTCAACCACAGTCAGACTAGTCCACTGGTTCAACCTATAGTCAGCCACAGTCACACGAGTCCACTAGTTCAACTTCTAGTCAATCACAGTCAGACTAGTCCACTGATTCAACCTCTAGTCAACCACAGTCAGACTAGACCACTGGTTCAACCTTTACTCAACCACCGTCAGACTAGTCCACAAGTTCAACCTCTAGTCAACCACAACACAGTCAGTCTAGTCCACTAGTTCAACCTCTAGACAACCACAGTCAGACTAGTCTACTGGTTCAACCTGTAGTCAACTTCTACTCAACCACAGTCTGACTAATCCACTAGTTCATCCTCAACTCAACCACAACACAGTTAGACTAGTCCACTAGTTCAACCTCTAGACAACCACAGTCAGACTAGTCCACTGATTCAACCTCTAGTCAACCACAGTCAGACTAGTCCACTAATTCAACCTTTAGTCAACCACAACACAGTCAGAATAGTCCACTGGTTCAACCTCTACTCAACCACAGTCACACTAGTCCACAAGTTCAACCTCTAGTCAATCACAACACAGTCAGTCTAGTCCACTAGTTCAACCTCTAGACAACAATAAGACAGTTAGACTAGTCCACTGGTTCAACGTTTAGTCAACCACAGTCAATCTAGTCCACTAGTTCAACCTCTACTCAACCACAGTCAAACTAATCCACAAGTTTAACCTCTAGTCAATCACAGTCTGACTAATCCACTAGTTCAACCTCTAGTCAACCACAGTCACACTAGTCCACTAATTCAATCTCTAGACAACCACCGTCAGACTAGTCCACTAGTTCAACCTCTAGTCAACCACAACACAGTCAGACTAGTCCACTAGTTCAACCTCTAGCCAACCACAACACAGTCAGTCTAGTCCCCTGGTTCTAGTAAACCACAGTCAGTATAGTCCACTGGTTCAATCTCTAGTCATCCACAGTCACACTAGTCCACTAATTCAACCTCTAGTCAACCACAACACAGTCAGACTAGTCCACTGGTTCAACCTCTAGTCAACCATAACACAGTCAGACTAGTCCACTAGTTCAACCTCTAGTCAACCACAACACAGTCAGACTACTACACTAATTCAAACTCTAGTCAACCACAGTCAGACGAGTCCACCGGTTCAACCTCTAGTCAACCACAGTCAGACTAGTCCACTGGTTCAACCTCTAGTCAACCACAACACAGTCAGACTAGTCCACTGGTTCAACCTCTAGTCAACCACAACACAGTCAGACTAGTCCACTAATTCAACCGCTACTCAACCACAGTCAGACTAGTCCACTGGTTCAACCTCTAGTCAACCACAGTCAGACTAGTCCACTAGTTCAACCTCTAGTTAACCACAACACAGTCAGACTAGTCCACTAATTCAACCACTACTCAACCACAGTCAGACTAGTCCACTAATTCAACCGCTACTCAACCACAGTCAGACTAGTCCACTGGTTTAACATGTAGGCAACCACAGTCAGACTAGTCCACTTGTTCGTCCAAGTCAACCACTACCAGTCTTTCTACTAGACTATTTCCATGGCACAAACCAACTGCCCCCAAAGCAACATTCTGGCCCTGACTTTCAATCAGCAGTCAGTGGAAACCGTCAAGAGACCTTCTCTTTTAGGCAGGGAGAAAGAGAGCTAGGCCTGGTATTCTCATCAGGCATGAAATCCCTCTCCTTCCACAAGAACGCACAAATACTAATCAGGTTTAAAGACTTACTCTGTGAACAAGAACGCACACATACTAATCAGGTTTAAAGACTTACTCGGTGAACAAGAACGCACACATACTAATCAGGTTTAAAGACTTACTCGGTGAACAAAACGCACACATACTAATCAGGTTTAAAGACTTACTCGGTGAACAAGAACATATAATAAACACTAGTACAGTAAAAAGTTGTTGTGAATTTGTTAGATTACTTGTTAGATACTACTGCATGGTCGGAACTAGAAGCACAAGCATTTCGCTACACTCGCATTAACATCTGCTAACCATGTGTATGTGACAAATAACATTTGATTTGATTTGACAACAGTAGTGTGGCTCTGAGCAGGGAAGTATGAGGTCATGGTGGCTAGTGGACTGGGGCTTGATGGGAGTAGGGGAGGGAGGGGCCAGAAAACAGAGAGACATGACATGAAAGAGCCCGAGGAGTGATATGCAAGGATGCGGGGCGGATCGGCCAGAGCCATTGCCGCGACAACCTCAGTCAATAACAACACTTGACAAGAACCAAAACTATACACCTCTTACAGCAGCCAGATCTACAGAGAAATTGGTCATCAATCTGTCCGGCTCGCTGCTCAGACCGTACATCACCACCTCACCCCACCCAACTAAACTCCCCCCTCAGGAGGCTAGTCTACCCAGGGAGGAAGGACGCCATCATTCCTTTAATTCCTCTTTTTCATTAATCATCCCTGGCTGCAAAAACAGTACACAGAACACAGCAGTGGCTAGGACATGTAGGACAGTGGTTAGGACATGTAGGACAGTGGCTAGGACATGTAGGACAGTGGCTAGGGCAGTGGTTAGGACATGTAGGACAGTGGCTAGGACATGTAGAACAGTGGCTAGGACATGTTGGACAGTGGCTAGGACAGTGGCTAGGACATGTAGGACAGTGGCTAGGACATGTAGGAAAGTGGCCACACGGGCCTTCAGAGACTAAACAGCGCCCCTCACGCCCCCTCCTCATACGACAACAAATCACTCAGGTAAAAATGTGGGTCATTTCCTGTCTGCCAGCATTGACATTGTGGGCACCCTGCTTTGCGTCTCTGTTTGCGCTCCCCTCACAGCAAGGGGGCATGGCCCTGAAATACAGTTCCATTGGCCCTGGAACCCAACACTAGAACCTGAACACTGAAACTGAACACTGGAACCCAACACTGGAACCAAACATTGGAACCCAACACTAGAACCTGAACACTGAACATGAACACTGGAACCCAACACTGGACACTGGAACTGAACACTGGAACCCAACACTGGAACCCAACACTGGAACCCAACACTAAATCTGAACACTGGAACCCAACACTGGAACCCAACACTGGAACCCAACACTGGAACCCAACACTGGAACCCAACACTGGGGGCCCTTAACAGGCAGGACAGGAAAGACATGACATGGCATGATGACCATGTATCCATTTTCCTCAATGAGACCATCAGACCGCTACGGAGAGCCAACTCTGAAAAATAAAGAATGTCTTCTTCTCTATCATTGTAGTCTTACAGTAGGTCAGTAGACAGATGTTTCAAACGAAGCATGGCTTATCGATTACATCTGCACACCTTGATGTATTACTGTAGTAATTCAGGTTAAGTGTCTTGCTCAAGGGACCAGTGGCAGTAGTGTGCAGTCTCCTGGGTGTGTGCTGATCGATAGGCCATACCGCTGACCTATAAAAGTCATTTTTGTACAACTACTCCAGCTTACTTTAAGCATGAGAGAGGAAATCGCAAAATATTTTGGACAAACATTTCCTTGTGAGGAATGAGGAATTTATTGTTTACCTTAATGGACCACATTCCAGGCTCCGGGTCCTTGATGTTGACGACCCTGGCAGAGTTAGGAATGTGCAGGAGTTCCGTCAGACCATCGCTCTTCCCGACGAGCTTCCCTGTTTGAAAATACATTTACATTTTCTTTGCAGCCAAACAAACAAAACAAACTTCATCAACTCAGAGCTAAAACAATAGAATTGAACTCATTGAACTAATCTTGAGCTGAAATCAAATCAAATTGTATTTGTCACATGCGCCGAATACAACGTACATGAAATGCTTGCTTACGAGCCCTTCCCAACGATGCAGAGTTAAAAAATTATAATAAAATACAAATAGTAACACAAGAGGAATAAAATACAAAATTGATCTATATACTGTGCAGGGAGTACCAGTACCAGATCATTGTGCAGGGGTACAAGGTATTTGAGGTAGATACAGTTGAAGTCGGAAGTTTACATACACTTGGGTTGGAGTCATTAAAACTCGTTTTTCAACCACTCCACAAATTTCTTGTTCACAAACTATAGTTTTGGCAAGTCGGTTAGGACATTTACTTCTTTGTGCATGACACAAGTAATTTTTCCAACAATTGTTTACAGACAGATTATTTCACTTATAATTCACTGTATCACAATTCCTGGGGGTCAGAAGTTTACATACACTAAGTTGACTGTGCCTTTAAACAGCTTGGAAAATTCCAGAAAATGATGTCATGGCTTTAGAAGATTCTAATAGGCTAATTGACATCATTTGAGTCAATTGGAGGTTTACGTGTGAATGTATTTCAAGGCCTACCTTCAAACTCAGTGCCTCTTTGCTTGACAACATGGGAAAATCAAAAGAAATCAGCCAAGCTCAGAAAAAGAATTGTAGACCTCCACAAGTCTGGTTCATCCTTGGGAGCAATTTCCAAACACCTGAAGGTACCACGTTCATCTGTACAAACAATAGTACGCAAGTATAAACACCATGGGACCACGCAGCCATCATACCGCTCAGGAAGGAGACGCGTTCTGTCTCCTAGAGATGAATGTACTTTGGTGCGAAAAGTGCAAATCAATCCCAGAACAACAGCAAAAAACCTTGAAGGTGCTGGAGGAAACCGGTACAAAATAATCTATTTCCAAGGTAAAACAAGTCCTATATCGACATAACCTGAAAGGCCGCTCAGCAAAGCCACTGCTCTAAAACAGCCATAAAAAAGACAGACTACGGTTTGTAACTGCACATGGGGACAAAGATCGTACTTTTGGAAAAATTTCCTCTGGTCTGATGAAACAAAAATAAAACTGTTGGCCATAATGGTCATCGTTATGTTTGGAGGAAAAAGGGGGAGGCTTGCAAGCCGAAGAACGCCATCCCAACCGTTAAGCACAGGTGTGGCAGCATCATGTTGTGGGGGTGCTTTGCTGCAGGAGGGACTGGTGCACTTCACAAAATACATGGCATCATGAGGAAGGAAAATTATGTGGATATATTGAAGCAACATCTCAAGACATCAGTCAGGAAGTTAAAACTTGGTCGCAAATGGGTCTTCCAAATGGACAATGACCCCAAGCATACTTCCAAAGTTGTGGCAAAATGTCTTAAGGACAACAAAGTCAAGGTATTGTGGCCATCACAAAGCCCTGACCTCAATCCTATAGAAAAGGAGTCCTACAAACCTGACTCAGTTACACCAGCTCTGCCAGGAGGAATGGGCCAAAATCCACCCAAATTATTGTGGGAAGCTTGTGGAAGGGTACACAAAACGTTTGACCCAAGTTAAACAATTTAAAGGCAATGCTACCGAATACTAAATGAGTGTATGTAAACTTCTGACCTACTGGGATGGTGATGAAAGAAATAAGAGCTGAAATAAATCATTCTCTCTACTATTATTCTGACATTTCACATTCTTAAAATAATGTGGTAATCCTAAAACAGGGAATTTTTACTAGGATTAAATTTCAGGAATTGTGTGAAAAACGGAGTTTAAATGTATTTGGCTAAGGTGTATGTAAACTTCCGACTTCAACTGTATGGATAGATAATAATAAGGCATTTGAGGTAGATATGTACATGGAGGCAGGGTAAAGTGACTAGGCATCAGGATAGATAATAATAAGGTATTTGAGGTAGATATGTACATGGAGGCAGGGTAAAGTGACAAGGCATCAGGATAGATAATAAATAAGGTATTTGAGGTAGATATGTACATGGAGGCAGGGTAAAGTGACAAGGCATCAGGATAGATAATAATAAGGTATTTGAGGTAGATATGTACATGGAGGCAGGGTAAAGTGACTAGGCATCAGGATAGATAATAATAAGGTATTTGAGGTAGATATGTACATGGAGGCAGGGTAAAGTGACTAGGCATCAGGATAGATAATAAGGTATTTGAGGTAGATATGTACATGGAGGCAGGGTAAAGTGACTAGGCATCAGGATAGATAATAAGGTATTTGAGGTAGATATGTACATGAAGGCAGGGTAAAGTGACTAGGCATCAGGATAGATAATAATAAGGTATTAGAGGTAGATATGTACATGGAGGCAGGGTAAAGTGACTAGGCATCAGGATAGATAATAATAAGGTATTAGAGGTAGATATGTACATGGAGGCAGGGTAAAGTGACAAGGCATCAGGATAGATCATAATAAGAGTAAAATAAAGAACAGACTAGCAGCAGTAAATGGTGTGTGTAAAAGTGTGTGTGGGTTTTGTGTGTGTGTTTGTATGTACTGTATGTGAATGTATGTGTGTGGGTTTTGTGTGTGTGTATGTACTGTATGTGAACACCTTCCTAATATTGAGTTGCACCGCCCCTGTTGAACGTGAAAAACCCAGCAGTGTTTCAGTTCTTGACATAAATTGGTGCGCCGGGCACACACTACCAAAGTCACAAAAGTCACAAAGTCACCATTATTAGTCAGTTGTACAACCGAATGCCTTCAACCGAAATGTGTCTTCCGCATTTAACCCAACCCCTCTGAATCAGAGAGGTGCGGGGGGCTGCCTTTAATCGACATCCACGTCTTGGCGCCCGGGAACAGTGGGTTAACTGCCTTGTTCAGGGCAGAACGACAGATTTTTACCTTGTCAGCTCGGGGATTTGAACTTGCAGCCCTCCGGTTACAAGACCAACGCTCTAACCACTAGGCTACCTGCCGCCCTACCATACCCTGTTTACAAGGCACTTAAATATTTTGTCTTGCCATCTCTCAATTGTCTCAAGGCTAAAAAAATATTTATTTAACCTGTCTCCTCCCCTTCATTTACACTAATTGAAGTATATTTAACATTTGACATCAATAAGGGATCATAGCTTTCACCTGGATTCACCTGGTCAGTCTACATCATGGAAAGAACAGGTGTTCATAATGTTTTGTGCACTCAGTGTAGAGTCTTGTGAGTGCATATAGTCAGTGCAAGATAGGGTCAGTGCAGATAGTCCGGGAAACCATTTAATTAACTATTTAGTAGCCTTATGGCTATGTAGCAGTCTTATGGCTATTTAGCAGTCTTATGGCTATTTAGCAGTCTTATGGCTATTTAGCAGTCCTATGGCTATTTAGCAGCAGTCCTATGGCTATTTAGCAGTCTTATGGCTATGTAGCAGTCTTATGGCTATGTAGCAGTCTTATGGCTATGTAGCAGTCTTATGGCTATTTAGCAGTCTTATGGCTATTTAGCAGTCTTATGGCTATGTAGCAACAATCATATGGCTATGTAGCAGTCTTATGGCTATTTAGCAGTCTTATGGCTATTTAGTAGCCTTATGGCTATTTGGCAGTCTTATGGCTATTTAGTAGCCTTATGGCTATTGTTGTAGTCTTATGGCTATGTAGCAGTCTTATGGCTATGTAGCAGTCTTATGGCTTGGGGGTAGAAGCTGTCTCAGAGCCTGTTGGTCAGAGAGCCGATGCTCCGGTACCGTTTGCCAGATGGTAACAGAGTGAACAGTCTGGACATTTTTTGGGCATTCCTCTGACACTGTCTGATATATCACCTTTGAGAGCATCCTGACCGGTTGCATCACCGCCTGGTATGGCAACTGCTCGGCATATGACCGTAAGGCACTACAGAGGGTAGTGCGAATGGCCCAGTACATCACTGGTGCCAAGCTTCCTGCCATCCAGGACCTCTATACTAGGCGGTGGCAGAGGGAGGCCCCAAGAATTGTCAAATACTCCAGTCACCTAAGTCATAGACTGTTCTCTCTGCTACCGCACGGCAAGTCTAGATCCAAAAGGCTCCTTAACAGCTTCTACCCCCAAGCCATAAGACTGCTGAACAATTAATCAAATGGCCACCCGGACTGTTTACATTGACCACCCCTCCCTTTGTTTTTACACTAATGGTACTCACTGTTTTACCCCTTCCTACATGTACAAATTACCTCGACTAACATGTACCCCCTCACATTGACTCTGTACCGGTACCCCCTGTATATAGCCTCGTTATTGTTATGTAATTTTTCTTGTGTTATTTTTTTTAACTTTAGTTTATTTAGTAACTATTTCTTAACTCTATTTCTTAAACTGCATTGTTGATTAAGGGCTTGTAAGTAAGCATTTCACTGTAAGGTCTACACCTGTTGTATTCGGCGCATATGACAATTTGGTTTCATTTGATATAGAGGTCCTGGATGGCAGGGAGTTTGGCTCCAGTGATGTACTGGGCTGTCCGCACCACCCTCTGTAGCACTTTGCGGTCGAGAGCGGTGCTTTGCCATACCAAGCAGTGATGCAGCCAGTCAAGATGCTCTCAACAGAGCAGTTGTAGAACTTTTTGAGGATCCAAGGACCCATGCCAAATCTTTTCAGCCTCCTGAGGGGGAAGAGGTGTTATCATGCCCTCTTCACGACTGTGCAGGTGTGTGTGGGCCATGTTTAGTCCTTAGGGATGTGGACGCCAAGGAACTTGAAGCTCTCGACCCGCTACACTACAGCCCTGTCGATGTAGATGGGGGCATGCTCTCCCCCCTATTTCTCCTGTAGTCCAAGATCAGTTCCTTGGTCTTACAAACATTGAGGCAGAGTTTGTTGTCCTGGCACCACACTGCTAAGTCTCTGACCTCCTCCCTGTCGGCTGGTTCATCGCTGTCTGTGATCAGGCCTACCTGGCAGTCGTGGGTGAACACGGAGTACAGGAGGGGACTAAGCACACACCCCAGAGGGCCCCCCGTGTAGAGGGCCAGCATGGCAGAGGTGTTGTTGCCTACCTTCACCACCTGGGGCCGGCCCATGAGGATGTCCAGGATCCAGTCGCAGAGTGAGCAGTTCAGTCCCAGGGTCCCCAGCTTGGTGAGGAGCCTGGAATGGACTATGATGTTGAACACTGAGCTATAGTCTATGAACAGCATTCTCACATAGGTATTTCCTCTCTTTCCAGATGGGAGAGATTGAAGTGTGAAGTGCAACTGAGATTGCATCATCTGTGGCTCTGTTGGGGAGGTATGTGAATTGGAGTGGGTCCAGGGTGTCTGGGATGATGGTGTTGATGTGAGCCATGACCAGCCTTTCAAAGCACTTCATGGCTGAGTGGAACTGAAAGAAGTCCCAGAAATAGTAAAGCTACAGTATATTGGAAAAGCCTTCAGTGAACAGTACAGTGCCTGACCAGTGAGCAGACAGTCCTGTGAAAGGTGATAAAAGGGGAAAGGTCATAGGGAAGGGGTGTTGTGTTTTGTGCAGTGGCCTACCCTGGGGGTTGCGTATCTCGATGTCAGGTGCGGGGCCGCTGAGTGCCACAGTGACCTCCTTCAGGCTTGGGTCAAAGGGGATCGGCCAGGTGTTGCTGACCCCGTTGTAGTGGTCAGTGGACAGCAGATGGACCTTGGACGACTGCACTGCCTCTTCCACCCATTTCAACACCTACAGGAAGGGAGAGAAGGAGAGGGAGTTGGATGAGAGGACAATATGCACATAGATGACAATATGCACACACACACACACAGAACATAGAAGGGTGATTTTATGCCAGGAAGGGCCAAAAATATTTCTGTTATCTCACATTGTTCTGGCAATTCTCACATAGAAACTTCATTGGGAAGAAGGATGTTTTGATATGCTTTTTACGTCTGTATCATAAACCATTTCTGAGAACATCATGATAAATCTACGAGAGCTTGGAGATAACTCTTTATTGAAAAGCGCTATACAAATTATTCTTATTATAAAAGAGGCCATTTTAGGCCCTTTTTAGACCTGTACATGCCTCCTGTAAGACCCTATGATGTGTGAAGCGTACATGATGCAGACAACATGTTGGAGTCAGTATACTCCTTATAGTGTGCTCTAACATATGGAGTATGTCTAGATTCTGAAATACATATGTTCACAGTCAGAGAGAGAGAGAGAGAGAGAGAGACGGGGAGAGAGAGATGGCGGGAGGGGGAAACATGTGAGTCAATGCCCATGTCAGAGCTAAGAGAGAGTCATTTTTACATTGCCCTAACTAAAAAACATAATATTTCCATTGATTTGCATTCTTTGGAATGCTCAGACATCATACATCAATCTGTTAAAGAGCTGTGCAATCAATTAAAGAACCTTTTCACAGTGAAGTCCACATAAATCACAGTTCAGGCAGGCTTGGAGTGGTCCCACCTATAGGATACGGCACTAGAGCAGTAAAACCGTCCAGCGATGCTTTATTTACATGAATCTAAGGCTAATGTTCAGGCCAAGTTGAGGCACTCCGAAGCCAGTGATCCTTCCACCATCCGGGACTCCACTTCATTTCAAGCCTGCATGTTCTGTGTCTGAGAATGTTCTCCATCTGAGAATGTTCTGGGTCTGAAAATGTTCTGGGTCTGGAACCAAGTCATAGATCAGTCCTATGTTTGTGTTCTACTGAGACCCGACTCCTGTCAGACAGAGCCAGCTAAGCACCACAGTCTGCTCAGTAGTTGAGAAGAATGAAGTGATGATAGTAACTCATACTTCCTCCCCGAAGAGGAGCCACCAAGTTAGATGTTTTTTTAGGTACTATTGTATGTCTGAAATTACCAAATGTTATTTGAGGACATAGAGAAAGAGAAAGTGAGGGAGGCACACAACTAAACTGAGAGCAAAGAGATGAACAACTGAACCAAGAGCTGTTTAGCGGACAGTAAGTGCAGAATTGATTAGTTCCATTGAGAATGATTGACAGGTCTCTCCATTCAGGCGTATTGCCAGGACTAGTTCCATTCAGGCTTATTGACAGGACTAGTTCCATTCAGGCTGACTGACAGGTCTTTCTATTCAGTTTGATTGACAGGACTAGTTCCATTCAGGCTGACTGACAGGACTAGTTCCATTCAGGGTGATTGACAGGACTAGTTCCATTCAGGCTGATTGACAGGTCTTTCCATTCAGGAAGATTAAAAAGACTACTTCCATTCAGGAAGATTAAAAAGACTACTTCCATTCAGTCTTACTGACAGGACTAGTTCCATTAAGTCTTACTGACAGGAATAGTTCCATTCAGGCTGACTGACTGGACTAGTTTGTTTCGGGCTGACTGACAGGACTAGTTCAATTCGAGCTGACTGGCTGACTTGTTCCATTCGGGCTGACTGACAGAACTAGTTCTATTCGGGCTAACTGACAGGACTAGTTCCATTCGGACTGACTGAAAAGACTAGTTCCATTCAGGTTGACTGACAGGACTAGTTTCATTCGAGCTGACTTAACAGGACTAGTTCGAATCGGGCTGAATCTCACCTCGTTGACTTGTTTCTTGTCCAGGTGGAACACCTGTCCAGAGCTGGTGGAGGCGATCTCTTCGTAGACCTTGTACCCGATGTGAGCCCGGTCATCACAGTCCCCTGTCAGCACAAACACCACCTACACACACACACACACACACACACACACACACACACACATACACCCCACATGCACGCACACACACACACACACAAAACACAAAGGGCATCAGACTATAGACACAGCGGAAGAAATAAAGGAATGCAATATTTACATTTTAAACCGCATTCAATCTTCTTCAACAATCTCTTCCAGATGTTCACATCTGTACCTGAGACTGTTTCTGCTGGATGAGTTGCAGGACCTCCTGGGTCAGCTTGTAGTCTTTGGATCGGGCATCTGTGAAGACGTAAATGAAGGACCCCGGCAGGGAGATCTCCAGGGCGATCTTGATGGCGCCAATGCTCATTTCTGGGCAGTCTCCACCTCCCTGGTGACAGAACCATTAGGATGAGCCAAAACAAACCTATACAGCATGTTGGGTACGTTCGCTATCAAAGTGTTCTAGAACATTCTGGGCATTATGCAACAGCCACTATATGGGAATTTTGCAAGAACACTTGATTCCACACTTATTTGTATTTAAAGCACATTGGAAATCATTAAGTATGAATTCAGTAATGACAAAGAGTTTTGTTCCTATCTGTAATGCATACTGTAGATTAACAAGATTAGAATTTAAGCTAATGTATAGCGTGTCTATGAACCCTATAGACAGATTTGGACTGGGGACGAGAGGACTCTCCATGAAGTTGAATGTTGAGGGACTAGCGGTGACATTGACTGATGTGTTGTAGATAAAGTTCCCGAGTGGCGCAGCGGTCTAAGGCACTGCATCTCAGTGCAGGAGGCATCACTAAAGTCCCTGGTTTGATTCCAGGCTGTATCACATCCGTCCCATAGGGCGGCACACAATTGGCCCAGTGTCGTCCAGGTTTGGCCGGGGTAGACTGCCATTGTAAATAAGAATTTGGTCTTAACTGACTTGCCTAGTTAAATAAAGGTTACATTTAAAAATAAATAGCCTGTAGAGGTTTTCGATGATTGGTAATTTGTTCCGCTAAATGTGAATGACTACTTACTGCATGCCAGTGACGTGCAGTCAGGGTAAGCAGAAAAGCTGTTATGAAATTACATATATTTTTTAAATAAAAAAATGTTATCTAATGTTTTTGATTCAGGTGATTTTTTGCTCAAAATCTCTACATTTGCTAAAACTGCATCAAAACCTCAGGAAAGGCACCGGGGTATTCATGCCTTTTTCCAGCCATTCAAATACATTCAAATCGTTGATGCTACGGCCATTCCTGATTCCAGTCCCTGTTAATGGACAGGGTCCGCATAGGCCTCGCTGCTTTGCCTAGCTTGAAGCTTCATTCGTTGCATTGAGACAATTTCATATTTTGCGTATGCGTATTGCCTAAACACGTGTGGGTATTGCCTGGGATACGCTGTGCACATTTGGGCGTGTCTACATAATTTGCCGCTTGCATCCCTTGAACTGAACAAAGCTAGCTAGCAAAAACAACCTGAAAAATTGACACTACTGCACCTCAAAAATATTCCAAGTTAGAATAATGTAATGAGCGCCATTTGGAAGGTTTGAAGAGTGGAACGTCAACTACAATGAGAGGTTAAGATCAAACAGAGGCAGTATACAGAAGCTCTACACACAAGACATGACATGACAGGCAACCACCATCTCCCTCACTGCTAGCTGACAGACAACCACCATCTCCCTCACTGCTAGCTGACAGGCAACCACCATCTCCCGCACTGCTAGACAACCACCATCTCCCTCACTGCTAGCTGACAGACAACCACCATCTCCCTCACTGCTAGCTGACAGGCAACCACCATCTCCCGCACTGCTAGCTGACAGGCAACCACCATCTCCCTCACTGCTAGCTGACAGGCAACCACCATCTCCTCACTGCTAGCTGACAGGCAACCACCATCTCCCTCACTGCTAGCTGACAGGCAACCACCATCTCCCTCACTGCTAGCTGACAGGCAACCACCATCTCCCGCACTGCTAGCTGACAGGCAACCACCATCTCCCTCACTGCTAGCTGACAGACAACCACCATCTCCCTCACTGCTAGCTGACAGGCAACCACCATCTCCCGCACTGCTAGCTGACAGGCAACCACCATCTCCCTCACTGCTAGCTGACAGGCAACCACCATCTCCCTCACTGCTAGCTGACAGGCAACCACCATCTCCCTCACTGCTAGCTGACAGGCAACCACCATCTCCCTCACTGCTAGCTGACAGGCAACCACCATCTCTCTCACTGCTAGCTGACAGGCAACCACCATCTCCCTCACTATTAGCTGACAGGTAACCACCATCTCCCGCACTGCTAGCAAATCCCCAAGCTGACAAGGTAAAAATATGTTCTTCTGCCCCTGAACAAGGCAGTTAACCCACTGTTCCTAGGCTGTCATTGTAAATAAGAATTTGTTCTTAACTGACTTGCCTAGTTAAATAAAGGTAAAAAATATATATAAAATACCTGTGGTATACGGTCTGATATACCACAACTGTCAGCAATTCAGGGTTCAAACCACCCAGTTTATAATGATATACACTACTGTTCAAAAGTCTGGGGTCAGTTAGAAGTGTCCTTGTTTTTGAAATAAATTTTTAAAAATTGTCGATTAAAATAACATCAAATTGATCAGAAATACAGTGTAGATAGACATTGTAATTGTTGTAAATGACTATTGTAGCTGGAAACGGATGATTTTTTTATGGAATATCTACTCGTGTACAGAGAACCATTATCAGCAACCATCACTCCTGTGTTCCAATGGCACGTTGTGTTAGCTAATCCAAGTTCATCATTTTAAAAGGCTAATTAATCATTAGAAAACCCTTTTGCAATTATGTTAGCACAGCTGAAAACTGTTGTTCTGATTAAAGTAGCAATAAAACTGTCCTTCTGTAGACTAGTTGAGTATCTGGAGCATCAGCATTTGTGGGTTCGATTACAGGCTCAAAAAGGCCAGAAACAAAGAACTTTCTTCTGAAACTCGTCAGTCTATTCTTGTTCTGAGAAATGAAGGCTATTCCATGCGAGAAATTGCCAAGAAACTGAAGATCTCGTACAACGCTGTGTATTACTCCCTTCACAGATCAGCGCAAACTGTCTCTAACCAGAATAGAAAGAGGAGTGAGAGGCCCCGGGGCACAACTGAGCGAGAGGACAAGTACATTAGTGTGTCTAGCTTCAGAAACTTGGATTAGCTAACACAACGTGCCATTGGAACACAGAGTGATGGTTGCTGATAATGGGCCTCTGTACGCCTATGTAAATATTCCATAAGAAATCTGCCGTTTCCAGCTACAATAGTCATTTACAAAATAAAAAGGAAATGCATTTTCTATGTTCATTGGGTGTGATACAATATAATACAATACCATGAAATACAATACCATACAACAACATACAATACCATACAATACAACACCATACAATACCATACAATAATGTCTACAGTGTATTTCTGATCAATTTGATGTTATTTTAATGGACAAAAATATTGCTTATCTTTCAAAAACAGGGACATTTCTAAGTGACCCCAAACTTTTGAACGGTAGTGTACATATATAGCATTTGATAGGTTTGACATTAACTGAAATAATATATTCTGTTCTGCTGTCCATCTTAAAGTCCTCTTCTCTGTTGCTGTCTCTCCACCCCCCACTCTCTCACTCACCTCTGTCCATCTCCCTCCCCTCTCTCTATTCCTCACTCTCTATCACTCTCTTTCTCCCCCCCTTCCCCTAGCTCTGTGGGGTCAGGGGAGCTGTCCTCTGGAGCATTCTAGAAGGCACGTGTCTGTCTGAGGGGAGCACTGGACGCCAGGAGGAACATCTGGAACTGACTGATCCCTGTTTCCAGACCAGAGGGATGGAATGTGAGGAGAACTCCTCTCCTCCACTCCCTAACACCCCCACCCTCCGTCAAAGAATACCCCCCACCCCCACCCCCATACCAATAACCCTATCACCCCCTGTATGTGTACTCTCATTCCCCTCTACAGTAACAAAATATGGGACAGAACAAAATGTACTATATACCCCCACCAGCTGATCTCAACAACCTTGTGAGTGAACAACTGGCTTTGAGGGAACCTATGGTAACTAGAATGAGGTCAGCCTACTGGACATTGAAAGGGCTGACCCAATGATGTATATAAACAATGTATGTACGGCTATGGAGATGACCCATATAAGAGGTTCACTACACCAGAGTTGAACTGTATTAGATGTCATCTACATACAACTACATGAGATAGTCCTAAACCTCAACAGTTCTTTAATCTGGTCCCAACCTACAGCAGCAGAGACATGACAGGTGACAACCGGGGGTGAGGAGAGGATAGCCTAGCATAGTCCTGTAAAAGGAAGCCCATGGATCTCTATGGGGGTACTGTGTTACCCAGAACAACCCACTCGCCACGCCAAACACAAGCTAGCACACACCAAGGATGCACTAGCACATGGCAAGTATGTCCCCTCGCAGGGAAGCTAGCTGCAGTATCTGAATGCTAGCTACTGGTTTCACCTCAGAGCTCCTTTCGCTCCCAGACACAAATCACTCTTCTGTCAGTGGTCTGCTCAGATACTGATACTGCTGAGAGACAAATCTGTGTTTCAGTGAAGCACTTCAGCAGCATTGTAATCCATTATTTGAACCATACAGAGAGGTGATAAACACCAAATCGCAGGACAACTTCCTCCCTCTCCTCCCTTTCTCTGAGCGATTGCAGGAGAATTTGGATTTCGCATTGCTCTGTTTGGCTCTCTGACTCAGTTGATTATGTTTGTTTAGATATTGTGACGACCCTCCCACTCGGTCTGCCAAATTCTTTCTCTTTGCTCTTGTTTTCCTTAATAGGATGTCGGTGGGCAAAATAGGACACCTATGCTCAGGTGTGTCCCGGGGATAAATACACCTTCCCCCAATTGATCGAGGAGACTCTCTCCACGCAGACACACTGTTGGTTTTGGTTGTGGCATTGTGGGGCTTCTTTGTTTCGGCACCTCTCAACACCCCTCATTATCACCATCTATGCACGCATCCACTCACACTACTGACTACACACACACCATTGTTCATTTTGTATAGTTTACTTTATTTAATAAATATGTTTGTCATTTCCTTATCTCCGCGTTGTCTCCCTCTTTGTTACGGGCTATAAGCCGCTTCGTAACAACATGTGTTTGTTTAGATATGTTATTTTTGTTTAGGTATATTATTTTTATTTAGATATGTGTTCTTTTTGTTTAGGTATGTGTTCTTTTTGTTTAGATATGTGTTCTTTTTGTTTAGATATGTGTTCTTTTTGTTTAGATATGTGTTATTTTTGTTTAGATATGTGTTATTTTTGTTTAGGTGTGTTATTTTTGTTTAGGTATGTGTTATTTTTGTTTAGATATGTGTTATTTTTGTTTAGGTGTGTTATTTTTGTTTAGGTGTGTTATTTTTGTTTAGGTATGTGTTATTTTTGTTTAGGTATGTGTTATTTTTGTTTAGGTATGTGTTATTTTTGTTTAGGTGTGTTATTTTTGTTTAGGTATGTGTTATTTTTGTTTAGATATGTGTTATTTTTGTTTGGGTATGTTATTTTTGTTTAGGTATGTTATTTTTGTTTAGGTATGTTATTTTGGTTTAGATATGTGTTATTTTTGTTTAGATATGTGTTATTTATGTTTAGGTATGTGTTATTTATGTTTAGGTATGTGTTATTTTTGTTTAGGTATGTGTTATTTTTGTTTAGGTGTGTTATTTTTGTTTAGATATGTGTTATTTTTGTTTAGGTGTGTTATTTTTTTTTTAGATATGTTATTTTTGTTTAGGTATGTTATTTTGGTTTAGATATGTGTTATTTTTGTTTAGATATGTGTTATTTATGTTTAGGTATGTGTTATTTTTGTTTAGATATGTTATTTTGGTTTAGGTATGTGTTATTTTTGTTTAGGTATGTGTTCTTTGTTTAGATATGTGTTCTTTGTTTAGATATGTGTTCTTTGTTTAGGTATGTGTTGTTCTTTGTTTAGATATGTGTTCTTTGTTTAGGTATGTGTTGTTCTTTGTTTAGGTATGTGTTGTTCTTTGTTTAGGTATGTGTTGTTCTTTGTTTAGGTATGTGTTGTTCTTTGTTTAGGTATGTGTTGTTCTTTGTTTAGGTATGTGTTGTTCTTTGTTTAGGTATGTGTTGTTCTTTGTTTAGGTATGTGTTCTTTATGTTTAGGTATGTGTTCTTTTTGTTTAGGTATGTGTTCTTTATGTTTAGGTATGTGTTCTTTATGTTTAGGTATGTGTTCTTTTTGTTTAGGTATGTGTTCTTTTTGTTTAGGTATGTGTTCTTTTTGTTTAGGTATGTGTTCTTTTTGTTTAGGTATATGTTATTTATGTTTAGGTATGTGTTATTTATGTTTAGGGATGTGTTATTTATGTTTAGGTATGTGTTCTTTTTGTTTAGATATGTGTTATTTATGTTTAGGTATGTGTTATTTATGTTTAGGTATGTGTTCTTTTTGTTTAGGTATGTGTTCTTTTTGTTTAGGTATGTGTTCTTTTTGTTTAGGTATATGTTATTTATGTTTAGGTATGTGTTCTTTTTGTTTAGATATGTGTTATTTATGTTTAGGTATGTGTTATTTATGTTTAGGTATGTGTTCTTTTTGTTTAGGTATGTGTTCTTTTTGTTTAGGTATGTGTTCTTTTTGTTTAGGTATATGTTATTTATGTTTAGGTATGTGTTATTTATGTTTAGGGATGTGTTATTTATGTTTAGGTATGTGTTATTTATGTTTAGGTATGTGTTATTTTTGTTTAGGTATGTTATTTTGGTTTAGGTGTGTTATTTTTGTTTAGATATGTGTTATTTTTGTTTAGGTGTGTTATTTATGTTTAGGTGTGTTATTTTTTTTTTGATATGTTATTTTTGTTTAGGTATGTTATTTTTGTTTAGGTATGTTATTTTTGTTTAGGTATGTTATTTTGGTTTAGATATGTGTTATTTTTGTTTAGATATGTGTTATTTATGTTTAGGTATGTGTTATTTTTGTTTAGATATGTATTTTGGTTTAGGTATGTTATTTTTGTTTAGATATGTGTTATTTCTGTTTAGATATGTGTTATTTTGTTTAGACATGTGTTATTTTGTTTAGACATGTGTTCTTTTTGTTTAGATATGTGTTATTTTTGTTTAGGTATGTGTTATTTATGTTTAGGTATGTTATTTTTGTTTAGATATGTGTTATTTTTGTTTAGATATGTGTTATTTTTGTTTAGATATGTGTTATTTTTGTTTAGATATGTTATTTTTGTTTAGATATGTGTTATTTTTGTTTAGATATGTGTTATTTCTTTTTAGATATGTTATTTTTGTTTAGATATGTGTTTGCGACGGCTATGAAAAAAAAGGAAGGAAAACAAACCAAGGTTTCACGGGAATGTTGTTATGCATCCAGTATGGTCAACTTTCAGACAAACACAAAGACAACAGCTGTGTATAACTGAGGGCTTTATGATATATATGATCAATGTTCTGATCTATAGGAGGATCCACAATCTAAAAGGTCAGAGGCCGGAGGTCATAAACTCTAGAACCCACCTGGACGTACAGCTCCCTCAGTTCAAACTGAAACTTCTTCGGATCCGTTGTGATGGTTACCGGTCCTATTTCTGTAAAGAAACAAGATACATTAAACATTACAGACAGCCAGAACATGATGTATAGTGTTTTAGACTAATAGCCCTATTAGAATGAATAATTGACATAGTTTCTTGGTTTGAATTCCTGACTGTGGCCAAATATTTGTGCAGACGTCCAGGTTCAAATGTCACAGTTTGAACTGGTGTGACAGGGAGCTTCCTGTAAACACTCAGGAAACCAGATCCATCCCTCCACGCTGTGTGTGTTTGTGATGAGAGGGAAGAGATTTCCATTTTGCATCTTCAAATGGGCTCTGCTGAAATTAGGCCCTTTTTGGCTCTAAATATTTGCCTATTCACACACGTACGCACAGTATCCGGGAGGGCAGTGTCTGGGTAGGCGCGCCATGCAGGCACCTAGGAGTTGCTTTGGGATTGATAAGGAGACCCCAGCTCTGCAGAAACTTCAATGCCCTCTTTCACAAGCCTATCATGGCTCACATGGCCTTTCTCATGTGCCTATCCCAATTACGATTAGAGGGTCGATGAAACACAAGGAAGTGGAACTTACAATAACTTGGAACATGAAAATCTGTTATTGTGAGGTCAACATAACTGGACGACAGATCAAAGGCTTGCATGGTTTTAATAGGAGTTTTAATAGTCAACCGCAATCATTCTCCCGTCATCATGAGACAAAGAACATGGCAATTGAACCACATTTCACATGGTTTACTTGGTACAATATGTCAGTTCATTTTCAGATAAAAAATCTAGCAAAAGCATAAGAGTCAGTCTGACTGAGGAAAAAGTCCAAAATGATACTCTGACTGAGCCGATCGGAGGCCAAGTCATTCTCATAAAAAATGCTTATGGAAACCTATTAACATTTCACCTCTAAATGAATGTTCCACATGTTGCAACTCTTTCAAACTGATTTCCAGCCTGAATACAACACACGGAATGGATGGGCTGATCCTAGCTATGGAACTCTGCTAACACCATCCAATAAAGGCCCGTCTAACGGCAACCCCCACTGACACTAATTGGCCATGGCTCCGTTACAAAAGGCCAACATGTTCTCATTAACAATGTTCCCGTTCCCCTCCCTCCACCTCTACCCTTCCTTCCTTCATCCCTGCATCCCTCCTCTCCTCCCCCAGGCAGTCAGCTGTTCTGCAGCTCTGGGGGAAGACCTTACGGCTCAGGTATGCTCTTGTGTCATCGCCAGCCAGGGTTCGGCGTGAGGACATCCTTCGGCTTCACCGGTTATAAAAACAGTTATAAAAGACATAAACAGCGGCGGGTGAGTGACATCAGCATGCACCATTTTTCTCCAACTGTGGAGAAGACTTTGTTCTACAGCCAGCGTTGGTTGGTCGGTAGTCGAAGCGCTTCTTCTCAGCGCACTTGTGTTTCAGTCTTTTTTTCAGTCTCATCAAAATGTTAAACTATAAAAAATGATCTTTATTTTCAGGACCAGGATTGTCCGTCCTGACTTCCAAGAATGCCTGAATGGCTTTGCCTTGCTTTTCTGGTTGGCTGGATGCAAGTTTCACCATCCAATTATTTCAGATTTACAGGAGTGGAAGTTTAACCATGGCACGGACCGTAGCGATATGTTGGCAAACGAGAATTATTAGAATATGGCAAATTCTTGTATTCTATTCATGCTGGCTTTCGAGGCCCACCTGAGACATGAAACAGATAGGTGGGAGGGCATACAGGCTGTTGCAAATGTAGGCTATTAATGCGCAATTTGCATAAATGGATAATGGAATCAATTCAACCACTTCATTTTTATTCGACATTCAGAGTTTTTAAAATGTATTTATATTTTTAGGTGTGACGTAATTACAGTCGGTCCAGCTGTTTTTATTGACGCAAGACAGTTGAATGGAAACGCACCGTAGCAGGTAATTGTTGCATCTACTTTCTATGCCAACTGTCTAAACGTCAATAAAAAAAAATCACTGTAGAAGTTAATGGAAACATAGCTACTGAGAATTCTGGCCAGGCCTCTGCACTAGCGCCACCTACTGGGAGGGTTGACTGAAACAAAGAGCCCCAGAAGTGCCATGGGGTCAAAAACCTACAAAATACTTTCACATCAGAAATTACAGGCCAGGGGGCACTCTGCTCTGACAATAAGGTAAGACATGGTGGTAGGACTGACTGATACATCCTAGATATTCCGTTTTTTTTTTTTTTTTTTCCAACTCTGATATTTCATGAAACAGGGCAAAGGGCAATTCTCCACTTCTCGACAGCAGAATATTGAGGTCAATTCTGTTTCAATGTCTACACATTCTTACATTTGTTTTGAATAATGTTAAGCTTTTAAAGTCAACACAACTCTGCACCATACGTCCTGGCAACAGAAAGATCTGAGGAAACGTAATTGCTAATAATCTGCAATATTTCCTTGCCGTTTATTTTTACAGCAACCGACAGCAAATAACATCCCTCTTCCTTATGAAAGCATTGTACAAACAAACACTTTTAAAAGTATTTAATAATGTAGAGCATAACAACCCGAGAGGGATCTAGATTTTGGCAGTTGTGGAAAGAGAGAAGGAACATTTGGGCCGATCAAAGAAAGACACCTTTTAAAACTAACAGGGAAATGTGTTTGGCTAGCTCCGAACAGAACTGCTTGCTGTGCTCGGGAAAAGAGGGGGGAGGAGCAGACTGACGGGCCGAGAAAGGAGAGGAGAAAAAAATGCGAGGAAAATCAAGATAGCAGCAGTAGCAGCTGTACAGATAACTCGTCCAAAGCGCTTTGACTTCTTAAACATGGCAGAAAGCTAACACTATATGGTTCCCCGACTCCTTTTTCATTCAGTCACCTACTGAACATAGCTAGCTAACTAGCCAGTTAAACCAAATACACATCTGGACTCACCCACTCCCGCTTTCTCCCGTTGTGCTATTTACAGACAAACACGACTGGCTCTACCGTTCTGGGGAACGACGTTAAGCTTCATAAAGTCAAATAATGTGACAGGTGAAATGAAGAACGCGATCTGCTTCATCTCCAAACGTATTGCACAAGTTGACGTCAGGCTTTTACTTAAAAAGCAGCTACAAATATTCAAATGTATTGAAAAACTTCAAATAAATTGTTTAAACGGTATTGATGGTATTGAGAAACCATCCCTTGGCTATTTCCAAATACCCCGGTATACGGTATACTGCCCAAGCTTAGTCAAATAACCCAGTATACAGTAGGGCTCCCGAGTGGCCCGGTGGTCTAAGGCATTGCATCACATTGCTAGAGGTGTCATTACAGACCCTGGTTTGATCCTGGGCTGTTTCACAACTGGCTGTGATCGGGTGGCGCACAATTGTCCACGTTAGGGGGGGGGTTTGGCTGGGGTAGTCATTGTAAAACAAGAATTTGTTCTTAATTGACTTGCCTAGTTAAATCAGAAAAGATGGTCTAGTGGAAGTCTGAGGTGACTGAGGGACAAGGAGCTGACAAGATAGCAGAAACAGATCTGGGACGAGGTACTGCTACTTTGGCCCAACCTCTACAAACCGGTACGGTACATGGTGTAATGGAAGGCACACCAAAGCTGTGGCTCTTCTGGTCTGATAACTAGACTAGGGGTGAAATGCTTCATAAAGAAACTTCTCTGGTCCACAGGGGTCACAGTCTGCTTATTTAAGCCCTTAAGCCTTTTATTCAGAGACTCATTTAGACCTATATAGGCCACCATTGTGTGTCCCAATAAAGATGCTCATGTTCTGATCATCTTTTTCATGTTCACTTCAGCGGTTAGTCCTGGGTCAGCCTCTCAGCCATTAGACAGGAAGAGGTTTCAGTGTTCTCTCTCTGGGATGATAAAGAAGAACACATCAGTCGGTGGGTTAGTGGCGTAAACAGGGACACGTGTGTGAACTCAGTCTAAAAGGAATGCTCTGAAGTCTGACCAGAGAGATAAAAAAAGGAGAGCGAGAGAATCCACCCTAAACAATGGGCCAAATGTTGATCTGCTCAGAAGAACATCTCTCCTCCTTATCTCTACTCTCTTTGTCTTGAGAGTGTAAGAGACAGGCGGAGGTTGATTCAAGTTGCATGAGGTAAACAAATGAAAACAGATGACTGTGGTTCCGGTTGTTGTTGTTTCTTTTAAACCTTTGCATTCTCATCGTGTTTATCTGAGGTAATGCTAGTTAGCCAAATTAGCGTACCCCGCAAATCCCATGCATGCTTAAACACTAACAGAGATGCTAATGGGATGGAAATAACTGGGCAGCTTTCCAGCGCAATCTTAATTTCACCTCCTCCAATGTTACATACACACAAACACACCACGCACACAAGCTCAGACACACACACACACACACACACACACTTCACCTCCTATGGCATTCAGTTTGGGCTAACTCACTGGGAATCACTCTCACATTCATCCATGGAACGTCTCATTCGGACTATCTATTTCCACATGGAAAAAATGGCAGCCAGGGAATTTTGAAGACCCATCCATAGAAAGGTCAGTCATTATTGTATTTATTTTCAATCCAATGTGTGTGTTTGTTTAAATACTAAGTGTTTCCCAGGCTTCCAAGAGTTTGAAAATGTCAAGAAACTCAAAATAGAACGTAACAAAAGCCCCTTTAGCCCAGACACTCTTCCCCCTTCCTGTGTACAAGACAAGTCCAAAAATGTCACACTGACTAGAGCAGTCTGGGAAACTAATATCACCCCCCCACCACACCACATGCCAGAGTTTATATAGCTGTGGAAGCATTCACATTAACAGCATAGAACATTTGTTTTCTTTTTTCATTCCTCAAGGCGAAGCTCTGGACGTCCGAATGTACAATTACTCCTCTCTATAAAAGGAACTAATCACAGAGCTCCACAAACAAGCAGTGTGACAATACGACCATTCAGTGACCACAAGGACCCCTAATCTTAACCTTCGGTCCAACCATGGTTAGTGGTTACACTGGGTCGTGTGGCCGTACTCTGTTGTTGCACACAGTGACAAACTCAAGACATTCAGAAGACGATTCTGAATTGTTTTTGTGACAGGTTTAATATGTGGTTTAATGATATGTGGTTTAATGACGTAGTTTAATGATAAGTAGTTCAATGACGTGATTTAATGACGTAGTTTAATGATGTATGGTTTAATGATATGTGGTTTAATGACGTAGTTTAATGATATGTGGTTTAATGATGTGGTTAATGACGTAGTTTAATGACGTGGTTTAATGATATGTGGTTTAATGACGTAGTTTAATGATGTGGTTTAATGATATGTGGTTTAATTACGTAGTTTAATGATAAGTGGTTTAATGACATGTGGTTTAATGATATGTGGTTTAATTACGTAGTTTAATGATAAGTGGTTTAATGATATGTGGTTTAATGACGTAGTTTAATGATAAGTGGTTTAATGACATAGTTTAATGATGTGTGGTTTAATGATATGTGGTTTAATGACGTAGTTTAATGACATGGTTTAATGATATGTGGTTTAATGACGTAGTTTAATGATAAGTGGTTTAATGCGGTGGTTTAATGATAAGTGGTTTAATGATATGTGGTTTAATGATATGTGGTTTAATGACATAGTTTAATGATATGTGGTTTAATGATATGTGGTTTAATGACATAGTTTAATGATATGTGGTTTAATGACGTGGTTTAATGACGTAGTTTAATGATATGTGGTTTAATGACGTGGTTTAATGATATGTGGTTTAATGACATAGTTTAATGATGTGTGGTTTAATGACGTGGTTTAATGATATGTGGTTTAATGACATAGTTTAATGATGTGTGGTTTAATGACATAGTTTAATGATGTGTGGTTTAATGACGTGGTTTAATGATATGTGGTTTAATGACATAGTTTAATGACGTGGTTTAATGATATGTGGTTTAATGACATAGTTTAATGATATGTGGTTTAATGACGTGGTTTAATGACGTAGTTTAATGATATGTGGTTTAATGACGTGGTTTAATGATATGTGGTTTAATGACATAGTTTAATGATATGTGGTTTGATAAAATGTGGTGACAGTGGCACTGATGTAGCTGTTTACACAAACAGGAAGAGATATTTTTCCTCTCGCTGCTTTTATGCCTGGAGTGTTTCCAAGTTTATTCAACACAGTGATGGTACTACCCTATAGTATTCCTGCTGACTGAAATGAAAATCTGGCAGCAATGAGAGTTCCTGCCATCCTGACCGTCAGCTGTAGAGGCTAATTCAAAGAGAGTTCCTGCCATCCTGACCGTCAGCTGTAGAGGCTAATTCAATGAGAGTTCTTGTCATCCTGACCGTCAGCTGTAGAGGCTAATTCAATTAATCAGCAGCACTGAATACACATGTTAACCAGCACAGTGTGTAATTACCTTGTCACACAACAAACATATACACACGTTCACACACATATTTACATTCACACACACTCTCTCTCTTACTCCCTCTCATACACACACGCACACAAACTCACACACAAAACAGTGTGTACTGTAATTACCACTGTGTGAGTAACCTTCTACCCCAGATATAATGGAAACATATGGTACGATATGCCATAATCTCTATTAAAACTACAGCACTCCTCAACTGGTACAACACACACACACACACACACACACACACACATAAATACATGGTTAGTCAGAGGGCATAGCGGGATTTCTTATCAGCTTCCAGGTTAGAGTCCTGCTCCTTGAAAGCGACAGCTCTAGCCTTTAGCTCAGTGCTAATGTTGCCTGTAATCCATGGTTTCTGGTTGGGGTTTGTACGTACGGTCACTGCGGGGACTACGTCATCGATGCACTTATTGATGAAGCCAATGACAGATGTGGTGTACTCCTCAATGCCATCGGTGGAAACCCGGAACATATTCCAGTCTGTGCTGCAAAACAGTCCTGTGGCTTAGCATCTGCTTCATCTGACCACCTTTTTATTGATCTAGTCACTGGTGCTTCCTGCTTTAATTTCTGCTTGTAAGCAGGAATCAGGAGGATAGAATTATGGTCAGATTTGCCAAATGGAGGGCGAGGGAGAGCTTTGTACGCGTCTCTATGTGTGGAGTAAAGTTGGTCCAGAGTTATTTTTCCTCTGGTTGCACATTTAACATGCTGATAGAAATTTGGTAAACGGATTTAAATTTCCCTGGATTAAAGTCCCCGGCTACTAGGAGCGCCGCCTCTGGGTGAGCGTTTTCTTGTTTGCTTGTGGCGGAATAGAGCTCATCCAATGCTGTCTTAGTGCCAGCTTCTGACTGTGGTGGTATGTAAACATCTACGATAAATACAGATGAAAACTCTCTAGGTAGGTAGTGTGGTCTACAGCTTGTCATGAGATACTCTACCTCAAGCGAGCAATAGCTTGAGACTTCCTTAGATATCGTGCACCAGCTGTTATTTACAAAAATACATAGTCCGCTGCCCCTTGTCTTACCAGACACCACTGTTCTATCCTGCCCGTGCAGCATATAACCAGCCAGCTGTATGTTGATAGTGTTGTCGTTCAGCCACATCTCCGTGAAGCATAAGATATTACAGTATTGAATGTCCCGTTGGTAGTTTAATCTTTCGCGTAGGTCATCTATTTTATGTTCCAAAGACTGCACGTTTGCTAGCAGAATGGAAGGAAGTGGGGGTTTATTCAATCGCCTACAAATTCTCAGAAGGCAGATCGCCCGTCGGCCCCTTTTTCTCCACCTCCTCTCCACGCAAATCAAATCAAAGTTTATTTGTCACGTGCGCCGAATACAACAGGTGTAGACCTTACAGTGAAATGCTGAATACAACAGGTGTAGACCTTACAGTGAAATGCTGAATACAACAGGTGTAGACCTTACAGTGAAATGCTTACTTACAGGCTCTAACCAATAGTGCAAAAAAAAGGTATGTGTGTGTGTGTAGGTAAGTAAAGGGATCTGGGCCTGTTCCCGAGAAAGCAGTATATCGTTCACAGTCCTGATGTCCAGAAGTTATTTTCGGTCATAAGAGATGGTAGCGGCAACAATATGTACAAAATAAGTAAAAAACAAAGCAAATAAACGAACAAAAAAACACAATCGGTTGGGGGCACATTAAACGTCTGCCTTCTTCTCCGGCGCCATCTTACAAAATTAAGATGGCACCGGTTCATGCTCCACGGTAATTGTTGCATTACTCTTAATGCATAGTTTTATGGAAACTGATTAACAATATTCCATGTTTACATAATGATAGTTTCAGTATGACAAGATCCATTGACACCAATTACCGTGGAACATGAACCAATTGGACTACATTATCTATGGATGTAATATTTCATCATTCTTTATCAGACACTATTTCTATGGTCCCATGTACCACTTTTACAGACCATGTTTTCAGATTTGACATTACTGTACACTCACTTTATTAGGTACACCTATTTAGTACCCAGTACTACTCTGTTTCTGAGATGTTGGAACCACCATGTGTGGCACCAACAATCATACCACGGTCAAAGTTGCTTAGATTACGCATCTTGCCCGTTCTAATGTTTGGTCGAACAACAACTAAAGCTCTCTACTCTATATATTGAGTTGCAGGCAGCCACATGATTCGCTGTTTGACGGAGCAGGCTATTTGCGTTAACATGCAGGTGTACCTAATATTGCTTTTCCAATAATACCAACTCGTTACTGATGATTGATTTCACATTGTGGTACGAGTATATAGTGAAATGAGTGGTATCCACCTACAACAACATAGCGATAACATGGAGCCGGCAGGTGATCCAGGTCACAATAGAGGTCAAGCAGTGGGAAGAGGAAGACGTGGTGGTCAAAGGAATGTCAGGGGACCAGCACCCCTTCTGAGAGGTGGTCGTGGGCCTTGTTTGAGAGGTGTGGCGGAACGTGGTAGAGGACAAGGCCACGGACCAAAACAGCAGCAGCAACAGCAAAGAGTGTCCAGTGAAATCTGAGCAATAGTTGTAGACCATGTTGTAAATCATGGCATGACAATGACTGACGTGTACCACAGAGTAGGTGATGTGACTAAATGTGTTCTTACTGTAATTTTCCATGCAGAATTGAGACTAGGTCAAATAGGGGAGACAGAGACAAAATTGACTGACTGACCAACAAGAGCGGGCTGTGGTCAATTTGGTTTGGGCCAGAAATGATATTCGGCAGCACATCTTGGACAATGACGACATGTTCAACAATGTGGAAGCCATAAGTTTGCCGACTATTGCACGCTGCTGTAAAGGCAACAGGTGTCTCTAAAACAGCTATACCGTGTGCCTTTCTGAAAGAAATGCAGACAGAGTGAAGCAACTGAGGACTGAGTATGTTCAGGTATGTTCAGTTTCAAGATGCCTGTTGTCAAATATTCCCCCAAAATTCTACATCATATAATGCAGCTCTCCTTGTAACCTTCCTTGATGAGCTAAATCAGGCCTGTAGAGCTGATGGCGTGACCTATGTCATTGTGTGGGATATTGTCAGTTTCCACCATGCTCAAATGGTGCAAGCATGGTTTCAGGAGCATCCACAATTTACCACCCTGTACCCCCATACTCTCCTTTCCTTAACCCGATTGAGGAATTTTTCTCTACATGGAGGTGGAAGGTATAGGATAGGCGCCCTCATGAACAAGCCACCCTTCTCCAGGCCATGGATGACGCATGCAATGACATCACGGCAGACCAGTGTCAGGCCTGGATTCGCCATGCCCGAAGGTTCTTCCCAAGATGTTTGGCCAATGAAAACATCCATTGTGATGTGGATGAGAACCTGTGGCCAAATCCACAAGACAGGGTTGATGGAAATATAGAAGTACAGTAACCAATCCTTTGTTTTGCTTTTTACAGTAAGCCAGGTGAGGTACACCGCAGTTGACATTTTTCTTTTTTGTAGCTAATTATTTTTGTTGTGATTTTATTGTATTTCATCAATACATTTCAGATTTTGTTCAATGATTCCACTGTGTCTGTAGTATTCTCTCTACTAGTCCTTTTACAGTGATGTATTTACGGGTAGTACCATAATGAAACATGTATCACATATTTTGTACTACAATATTTAATGATTGTACGAACAACTACACAGTGAAACTATCGGTATCTTGTGTGTGGGTGATCTAAATGAATGTTCCTATGGTATTTCATGATAAATGAGTTATTTGAACCAATGATTCTGCAAGTGCAAAGTTTCTTTAAAGAACATTGGACATCCTGTGTTACAAGTGATAACCGTTTGTGTCTAGAGTTTTGAAAAATGACCTCAAGGTTCTGAAATTAGTGCCAAAGTGATTGTAAAAAAAACTAATTTAACCAGTTTTCCCAGTGGGCTGTATTTTTCTCCCTCTTCTTTTCTTTCTCAAAGTCTCTAAACAACATCAGGAAAACATAGACATACACTACATCTATACAGCACATCTGAAATACAACTTATCCCGACCTGAGTTGTGCCCCCTACCAAGCACAAACCAGAAAGCAGAAACATCATCATCCCTCTCTTTCAGTGGGAGCTTGGCTCTGTCCCACTCACTCACTCTCTCTCCTGCACAGAGACAGAGACAGTGTTCTGTAGCAGAGACCCCTTAGGGCCAGTCTGTGCTCCAAATCCTCATCCATCTTCACACACACATCTTTACTCTGTGCAAAAATGCTGACTCCAACCGCCAGCTAATGAGTGAGGTTTAGCAGAGGGGAGGAAGAGAAGACTCCGTACTCAACCACCACAACTTAGCTTGTGATGGAAACTTCTCTCTCCACAAATGAAAGAGAAAGAGAGACAGATGCTTGGTGGCCTCACACACAGCAGTCTTTCTGACTGAATGGTTTTGGGGTAGAGTTGCTCTCCACAAAGTGAGCACTAATAAAACGGTAGTAACAAACACTAATCCCTGAATACAAACTGAGTGACAGACAGACACGTTGTATGCTACTCATCCCTCTGACAGAAGAACTAGACAGAACCCAGAGCACACAGCCTGAGAGTTAGAGATTGTGTGTGTGTGTGTGTGTGTAATATAATATTTGGTAGCACGCACACACGAAATTTAGAAGCACCAGAAAATACGATTTTTAAATGTTTTAATAAATTCGAGCTACTTTTGATGCACATGTGCTCTAGAAACTAATAAGTAACACTGCAAAGACATTTGTTTATTATAAATGCTAAAATGTTGATACGAATACCTGCCATTGAAATTACATTTGTGGAATATTAGGTTTCTACATTGTGTAAAAGTACTCGTTTCAGGGCCTCCCGAGTGGCGCAGCGGTCTAAGGCACTGCATTGCAGTGCTAGAGGCGTCACTACAGACCCAGGTTTGACCCCAGGCTGTGTTGCAGTCGGCCGCGACTGGGAGACCAATGAGGCGGCGCACAATTGGCCCAGCGTCGTCCCGGTTAGGGGAGGGTTTGGCCGGCTAGGATGTCATTGTGCTCTAGTGACTATTCGTGGACGGGCTGACTTCGGTTGCCAGCTTTGCGGTGTTTCTTCCGACACACTGGTGTGGCTGGCTTATGGGTTAAGTGAGCAGTGTGGCTTGGCAGGGTAGTGTTTGAGGACACGTGGCTTTTGACCTTCGCCTCTCCTGAGTTTGTACGGGAGTTGCAGCGATGGGACAAGATGAAAAAGGGGTAAAAAGTATGATTTTCCTCCTAAGACGCATTACATAGAACATGTTACACTGTCTCTTTAAAAATGACAGGTTTGTGATGATGACATGCAAGAGATCTATCATTCATTCATTGTCCGGGTTTGGCAGGGGTAGGCTGTCAATGTAAATAATTATTTGTTTTTAACTGACATGCCTAGTTAAATAAAGGTAAAAAAAAAAAAAAACAATCATTGACTATCCCTTTTTCTATGCCCCCAAATATTAAGATATACTGGTAAAGTTAGCTAGGTAGCCAATGAGGTAAAGTGTAAACGACGTCGATGCGCGAGTAGTTTTAGAACGACCCACGACATGGTTTATGACTGTAAAATGCGGTCCCAGCGAGAGTAATGATGCAACCATGACGCTAACGAATATGCACTCGCTTGTTTCTCTAGGGCACTCATAAACAACGGTATCATTACAACAATTATTATCTGAGATTTTTTCCCTAGTCACACAGTTCTACCAAAATACAACTCCTGGTCACACAGTAAAATATTTTGTCGCATTTTAAAGCCCTGGGTGACTGGACCTGATTGGCTGTGAGAAGCCTCGGTCCTTCAGTGGGGGAAGCTCGGAGGGTCTTCAGTTTGAGTGACGCTGACCTGTGTGTAAGAACTGTGTGTGTGGCTGTGTTTGTGTGTGACAGCCAGGGCCAAATAAAACTGTAAGACATGGCCACCACTGTGTCCCACACTGTCTCTTGTTGAGAAAGAGAGAAACAGCCACCAACCAACCACACATGCAGGCAGGCCAGGCACACAGGCTGAGGGATGGTCAACTGGGGCCATGAATCCTCTGTAATCATTGTGGAGCCAGGCAATACTATATACAGACAGTACTCACTGTATTTAGTACTATATACAGACAGTACTACACACAGGCAGTAGTATATACAGTTATATTACAGTTATATACAGGCAGTACAACACACAGGCAGCACTATATACAGGCAGTATTATATACAGTTATATACAGGCAGTACTACACACAGGCAGTACTAGATACAAGCAGTACTATATAACGGAAGTACTATACACAGGCAGTACTATATACAGTTATATACAGCCAGTACTATACACAGGCAGTACTATATACAGGCAGTACTATATACAGTTATACACAGACAGTACCATACATAGGTGATGGCTAATAGCTTTGAGTTAACAATAGCTGGACACTTCAGCTGCACAAAAGCTTCTGCCAACAGTATAATCCAAGAGAAAAAGGCAGGACGTGTTGAACTGAAACACACACATCTGTGTGTGATT
Source organism: Brachymystax lenok tsinlingensis (assembly GCA_030435695.1). Lineage (NCBI taxonomy): Eukaryota > Metazoa > Chordata > Actinopteri > Salmoniformes > Salmonidae > Brachymystax > Brachymystax lenok. The sequence continues at coordinate 40,305,604 of CM059790.1, read as the reverse complement.
AACACACAAGCATCAGCAATAACAGAATAGGGGATAATGTAGTAGGAGGAAATGATGAGTTAACCAGAGGTCCACTTCACGGTCTGATCCATCCATGCAGGGCTAGTCTTTAACACCAGGGGAGGCGTGTGTGCGTGCGTGTATCGATGACAATAGAAAAGCCCCAGAATGGATATTTTGTTGGGAACCATAAACTCAGACAGATGTTGGCAGGCAGGTTGCCACATCAATGGAAGACAATATGACGCATTTCTATGAGTAAATGTCTATGAAGACATGTTAAAAGGACAAAGTGGGAACAGGCTGACTAAATCAAATCCAAATCCAAACCACTATAGTGGAATGGAATGAGCAGAGTATGGTTAGAGAGGAGGACCACACACTACACCCTGTTCCCTGTGACCTACACTACATGGCCAAATGTATGTGGACACCTGCTCGTCAAACCTCTCATTCCAAAATCCTGGGCATTCATTTTGAGTTGGTCCCCCCCTTTGTTGCAATAACAGTCTCCACTCTTCTGGGAAGGCTTTCCACTATATGTTGGAAATTTGCTGCGCGGACTTGCTTCCATTCAACCACAAGAGCATTAGTGACGTCGGGCACTGATGTTGGGCGATTAGGCCAGGCTGGCAGTTGGCGTCCCAATTCATCCCAAAGATGTTCGATGGAGTTGAGGTCAGGAAGCAAGGAATCGTCTAGAATGTCATTGTATGCTGTAGCGTTAAGATTCTGTCAGCTTGTGTGGCCTACCACTTCGCGGCTGAGCCGTTGTTGCTCCTAAACGTTTCCACTTCACAATAACAACACTTACAGTTGACCGGGGCAGCTCTAGCACGGCATAAATTTGACAAACAGACTTGTTGTAAAGGTGACATACTATGACGGTGACACGTTGAAAGTCACTGAGCTCTTCAGTAAGGCCACTCTACTGCCAATGTATGGCTGTGTGGGGTGTCCACATACTTTTGTATAGGTGTACTGTATATAGGGAATAGGGGGTCATTTGGGTCTCCCCACAGTGTAACTCAGAACATCCTTTGTGGAGGAACACATTGAGGGAGATCAGACCTCTGGCTCCTGACAGGACTAGACCTCTGGCTCCTGACAGGACAAGACATCTGGTCTGGAGGATGCCGCCAAGCACTGTCCACCTCCATTACCACACCCTCTAACATTACTGGACCACATTACCACACCTCTAACATTACTGGACCACATTACCACACCTCTCTAACGTTACCAGACCACATTACCACACCTCTAACATTACCGGACCACATTACCACACCTCTAACATTACCGGACCACATTACCACACCTCTAACATTACCGGACCACATTACCACACCTCTAACATTACCGGACCACATTACCACACCTCTCTAACATTACTGGACTATATTACAACACCTCTAACATCTAGTACTGGAAACGTTTGGCTCTATACGTGTACAATGACTACATGCACCCGGTGTCACAGGAAGGCCAAGAAGCTCATCAAGGACCTCAGCCACCCAAGTTCACCCTGCTACCATCTACAAGGTCGGAGACAGTACAGGTGTATCAAAGCCAGGACGGAGAGACTGAAAAACAGCTTCTATCTTCAGTCCACCAGACTGTTGAACTAGCCGGCAACCGCCCGGTACTCTGCCCTACACCTTAGACACTGTCACTAGCCAACCACCGCCCGGTACTCTACACTGCACCTTAGAGACTGCTGCCCCATGTAAATAGAGACATTGAACACTGGTCAATTTAATAATGTATTCTAGTCATGGCTCATCCTATATACAGTTGAAGTCAGAGGTTTACATACACCTTAGCCAAAGACATTTAAACTCAGTTTTTCACAATTCCTGACATTTAATCCTAGTAAAAATTCCCTGTCTTAGGTCAGTTAGGATCACCACTTTATTATAACAATGTGAAATGTCAGAATAATAGGATTTATTTCAGCTTTTATTTCTATCACATTCCCAGTGGGTCAAAAGTTAACATACACTCAATTAGTAATTGGTAGCATTGCCTTTAAATTGCTTAACTTGGGTCAAACGTAGCGGGTAGCCTTCCACAAGCTTCCCACAATAAGTTGGGTGAATTATGGCCCATTCCTCCTGACAGTGCTGGTGTAACCAAGTCACGTTTGTAGGCCTCCTTGCTCGCACACGCTTTTTCAGTTCTGCCCACAAATGTTCTATGGGATTGAGTTCAGGGCTTTGTGATGGCCACTCCAATACCTTGACTTTGTTGTCCTTAAGCCATTTTGCCACAACTTTGGAAGTATGCTTGGGGTCATTGTCCATTTGGAAGACCCATTTGCGATGTCTTGAGATGTTGCTTCAATATAGCCACATCATTTCCCTTCCTCATGATGCCATCTATTTTGTGAAGTGCACCAGTCCCTCCTGCAGCAAAGCACCCCCACAAAATGATGCTGCCACCCCGTGCTTCACGGTTGGGATGGTGTTCTTCGGCTTGCAAGCCTCCCCCTTTTTCCTCCAAACATAACAATGGTCATTATGGCCAACAGTTCTATTTTATCAGACCTGAGGACATTTCTCCAAAAAGTAAAATCTTTGTCCCCATGTGCAGTTGCAAAATGTAGTCTGGCTTTTTTTATGGCGGTTTTGGAGCAGTGGCTTCTTCCTTGCTGAGCGTCCTTTCATGTTATGTCGATATAGGACTCGTTTTACTGTGGATATTGTCACAATCTTCATTAAATCGACCAAGGCGCAGCGTGCCGGGTTGAGAAAAACATGTTTATTTCTAAACTCACCCAAAACAACGAACGACACTCAAATGGTGTAGCAGCAACATACACCCTAACAGAGTCAACTTCCCACAAACACTGGAGGGAAAAAGGGCTGCTTAAGTATGGTTCCCAATCAGAGACAACGATAGACAGCTGTCCCTGATTGAGAGCCATACTCAGCCAAAACATAGAAATACAAAAGAACCTAGAATGCCCACCCCAACTCACACCCTGACCAAACCAAAAAGAGACATAAACAGGCTCATACAGGTCAGGGCGTGACAGATATAGATACTTTTGTACCTGTTTCATCCAGCATCTTCACAAGGTCCTTTGCTGTTGTTCTGGGATTTATTTGCACTTTTCGCACCAAAGTACGTTCATCTCTAGGAGACAGAACGTGTCTCTTTCCTGAGCGGTATGATGGCTGCGTGGTCCCATGGTGTTTATACTTAAGTACTATTGTTTGTACAGATGAACGTGGTACCTTCAGGCGTTTGGAAATTGCTCCCAAAGATGAACCAGACTTGTCTTGGCTGATTTCTTTTGATTTTCCCATGATGTCAAGCAAAGAGGCACTGAGTTTGAAGATAGGCCACAGGTACACCTCCAATTGACTCAAATTATGTCAATTAGCCAATCAGAAGCCTCTAAAGCCATGACATCATTTTCTGGGAATTTTCCAAGCTGTTTAAAGGCACAGTCAAACAAGTGCATGTAAACTTCTGACCCACTGGAATTGTGATACAGTGAATTATAAGTGAAATAATCTGTCTGTAAACAATTGTTGGAAAAATTACTTGTGTCAAGCGCAAAGTCCTAACCGACTTCCCAAAACTATAGTTTGTTAACAACAAATTTGTGGAGTGGTTAAAAAACAAGTTTTAATGACTTCAAGTGTTTTTAAACTTCCGACTTCAACTTTAACTACTGCTGTACACACCTTTTAAAATGTCAAGTTTTGTTGTCACGTGCACAAGTTCAGTGAAATGCTTTTTTTTGTAAGCTCTTTCCCAACAATGCAGTAATCAATATGAGTAGTACTATCTAAAAACAGCAACGTAGAAGAGAAGAACATGAGAAAGTAAGTAAGCTATATACACGTTCAGTATGTTCTATTCCTATACTGTCTGCACTGTCTATACACAACATCTGCATGTATATTCATATTCCGGACTCTGTAATTGCTCGTTCTGATATTTCTAATATTCTTTTACTTTTGAGATGATGTGTGTATTGTTATTGTATTGCTAGATAATGCAGAACTGTTGGAGCTAGAAACACAAGCATTTAGCTGCACCTGTGATAACATCTGCAAATCTGTGTACGCGACCAATATGGGAGGAATCTGTGCATGTGTGTTTGTGCACTGAATAAAATGTTGAATGGCTATAGGTATAAACGTCTATACACAACAAGTACATTCTGGTACATTCTTTCACATGAGTCTGGGCCTTGGCCGGGTGTTCCTAAAGATAAGCAGTGCAGGAGAGTGAAGTGCTTTGTTGTGTTATTCCTCACCTGATTGACAACTCTATCTGGGATAACGCCTGACCCCTGACCTTTAGTGTCTGACGGTGGGACTCCTGCATGCTTTCCCTGGTTTGGTCTGGGGCAGGGAAGGTAAATGCTATGGGAGAGGAGGGCAGATGGGAGCCATTATAGACTGGGGGAGTCCTGTCACGTCCTGGACGGACAGACTCCCAAAGAGTCTGGACAGAGAGACAGCTTTGGAAACAATGTGAGAGGACAGCTGAATGACTGCTGCCTCTCTCTCTCTCTCTCTCTCTCTCTCTCTCTCTCCCTCCTTCTCTGTGTCTCTGTCTCTCCGTCTCCATTTGTGTGTGCGTGTGCGTGTGTGTGTGTGTGTGTGTTTGCAGAGTCCGACTGAGAAAGCTCAGCAGAGCAGCGGCGCATCGGCTCTGTGGACCACACACTCTGTTCACTCACTGCCGCAGAATAGAGGCCGTAGAGAATCTATCTGACGCTATCCGTCACACCACCACCCCCAACACAACACACAACTCACCAACAGTCACCACCCGAGCTCAAATTCCTTCCTGCCCGCACCACCCCTGGCAAGGCCAGACCATACCCGCCCAGGCCAGACCACCACAGGTCAGACCACCCCCAGCCCACCCCAGCCCACCCCAGGCCAGACCACCCAAGCCCACCCCAAGCCAGACCACCCCAGCCCAGACCAGCCCTGACCACCCCAGACAACCCCAGACCAGACCAGACCACCCCAGCCCAGACCAGACCACCCCACCCCAGACCACCCCAGACCAGACCACCCCAGACCAGACCAGACCAGACCACCCCAGACCAGACCACCCCAGACCAGACCAGACCACCCCAGACCAGACCACCCCAGCCCAGACAACCCCAGACCAGACCAGACCACCCCAGACCAGACCACCCCAGACCAGACCACCCCAGGCCAGACCACCCCAGGCCAGACAACCCCAGCCCAGACCACCCCAGGCCAGACCACCCCAGACCAGACCACCACAGACCAGACCACCACAGACCACCCCAGCCCAGACCACCCCAGACCAGACAACCCCAGCCCAGACCACCACAGACCAGACCACCACAGACCAGACCACCCCAGACGAGACAACCCCAGACCAGACCACCCCAGACCACCCCAGACCAGACCACCCCAGACCAGACCACCACAGACCAGACCACCACAGACCAGACCACCCCAGACCAGACCACCACAGACCAGGAAGGTAGAAAAGAAGGAAAGAAAAGGGGGAGAGAAAGAAGAGAGGAAAACTCCTTTCAGGAGCAGCTCAGCTGTTCCCCCCACTCACCTACATTACCCCCCATCCCCTACATTACACCCCCACTCAACTACATTACCCCCCACTCACCTACATTACCCCCCATCCCCTACATTACACCCCCACTCAACTACATTACCCCCACTCACCTACATTACCCCCATCCCCTACATTACACCCCCACTCAACTACATTACCCCCACTCACCTACATTACCCCCATCCCCTACATTACACCCCCACTCAACTACATTACCCCCACTCACCTACATTACCCCCATCCCCTACATTACACCCCCACTCAACTACATTACCCCCACTCACCTACATTACCCCCATCCCCTACATTACACCCCCACTCAACTACATTACCCCCACTCACCTACATTACCCCCCCCCCCTCCGGCATCCATTGCCTGGTTGCCTGCCAAGAGGGGAGAAACCAACCGCACCACCCTTCCTTTACCAGGTACATGTCATTCTGCACACTCCAGTCAGTGCCAGCATTACGAACTCACTGAAGTCATACACATGTTTTGATTAAACTGTACATGAATGGCTTACAAGGTAGAGGGAAAAATTTGCTTCTCAGAAAAACAAACCTGAGGTCGCGTCATCCCAAACCATGGGAATGATCGTTAGCCTTTGGCACGGACAGAGAGTATATCTAATATCCTCCAAATGAGCTTTCCAGACTAAATCCAAACTATGATTTAAAACACAATATAATTAATCTGTTCCAAAATCATGCGTAAATAACCTTTTCCCGAATAATGAGCGTCTAGACGATCTTTTAGTGTAATAGGTTTTAATTTGACTGTTAAAAAGCTGAGTTTGGAAAGCTCTGATAGGGTTAGTGTGTTCATCCAGGGGTCCCTGCCTGTTATTACTGTTAATAAGGATCTCTGCATGCTGACTGCCTGGCAACAGGGTTTTAAATTATTATTTAACTAGGCAAGTCTGTTAAGAACAAATTCTTTTTACAATGACAGCCTACCGGGGAACAGTGGGCTAACTGCCTTGTTCAGGGGCAGATCAACACATTTTTACCTTGTCAGCTCGGGGATTCGATACAGCAACCTTTCAGTTACTGGCCCAACACTCCTGCCTAGGGGTTGAGTTGAGTACCACAGTGCTTGGCAGCTAGATGCCTCTTCTCATTCTGTGGCATTGCCAAGGTCTGAGGGGATGGCCTAGACCAGAGAATCCATGCTACAATTCATTCAATTCTTTAATCATTCATCCATTTTCCAACAGGGAGAAGATATGACAGTCATCCTTCCTGTAGCAACGACTATCCTATCTAGGGTCATCAGACAGAATACAGTGCAGTGTGGTACTGCAACCTCACTGAACAGCATACATTTCAAGCTGGTCTATGCAGGTCCATGCTAGTCAAGCTGGTCTGACTAGCATGGTCTAGCTAGTTAGGCTGGCCCCGTAGCTGGTCGAGCTGGTATGATGGTGATGCTAGTGACCAAACTGGCCCAGCTGCTCAAGGTTAAGATTAAGATCACTGAATTGGTCAATTGCACACAACGTCCAACCGAAATGTGACTTCTGCTTTTAACGTAACCCCTCCAAAAGACACACATACATACAGATATTTTGGGAGAGGTGCAGAGGGCTGCCACACTGAGAGCTGTTGCTCTGAGGGGTTAAGTACCTTGCTCAAGGGCACAACGGCATTTAGGTTTTTATACCAGCTCACATCCTGCTAGATTTTTTCCAGTCGGCCCCAGGATTTGAATTGGCAATCCTCCGGTTGGTGGCTCACCTCTCTAACCGCTATCTTCTGACCAGCATGATCTATTGACTATCTGACTATCTCTCTATCTCTCTGTCTATCTCTCTATCTCCCTGTCTCTCTATCTCTCTCTCTATCTGTCTCTCTGTCTCTCTGTCTATCTATCTATCTCTCTATCTGTCACGTGTGCTCCCTCTCCGGCCTCTAGGTCACCAGGCAGCTCGTTATGGCGCACACCTGTCACCATCGTTACGCGCATCAGAGCATTATGACACTCACATGGACTCAATCACCTCCTTGGCTACCTGCCCTTTATATGTCACTCCCTTTGGTTCCTTCCCCAGATGTTCTTGTTTCCCAGGACACACATTACAGAATGACGCCTCACCAAAGGGAAGCATCAGGGACTGTTTTTTTGTTTGTTTTTGTTTTGGAGGTGATGTTAGGTCCTGATGTCAGAATCTGAGCTACCTGGTAGGCCTCAGCCGGTGTGTCGGATTTACATACCTCAGCGGGATCGATAAGCTCCCATGCCTCAGCTGGCTCGACAGACTCCCATGCCTCCGTTGGATCGATAGGCTCCCATGCCTCAGCTGGCTCGACAGGCTCCCATGCCTCAGCTGGCTCGACAGGCTCCCATGCCTCAGCTGGCTCGACAGGCTCCCATGCTTCAGCTGGCTCGACAGACACCCATGCCTCAGCTGGCTCGATAGGCTCCCATGCCTCAGCTGGATCGATAGGCTCCCATGCCTCAGCTGGCTCGACAGGCTCCCATGCCTCAGCTGGCTCGATAGGCTCCCATGCCTCAGATGGATCGATAGGCTCCCATGCCTCAGCTGGATCGATAGGCTCCCATGCCTCAGCTGGCTCGACAGGCTCCCATGCCTCAGCTGGCTCGATAGGCTCCCATGCCTCAGATGGATCGATAGGCTCCCATGCCTCAGCTGGATCGATAGGCTCCCATGCCTCAGCTGGCTCGACAGGCTCCCATGCCTCAGCTGGCTCGACAGGCTCCCATGCCTCAGCTGGATCGACAGGCTCCCATGGCTCAGCTGGCTCGATAAGCTCACATGGCTCAGCTGGATCGATAGGCTCCCGTGCCTCAGCTGGCTCGACAGGCTCCCATGCCTCAGCTGGCTCGATAGGCTCCCATGGCTCAGCTGGCTCGATAGGCTCCCATGGCTCAGCTGGCTCGATAGGCTCCCATGGTTCAGCTGGCTCGATAGGCTCCCATGCCTCAGCTGGCACAGCAGGTGTTTTTTTGTTTGTTTTTGTTTTGGAGGTGATGTTGGGTCCGGATGTCAGAATCTGAGCTACCTGGTAGGCCTCAGCCGGTGTGTCGGATTTCCATACCTCAGCGGGATCGACAGGCTCCCATGCCTCAGCTGGCTCGACAGGCTCCCATGCCTCAGCTGGCTCGACAGGCTCCCATGCCTCAGCTGGCTCGACAGGCTCCCATGCCTCAGCTGGCTCTCTCTCCGGCCTCTAGGTCAACAGGCTGCTTGTTATTGCGCACACCTGTCACCATCATTACGTGTATCAGCGCATTATGACACTCACCTGGACTCCATCACCTCCTTGATTACCTACCCTTTATATGTCACTCCCTTTGGTTCCTTCCCCAGGTGTCATTGTTTCTGTTTCTGTTTCCTGTCTGTGCGTTGTTCGTGTTTCTTGTTTTGTTCATTTGTTTATTAAATTATTCACTCCCTGAACTTGCTTCCCAACTCTCAGCGCACATCGTTACACTATCTATCTATCTCTCGATCTATCTAACCATGCCCATCATTATATTTCTCAGCATGCTCAATTGCAATTCTATGGTTTGTTTCAATATCTGTGTTTTTGATTGATTAACAAATCTTATGCAAATAACATACATTTTTCTAAACTAATTTAATCTTAGTTGGACTTCTTGCACCCATTACTGTTTAGATGGTTTATGTAGTCTTATTTATTAACCCTGACAGTAACCCTGGCAGTAACCCTGGCAGTCATTTTGAATGAAGATTGTGGGTGAATAAAAGTTCAAATTGTTGGACATCCCCAGTCTCTGGCTGGATTCCAATAGGAATTAAATATCACTTTACAAGTCAGCATAATGTGACTTGCAGGCCTGATGTGGCCACTGTATTAGAGAAAAACTAGGCCCTCAAAGTAAGGCCTTATGATATATGTATTCTATTGTCTTAAATAATTAAGCACTTTGACGCTGGTTTTGCTGGTGATCAACAAATGCTGGTATGCTGGTCACCAGCATACCAGCATCACTAGCATACCAGCATAAACTGGTCACGAGCATAACAGCATCCCCAGCCTACCAGTATAAGCTGGTCACCAGCATATCAGCATCACTAGCCTACCAGCATAAACTGGTCACGAAAATAACAGCATCACCAGCTAACCAGCATAAGCTGGTCACCAGTATAAGCTGATCATCAGCATCACCAGCATACCAGCATCACTAGCATACCAGCATAAACTGGTCACCAGCATAACAGCATCAAAGTTTCCAAAACACAACGATCTGGTGTATGCAGGTTTTTTCAGCAGTGTAGGCATGTCATGCCAAGACTGTTAACTCGAAATGACACAACGGCAAGGTTCCAGTTTAACAACGTTTACTACACCATATGAACACACTACAAGGTAGCCATTCCACTCAAGGCTAGGTCCATTAACAACAAGACTTGACACGCAGGCACACTCTTAACTGAATGATAGCCCCGTAATAACCGAAATATAGGGATACTTAAAACATGAACTTAACAAAGACAGTTAACAAACACAACTGACTTCACAGCCCTCAGACAAGCAACACAATTCATGTTTCGTCAAAAGAAGGCAGAGTTCAAGGGTTGGATTCCTCTGACGTCACGTTCAACGGTTCACTTTCAAGCTCACCTTGTCACATCTAAATCACACATAAACACAGCTGTTTGGTTGTATCTGGATTAACTCGTTGACAGTAACAGGAAAAGGTGGAAATCCAGTGAACACTCTGAGCACTGAACCAAGAGGAAGTTGATCAAGGAGCATGGAGGTGAAACAACAGCTACTATCTTTCAAAGTTGATGATTATTCTACTTTTTTTGTCGTTTTCTTTGTCTACACTTTTTTTTAACCAGGTTCTCCCATTAATGTCAGCAGACCTCTTTCACAAGGGAGACCTGGTTAAAGACGTCAGCATGCTTCAGTTCGGCTGGCACCAAGCCAAACTCGGCTAGCCGAACCAAACGAGTGTGCTCGCATACTCTCTTAAAAGACCTTCGCTTGAAAAATGAGAAAAAAGCGTCAATAGTTCTGTTTGTCCATTTTGAGACCCCGTAGCCAGTGTACACTTCATCAAAGTAGTCAGAATTGATTTTAAGATAACTCAAGAAATCTGTTATTAATTTTGACGTTTTTGCAGAGGAGATCTTAGTCTAGCAATTTGGCATCTAACTAAGATCTTTGGTGCAGTATTTCTCAATGAAAAAATGAAAACGAGTCGTCTCTCATTGAATGACAACAAAAACGTATTGAAGAATCCCTAATGTGAACCAATCACAGATGAAGGGGCGTAGACTTTGGCTTGACTCCAGAAAAAAAATAGTGTGCCCGAACACCCGAAAAAACCCTCACCGATGTCCAAAACATCATCACAAAAAATGTTGTGACAATATATGCATAAACACTTCCGAACTGTTTCGGCTGGGAAGCACGTGGACGCCTTAAGACGGCAGGCCATTTGGGTAACGACAAAACCTCTATTTACCTAAAGATTAGCATGGCTGAAAGTGGCTGGAAATGGCTAAAATGGTCGGAACATGGACTGGAAATTATTTTCCAATGTTGGGTCCAGTAAGCCTGCTCAACCTGTAATCAACCTGTAATCAACTTCCCTGTAAGCAGAGCATCATCGTGTAGCTAAATGTCTCTACCTGTTTGATCTCTATTTTCTCCCTCTACAAGAAACTTTAAAATCACTGCCAGACATGGATACACCCCCCCTTCTCCCATCCCTCCATCCTAGACCCAGTTACTCCACTCGGCTGGCACCACCGTATCAAGTTCAGGCCTTCTTTCACACACAGGCACACAGACAGTGACCTGAGGGAGGCTGTGACCTCACAAACCTGCGCCGGTCACCAGAGGTCAGATGGTATCACATTATCCAGTCATTACAAAGCAGAGAGCACAGACAGACAGAGAATGGAGTCACCACCTCCTCAGGTCACAATCAGGACAGACCAACTCTCAGAAGGCTGTGTCCCAAATGGAACCATATAACCTATGAAGTGCATTGGTCAAAAGTAGTGCACAACGTACCACAGGGTGCGATTTGGGACACATCCCGAGAGTATACAGCCCAGGTTGGAGGAGAAAACACAGAGATCGTGAGGATGGAGACACGGCTGGTTTATGTAGAAAACACAACTGCAGGGAAGTCTGCATGATGTTTCAAAGTGAAATTAAACTTAGACCATTGTAAACCTATCTAGACTACAGCTCTCTGTCTACAAACTGCTGAAACAGTAACACAAATGGAGGTGATGTTTAGAAGTGCTTCAAAACAAGCCCTGAGGTATTCTAAACTTTCCCAGATGAAAGCCCGGGGGCCCTGTAGGAAAACTACAAAGACGCTAAGTGGAGTTTTAAACTATTGCTCTCACAACTCCTGAGGTATAGAGAAAAAAGGTGCATGAGTCAAGCACTCTTAAAAATTAAAGGCTATTTTCATATTCCAGGCAGGTCGTTACAAAGATGAAACAGGAGAGGTTGAACTGTCCTCTACCATGCTCCTCCTCAACTGCCTCACTAACATATTCAACCTCATACCCCCTCCACCCCAACACCTCGGAATTCCTGCTTAAAACTTCACAAGTACCAGCAGCAGAGGTGACTGTTTTGGAGAGCCTGGCGTGCCCAAAGTAAAATGCCTCCCATTTAGGCCCAGAAAATGGGATATGCATATATTTAGTACCATTAGTAGGAAACACTCTGAATTTTCCAAAACTGTTAACCATTTGTCTGTGGGCCAATCAGAACGCATATAGCAGGCAAAACCCTGAGGAATCTCTGTCCTGGAAAAAGTCATTTTGACACATTGCTCATTTTGGAACCCCTCCCTATCGAAAATGACCATATATAGGCATATGAATGCAGTGCACGTCGCTTCCTTATGATGTCATCAACCACGAGACGGTGTTTTACTCCATCTTGGATGTATTTAGACCATTGATACACAGCATGGCATGGGGACACCACGTTCTGAAAACTCTTCAGATTGCGCGCGCTCGAGAAAGCGCGCAGTGCCTTATTTATCGTCTTTAGCGTTCAGTTTATATTCGGCTGATTTATAATAGTAAATATACGTAAAAGTGTTCCTAAGGATACATTTAAAACTATGTTTGATTGTTTTTGGACAAGTTTATAGGTATAATTTGAACGAGTTGGCGCCGCGTTTCAAAGGAGGAGTGGAGGCTGTCGTTTCTGATTATAACGCGCGAACCAAATGGAGGATTTATGGATAAAAGACGTTACTTTTTCTAACAAAAGAACCATGGATTGTCTTCGTTGGACACTTAGGATGACCTCAGCAGAAGTTCTTCAACAGGTAATTGATTTGTTTTCGCTGTGAAATGTGTTATGTGTGTGCCATGATGGCTAATCGATACATGGCTATTGGAAAATATGTGAGGTGCTAGCCTCAAACAAATGAATGTGCTGCTTTTGCCGTAAAGCCTTTTTGAAATCTGACAACGCTGTGATATTGCCAAGAAACAGAGCTTTTGATGAGTATGGAACACTTGTATATTGCTGGATGTTTAATAATTCAACTTTCGGAATTTGAATTTGGCGCTTTAGATTTTCGCTGGTAGTGTCGGGATGAGCCTGCTAGCGACCCACTGGTACTTGTGGCATCATTATTGACTCTGTCCAGCAACATGCAAAGACCCTTGTAATCTCACACGGGCGGGGCGGTTTTCAGACAGAAAATGATGCCACTCCAAAAAAGAAAAAGGGAGAAGAAAAAAAAGGTGAGAGGAGAAAAAAGGGATGGATACAACTTTACCACAGAGGCCCCAGCACCAGCTGGTGCTCTTTGACCTACACCATCATCACCTCTCTGATGATTCCACACCCAGCTGGCCACCTCAGAGCCGCAGTCCAGCACCCAAATACAGGCAACACAGGGTCCAGCACCCAACTACAGGCAACACAGGGTCCAGCACCTACAGGCAGCACAGGGTCCAGCACCCAACTACAGGCAACACAGGGTCCAGCACCCAACTACAGGCAACACAGGGTCCAGCACCCAACTACAGGCAACACAGGGTCCAGCACCCAACTACAGCAACACAGGGTCCAGCACCCAACTACAGGCAACACAGGGTCCAGCACCCAAATACAGGCAACACAGGGTCCAGCACCCAACTACAGGCAACACAGGGTCCAGCACCCAACTACAGCAACACAGGGTCCAGCACCCAACTACAGGCAACATAGGGTCCAGCACCCAACTACAGCAACACAGGGTCCAGCACCCAACTACAGGCAACACAGGGTCCAGCACCCAACTACAGCAACACAGGGTCCAGCACCCAACTACAGGCAACACAGGGTCCAGCACCCAAATACAGGCAACACAGGGTCCAGCACCCAACTACAGCAACACAGGGTCCAGCACCCAACTACAGCAACACAGGGTCCAGCACCTACAGGTAACACAGGGTCCAGCACCCTGTTCAAATTATAGACCCGTAGATCGCTGGTCATCACAACACCTAATACACACTCACACGCACGCGCACACACACACATACAGGAATGTCCTGTATCTGTTCCGTATACTGTGTATTTTTCCTCATTATCACTGTAAGTGAGCCTCATTGGCACCTTGTTTTGAAAGAGTCCACTGCCAGACTGGAAGTGTCAAAGTGGTAATGCTACAATTAATCTCTGACACAAGCCTTCCGCCACTGTACTGTATCAGCAGCATTCTAACAGTGGAAACAGCTCTCTCCTAAGGCTAGGCCTATATAAACACAACCCCTTTGCTTTAGTCAAATGACTTGAGAAGCTCTGTCTGTCTCCCTGTCTCTCTGTCCGTCTCTCTCGCTCTCTTCCTCTCTCACTCCCTCTCTCTCTCTGTGTCTCTCTCTCTGTCTCTCTCCCTCTCAAGTGAATTCAATTCAAAGGGCTTTATTGGCATGGGAAACGTGTTTACATTGCCAAAGCAAGTGAAATAAGCAATAAACAAAAGTGAGAAGACACAAAACAACATCTCTCTCTCTCTCTCTGCAGGGGGGGCTTCCTGAGTGTTCTTCACACACAAATCTGACCCCAATATCCCAGCACCCCCACCACACACACACACCCATCAGTCGCCCCATGTTTACTGTGGCAGATTGCACTGTAAATAGTGGGGGCTCTGGGCTCCGATTCAAAGACAGCCAAATCAAACAGGAGGCACTTCCTTATCAGCAAGTAGGACGGAAAACAGAGAAAATATATGCACATCCACCTGGAACAACTTCAGAATAAGAATCCCTGTGAAAACAAAGCTGTGCCTCTTCAGCGGGATGGGGATGAAATGTCAAACACAAGTAGGGCATAATTTACAGGCATACTGCTGCACCGTGGGCGCCTGTGTTGGCAGTGATGGACATACAGTCAGCTCCAAAAGCATTGGGACAGTGACACATTTTCTATTGTTTTGGCTCAGTACTCCACCACTTTGGGTTAGCATTTCTTGGAGGTATGATATTTATGCGTCTGTAACTTTCTCACTCATCATTATTCACGATTCATTCAGGACTATCCATTACAGTGGAGGCTGCTGAGGGGAGGACAGCTCATAATAATGGCTGGAATGGATCGAATGGCATCAAACAATTCCCCCTATCCCCCACCAACCTCCTGTGCTCTGTAATTATGGTAGCATCCACATTAATGTAGAAGCGTTTAGAAACATATTCTATTCTTATTTACATATAAGTTACTCCAAAATGACACAATACATTACTTACCATTAATTTATATTGGGCACAACATAATCTAAAAAAAAAAAAAACAGCAAATGCATCCAACATTGATTACTTTAATACACATAAGTGAATTTGTCCCAGTACTTTTAGTCCCCTAAAATGGGAGGACTATGTACAGAAAGTGTTGTAATTTCTAAACGGTTCACCCGATATGGATGAAAATACCCTCAAATTAAAGCTGACAGTCTGCACTTTAACCTCATAGTCATTGTATAATTTACAATCCAAAGTGCTGGACTACAGAGCCAAAACAACAAAACATGTGTCACTTTCCCAATACTTTTGGAGCTTATTCTCTCTCCCCCTTAGGCCCCCAGCACACAACACAGACAGGAAATTCTCTCTCTCTGTGTGTGCTCAGAAATAGCCACAAATATTCCTTAGAAACCTAGTTAGTATAGGCTTACTTTAACCTTTGCAAAACTACTGGTTTACACCTTATAGGGTTCAGTCTGTACTAGCCTATACACAGGGTTGGGGAGTAACTGATTACATGTAATCTGATTACAGATACTTTAGAAGAACTAGATGATTACTTATTGGATTACTTTTAAATTCAGAAAAAATATACATTATGACACCTTTCTGTTTTCTCAATGACATTCAATTCAGCATTGAAAATAGGCGCAAGTTAGCGAGTCGGACCACAAGTCAGAGACCACTATGATGACAAAATAACGCGTTTGACGGATCCCTTTTTGTCTTCTTCTAATGCCTCATAAGGGGAAAGTAATCCAAATGTAACCAGATTACTTTACTGAGTTTGGGTAATCCAAAAGTAAATGTACTGATTATTTTTTGGACAGGTAATTAGTAATTGTAACAGTTTACATTTAAAAAGTAGCTTAACCAACCCTGGCTATACAACCTAATGGAGAATGTGTTATTTGATGGCTACATCATACTTCATCAGTCGTATGGGAAAGGACCAGAGGTTTACTTGTTCTTCAAAGGCACGCACTAATTGAATCAGTCATTTGGAATATTTGTATATTCTGTGCATACCTCACTTTCAACTATTTATTTTTCTTGGCCCAGAGGCTCGATTGAGGCGTTATACAAAAATGCTTAAAGAATTTGACATGCTGATTTAAGCATAGGAGCAACGCACATCTGGAATACTGCTCTCAGTCACCACGGATCCCCATACTTTCTCCTCTCTCTCTCTTTCTCTCTTCTATCTCTCTATCTCTATTCTCTCTCCTCTCTCTTCTTTCTCCTCTCTCTCTCTTTCTCTCTTCTATCTCTCTATCTCTATTCTCTCTCCTCTCTCTTCTTCTCCTCTCTCTCTCTCTTCTCTCTCTGTCAGTTGGTTGGTTTAGTAACAGTAGGATGATGATGCTCTGAAACGATAACCAGATATTGTGTGTGTGCATCTTGAAAGACATTCCTGTGCTCTCAGAGGAGGATAGCAGGATGGAAAATCTATTTGGCACAGAAGGTCCAGAAACAATTTCTATGTCAGATCCAGGTTTGGTGTATTAGAGGTCTGGAAAACGAAATGCTCTCTCTCTCTCTCTCTCTCTCTCTCTCTCTCTCTCTCTCTCTCTCTCTCTCTCTCTCTCTCTTCCTGCTCTCCCTTTCTGTCTTTAACAAGCTCTCACCCAAGCTCACGCAGCAACCCCTCACGTTATGGACTGTTTGCTGGCCACTGTGTTGTTGACTGAGCCCCCAGCCCCCTCTAGGCCTCCAGCACACAACACAAGTCCCTGACAACGGCTTTTGTTGACAATGTACCAAGCAGATGATTGAATGGCTCACCCTATTCACAGCTTGTAATTACAGACTCAAACATACGCTAACACACCTTGCCCTCTGTTTTCGGCAAATAAAACCCCACGCAGTGTTTGGATCCCCCCAAAAGTGTCTAATATATATGGATATATATAGGCAATTGGTTGGTGTGAAGAATGTATGCAGAGTTTAATGCCCTGTCAACTCGCATCTAGTCCTCTAACTACATGACACTGGCCTCTTCCGTGTCTAATTTCTACACTTTTCACAGTAAATACAAGGTAAGGCTGTCACATTACAGTATGATTTCGTGCCTGAAAGGTAATCGCCCTAAACACACTAACTCAAACGGAATGCTAATGATAGTGAATGCGGAGCTGAACATCTGTATGCGGCGACAGGGAGACAATGCCCCGATGCCGCCTGCGCTGAAGTGTGAAGACATTACGCATTCAGAGCCCAGAGTGTGGGTAAACTATTACATTTCTCAAGTTTCAGACGACGAGGTCTGTTTTTGTTCCAAAGCAGGTCTATTCATGTAGGTTAGACTAGGCCTACATGTACACATACAAAACATCTGTATTCTACCACTTACAATAGCAGAGAATTGCGAATACTTTGTTACGTAAAAAATATTTCACAAAAGCGTGTAAATTAGGTTGTATATGATTAACCAAAGTGCCATTGCACAGCAAACAGTTGCAAAGATAAAGGTGTTATTCAGATGAGGAGACAGAGAGTGCATGTTTTTTCATGTACACGTCATAAATCATTGTTATTTATATTACATGTATTAATGATTGCAGATCAACCCAGCTTTTCTTACCCGGGTCGTGGAAGGGAACCAATGCATAGTTGTAGAGGGGTCTCTTTGTTCTACTCTGCGACATCTCCAAAATCTTGGATGCCCCCTCAATAACCTGCACGAGATCATCGTACATGGAGCCGGTGACATCAAAGACGAACGCCAGGGTGGACGCTCCTTCTGGGATCTCCTCTTTTGTCCCATCGGTCCCCGTGTTCTGCCCGGAGGACACAGCCATCAGGAGAAGTACCTGCACAAGCAACAATGGCACACGCTTGATGCCCATTTTCAGACCGAACGGTCTATGGCGCGTCGCCAACAAAGTTCTACGAGTTTTTGTCTCCGGTCAGAACCTCAGGATGAATCTTGAGGTAAAGGGAGACACATTGGCTCGTTAAAAACAGTAACAAGATAGTGATGAAAAAGCCAATATTGTCTTCCTTTTTTTTTTTTAAGGAGAAAAGCGGTGGAAAGGTTTGGATGCTGTCAAAGATGCTCTCGCGCCCTTCAATGTTCCGATTCAGTGCGCGTGACCTCCGCCGCCTTTTTGGACCTTCTGAGCTTCTCACTCTCTTGATCTGAAGGAGCTCAGCTCAGCTGTCGTGCCGGGAGCTCTTGTCCAAACTGCAAGTCCCCTTCTCAAAGCTTCTCAAGAGAAGAAAGGCTCAAGGCAAATTGACTCCTTACAGAATAGCTGCCTTCTGATTGGAGCAGCGGGTTTGGGGAGTCCTGCCTGGGATGGGACCCTGTGCATTAAGACATAGCGGTAGGCTATACTTGAATTTTACAGTAGACACGCGACAAGACATGTAAAGAGAAACACATTTGTTTCATATTGAAATAGTAGGCCTACATGGAAAAAGTACTGTGGCCAACAGAATGAAATGGATTTGATACCACAATAGTATGTATACATGTACAAGCAGCTTATTAATGCCTTACGAGCAGTAAGACTGTGTTACCCGAACCCGATCATAACATAACCCAAACTAAGGTTGTATTGCATTGATTAGGCTATGTTTTCATTGTCATTGGATTCTTTGTAAACTAACAATGTAGACTATAGTTTCAAAATGTGTAAAAGTAGGAGTGATGGAGGTGCTGCAGCATCCCTTGATAAATTGCAATCATTTAGAAAAGATCACATAAAAAAATAATTTTTCCAAAAAATAAAATCATTGATAATACTTCACCAGAGAGCATCATTTAGCCACAGCGGCTCAATAACATCTAACAAATTGCTGTGGATTAAGTTTTATCACATACACAGCCTCCAGTTGGGAAGGACATATATAACAGCTTGTTGTTGTGGCCATAGACATACAGTATAATCCACATACAGTGCATTCAGAAAGTATTCAGACCCCTTGACTTTTTACACATTTTGTTACGTTACAGCCTTATTCACCTCCCTGACCAAGGCCCTTCTCCCCCGATTGGTCAGTTTGGCTGGGCAGCCAGCTCTAGGAAGAGTCTTGGTGGTTCCAAACTTCTTCCGTTTAAGAATGATGGAGGCCACTGTTCTTGGGGACCTTCAATGCTGCAGAAATGTTTTGGAACCCTTCCCCAGATCTGTGCCTCGATACAATCTTGTCTTGGAGATCTACGGACAATTCCTTCAACCTCATGGCTTGGTTTTTGCTCTGACATGCATTATCAACTGTGGGACCTTATATAGACAGGTGTGTGCCTTTCCAAATCATGTTCAATCAATTGAATTTACCACAGGTGGACTCCAATCAAGTTGTAGAAACATCTCAAGGATGATCAATGGAAACAGGATGCACCTGAGCTGAATAAAGTGTTTTAGTCTCATAACAAAGGGTCTGAATACTTATGTAAATAAGGTTTTTCTGTTTTTAATACCTTTGCTAAAATTTCTAAAAACCTGTTTTTGCTTTGTCGTTATGGGGTCATTGATGAGGATAAAAAACGATGTAATCCATTTTAGAATAAGGCTGTAATGTAACAAAATGTTGAAAAAGTAAAGGGGTCTGAATACTTTCCGAATGCGCTGTAAGTGTTTTGGAACCTCCAAGCCTGACAATTTGACTGTTAAACTCATGGGATACACTAGCAATGGCTGCCAGTCCTGACTTGAATGGGAACTGCTATCTATGGATTATACAGTATTTCTATGATTGGTGGTGGCTGTCAGTTTGCCTTTCAAAATGCAATTGCAAGAAAAACTTACAGTTTGGGAAGGACATGCCTACTGCTGAAAAGAGAAAACAAATCTGTCTGTAGAAAAAAAAAATCCCAACAACCTTTCAGCAATTCTGAGCAAACAGCACTGTTTTTTAAAGTAGTTTATCTTGAAATAGGGTATTGGCACAAGGACATTGGCCATCACCGGTGAGTAGCCCAGGCTTCATCTTCATCAGTGGGTGAGTCAGTGCCACTGGAAAGTTTATTTAGTAGCCTACCGTAGCATATAATATTTATTTAAATATTCCTCCTTATATTATACAATCTGTGTCTCTTCATTGGCCTCCCAGCCCAGCAAGCCTTGTACATTCCCAGAATATTAGCTAAGATTTCCATTAAGTTCTAGATAGGATGATTCCTTTTTGACAACAAAATATATTTTTGAGAATGTTTTAAATTCAATAACCTTGGAATGTTCTCCTAACATTCACCAAAATGTTGTGCACGACATCTGTAACAACCACCACAGAACATTCCCCTAATGTCCTCATTAGGTTTCCAGGTAATGTAACAACACAATGTACCAGTAATGTTTTTCCAGCAAACCAAAATTGGTTCTGTGCAAGTTCCCAGAACATAGACTCCCTGTCTTATTTTTCATGATCAGAAAACCAAAAGTGATCAGAGACTCATAGTCTTGAATACCTTGTAAATATGGGGCCAGGTATGCAGCATAACAAGAGTATGGGTGAAGTGACAGTAACTTACCCAGTTACCAGTATTTCCCTAGGTTGGTTATGTCTAAGAAGACTTAAAAGGAAGCATGGAATTCCTGATTGACCATACTGTCATGACTATATACTGACAAAACAAGCTGCAAGAGAGCTTCCCTGGTAGCGTAGAGGATAAAAGACTTGGATTGGAAACCAAACATTGCAAGATCAAACCCCACATGTGCAGATTGTCAACTTATGAAGTGTAAAAAAATATATGGTTGTGTTTGTATGATTAAATGCTGTTCAAATGTCCTATGAATGAAATTATATACCATGTGTTTATAGATCACATCTAATATAGTCCTCAAATGTGTATTGCCATAAAATTCTGGAGAGAAACTTATTTGCATGTTGAGAATGTTCTGGTAATATTAGCTCAAACTTAAATGTTCTTGAAATCGTCTGAGGACCTCCAAAGCAAGGTAAATGTATATTGCGTGAATGTCAATGGAATATTATGTTAAACATAAAATAAATATACTATGAACATCATAAAAACGGACTTATTTGGAAATTGTGCAACATTGTGCAATATTGTGGGAATGTTCTGTGCAACATATGTGAATATCACAAGAATATTCTTGCAACATCCCAGACAACTCCCATAACTAAATTAAATGTTCTGGGAACCTTTAAAGAACTTAGATCAGGTGTTCTGTCAGCATTCTTAGAACATTATAAGAAAGTCCTGTGCAACCTAACTTAAACATTGCATGAATGTAATCATAACAGAGCATATTTTGTGTTTTGTCTCTTATGATGTACACACAATGTTCTCACAGCCGAATTAAAATGTCCCCATCCACTTCCTCAGCTTGCCAAACAAAGTGGCGGGGTCAGGCTGTAGAAATGACAGATTGTGCCTTAAATGTTTCTTATTTAGACCAATAGGCAAGGAAGTGACATACCGAGCCTGTTATATTTTTAGACTACTTGATCCACTTGCGCCATCTAGAGCTGAGGACAGGAAATACTTAACAATCTTGACTCCTGGCTCCACTATACTGTATGTAGCCTACCAGGCGAGTTGAGGTTCATCACAACAGAGCTCTTGGAGTTAACCCCTCACCGCTGTTTGTCAGACACGATCTCCAGCACATTGACAAGTCTGTCTTTCGGTCGGTCTGTCTGTATATCTATCTGTCTGTCTGCCTGTTTGCCTGTCTGTCTGTCTGTCTGTCCAGGAAGTGTCAGGCCAACGGCAGTATGTGGGGGGACAGATGGTGGTATGTGGGGCCGGAAGGTACCACACAGGCCCAGGGAGGGACTTTTTACACATTGTAAGATATGGACAAGTGGATTAAATTAGAGCCCCGGGGATTTACTGGGGCAGTGGAGTGGCAAGGAAGGGAGGAGGAGAGACTGGAGGGAGCGAGGGAGACTGGAGGAGGGGAGGGAGGGAGGGAGGAGGAGAGACTGGAGGAGGGGGAGGGAGGGAGAAGGAGAGATGGGAGGAGGGGAGGGACGGAGGAGTGAGAAGAAACCAGAGCAGAGGACGGAGATAGACAACTTGATAAGGCCAATTTCACAGCACAGTGAACTGCCACGTACAGCATGAGTGTTTCATGCACATTTTCCATAAAATTGTAAAGGAGACCCTGTCACTTGCATGGGCCTACACAGTCTTCAGGATACATATTGTGCAAAGGGACATTCATTGCCCCATTACATTGATTAGTTGATCTTCAGCTGAACATATTAAAATCAAAAATTCACTTAGGAAGAATACAGACTGAAACAAATGTAATTAGTAGATAGTGTCTTCTTCTAAACCCCATGTTTAAACAGGGGCTTAATCTATAGCCACACATTCCAGGGATAATTTCCACTCTGCTTTTACTAACCCAGACAATTTTCCCCTCACTGAACCCACAGAACTAAATGAAACCGTTACCTGGGGGCTTAACGTGATAGTACAAAGCAGTCTGAGTCAGTCTGAAGGCTTAAAGCAGTTGCACATAACAACCTGCTTCCTATGTCAAGACTGAGGGATTCAGCAGGATATAGGAGGCCTATGAGGGATTCTTTAGTTGTGCTACATTTGTTTTCCTCTGCAGCCCCACAGCAATCCTTCAGAAGATGCTGCTGAGATGTGCAATATTGCTACTGGCAATTGTTTATGATATGAATGTTGATTAATGGCACATAAAACAAATGAAAATCACAAAAAAATCCTGATGTGTGGTTTTGTCAGGCTCTGAGGAGATCACAGACTACCAGCGGGGGTTGGAGATGTCTGAAAATAGATGTCTGCTTTAATCTGACAACTGACTGAATCGAGGAAGCAGCGCTTTTCCAACCGACAAGAACTCACTCCTTTTCACACACCTCTCACACACCCTAAGAGAGAGAGCAATAAACAGGATCATAACATTTTCACAAACATATATAGGGTTTCATCAAATGCATCTAGATATGGGCAACCAATGCCTATGTATTGACCATGATAGGTCAGTCTAATTGCAGTTCAGATGTCTGGACACCAGGGGGAGCCAGTGTCGTTTGTTTTGCTCACCGCACTGTTCAGGGTGGCTTAGTATTGATCATGGGGATGCTTGTGACTGATACACTGAATGGAGACAGTCTGAAAAATCAGGAGGAAAGGCAGGGTCATTGTCAATTAGAATATTGAGACTGGCGTCAGACCTCAAAACATGTGGTGAGGGATTGGCTGGAGCAAATCAAGCACCTGTGATAGGCTACTTATCTACTACAGAGAAGGGGGGCAAGAGAGAGAAAGAGAAGGGGGTCAATTGTCCACAGGATTGACATTCTGGACATAGAACCTCATGGAAAGATTCAAATAGGAGCACAAACCACACAAACCCAGACACATGCATTCAAATAATGTTAGAGCTACTGCATGTGAACGACCATTTTGCATGATAAACAAACTTCGGAAAAATGCAAATTAGCTGTATACACGGCATGACATAACACCTGCTATGGAAAGCATCTAAGCAGAACAACAACCAGGTATACTATACTTTACATTTCTCAGCACATATCAAAGCTGCAGGCTAAAGTTAAATCTAGACTTGGTTTCCTCTATCGTAATCGCTCCTCTTTCACCCTAGATGCCAAACTAACCCTGATTCAGATGACCATCCTACCCATGCTAGATTACGGAGACATAATTTATAGATCGGCAGGTAAGGGTGCTCTTGAGCGGCTAGATGTTCTTTCCCATTCGGCCATCAGATTTGCCACCAATGCTCCTTATAGGACACATCACTGTACTCTATACTCCTCTGTAAACTGGTAATCTCTGTATACCAGTCGCAAGACCACTGGTTGATGCTTATTTATAAAACCCTCTTAGGCCTCACTCCCCCCATCTGAGATATCTACTGCAGCCCTCATCCTCCACATACAACACCTGTTCTGCCAGTCACATTCTGTTAAAGGTCCCCAAAGCACACATATCCCTGGGTCGCTCCTCTTCTCAGTACGCTGCAGCTAGCAACTGGATCAAGCTGCAACAAACACTCAAACTGGACAGTTTTATCTCAATCTCTTCATTCAAAGACTCAATCATGGACACTCTTACTGACAGTTGTGGCTGCTTTGCGTGATGGATTGTCTCTACCTTCTTTCCCTTTGTGCTGTTGTCTGTGCCCAATAATGTTTGTACCATGTTTTGTGCTGCTACCATGTTGTGCTGCTACCATGTTGTTGTCATGTTGTGTTGCTACCATGCTGTGTTGTTGTCTTAGGTCTCTCTTTATGTAGTATTGTGTTGTCTCTCTTGTCGTGATGTATGTTTGTCCTATATTTATATATACAGTTGAAGTCGTAAATTTACATACACCTTAGCCAAATACAAATCACAATTCCTGACATTTAATCTTAGTAAAAAGTCCCTGTCTTAGGTCAGTTAGGATCACCACTTTGAATGTGAAATGTCATAATAATAGTTAAGAGAATGATTTATTTCAGCTTCTATTTCTTTCATCACATTCCCAGTGGGTCAGAAGTTTACGTACACTCAATTAGTATTTGGTAGAATTGCCTTTCAATTGTTTAACTTTGGTAAAACGTTTTGGGTATCCTTCCACAAGTTTCCCACAATAAGTTGGGTGAATTTTGATCCATTCTTCCTGACAGAGCTAGTGTAACTGAGTCAGGTTTGTAGGCCTCCTTGCTCGCACATGCTTTTTCAGTTCTGCCCACACATTTTCTATAGGATTGAGGTCAGGGCTCTGTAATGGCCACTCCAATACCTTGACTTGGTTGTCCTTAAGCCATTTTGCCACAACTTTGGAAGTATGCTTGTGGTCATTGTCCGTTTGGAAGACCCATTTGCGACCAAGCTTTAACTTCCTGACTGATGTCTTGAGATGTTGCTTCAATATATCCACATCATTTTCCTGCCTCATGATGCCATGTATTTTGTGAAGTGCACCAGTCCCTCCTGCAGCAAAGCACCCACACAACA
Organism: Brachymystax lenok tsinlingensis; assembly: GCA_030435695.1. Taxonomy (NCBI): domain Eukaryota; kingdom Metazoa; phylum Chordata; class Actinopteri; order Salmoniformes; family Salmonidae; genus Brachymystax; species Brachymystax lenok. The sequence goes on along the minus strand of CM059790.1, from coordinate 40,280,377 downwards.
TGATGCTGCCACCCCCGTGCTTCATGGTTGGGATGGTGTTCTTCGGCTTGCAAGCATCCCCCTTTTTCCTCCAAACATAGCAATGGTCATTATGGCAAGACAGTTCTATTTTTGTTTCATCAGACCAGAGGAAAAAGTACGATCTTTGTCCCCATGTGCAGTTGCAAACCGTAGTCTGGCTTTTTATGGCGGTTTTGGAGCAGTGGCTTCTTCCTTGCTGAGCGGCCTTTCAGATTATGTCGATATAGGACTTGTTTTACTGTGGATATAGATACTTTTGTACCTGTTTCCTCCAGCATTTTCACAAGGTCTTTTGCTGTTGTTCTGGGATTGATTTCCACTTTTTGCACTAAATTATGTTAATCTCTAGGAGAACGTCTCCTTCCTGAGCGGTATGACGGCTGCGCCGTCCCATGGTGTTTACACTTGCGTACTATTGTTTGTACAGATGAACATGGTACCTTCAGGCGTTTGGAAATTGCTCCCAAGGATGAACCAGACTTGTGGAGGTCTACAATTTTTTTCTGAGGTCTTGGCTGATTTATTTTGATTTTCCCATGATGTCAAGCAAAGAGGCACTGAGTTTGAAGGTAGGCATTGAAATACAGATACACCTCCAATTGACTCCAATTATGTAAATTAGCCTATCAGAAGCTTCTAAAGCCATGACATCATTTTCTGGAATTTTCCAAACTGTTTAAAGGCTTTAGTCAACTTTGTGTATTATAAACTTCTGACCCACTGGAATTGTGATACAGTGAATTATAAGTGAAATAATCTGTCAGTAAACAAATGTTGGAAAAATTACTTGCGTCATGCACAAAGTAGATGTCCTAACCGACTTGCCAAAACTGTAGTTTGTTAACAAGAAATTTGTGGAGTGGTTGAAAAACGAGTTTATGTAAACTTCCGACTTCAACTGTATATATATATAAAATTATCCCAGCCCCCGTCCCCGCAGGAAGCATTTGCCTTTTGGTAGGCCGTCATTGTAAATAAGAATTTGTTCTTAACTGACTTGCCTAGTTAGATAGAGGTTTAATAAAATAAAGGGTAATTCAAACAATTTCTTAATTACAGAGAGAGAGAGAGAGAGAGAGAGAGAGAGAGAGAGAGAGAGAGAGAGAGAGAGAGAGAGAGAGAGAGAGAGAGAGAGCATGTTGATTCCAGACAGCTAAGAGTTTGTTATTTTCTGACAGACTGTAAATGTTTAACAATGGCTCCCTGACATGAGATGAATTTCAGTGCAATTCTTCTGAAGTAATGCTGGACAGTTGTCAAAACTAGGAGAGAGGCAAGAGATGTCAATGTCTCAGCCATCAGTCAATCCACCACATCACTAATCCATGGAAAGCTATTGGATGCCACTAAAAGTTTTAACCTTATCCTACAGTATAACTTCAACCATCTTGGCTTATCCAGTTCACTCTCAGTGCTTGTCTTTGGCATACTTCAAGTTCTTACTCTCTCTCTAAGCCATCCTGGACAGAGCCAGGCCTGTGTAAGAGGCAGTCGGGCTGGATCTGGTCTGGTGGGTTTTCATGATGAAGCTTGCCAGAAGATGGTTGGATAAGAATATTACCAGATAAACAAGCTTTTGATTGCACAACATTCCATTTCTTAGGTAACTAACCTTTACTTCTTAGGGAGCGGCTGCCAAGGAGACGGTTTTGGAGAGTCTGGCGTGCCCAAAGTAAAATGCCTGCCATTCAGGCCCAGAAAATAGGATATGCACATAATTAGTACTATTGGATAGGAAACACTCTGAAGTTTCAAATAGTGTTAAAATAATGTATGTGAGTATTACAGAAGTGATATAGTAGGCGAGGAAAATCTATACGGATTTGCAGTTTTTTTTGTAAGTGACCTTTTTTTCCATTGTGCCTATTAATTTTTTATGTTATGTAGGACTGCGAATGCAGTACCTATGGCTTCCACAGGATGTCAACAGTCTTTAGACAAGGTTTCAAAACAATAGGGCTAAAGGGAACCCTATAGAAAAAGATTTACTGAAGGAAGTGGAAATGAGAAATACTTTTTCCGGTCACGAGAACTAGAGCGCGCCTCAATTTTATTTTCCTTTCTTATCAGTCAGGCTACAATCCGGTTGAAATATTATAGTAAATATACATAAAATGATACCTAAGGAAACATTAAAAATGATGTTTGATTTGTTTGGAGAAATATGATAGGTATAATTAAAACGCTGTCACGATCTCCGTGAGGGACAGACCAAGGCGCAGCGAGGTATCCAGTATACATGCTTTATTTAATACACGTAACTGGGACAAAACAACAAAACAAACGAAAACGAAGAGCGTAACAAAAACATAGACTGAAACACAAAGCTATGCTCAAACAATAACCCACAAACCCCTAATGAAAACTACAAACATATATATGGTTCCCAATTAGAGGTAACGACACTCAGCTGCCTCTAATTGGGAACCATTATCCCAACATAGAAATATATAACCTAGAACAGAAAAAACCCTACACCAAAACAAAACTAAACACTCCAGCCTGTCTTCTCAGACGTGACAAACGCGTTCTCTTCACGGTTCTATGGGCGACTCGACGGTGGAGTTTATGAACATAACGCGCCAACCAAACAGAGATTTATGGATATAATAAATGACTTTTTCTAACAAAAGAAGCAGGGATTGTCTTCGTTGGACTTGGGAAGCCCTCAGCAGAAGTTCATCAAAGGTAAGCGATTTTATATTAGCGATTTTATGCGTTTTGTGAGACCCGCGTTGGTTATGGATTTATGCTAATGCATAAAATATGAGAGGGGCTATCCTCAAACAATCAAATGTTGTGCTTTCGCCGTAAAGCCTTTTTGAAATCTGACAACGCTGTGATATTGCCAAGAATCAGAGCTTTTGATGACTATGCAACACTTGTATATTGATGAATGTTTAATAATTCAACTTTTGGATTTTGAATTTGGCGCCTTACATTTCAACGGGTAGTGTCGGGAGTGGGGTGCTAGCGCCCCACTGCTCCCTAAGTAGTTAAGACACATCAATCACATTTATTTATAAAGCCCTTCTCACATCAGCTGATGTCACAGAGCGCTGTACAGAAACCCAGCCTAAAACCCCAAAACCCCAAAAATGCAGGTGTAAAAGCACGGTGGTTAGGAAAAACTTCCTAGAAAGGACAGAACCTAGGAAGAAACCTAGAGAGGAACCAGGCTGTGAGGGGTGGCCAGTCCTCTTCTGGCTGTGCCGGGTGCAGATTATAACAGAACATGGGCAAGATTTTAAAATGTTCATAGAACAGGCAGAACAGTTGAAACTGGAGAAGCAGCACGGCCAGGTGGACTGGGGACATCAAGGAGTCATCAGGCCAGGTAGGCCTTGAGGAATGGTCCTAATGCTCAGGTCCTCCAAGAGAGAGAGAGAGAGAGAGAGAGAGAGAGAGAGAGAGAGCGAGAGAGAGAGAATTAGAGAGAGCATACTTAAATTCACACAGGACACCGGATAAGAGAGGAGAAATACTCCAGATATAACAGACGGACCCTAGCCCCCCGACACTGCAGCATAAATACTGGAGGCTGAGACAGGAGCTGAGACAGGAGGGGTCGGGAGACAGTGTGGCCCCCAGACAGGGCCAAACAGGCAGGATATAACCCCACCCACTCTGCTGAAGCACAGCCCCCACACCACTAGAGGGATATCTCCAACCACCAACTTACCATCCTGAGACAAGGCCAAGTATAGCCCACAAAGATCTCCACCACGGCACAACCCAACTGGGGGGGCAAACCCGGACAGGAAGATCACGTCAGTGACTCAACCCACTCAAGCGACGCACCCCCAGGGACGGCATGGAAGAGCACCAGTAAGCCAGTGACTCAGCCTCTGTAATAGGGTTAGAGAAAGAGAATCCCAGTGGAGAGAGGAACCGGCCAGGCAGAGACAGCAAGGGTGGTTCGTTGCTCCAGTGCCTTACCGTTCACCTTCACACTCCTGGGCCAGACTACACTCAATCATAGGACCTACTGAAGAGATGAGTATTCAATAAAGACTTAAAGGTTGAGACCGAGTCTGCGTCTCTCACATGAATAGGCAGACCATTCAATAACAATGGAGCTCTATAGGAGAAAGCCCTGCCTCCAGCTGTTTGCTTAGAAATTCTAGGGACAGTAAGGAGGCCTGCGTCTTGTGACCGTAGCGTACGTGTAGGTATGTACGGCAGGACAAAATCGGAAAGATAGGTAAGAGCAAGCCCAGCCCACACCTTCAAAGGAAGACAGTGTAGAGAGGCTAGAACTGGAGTAATATGATATTTTCTTGGGGTTCTAGTCAAGATTCTAGCAGCCGTGTTTAGCACTAACTGAAGTTTATTTAGTGCTTTATCCGGGTAGCCGGAAAGTAGAGCATTGCAGTAGTCTAGCCTAGAAGTGACAAAAGCATGGATTAATTTTTCTGCATAATTTATTTCAGATATTTACAATGCTACGTAGCTGTCTTTGAAACAGTCTTGATATGTTCGTCAAAAGAGAGATCAGGGTCCAGAGTAACGCCGAGGTCCTTCACAGTTTTATTTGAGACGACTGTACAACCATCAAGATTAATTGTCAGATTCAACAGAATATCTCTTTGTTTCTTGGGACCTAGAACAAGCATCTCTGTTTTGTCAGTTTAAAAGTAGAACATTTTCCGCCATCCACTTCCTTATGTCTGAAACACAGGCTTCCAGGGAGGGCAATTTTGGGGCTTCACCATGTTTCATCAAAATGTACAGCTGTGTGTCATCCGCATAGCAGTGAAAGTTAACATTATGTTTCCGAATGACATCACCAAGTGGTAAAATATATAGTTAAAACAATAGTGGTCCTAAAACAGAGCCTTGAGGAACACCGAAATTGACAGTTCATTTGTCAGAGGACAAACCATCCACAGAGACAAACTGATATCTTTCCAACAGATAAGATCTAAACCAGGCCAGAACTTGTCTGTGTAGACCAATTTGGGTTTCCAATCTCTCCAAAAGAATGTGGTGATGGATGGTGTCAAAAGCAGCACTAAGGTCTAGGAGCACGAGGACAGTTGCAGAGCCTTGGTCTGACGCCATTAAAAGGTAATTTACCATCTTCACAAGTGCAGTCTCAGTGCTATGATGGGGTCTAAAACCAGACTGAATCGTTTCGTATACATTGTTTGTCTTCAGGAAGGCGGTGAGTTGCTGCGCAACAGCTTTTTCTACAATTTCTGAGAGGAATGGAAGATTCGATATAGGCTGATCGTTTTTTTATATTTTCTGGGTCAAGGTTTGGCTTTTTCAAGAGAGGCTTTATTACTGCCGTACATGTTTTTCCAGATGTTTCAGGAGAGAGGTGGACACCCAAATCATTCTCTTGTACATCTTGGCATACAGAATATCTGAAGGTATTAAGGATTTTAGCTACAGTTGAAGTCGGAAGTTTACATACACTTAGGTTGGAGTCATTAAAACTCGTTTTTCAACCACTTCACAAATGTCTTGTTAACAAACTATAGTTTTGGCAATCTACTTCGTGCATGACACAGATAATCTTTCCAACAATTGTTTACAGATAGATTATTTCACTTATAAATCACTGTATCACAATTCCAGTGGGTCAGAAGTTTACATACACTAAGTTGACTGTTCCTTTAAACAGCTTGGAAAACTTCTGAAAATTGATGTTATGGCTTTAGAAGCTTCTGATAGGCTAATTTACATCATTTGAGTCAATTGGAGGCGTACCTGTGGATGTATTTCAAGGCCTACCTTCAAACTCACTGCCTCTGCTTGACATCATGGGAAAATCAAAAGAAATCAGCCAAGACCTCAGAATTCTTTTTTTTGACCTCCACAAGTCTGGTTCATCCTTGGGAGCAATTTCCAAACGCCTGAAGGTACCACATTCATCTGTACAAGCAATAGTACGCAAGTATAAACACCATGGGACCACGCAGCCATCATACCTGTAACGCCCAGGCCTGAGATGACAGGCTGGAGCGTTTTGGTTTCGTTTTGGTTTAGGGGTTTCAGTTCTAGGTGTTGTAGTTCTATGTTGGGGTAATGGTTCCCAATTAGAGGCAGCTGTGTGTCGTTGTCTCTACAATACCGCTCAGGAAGGAGACACGTTCTGTCTCCTAACGATGAACATACTTGGGTGCGAAAAGTGCAAATCAATCCCAGAACAACAGCAAAGGACCTTGTGAAGATGCTGGAGGAAACAAGTACAAAAGTATCTATATCCACAGTAAAACGAGTCCTATATCGACATCGCTCAGCAAGGAAGAAGCCACTGCTCCAAAACCGCCATAAAAAAGCCAGACTACGGTTTGTAACTGCACATGGGGATAAAGATCGTACTTTTTGGAGAAATGTCCTCTGGTCTAATGAAACAAAAATAGAACTGTTTGGCCATAATGACCATCGTTATGTTTGGAAGGAAAAGGGGTGTTCATCCCAACCGTGAAGCACGGGGGTGGCAGCATCATGTTGTGGGGGTGCTTTTCTGCAGGAGGGACTGGTGCACTTCACAAAATAGATGGCATCATGAGGAAGGAAAATTTTGTGGATATATTGCAGCAACATCTCAAGACATCAGTCAGGATGTTAAAGCTTGGTCGCAAATGGGTCTTCCAAATGGACAATGACCACAAGCATACTTCCAAAGTTGTGGCAAAATGATTTTTTCTTATGTTTTTTTTCTTCTAGTATTACATTGTAACTGATTATTGCATTGTTGGGTTTTGAGTTTGCAAGAAAGGCATTTCACTGTACTTGTACATGTGACATTAAAACTTGAAACCTTTCCAATTCAGTAAACTTTATTTTAGAGTTTCTCTTGCGATGATCGTGGACTTCAGGAAACAGCAGAGGGAGCACCCCCCTATCCACATCGATGGGACCGCAGTGGAGGAGGTGGAAAGCTTTAAGTTCTTCGGCGTACACATCACTGACAAACTGAAATGGTCCACCGACACAGACAGTGTGGTGAAGAACCTCAGGAGGCTGAAGAAATTTGGCTTGGCCCCTAAGACCCTCACAAATTTGTACAGATGCACAATTGAGAGCATCCTGTCGGGCTGTATCACCACCTGGTATGGCAACTGCACCGCCCACAACCGCAAAGCTCTCCAGAGGGTGGTGCAGTCTGCCCAGCGCTTTACCGGAGGCAAACATCCCGCCCTCCTGGACACCTACAGCACTCGATGCCAATTGGAAGGCCAAACAGATCATCAAGGACCTCAACCACCGGAGCCACTGCCTGTTCACCCCGCTATCTTCCAGAAGGCGAGGTCAGTACAGGTTTATCAATGCTGGGACCGAGAAACTGAAAAACAGCTTCTATCTCAAGGCCATCAGACTACTAAACAGCCATTACTAGCACATCAGAGGTGGCTGCCTATAGACATAGATTAGGAATCACTGGCCACTTTTAGAGATGGATCACTAGCCACTTTAATAATGTTCCGTATCTAGCATTACTCATCTCATATGTATAAACTGCACTCCACACTATTCTACGGTATGTTAGTCACTTTTAAATTATGTTTACATATGGCATCACCCATTTCATATGTATATACTGTATTGTATTCTAGACTACACCACTGACTGTTAAACAGCCATCTCCAGCACATCAGAGGCTGCTGCCTATAGACATAGATTAGGAATCACTGGCCACTTTAAGGAAATGAAACACTAGCCACTTTAATAATGTCTCTGAATCTTGCATTACTCATCTCATATGTGTAAACTGTACTCTATACTGTTCTACGGTATCTTAGTCACTTTAATTGTGTGTAAATTTCGCATCACCCATCTCATATGTATATACTGTACTCTATACTATGCCACTGTATCTTAGTCCAATGCCGCTTTGACATATACATATGTATATTCTTAATCCATTCCTTACTTAGATTTACGTGCATTTTGGGTATATGTTGTGAAACTGTTAGATATTACTTCTTAGATATTACTGCACTGTCGGAGCTAGAAGCACAAGCATTTTGCTACACCCGCAATAACATCTGCTAAACACAAGGAATGTGACCAATAAAAAAAAAATATATATATATATTTTACCCCAATTTCAAATCAGGTGACCCCATTGGGGTCCACGACCCATAGTTTAGGAAACGCTGCAGTAGTGAAACAAGATGATGTCAATAGGGATTTTGAATAAGCAAACAGTAGTAAATGTGTAGTAATTCAAAAGGGTTTATGTAGGAAATTAAAAAGAATCAGGAGCAATTCAGTAGTGATCAGTAGTGACAAGACTACACACAGAAATGGCCACAGTAATTCAATAGGGATTGAGTAGGCACACAGCAATAATGTGTAGGCATTACGTTGTAATTCAATAGTGAACATGTTGGAATTGTGGTTTTAGGTAGTAGATACCCGAAAGCGCAGTAGTTACACAGTGGTCATTTAGGGAGAATTATTTACTGATTTGAATAGGAAATATGTAGTGTTCACCAGTAGTGAAACGTCCCAATTAGTAGTGATGAATGGCAATTCTCTCTCTCTCTCTCTCTCTCTCTCTCTCTCTCTCTCTCTCTCTCTCTCTCTCTCTCTCTCTCTCTCTCTCTCTTTCGACACACTGATGGACAGTTGCTTGGGTCTGAGTATTAGTATGTGTTTGTGTTGGTATCACTGTTGACACTGTGGACATTCAGTCCAGTCGTCAAGCAGTAATTGCCTGATGATGACCTCAGCCTCACGCGACAGCAAGGCGTGACTGACACACACAAAACCCCCTAACTGTCTCCCAAGCACACGCAACACATGATCCCATGGTCCAGCCCTCCAGCAGAATGGAAGCCCAGGGCCCTGCACTCCGTTACTCAATACCCCTAATCCCAGGGATTACACACCATCTAATCTACCAATCAAAAAACATTTGTGTACCGGCATGGCTCACCAGGCAAGCCAAGCACACACACGCACACGCACACGCACACACACACACACACAGGGCTGAAATGATGAATGTGTTTTTTCCTTTGTCCCCTACTCTCTTTATGAGGGGGGTTGTTTGTAAATAATGAGAAACAAGTGGAACACGGAGAGATGCAGGGGAGAGAGGTCCACGCAGAGATATGGAGGGGAAAGAGGGACAAAGAGAGAGGGGGGCAGGGGGCACAGAAAATGTGGGAAAGGTGGATGGAGAGACAGGTGGATGGAGAGACAGGTGGATGGAGAGACAGAAAGAGCAGAGAGACGGAAGAGTGAGGCAGAGATTGAGGGAGAAATTGTGTAAAGATGATAGACAGAGAGAGAGAGAGAGAGAGAGAGAGAGAGAGAGAGAGAGAGAGAGAGAGAGAGAGAGACTTTATGTAGACATAATGACATTTGAAATGTCTTCATTCTTTTGGAAATGTTGTGAGTGTAATGTTTACAGTAAATATTTTATTGTTTATTTCACTTTTGTTGACCTATTTGACTTGCTTTGGCAATGTAAATAAACGTTTCCCAATAAAGCCCCTTACATTGAAATTGAGAGAGAGAGAGACACACACACATACTAACTGCCACTTTAATGAGGTCTGTAGGAATGCTGTCCAGCTGCCATCTGAATCCCACCCAATACCAGATAAAAAAAACTGCTCTGTTATTATCCTGTTCTCGTTCTCTCGCTCCGTCGTTCTGTACAGTTTGCACATTCCTCCTCTCCCTACTGTGGGTCACGAGTCCCGGTAATGACACGCGTGTGTGTGTGTGTGTGTGTGTGTGTGTGTGTGTGTGTGTGTGTGTGTGTGTGTGTGTGTGTGTGTGTGTGTGTGTGTGTGTGTGTGTGTGTGTCTGTGTGAAAAAAAGCATTCAACCTGCACACTTTGTATGACATGGACAGGAAAACGTTTACAAGAGTTTTCATGATGTCTTACACACATTCAAGGCCCCTAGTACCAGAGGCAGCAAAGCGTCGCCACAGCACTATCGTTCCTCCCCTATAGAGGTTGTGGTTTTCTTTGAATGCTTCATTTGGTTGTTGGTAAACATAGGAATCCTGGGGAAAATGTTCTGTGGATCAATGAAACAAAATTAGAGCTCTTTGGCAACACAGATCAGAGCTGTGTTTACCGACGACCAAATGAAACATTTAATGTAAAGAACCCCCTCCCTACAATCAAAAATGGGGGAGGTTTGCTGCCTCTAGTAGCATACTGGGGGCCTTGATTGTGCGTAAGGCATCATGAAAACTATCAAGGTGTTTAGGAGTCCAATGTTCCAACCACTGTCCAAAAACTGGGTCTCCATTGAAGGTTGTGGGTCTGCCAGCAGGACAATGACCCCAAACACACATCAAAAGGCATCCAGAAATGGTTCAAGAAGAAACGCTGGACTGTTCTGGAGTAGCCAGCGAAGAGTACAGATCTGAATTACATCCAATACCTATAGCGAGATCTGAAAACAGTAGTTGGTGGAGGGCAAACCTTCCAACATTGAAGAATTAGCGCAATTTGCTATTGAAAAGTGGGCCAAATTGCCAGTAGAAAGTTGCAGCAAGCTCACTGAGGGCTACAAGAAGCATTTGTCAGCAGTTATCTTGGCCAAAGACTGTGCAATCAAGTCTGCCCCCAACCTCCTCGCTGTCTGCCCCCAACCTCCTCGCTGTCTGCCCCCAACCTCCTCGCTGTCTGCCCCCAACCTACTCTCTGCTTGCCACCAAACCCACACTCTGCTTGCCCCCAACCCACACTCAGCTCAGGTGCCCTGATGTGTTTCTGAAACTGAGTGATGTCTAAGTGACGTGTCTGCCCATACGGATGTCTGCTTTGTGGTACATAGAGTGTAACCACACCAAGTCAGGAGTGTAACCACACCAAGCATCCCAACCCCATACATCTAATACATCTTCTTTCCATCCATCCATCCATCTACTGATCTAACTGTCAGATTGATGTTAGTTGTCAGAGGGGTCAGTAGCAGGTCAGCAGTCTCCTGTGGGAATATGGAAAGTGGAACCTGTGGGCTGGAGGGATACAATGAAAGGAAAGAGTGATGCAGCAGGATATGGGGATGGAGTGTAAATGATGGAGGGAAAGGGGGAGGGAAAGACACACACACAGAAAACCTAGTTGGATTGGGGATACAAAGGGTTAAATAGCAGTAAAACATAAGCATAGGATGTCTGGGAAACGATAGTCACCTTTTCCCATAATATTCCAAGTTGTGATCCCACAGGAGCTCCTGACACCACAGGTTCCCAGGCATGACCCTGAGCCGGACAGCAGTGCCAAGGCCAAGGTGACAACCTGCCTCTTCCCAGGGTCTTGCTCTGCTGCGTCTACCACTACCACCACTACGGAATGTTCTGCTGCGGAATTCTAAACAGGAAATGGTATGTTTCCATCCAGTGTTCTGTATGTGAATGTGTTTGTGTTTCTCTTTGTGTCTGTGTGTGTGTGTGTGTGTGGGAGGGGACTAGCTTGTTCTTAACATTCTTAACATTCTTATAGCGACACATTGTATAACACAACTGACATTCTTATAGCAACACATTGTATAACACAGCTGACATTATTATAGCAACACAATGTACAACACAGCTGACATTCTTATAGCGACACATTGAATAACACAGCTGACATTCTTATAGCAACACATTGTACAACACTGTAAATCAATATATCCTGACTCCCTATGGTCTTAAGGAAGAAGACAAACCAATGTTAACCAGTCTGTTACATAACAGGGGAGAGAGAGAACAGGCTGAATTAGAAGATAAAAAAAATTGCATATAAACATCTAGCATAACAGATCTTGGACAATCATTTCATTTGTTAACATGATTGTCTTTGACAGCCTGCGACTAGATGAGGAAGTGAACCAAACATATGACAGGGCAGGGGCGCAGCCATGGGTGGGCCTGGGAGGGTATAGGCCCATCCACTAGGGAGCCAGGTCCACCCACTGAGGAGCCAGGCCCAGCTAATCAGAATGAGATTTTCCCCACAAAAGGGCTTTATTACAGACAGAAATACTCCTCAGCAACCCCCTTCCCCTCCTCAGACGATCCCGCAGGTGAAGAAGCCAAATATGGAGGTCCTGGGCTGGCATGGTTACAAGTGGTCTGCGTTTTTGAGGCCAGTTGGATGTACTGCCTAATTCTCTAAAATGAAGTTGGTGGCGGCTTATGGTAGAGAAATGAACATTACATTCTCTGGCAACAGCTCTGTTGGACATTCCTGCAGTCAGCATGCCAATTGCATGCACCCTCAAAACTTGAGATGTCTGTGGCATTGTGCTGTGTGGAAAAACTTCACATTTAGAGTGGCCTGTGTAATGATCATGCTGTCTAATCAGCTTCTTGATATGCCACACCTGTCAGGTGGATGGATTATCTTGGCAAAGGAGAAATGCTCACTAACAGGAATGTAAACAGATTTAAAAGAAATAAGCTTTTTGTACATATGGAAAATTTCTGGGATCTTTTTATTTCAGCTCAAGAAACATGGGACCAACACTTTACATAATTTATATAGATTTTTGCTCAGTATAGTTGAAAGTGGTTAGGAGTGGAATACATTAATTAGAAGAGTTGACAAGGTAGGGGAAAAGTAATCTGTAATACTATAGCTTTGTCAGTTTGTTTTGGCATTGGTGTTGTTTTGGAGAGATCTGTCCAGTTACAGCACTAGATTAAGTTTAGTCTTTATAAAATATAAACAACACCAGAAGCAAACACCCAGACCAAACAGACTGGTGTCATATTAATGTTCCGGCTCCTCTAGAAACACAGAAAGAACCTCTCCTCAGGTGACAAGTTTTCAAAAAACAGATTATGCATATTAACCATGTCCCATCCTCTACCCTCTGGCCACTTAATACGAATGTACATGTGTACGTGTGAAATGAAAATGTGTTTTTTTGCATATACCCTAGCTTTAGCTGAGAGCATGGTCCCAGCCAGGGTCAACCATTATCAACAGCCAACCCTGAAGTAATTAGGGTTAAGTGCCTTGCTCAAGTGCAGGTCAAAATATTTTTGACCTTGTAGGCTCTAGGATTTGAACTAGTGACCTTTTGTTTACTGGCCCAACGCTCTAAACGCTAGCCAAAATGCCGCTACTTCATTGCTTGTAGAACCCATGGAAAAACAGACCCTTTCCTCTGGCTTTGACCAGTCACACACACACACACACACACACACAAACACACACACACACACACACTCACACACACACACACACACACACACACACACACACACACACACACACACACACACACACACACACACACACTGAACACCCTGTGATGTGACTAAACAACACCGTTACCCAACAGCACTCATTAACATTTGATAATTATGCTAAACAAGGTTCAGAGTAAACGACACAGAACAGCCATCCGTAATGAAGAATTCATATTCAGAGCCTCACTCTGTTTACGTGGCGACAGGGGACACAGGCTGCTCAGGGCATTGATATTCTTCACCATGGAGATGGTGCAACATAGGGACTAGGGATGAGGATAGAGGATTTACAGTGCCTTCAAAGTATTCACAACCCTTGAATCTTTCAACATTTTGTTGTGTTGCAAAGTGGGATTAAAATGGATTTAAATTGTCATTTTAAGTCAACGATCTACACAAAATACTCTGTAATGTCAAAGTGGAAGAAAAATTCTAACATTTATAAAACATTTATGAAAATAAAACACTAATATATCTTCATTAGATAAGTATTCACTCCCTTGAGTCAATACATGTTAGAAACAAATTTGGCAGCGATTACAGCTGTGAGTCTTTTTGGGTAAGTCTCTAAGAGCTTTGCACACCTGGATTGTACATTATTTGCCCATTATTCTTCAAGCTCTGTCAAGTTGTTGCTAGAAAACAATTTTCAAGTCTTGTCAAAGATTTTCAAGCCCATTTAAGTCAAAACTGTAACTAGGCTACTCAGGAACATTCAGTGTCGTCTTGGTAAGCAACTGAATATTTGTCCTTGTGATTTAGGTAGTTGTCCTGCTGAAAGGTGAATTTGTCTCCCTGTGTTTCTTTTTATCCTAAAAAAAAATCCATAGTCCTTGTCGATGACTAGCATACCATATTTTGCAGTACTACTTAAGTGCCTTGTTGCAAACAGGATGGATGTTTTGGAATATTTGTATTCTGTACAGGCTTCCTTCTTTTCACTCTGTCATTAAGGTTAGTATTGTGGAGTAACTACAATGTTGTTGATACATCCTCAGTTCTCATAACACAACCATTAAACTCTGTAACCTTTATAAATCACCATTGGCCTCATGGTGAAATCACAAAGCAGTCTCCATCCTTTCTGGCAACTGTACACATGACAAGTGACACAGTGGCAAGGTCACCATAGGTAGCCTCATACTGTGTCTGTGTGACATTAAATCCTGCTGATGTTGGTGAAGGAAGGGGATAGCCTCCATGGCCTTTGAAGATGTCTCTATTTCTCCTATACTATATTCAAATGGACACACTCATACATGTTAGTCATTTAGCAGGCGCTCTTATCCAGAGCAACACACAGTTGTGAGTGGAAACATTTACATACTTTTTTCGTACTGGTCCCCCGTGGGAATCGAACCAACACCCCTAGCTTTGCAAGCGCCATACTCTACCAAATGAGCTACACAGGACCACACACACACACAGTGATATTGTACATCATGTATACATTCAGAGGAAGTATAACACAACAGTATACAGATCCAGTGAAATGTGTTGTGTTATTGTGAGCACAGCAGATTCATCATTGTATTACACTTTGTTACAGATTGAGCCTGGTGGCCTTGGCCATAAATAAATCACAGTGAGGGCTGTATTTCTGCTCTAGCTGCTTCAGTATTCTGTAGCTGTGCTACTGAAAGAGTCAGCGTGAGAGAGAGAGAGAAACACAGAGAGAGAGAGACAGAGAGAGATAGCGAGAGAAACAAGAGAAAGAGAGGAGAGGCATGTGATGCACCACTGAAAGACCAGATAATGAGACAAAAGCCAGTCTACTGAGCCTCACCTTTATCAATTAAATTTAAGGAGCTTATTGGCATGGGAAACATATGTTAACATTGTCAAAGCAAGTGAACTAGATAACAAAAAAGTGAAAATAAACAATACAAATTAACAGTAAACATTATATTCAAAAAAGTTCCAAAAGAATAAAGACATTTCAAATGTCATATTATGTGCAAATAGTTAAAGTACAAAAGGTAAAATAAATAAACATAAATATGGGTTGAATTTACGATGGTGTTTGTTCTTCACTGGTTGCCTTTTTCTTGTGGCAACAGGTCACAAATCATGCTGCTGTGATGACACACTGTGGTATTTCACCCAATAGATATGGGAGTTTGTTTTCAAATTCTTTGTGGATCTGTGTAAACTGAGGGAAATATGTGTCTCTAATATGGTCATACATTTGGCAGGAGGTTAGGAAGTGCAGCTCAGTTTCCACCTCATTTTATGGGCAGTGTGCACATAGCCTGTCTTCTCTTGAGAGCCAGGTCTGCCTATGGCGGCCTCTCTCAATAGCAAGGCTATGCTCACTGAGTCTATACATAGTCAACGCTTACCTTAAGTTTGGGTCAGTCACAATGGTCAGGTATTCTGCCACTGTGTACTCTCTGTTTAGGGCCAAATAGCATTCTAGTTTGCTCTGTTACTTGTTAAGTCTTTCCAATGTTTCTATCAGGAATCAAGGTAAGACCCAGATGCAGACACGTCGAGAAAAGCAGGAGCTGAGAACAAAAACGCTGGTTGACTCGACAAACAAGATGAACTGGCAACGGACAAACAGAGAACACAGGTATAAATACACAGGGGATAATGGGGAAAATGGGCGATACCTGGAGGGGGGTGGAGACAATCACAAGTACAAGTGAAACAAATCAGGGTGTGACAGTACACCCCCTCACGGATGCCACTTGGCGTCCTACCTGGGCGCATACCTGGTTGACCAGGGTGTCGGCATTGAAAATCCGTGATGAGGCCTGGGTCCAGGATGTCCCTGGCGGAGACCCAGCATCTCTCCTCCGGGCCATAACCCTCCCAGTCAACTAGGTACTGTAACCCTCTGCCCTGAGGTCGAACCTTCAGGAGACGCCTCACCGTATAAGCCGGTTGGCCGTCGATGAGACGGGGAAGAGGGGTGGGCCTGGAAACAGGTGACAAAGGGCTGTGAGAAATAGGTTTGACTCTGGACACATGTAAGGGGGGATGTATACGAAGGGTACGGGACAACAGAAGACGAACAGCAGAGGGGCTAATAATCTTGGAGATGGGAAATTGGCCAATAAACTGGTGGGAGAGTTTGTGGGATTCTACCCGGAGGGGCAGATCCCGGGTGGATAGCCATACCTCTGCCCGAAACGATACCGGGGAGCCAGGGTCCGATGGCGATTCGCTTGTCGTCAATACCTGGAGGTGGTCTCGAGGAAGGCAGACCGGGCTCTCCTCCAGGTATGACGACAGCGGCGGACAAACATCTGGGCAGAAGTTACGCCGACCTCTTCCTCCGGCTCGGGGAAGAGCGGGGAAGGGTGTTGCGGGCGTATTCGACCCACACCAGCTGCTGGCTCCAGGATGTGGGGTTGGTGGAGACCAGGCAGCGCAGAGTACTCTCAAGATCCTGGTTGGCTCGCTCCGACTGGCCATTGGAATGGGGGTGGAACCCAAAGGACAGGCTGGCCGACGACCCAATGAGGGCGCAGAATGCCTTCCAGAACTGGGATGAGAACTGAGGACCCGGGCGGAGACCATGTCCACGGGCAGTCCATGGATCCGGAAGATGCACCATGAGCTGGGCCGTCTCTTTGGCCGTGGGTAGTTTGGGGAGAGGAATGAAGTGAGTGGCCTTGGAAAACTGGTCGACCACGGTCAGGATGGCAGTGTTGCCCTCAGACGGGGGGAGACCCGTGACGAAATCCAGGGATATGTGGGACTAGGGACAGTGAGGGATAGGCAGTGGTTGCAGAAGACCAGCCGGAGCTTGCCGAGGAGTCTTATTCTGAACACAGACCGTGCAGGCGGAGACAAACGCGGCGGCATCCAGAACCATCGTAGGCCACCAAAAGTGTTGTCACACAAAGGCCAGGGTTCGATGGGAGCCCGGGTTGCAGGCAAGCCTGGAGGAATGGGCCCACTCCAGGACCGCAGAGCGGACAGCGTCAGGCACAAACATCCGATTATCAGGGTTCAGCGCCTCCCGGACCTGTTTCCCTATACCCCAGTTGAGTTCTGTCAGCAGGCACGAGGTGGGAAGGATGTTTTTGGGCACCGGGGTGGTGCCCGTGGGGCAATAGCAGCGGGACAGTGCATCCGGCTTGACATTCTTGGATCCTGGCCGGTACGAGAGGGAGAAGTTGAACCGTGTGAACAGCAGGGCCCATCTGGCTTGCCTGGAGTTGAGGCGCTTGGCGGTGCAGAGATACTCCAGATTCTTGTGGTCGGTCCACACGATGAATGGATGTTCCGACCCCTCCAGCCAGTGCCTCCAATTCTCCAACGCAATATTCGCCGTGAGAAGCTCACGATTACCCACATCGTAGTTATTTTCCGTAGCGTTGAGATGGTGGGAGAAGAAGGTGCAGGGATGTAGCTTGAGGTCCAGGGCAGAACGCTGGAACAGGACCTCCCCCAATCCAACATCCAAAGCATCAGCCTCCACCACGAACTGACAGGAAGGGTCTGGATGAACCAAGATGGGAGCTGTGGTGAAGCAATGTTTGAGGTCCCGGAGCGCCCGGTCAGCAGCTGTAGGCCACATGAACGGAACCTTGGGCGTGGTGAGTGCGTACAGGGGGGAAGCCAGGGTGCTGTAACCCCGGATAATGCGGTGATAGAAGTTGGTGAACCCCAGGAAGCGTTGCAGCTGCACCCTGGAAGTAGGCTGGGGCCAATCCACCTCCGCTCTCACCTTCCCGGGATTCATTTGCACACTTCCTGCGGCGATGATGAAACCCAGAAAAGGGATGGTAGAACAATGGAACTTGCACTTCTCTGCTTTTACAAACAGCTGGTTCTCCAGGAGGCATTGGAGAACCTGTCGGACGTGGAGGACATGCTCTTGGGTGGAATGGGAGAAGATGAGGATGTCATCTAGATAGACAAAGACGAACCGGTTCAACATGTCGCGGAGAACATCATTGACCAGAGCCAGGAACACAGCAGGGGCGTTAGTAAGGCCAAATGGCATAACCAAATACTTGTAGCAACCGCTGGCCGTGTTGAAGGCGGTGTCATGACGTGGCCCTTTCTGGGTATAGATCGTGGCATCCCCCTCTCTCTCTCTCTCCTACACCCAGGTTCTGTTATCTCAGGTTGTAAATTCCTGGAGGAGACTCTCTCCCCCTGGCCATACAGAAAGAGAGACACAAAGCGAGAACAAAGGATTTCACATGGCAAACTCCTAAATCCCCCGAATGGGAATTTGATACAAAAGGTCCACTTGTGAAAAGTTGGGAATGGTCCATGGACACTTAAGCGATGAGTATGACGAGTGTGTTTCATTTGGTGACCTCAGAGAGGACAGGAAACACACATAACTATATCTCTGAATATGTACATTTCTCAATTATGGGGTTTGCATCTAATTCTTGTATAAAATGAATGAGTAAAGATTAAACTATTTGTGAAATGATGTAAGGTGATGTTCAACCTTTAATGAAAGATAATTGTATTCCCTTTAAAGTTTAACTAAGTCATTGGCCTGCTCCCGTGAGCACAGACATGATCTGGCGTCATAGACCCGCCTTTTCTATTATTTCAGAATAAAACCCCCTCCTGAGGTAATCCTCTTCGGACCACGCATACCTCGATGGACACTGAGGGGGGACAGGTTGAGTTTATTCCACAAATTACTCAGTATAAGCTAAGGTTGAAATGGTTGTTGAATTCCTAACCATATCTCGTGGAGCATTGGCTACACGGCTGGAAATGGTTCAACTCTGAGACTTTCGATCCCTACAGAATAAGAGAAAATCTTAGATAATAATTACTAGTCTGCTGCTAGAAATTATGTCAACCTGGGATGCGAAGACCGACAACCGCCGAAACATCTATTCTATGAGAACATTTATGAATGGTACTCTGAAGTATTCATTCAAACCACAAAAGACTTTGATCTTCAGGGAAGCAGAGAGAGAGAGACGCGGATGAACTCTCCAACAGAAGGACTGATGATTCCAACAGAGATCACGACAACCCACTGGGAATAAATATATATTGATTGCAATTATTCCCAAATGAGTGAGCGTTCATGTGCAAAGGATTAGCATTTCAATTAATATAATTATCAATGGTGTAGTGACTCCTTTTGTCTTTCCCGTCCTTTTCAGTCCACATCCACTTCCCTTTGTCCACCAAGCCGTCATATCGGCTTAGCCCACTAGGGAACCTCCCCTATCATTTCCTTGTAACCATAACTGTTGTTTGTTTATGCATTTCTGTGATCATTTAGTTAGTTAGTAAATAAATGATTAAGACAATTGGTGTATGGATGATTCATAGTAAAGGCTGGGTTTGTGCAGATAACAACAATTTACAACGTTTGGAATGAGACTAACGTCAGATAAAGAATAATTAATTAATAAGAGGACTAATTGATCAGATATTAAAATATCTGACGAGATATATTAGGAAAATTTAGGAAACTTTTTAATCTGATGATTTTCCTTGGTGCCCCGACTTCCTAGTTGATTACATTTACATGATTAGTTTAATCACGCAATAATAATGACAGAGAATTGATTTGATAAAATAACAGTCTTCACTTTAATGATGCCAAGGACACGACAGCGGTCTTCCACTCGTCCCCTTCCCATATCCAACGCTCTAACGTCCATGGGAATGGAGAGGGGCTGAGTGGGGCTGAGTGTTCAGCTCGGACAAGATTTACTGTCAGGGCCCAGGTCTGACAGAATCTGTGCAGAAGATCTAGGTGCTGCTGTAGGCCCTCCTTGGTTGGGGACAGAAGCACCAGATCATCAGCAAACAGTAGACATTTGACTTCAGATTCTAGTAGGGTGAGGCACAGGTGCTCCAGACTGTTCTAGTGCCCTCGCCAATTCGATGATACATATATGTTGTAGAAGGTGGGGCTTAAGCTGCATTCCTGTTTCACCCCATGGCCTTGTGGAAAGAAATGTGTGTGTTTTTTTACAATTTTAACCGTACACTTGTTGTATGTATACATGGATTTTATAATGTTGTATGTTTTTCCCCCAACACCACTTTCCATCAACTTGTATAGCAGACCCTCATGCCAAATTGAGTCAATAGCTTTTTTGAAATCACAAAGCATGAGAAAACTTTGCTCTTGTTTTGGTTTGTTTGTTTGTCAACTAGGGTGTGCAGGGTGAATATGTGGTCTGTCGTACAGTAATTTGGTAAAAAGCCAATTTGACATTTGCTCTGTACATTGTTTTCACTGAGGAAATGTACGAGTCTGCTGTTAATGATAATGCAGAGGATTTTCCCAAGGTTGCGGTTGACGCATATCCCACTGTAATTATTGGGGTCAAATTTGTCCCCACTTTTGTGGATTGGGGTAATCAGTCCTTGGTTCCAAATATTAGGGAAGATGCCAGAGCCATGGATGATGTTAAAGAGTTTAAGTATAGCCAATTGGAATTTGTGGTCTGTGTATTTTATCATTTCATTGAGGATACCATCAACACCACATGCCTTTTTGGGTTGGAGGGTTTGTATTTTGTCCTGTAGTTCATTCAATGTAATTGGAGAATCCAGTGGGATCTGGTAGTCTTTAATAGTTGATTCTAAGATTTATATTTGATCATGTATATGTTTTTGCTGTTTGTTCTTTTTTATAGGGCCAAAAAGATTGTAGAAGCGGTTTACCCATAAATCTCAATTTTGGATAGATCACTCTTTGTGTTGTTATTTGTTTAGTGTTTTCCAATTGTCTCAGAAGTGGGTAGATTCTATGGATTCTTCAATTACATTGAGCTGATTTCTGACGTGTTGTTCCTTCTTTTTCCATAGTGTATTTCTGGATTGTTTTAGTGATTCACCATAGTGAAGTCATTTGTTATTGCTGTCAAACCATTTGTCATTGTTGTCAATTTTCTTCGTTTTTCTCTTTGAAATGTTTAGATTTGATAGGAAAGCTGAGAGGTCAAATATACTGTTTAGGTTTTCTACTGCCAAGTTTACACCTTTACTATAACATTGAAACATTTTGTCCGGGAAGTTATCTAAAAGGGATTGAATTTGTTGATGCCTAATAGTTTTTTTTAGGTTTCACAGTACTTTCCTTCCATCTATAGCATTTCTTAATATTATTCAGTTCCTTTGGCTTTGATGCCTCATGATTGAGTATTGCTCTTTTCAAGTAGACTGGGATTTTGCTGTGATCTGATAGGGGTGTCAGTGGGCTGACTGTGAACGCTTTGAGAGACTCTGGGTTGAGGTCAGTGATAAAGTAGTATACAGTACTACTGCCAAGGGATGAGCTATAGGTGTATCTACCGTAGGAATCCCCTCAAAGCCTACCATTGACTATGTACATACCCAGCGTGCGATAGAGCTGCAGGAGTTGTGACCCGTTTTTGTTGGTTATGATGTCGTAGTTGTGCCTAGGGGGGCATATGGGGGAGGGAATGCTTGGTGTTTGTCCCCATGTGTGCTGAGGGTGTCAGGTTCTTGTACAATTCTGGCATTTAGGTCGCCACAGACTAGTACATGTCCCTGTGTCTGGAAATGATTGATCTCCCCCTCTAGGATGGAGAAGCTGTCATCGTTAAAGTATGGGGATTCTATTGGTGGGATATAGGTAGCACACAGGAGGACATTTTTCTCTGTTGAGATAATTTCCTTTTGAATTTCTAGCCAAATGTAAAATGTTCCTGTTTTGATTAATTTAATAGAGTGAGTTGGGTCTGCTCTATATCAAATTAGCACACCCCCCTGAGTCCCTTCCTTGTTTCACACCTGGTAGTTTGGTGGATGGGACTACCAGCTCTCTGTAACCTAGAGGGCAACCAGTGGGTCCATCTCCTCTATACCATGTTTCTTGTAGGATGACAATGTATCTATTTCTGATTTATCCTCTGTACCATGTTTCTTGTACGATAACAATGTCTGTATTTCTGATTTCTTTGGTGAAGTCCAGGTTCCTGCTCTTTAGGCCAAAGGAAGATGACCTCATGCCTGGGATATTCCAGGATGAAATAGTAAACGCTTTGTGTTCCATAAAGTGTCCAATGTTGTTAGTCGTGTGATTTGGCCTCAGACCAATAAGTGTGAGCAGAGCCTGCTGAGCATCTGGTACATGCCATTGGCTTGGGCTAGTGTAAGAGTGGGGGTTGGGCCTGTTTGCCTGCTCACGGCCTTGATGTATGTGTGACTTTTATGTTGAGGCCCTCTTAGCGGGAGTGGGGGGCATAGGGTGGGCAGAAGGGGCATAGGTCTTATCTGATGGGGCCTAAATGCGGTATGGGCATGGCTGATTTGGGGAGGTGGGGTCCTCTCGGCGTGGGTCCTCTATGTGTAGGTCCAGGGTCCCGCAGGTCTGGGAGAGTGTCTCGCTGGTCTGGGAGGGGTGTCTGTTGATCAGTTGCTTCTGTGTGAGGTGCTGGAGCTGCGGTTGAGGGCGATATCCTTTAGGGTCCGGACGAAGGTGGGCACTGCTGCCTTGTATTGGTGGACCTGGTCGTAAAGGCTGTTCAAGTCCAGGGTGGAGTGGTGGGTCAGGTAGACATTTGGTTTTGAGGCACAGTCACGGAAAATACTTGCGTTTACCCGCTGTATGGTAACAGGGTGAACGTATTTTCATGGTAGCAGGGTGGAGATAACCACTTGTGCGTTGGGGAAAGTAAAAAAAGCTTTATCAATCACTCCCTTGAGTGCTGTGGCCACCCTTTCCTGCTGTGGTCTCAGGTTGTTTGTGCCTGTGTATATTATTATGTGGCTGGGTGACTCTAGTTGGTTCTCAGACTGAAGGTGTTTGGACACCAGAGTTTAGACACTGTGGTTCTGGAAAAAGTGTATTTTCTTGTATGTATTTCCCGTTTGACTCCATAAGGAGTACAATCTGTGGCTTGTGTATGTCCTCAGTGGGTGTGGGGGGTTGTCAGCAGCACTGCCAGGGTGGCTGACAGTGGGGGTGCGATGTCCTGGGCTTGGGGCTCTTAATTTGTCTGTCCTACTGTGATGTTGAGGCTATTTTCATGGTCTGAGGTAGACTGTTTTGCTGTGGTGTCAAGACTTTGATCAGGGTGTGAGATGGTTGTTCTGCTGGCTTCTCTGCAGGGGTGGCCAGCTCTCTAATGGGTTGTTCTCTGTCACATGTCATTGTTTTCACCTTCTCCTCAAGCATTTTCACCTTATCCTCTATTGCTCTGTTTTTCTCCTGCTCCTGCTTTTTCTCCTGTTGATGTTGTCTCACCACAGTCTCACCACAGTCCAGAGTGCAGACATATCTCTCTCCACCTCCAGCTCTTCAGGTCTGGTTGAGGGGGTGTTGTTGAGCTGGACTATTTTTTTGTGCTGACTGGAGTGTGTTCAGCTGCTGTTCCAGCTCCACCTGCCTTACCTCCAGCTCGGCGAATTTATCCTTCATTTTAATGAGGGAGTAGTACTCTGTGCTGCGAGGTTGACTTTCCGATTGGGGTTGCTCGTGTGTGAGGTTGTATAATGAGGTTGTACATGTGAGGTTGTACATGTCTGGTCTGACATGTTCGGGGTGGGGGTATCTTTCTCAAGAGAGAGCTTATCCTGCTGAGCGATCTCTATGATTATGTGAAAGTCCAGCTGAAACTGTTTGGGGTTGCCCTGTACCATTACTGTTCCAGACTTGTACAGGTTCACATTGGCTGACTCAGACTCCTCACTGTCTAAAATCCTGGGTTTCCACCTATCGCTAACACCCCCTCATAACAGAGGGTACTGTGTTAATATAGCACTGCTATATTAACACAGCTATGCAAACCAATTTGAAGAAGCACTCCTTTATAAAACAAAAAAACAGATACATAGTTGATGTCTTTCTGCTCTGGGAAGGAAGTCAGCAGGAACTAAATTAATTCCAAACTCTACAAAACGAGAGCTCTGAATACCTCAAATTCACCATGCAGACTGATGAGAGACAAATAGCCAATTATGCAGGGTTAAATGAATCTGTGGCCACCAGACAGATTTTGACAGCAATGCTAAAAAAATGACAGATCAATTCAAAATTAGAGGCTACAAGGACAAAACTCTTGACGCTGCAATTATGAAAATATCTCAAAAACCAAGAGAAGAATTACTAAAAACCACGCAAGGGTTCGGAGAAAATGAAAGCAATCCTGAAAAAGCACTGGCATATTCTGCAATCAGAAAAAATAAATTGCACACCTCTTCAAGGAACCCCCACTGGTGGTCTATAAGCGTGGTCGCAATAATATAAAAAAAAATAAAGGTAAATAAATCAAATAAATATTGGAGATCTGACATGCCCCCTGACACTATTGACGCCTATCCCAAATGGGAACTATAAATGTGGCTCATGCGCACAGTGCAATAGCACTATAAAAACATACTTCTTCAGACATCCACATACAGGTCAAAAGATATGAACAAGTCTTCTAAATGGATATATTCTTTCTACAGCTTATTAGCGTACACCCAATATGTTCCCCCTGTTGATGGTGCTCATTATACATTAAGGTTGGACCAAAAGATTACATGTAACAAATATGAAATAAAATATGAAACAATTATGTGAAATTGAATTAAACAATAATGTATGTTGATGCTAATGATGTATAATATTCAATTATGTTTCTATATGATAACAATAGCGTAATATTTTGAATATGCCATAAACTATTGTTTTTTTAACAGCTACACTAATTCATTTTAATTAACTTAATCACTATGACACACCCCTCACTATTGTCATTGGTTGCACTAATTGCACTGTTTGTCTACATAACCTGGTTCAAGTATTCATGACATTACCCTGAGGAAGGCACAGTGATTCTGAAACGTTGGTAAATACCCATTAAATTGCTGGGAGTTTATATATGGAGTGCGCAACTTTCTTTATTTTGATAGTTAAGCACTGTGCCATGCCAGGGGATGGTCTGGTTAATATAGCACTGTGCCATGCCAGGGGATGGTCTGGTTAATATAGCACTGTGCCATGCCAGGGGATGGTCTGGTTAATATAGCACTGTGCCATGCCAGGGGATGGTCTGGTTAATATAGCACTGTGCCATGCCAGGGGATGGTCTGGTTAATATAGCACTGTGCCATGCAGGGGATGGTCTGGTTAATATAGCACTGTGCCATGCCAGGGGATGGTCTGGTTAATATAGCACTGTGCCATGCCAGGGGATGGTCTGGTTAATATAGCACTGTGCCATGGTAGGAGATGGTCTGGTTAATATAGCACTGTGCCATGCAGGGGATGGTCTGTTTAATATAGCACTGTGTCATGCCAGGGGATGGTCTGTGTTAATATAGCACTGTGCCATGCCAGGGGATGGTCTGGTTAATATAGCACTGTGCCATGCCAGGAGATGGTCTGGTTAATATAGCACTGTGCCATGCAGGGGATGGTCTGTTTAATATAGCACTGTGTCATGCCAGGGGATGGTCTGTGTTAATATAGCACTGTGTCATGCCAGGAGATGGTCTGTGTTAATATAGCACTGTGACCATGCCAGGGGATGGTCTGGTTAATATAGCACTGTGCCATGCAGGGGATGGTCTGGTTAATATAGCACTGTGTCGTGCCAGGGGATGGTCTGTGTTAATATAGCACTGTGTCATGCCAGGAGATGGTCTGTGTTAATATAGCACTGTGCCATGCCAGGGGATGGTCTGGTTAATATAGCACTGTGCCATGCAGGGGATGGTCTGGTTAATATAGCACTGTGTCATGCCAGGAGATGGTCTGGTTAATATAGTACTGTGCCATGCCAGGGGATGGTCTGGTTAATATAGCACTGTGCCATGCCAGGGGATGGTCTGGTTAATATAGCACTGTGTCATGCCAGGGGATGGTCTGTGTGGAGGATTAAGTTGCTTATGTTCCCATTTTTATAATAGTCAACAAAATGTGTCTCTTGGTTTTCCAAAAGGAGCTTATTTTTGTACTCTTTTCGTGTCTTCTAATTTCTTACATCTGAGCAGTGAGAGGGGGCTTTAAAGGCCTCTGCATTTGGGAGGGGTAGGCTGTGAAACTCTTCTGCCATTGCTGGGCTTAAGGGCTTTGACACCTCTCACTTCACACCTCATGGCTAATTGAAGTCAGTTATGTTCTGTCCTAGCAAGCTTGGTAGCCTTAACTTAGCATTCAGTCCTTATAAAGTAAAATATATAATTGTAATGTATTTTTCTTCTTGGCTTTAAAAGTAGCTTCAGACTAAACATTACTCACTCAGTTCCAGGTTGGATGGTGTTTTCAGGTTTCTGTTGTTTGTTTGCCAGAGCATTTGCTATATAGCTTGGAAATACGAATCTTTGGTAGTAGGAATCCTTCCAGGTAATTTTGTCCAAAATCAGGTTGTAGGTTTGGAGTTTTGATTTGGAGTGAAGGTTATGTTGTGGAGGGTAGTATCCTGTATTTGTCCTTGCCGAAAAATCCAAGTGTTTATTCCTCAAAATCTATCTTTTTGTAAAAACATGCTGAAAAATTATGGCGCTCATCTGTTCTCTCTCAGAATGTCTGTTGTGGGTTTTGTGGACTGACCATTTGTGCAAGCCGTAATCCTTGTGTATTCAAGCACACACACTCACCCAGATGTTGGTCAGCACCATAGACTGCAGGGCCTGTGGTTTACAGCCAGTGTAGGACATGAGGTGAGAAGGTGGGGAGGAAGGTGGAGCTGAACCCACCATGCTGTGACACCTGTAGACCAGACAATACAATGGCATCCTACTTAATTATTGCAGTTTTCGAATTTTCCACATTACGTGGACAATACAATTCTTTTCTGATTCTCAGACTACACAATGGTTTTCTTAGATCACCAGAAACAGTATAATCTCCTCAAGTTTATTTTACGGACCTCAGTCTGTTTAAAATCAAAATAGCATGGAATCCTTTTCAAAAGTTAAAAAAATGACTAAAAACCTGGTTGTTTTAACCACAATAAAGGACGTGAAAATTAACTTCAGATGTGAGAAGTGAGACAGAGGACAATATACAGAAAGACTGCACCACAATACTTTTCTATCAGGTCTCAGTGGAGGTTTATCATTGTCCTCTGAAAGTCTCACAGCAGCTGAGATTATGGTTATTGTACCAGAATATTTTCATAAGGTAAATATTATGGCCATAGCCTAATAAGTCTAGTGACTTAACAAAAATAGGACCAAACCAACAAAACAGCCTAAATATGACAAACCAACACCACAGTTATTCTTTCATTACTTCTGGACACAGAAGACACCATGCAAAACATGTAAATAATTGCTTTATCATGTCAAGGAGAATGGAAGAAGCTCAGAGACCAATACTGCCATGGGGTCTCTATTTTGGTTATTGTTGTCGTACAAAAAATGTCCGAACACTTCACCTTGGTCGGTTCTGTTGTTTTTAGGTCCGAACACTTCACCTTGGTCGGTTCTGTTGTTTTTAGGTCAGATCACTTCACCTTCGTCGGTTCTGTTGTTTTTAGGTCAGATCACTTCACCTTGGTCGGTTCTGTTGTTTTTAGGTCCGAACACTTCACCTTGGTCGGTTCTGTTGTTTTTAGGTCAGAACACTTCACCTTGGTCGGTTCTGTTGTTTTTAGGTCCAAACACTTCACCTTGGTCGGTTCTGTTGTTTTTAGGTCAGATCACTTCACCTTGGTCGGTTCTGTTGTTTTTAGGTCAGAACACTTCACCTTGGTCGGTTCTGTTGTTTTTAGGTCCAAACACTTCACCTTGGTCGGTTCTGTTGTTTTTAGGTCAGATCACTTCACCTTCGTCGGTTCTGTTGTTTTTAGGTCAGATCACTTCACCTTGGTCGGTTCTGTTGTTTTTAGGTCCAAACACTTCACCTTGGTCGGTTCTGTTGTTTTTAGGTCAGATCACTTCACCTTTGTCGGTTCTGTTGTTTTTAGGTCCAAACACTTCACCTTGGTCGGTTCTGTTGTTTTTAGGTCAGATCACTTCACCTTGGTCGGTTCTGTTGTTTTTAGGTCCAAACACTTCACCTTGGTCGGTTCTGTTGTTTTTAGGTCAGAACACTGAAACTTCTGTTCCCTTGACAGTTTAATACTTAACTGAAAAGGTATTCACTCATCAGCCTATAACCTTATGAACCTAACATGGCCTGGACCAACTGCCTTGTTTATGGCTTTGTTCCATGGCTGCTCCGCAAGGAGGATCAATGATTTATCATCTGCACATTCAGCTGTTAGGCAATAGCCTATCCCCTACCCCCTCCATAAACATGCACAAACATACGGAAATGCATACACACACGCACACTCTCTCTTTCTTATCATGAGATATTTAATAAGGCATACTAGAAGGCTTTAATTATCCATAAAACTTTTGTGGGTTGAATTGATTGATTGATTTTATTTGCCAGCAACAACAAAAAAACACGTAAAAAACACAGTGTGTTTTGGGTCATTGTCCTGTTGAAAATTCGAAATAAATCACTAACAGTGTCACCAGCAAAGCACCCCCACACCATCACACCTCCTCCTCGATGCTTTGCGGTGGGAACCACACATGCGGAGATCATCTGTTCACCTACTCTGCGTCTCACAAAGACTTTGCTCAGGTTTCTTTTCAGCAATTGGACCATGAAGGCCTGATTCACACAGTCTCCTCTGAACAGTTGATGTTGAGATGTGTCTGTTACTTGAACTCTGTGAGGTGCAATCTGAGGTGCAGTTAATTGCCGATTTCTGAGGCAGGTAACTCTAATGAACATATCATCTGCAGCAGAGGTAACTCTGGGTCTTCCTTTCCTATGGCAGTTCTCATGACAGCCAGTTTCATCAAAGCGCTTGATGGTTTTTGCCACTGCACTTGAAGAAACTTTCAAAGTTCTTGACATTTTCCGGATTGACTGACGTTCATGTCTTAAAGTAATGATGGACTGTCATTTCTCTTTGCGCTATTTGAGCTGTTCTTGCCATAATATGGACTTGGTCTTTTACCAGATAAGGCTATCTTCTGTATACCACCCCCTACCTTGTCACAACAGAACTGATTGGCTCAAATGCATTAAGAAGGAAAGAAATTCCACAAATTAACTTTCAACAAGGCCCACCTGTTAATTGAAATGCATTCCAGGTGACTACCTCATGGAGCTGGTTGAGAGAATGCCAAGCGTGTGCAAAGCTGTCATCAAGGTAAAGGGTGGCTACTTTGAAGAATCTCAAATATAAAATATATTTTGATTTGCTCAATACTAACTGATTCCATATGTGTTATTTCATAGTTTTGATGTCTTCACTATTATTCTACAATGTAGAAAATAGTAAAAATAGAGAAAAAACATGGAATGTGTAGGTGTGTCCAAACTTTTGACTGGTATTGTACATTTTGATTAGGTGACAGGGATATGACAATAAAGTCAGAGACTTATTTCTATTTCCTACATTCCATGGAGTAAAAACATGACAACATTAAGCTACATCGATACAGATACATTACATACAGATTTAGAATTTTATTTTTATTGCTCAATCATTAGCCAGCTTTTGACTTTCTTTTGAAATGAAGTTCTGGTCGGCATGGCTTTGATTTGCTGTGTTTGTTTGTTCCACTCATCCGCGCCAGTATAATAGAATAGGGCAGAGCGAGAGACAAATACCAAACAGCACTATTTATGGTCAATGAATCCAAATACTTCAAATGGCCATGAACTTAACATACTTGTTATCAGTAGCTTATGTGTCTCATGTTTTGTAAACTAAAATCCCACCATCAGATTTCTAAATGGGCCATCTCTGTTGTCTCACCACTAATCCTAACCCAGGAAGCACCCATCATTAGGAGGCCATGATCAAGGGCAGGTGAAGTTTTGAATACTGAGCAGCAGCAGTGTGCAAATATCCCCAGGTACTTCCTGCACAAGCTTGTCCTATCACCCCTCACACACCAGCTACTGTAGGTCTAGCCATGTAAACATGAACCACAGCAGAGCTTTCTGAAGTAATGAATATGTAACCGGTGTGAAATGGCTAGCTAGTTAGTGGTGCGCGCTAGTAGCGTTTCAATTGTACTGAAGCATGTTATAACGCTCTCGGTAGCCAAGGTGAACAACACCATTAAACAGGTCAATATTCACAAAGCCGATGGGCCAGACGGATTACCAGGACGTGTACTCATAGCATGCGTGGACCAACTGTCAAGTGTCTTCACTGACGTTTTCAACCTCTCCCCTGACCGAGTCTGTAATACCTACATGTTTCAAGCAGATCACCATAGTCCCTGTGCCCAAGGAAGCGAAGGTAACCTGCCTAAATGATTACCGCCCGTGGTAATCGGTAGCCATGAAGTGCTTCGGTAGCCATGAAGTGCTTTGAAAGGCTGGTCATGGCTCACATTAACAGCATCCTCCCGGACACCCTAGACCCACTCCAATTCGCATACCGCCCCAACTGATCCACAGATGATGCAATCTCAATCTCACTCCACACTACCCTTTCTCACCTGGACAAAAGGAACACCTATGTGAGAATGCATGTTCATTGACTACAGCTCAGCGTTCAACACCATAGTGCCCACGAAACTCATCACTAAGCTAAGGACTCTGGGACTAAACACCTCCCTCTTCAACTGGATCCCGGACTTCCTGTCGGGCCGCCCCCCAGGTGGTAAGAGTAGGCAACAACATGTGTGCCACGCTGATCCTTTAACACAACTCCAACACCACCATTAAGTTTGCTGACGACACAACAGTGGTAGGCCTGATCAACGATGAGACGGCCTGTAGGGAGGAGGTCAGAGAACTGTCAGTGTGGTGCCAGGACAACAACCTCTCCCTCAATGTGAGCAAGACGAAAGAGCTGATTGTGGACTACAGGAAAAGCAGGCCGAACAGGCCCCCATTAACATCGACGAGGTTGTAGTGGAGCGGGTCGAGAGTTTCAAGTTCCTTGGTGTCCACATCACCAACAAACTATCATGGTCCAAACACGCCAAGACAGTCGTGAAGAGGGCACGACAAAACATTTTCCCCCTCAGGAGACTGAAAAGATTTGGCATGGGTCCCCAGATCCTCAAAAGGTTATACAGCTGCACCATCGAGAGCATCCTGACCGGTTGCATCACCACCTGGTATGGCAACTGCTCGGCATCTGAGTGTAAGGCGCTACAGAAGGTAGTGCGAACGGCCCAGTACATCAGTGGGGCCAAGCTTCCTGCCATCCAGGACCTATATAATAGGCGGTGTCAGAGGAAAGCCCATAAAATTGTCAGAGACTCCAGTCACCCAAGTTATAGACTGTTTTCTCTGCTACCACGCGGCAAGCAGTACCGGAGCGCCACGTCTAGGACCAAAAAGCTCCTCAACAGCTTCTACCCCCAAGCCATAAGACTGCTGAACAATTAATAAAATCGCCACCGGACAATTTTACATTGACTTCACTCGCTCTGACACAAGAGATCCGCATAACACGTTGAGGGCGATGAAACAACAGAAGCCTATTCATTTTCAATGTAGGAAGTGAAGTGGGTGGAGGAACCATTGGCCGATGCGAGCATGGGCGAGGGATGTGAACAGGGTGGTACCAAAGTTGGGGAAAGCAAAAACTTTATGCAAATACTCTGCGACATCGTGTTTCTATTGACCAATCGAAGCTCACTATAGTTTCCAGCCCTTACTGGATTGGCTGTTGATACCTAGCACTATCTAGCCTGCTTGCTAGCACCAACATGTAGAGGAAGCAATTGTGGCTATCCGTATTACCGCAGTTAAAAGGATCTCGGGCCTTCACCTTGAAGAATATGTTTCCCTGGCTCTGCAAGGGTCGTGGCTTTTGTGGAGCGATAGCTAATGATGCTTCATGAAAGGCAGTTGTTGATGTATTCGGAATGTCCCTGGTTCAAGCTCAGTTTGGGGCAAGGAGAGGGACGAAAGCAAAACTGTTACACATAAGCTGCTGTTGAGCTGTAATCAGGAGATTGTTGACTAACCTTTACTTGCTTTCTTTGTTTCTTGATCCAGAATAACAGTGTATCTTGTGAATGTCTGTGTCCAGTTGCAGGTGGTAAAAATAAATAAAAGCACAGCGAAAATTCGGAAACATAATAAATCCACGTTTTGCACCGAGTGAGGAATTCCCTCACCATTTTAGCTGGCAGACATCTTGCATTTCCTGACATCTTTGCAGGAACTAGTCATTTCTATGCGCCGCGGCCATGTGTACAAGTAGATGACAGCTCGTCACACAGTGCGACCAAAAGAATGATCTACACACATGCAAGAAGCATTTCTCACTTGATACAAAACGTGGATTTAATATCTTTCAGCATTTTTCTTATTTTTTTTTCTACCTGCTAAACTTTACACTAGCGAAGCTGTAACAGTGATATGGAGAACCACATATCCTGTTACGGCTTTAGTTTCAAGTCACAAGGTATACACCATCCAACGAAATGCTTACTTGCTGGTTCCTTCTCGACAATGCAACAACAATAACAAATAATAACAAATAAGAATACAAACATAAAGTAAATGGCTCAGTAGAATAGAATAAACACTTTAGCACAAGTATAATACAGGACAGCACAACTTATAGTCCGATATTTAGCAAACATAATAATTAACGCAAAAATAGCCATAAAAAAGCAAAGTCGAGCAGGAACGGGCAAGACGTGCGCCCTCCTAAGCGCCGCTGTAGCTACTAAAGGTCTTACTGTAGCCTACATTAGAAAGTGCTATATTGATGGCTCTGCTGCCAATCTGTCTCAGCTCACCTGGTAACAAACCAGAGGTCGTTCAACATAATAGGCAACAGAGAAGAAATCAAGATATGCCAATGTTGCATTGTGTGAAAAAGTAGGCCTAAAAATGTATTGAGGTTTTGAGAGCAGGCAGGCACGTAGGAATACATGAAATGCCATTTAAAAAATATATACACTACCGTTCAAAGGTTTGTGGTCAGTACATTTTTTGTCCATTAAAATAACATCAAGAAATACAGTGTAGACATTGTTAATGTTGTAAATGACTATTGTTGCTGGAAACGGCAGATTTTTGTATGGAATATCTACATAGGCATACAGAGGCCCATTATCAGCAACCATCACTCCTGTGTTCCAGTGGCACGTTGTGTTAGCTAATCCAAGTTTATCATTTTAAAAGGCTAATTGATCATTTATGCAATTATGTTAGCACAGCTGAAAACTGTTGTTCTGATTAAAGAAGCAATAAAACTGGCCTTTATCTGGAGCATCAGCATTTGTGGGTTCAATTACAGGCTCAAAATGGCCAAAAACAAATAACTTTCTTCTGAAATCAATCAGTCTATTCTTGTTCTGAGAAATGAAGGTTAAAAAGAAACTGAAGATCTGGTACAACGCTGTGCACTACTCCCTTCACAGAACAGAGCAAACTGGCTCTAACAATAGAAAGAGGAGTGGGAGGCCCCCGGTGCAAGTACATTAGAGTGTCTAGTTTGAGAAACTGACGCCTCACAAGTCCTCAACTGGCAGCTTCATTCAATAGTACCTGCAAAACACCAGTCTCAACGTCAACAGTGAAGAGGCGACTCCGGGATGCTGGCCTTCTAGGCAGAGTTCCTCTGTCCAGTGTCTGTGTTCTTTTGCCCGTCTTAATCTTTTATTTTTATTGGCCAGTCTGAGATATGGGTTTTTCTTTGCAACTCTGCCTAGAATGCCAGCAAAAAATTACAGAAGCCGCGGGAAAAGGGGTGCGTGCTTTTCAAGCCTCCTATAGAATGCAGACGTGCAAGAGCGGAGCTTTGAGAAGCCGCAGCCACTATATCTATGGCGGCACCAAAAAAGAACAAACACAAAGTAAGCACTCAAAATAAATGCACAAACTGAAGGAAATAACTTAGCAAATTCCATCGATAACTGGTAACGGCCAAATGAGGAGTATGTAATAGTCATAAGCGAATCAGCACACAAGGCAGAGCAGGGCTTGTGCCATCACAGGGTGCAAATTCAAACCCAGACATGGGATACACTGGTACACTGGTGTGTTTCATTGATCCAGGGACTTGAACCTTATGCAGCTCGCCGGTCATATAGGCTGAAGTGCAGTCACAGCACTTCTAAAGTGGCCTGAACTGTCTTGAAGTAATCTCACTTCAATGCATAGTCGAATGACCTTCCGACTTCCGCATCCCTCACCTCATAATGCAAACATGAGCAGTTCTGGAGTAGCAGGGGGGAGAAGAGGGAGGCTCTGCCCAAGGCAGATGTGGAGGCACTGGTTCAAAGTTTAACTCCTTATTGACCCTATTTCTGACACACAGACCCCTTCCTCCAACCCCTCTTTCTCTCTATATATATATATGTATGTATGTATGTATGTATGTATGTGTGTGTGTGTGTGTGTGTGTGTGTGTGTGTGTGTGTGTGTGTGTGTGTGTGTGTGTGTGTGTGTGTGTGTGTGTGTGTGTGTGTGTGTGTGTGTGTGTTAAACTGTGGCCTTGGACTAATGTATGAATCTAGGTCATATTTCTAAACCACCTGTTTTAGAGTTAACTTCAGACACAGGGTCAACACCAGAGGAATGCTATTGCACCATTACCTCGTAGCTACAGTTTCAGTTGGTTGACCTCTGATTGTACCGAGGGAATTATTAGCCTGCATGTGAATCTCTCTTTTGTGGAAAATTACAGGTAACTGTCAAAATAAAGGAAACACCAACATATTATCTTAACAGGACGTTGGGCCACCACGAGCCGCCAGAACAGCTTCAATAACTGGGTTAGGTTCTGTTGACTGACACACACTCACACAGACAGACAGACAGACAGACAGACAGACAGGCACACACTTTAAACCATCTATGCTCCTTTGAGACCCCCCTTTCAAAGTCACTAAGATCTCTTCTTCTAGCCATGGTAGCCATTTTTAAGCATGATGGGATGTTAATTGTTTAATTAACTCAGGAACTACACCTTTGTGGAAGCACCTGCTTTTAATATACTTTGTACCCCTCATTTACTCAAGTGTTTCCTTTATTTTGGCAGTTACCTGTATATACAGTGCCTTCAGGAAATATTCATACCCTTTATTGCACATTTTGTTGTGTTACAGCTTGAATTCAAAGTAGATTAAATAGATGTTGTTTTTCACCCATCTACACACAATAGCCCATAATAACAAAGTGAAAACATGTTTTTAGACATTTTTTCACATTTATTGAAAATTAAATACAGAAGTATCCTGAGTTAAAACATGTTACGATCACATTTGGAAGCGATTACAGCTGTGAGTCTTTCTTGGCAAGTCTCTAAGAGCTTTGCACACATGGATTATACAATATTTGCATATTACAAAAAAAAAAAAAAAAATCTAGCTCTGTCAAAATGCTTGTTAATCATTGCTAGGCAGTCATTTTCAAGTCTTGCCATATATTTTCAAGCCGATTTAAGTCAAAACTGTAACTACGCCCTCAGGAACGTTCAATGTCACCTTGGTAAGCAACACCAGTGTATATTTGGCCTTGTGTTTTAGATTATAGTCCTGCTGAAAGGTGAATTCTGTCTACGTTGGAAATCAGACTGAAACAGGTTTTCCTCTAGGATTTTGCCAGTGCTTAGCTCCATTTATTTATTTTTTAACCTGAAAAAAAAAACCCTCCCTAGTCCTTGATGATGACAAGCAGACTCTTAACATGATGCAGCCACCACCATGCTTGAAAAGATGAAGAGTGGTTGTCAGCGATACAGAATGTTGTGTTGGATTTGCCCCAAACATAACGCTTTGCAATTAGGATATAAAGTTGATTTCCTTGCCACATTTTTTTCATATTTTACTTTAGTGCCTTGTTGCAAACAGGATGCATGTCATAGAATATTTTTCAACAGTACAGGCTTCCTTCTTCCACTCTGTCATTTAGGTTAGTATTGTGGATTAAGTACAATGTTGTTGATCCATCTTAAATTTTTCTCCTTTCACAGCCATTAAACTCTGTAACTGTCTTAAAGTCACCATTGGCCTCATGGTGAAATCCCAGAGCGGTTTCCTTCCTCTCCGGCAACTGAGTTAGAAAGGACGCCTGTATCTTTGTAGTGACTGGGTGTATTGATACACCATCCAAATTGTACAGTGCCTTCAGAAAGTATTTCTTTACTTTTTCCACATTTTGTTGTGTTACATCCTGAATTTTAAATGGATTAAATTTATATATTTTTTGTCACTGGCCTACACACAATACCCCATAATGTCAAAGTGGAATGATGTTTTAAGACATTTTTACAATTTAATAAAAATTAAAAGCTTGAGTCAATAAGTATTCAACTGCTTTGTTATGGCAAGCATAAATAAGTTCAGGAGTAACAATTTGCTTAACAAGTCACTTAAGTTGCATGGACTCACTCTGTGCAGTAACAGTCCAGCATAATGTCCAAATCATCCAAAAGTATCTCAAATTGATTGTGAAGCTCAACAAAGTCACATAGATTATTTGAAAATGATGCGCGAAAATGTTTGTGCCACAAATGCGAAAACGTTAGCATGTGGAAACAGTAACAGGGAAATTAAACCAAAGCATGAATTGCTGTCATACCTTGTCCATAGACTAGGTAAGATAAAAACAACTGTGTCATTTTGTAATTTGGGTGAACTATTCCTTTAATTTTCACATCCTTTCTGGGCTTTTAGACTTCACACAAAAACAACGCTCCTGAAATAACGAGGGGTGATATACAACTAATTACTTAATTAAGCAAAGTACAGAGTGATTATATAGCCATATGTAGAGCACACAGCTCCAACACACTGTTTCCTCCATAGACACAGCTTGCTATTGAAGGAAGACTCTAAAAAGCTCATTAGAGATGTAGGATTTTAATTTGAGCCAGTTTACTGTGAACACTGAGGCTGTACCCGCTTTAAATTACAGTTTTAACAGTGGCCTAGGAATGTATGCCTAACATAATGTAGACCTGGAGAATGGAGAATGGAGAAAATGCATCCCATAAAATTTGAACATGGAAATAGCTGTTCTATTACTCAGCCTACAGTAGCAGCCAATCTGTGGTGTTCAATGTAGGCCTACTGTACATTCCATTATACTTTTTTTTAACATGCAGGACTTGACATGAAGCTGTTTATCCACTTGTCCTTCAGACAAGGAGGTGACTGAACATGTTTTTGTGTTGTTTGATGCAAGAAACCACTTTACAAAATAAAAATCATATTTACTTATTACAGAGAATCAGACATTATGCTATCCTCTGCCTATTTGCTACTTAGCTTATTCAAGCCTGTCTCAAAATACAACACTGCCCCTTTAAGACAAAAAAAAGCTCTTTACCTGACTCACTTTTCAAAGATGTCTAGAAATGGACAGGTTTTGTGCTCTTACTGGAAGCAATCAATCCTCTATTGCTGACAACAAATGATCTATAACTGGGCTAATAACTCACTAATTATCAAAGGATATGAACAAAATGTACACACCTGACTACATGTAGCTCTCGCTTTGATCTCAAATTAAACGCATCTACTCATGACCGCTCATGCTGTAAGCACTCCAGTTCAAAGTAAATGGCACAGATCCATATATGGCAATGGTCTATTTGCATATAGGCCTACTGCAGCTCTGATTGGTTATGCCGCACTGGTCTGTGTAAAGTGCAGGCTGAGTCTTGTGCAATAGAATCCTACTCCGATGCGTTCTGCCTACAACAAAATCTCATGCATAGTTCGTTTTGTTTCGGTATGCTGCATTTAATAGTCAAAGTCACCATTATTAGTCAGTTGTACAACCGAATGCCTTCAACCGAAATGTGTCTTCCGCATTTAACCCAACCCCTCTGAATCAGAGAGGTGCGGGGGCTGCCTTAATCGACATCCACGTCTTCGGCGCCCGGGGGAACAGTGGGTTAACTGCCTTGTTCAGGGGCAGAACGACAGATTTTTACCTTGTCAGCTCAGGGATTCGAACTTGCAACCCTCCGGTTACAAGTCCAACGCTCTAACCACTAGGCTACCTGCCGCCCCCAGGAGTGGCTAATATTGCATTGATTCGATCACAATTGCCATAGTAAAGGGAAACATTGATAGTGTTAACTAACAGGAAAGTTGAGTGCTTCTCTCTGTGGGCTGATAGTTCTGTGCAGCAGTCCCGGGTGAGATTCGCAGCAGTCCCGGGTGAGCTTTGCAGCAGTGGGCTGATGATGATTATTATTATTGAAGACTAAATAAGCGATCAATATGGTCTCTCATTGATCTGAGGTCTCATTGATCTGCTCTCTGAGACTCTGGGGTCGTTCCGGGTCATCAGCTGGACTGGTCACATCTCAATCATCACTTCATAAGGGCATTGAAGAGAATGATCGTGTCATCTAGGAGGGTGTGTTAGAAGTGTGCTGATTTTATGTTGATGATACTGTGCAGTTTTATCCTGAAGTACAGTATTGAGTGTGAGTTGTGGTTCTGTTGTACTCCCAGTATATTGCAGCCTTTTCAGATGGGTGTAGGTGGGGGGGGTCTGGGCTGGGTAATGATCATTCATAACATTTTTTCTCTCTGCACGTGGCCCGAATCTTAGGGGATGGCTTCTGACCCTTTCCGAGAATCACTCAAGGAAAACATACCCCTACTGTGTGTGTGTAAGGAAGAGAGTTGGTTAGCCCGTACGTAGCCTGTTGGGTAAATGTTTGAACAGTTTTCACATCAGGGCCTGTATTCACAAAGCTTCTCAGAAAATATCTTATAAATCCTGTTAAAACCTGTTTTAAAGCTAGAATTGAAACAATAACAAAGTGGACACACTTTGTTTTAGTAAAAAAAACTGAGGGATGGGCCTGGAGAAATGGAACCACTCTCAAATTCATGGACAGAGCTATGGATGCAAGGACTTACCATTTTCACAACTATATTACTAGCAACGTTACACAAGCTTTTCAAGCTAGCTAAAATCGTATTGGTTGAATATTTGCTCTGACTTCAAAAGCACTTTAACACATTGATTTATATACAAACTCAAGGTTTCCCAGCCCACTCCTAGACCCCCCCCCCCAAACATTTCTAATGTTGGTTTTAACCCTAAACTGGAACACTTG
Organism: Brachymystax lenok tsinlingensis; assembly: GCA_030435695.1. Classification (NCBI taxonomy): domain Eukaryota; kingdom Metazoa; phylum Chordata; class Actinopteri; order Salmoniformes; family Salmonidae; genus Brachymystax; species Brachymystax lenok. The sequence continues at coordinate 40,241,236 of CM059790.1, read as the reverse complement.
ATTCAATTAGTCAACTAATCATAAAGCCTTTGACTAACTGAATCAGGTGTGCCAGTTAAAACAAAAATGGGAAATGTCTGGGGGGAGGCGAGGAGAACCCTGATAGATGACTGATTGGGGGCACTGTATTGAAGCCACCGTGCCTCCATCTTGGAACTCCTCCACCGTTGTAAAACATATTTTGGAAGCTATAGAAATCCATTTATTAATGTCTACATTAGTTTTTTCCACATTTATATTACAAACACATTAATGCATACTAAATGAAATTATATTGTTACCCAAATACATGGAATTTTGTCCTTGAAACGTTTAATTGAAATACTGTAGAATTCCATCCATTCCTATCGAAGACTTCTCCTACTTGGGAGTGCCAATACGGCCAACCAGTGGCTTCAAAGTCTCTCAATGGCCAATACACAGTGCTTGAATTGGGCAGGAGCTCACTGGAGCTAAGTACCAGCACCTCAAATGTTCTACTGCTTGAGCTCCTGTTCCTCATATATTGCTTTCACATAGGATTTACGGTATTTTGCCTGTAACAAAAAAAATGGCCAACGTTTATGACCCCCACATTCTTATTTGTGTTGTGATGTGTTGCTGCCATGCTATGTTGTTGTCTTAGGTCTCTCTTCATGTAGTGTTGTGTTGTCTCTCTTGTCGTGGTGTGTGTTCTGTCCTTTATTTTTATTTAATTTATTTGTATTTTTAATCCCAGCCCCCGTCCCTGCAGGAGGCCTTTTGCCTTTTGGTAGACCATCATTGTAAATAAAAATGTGTTCTTAACTGACTAGCCTAGTTAAATAAAGGTTAAAAAAAAAATTAAAAAAAAATATGCCTTTTATACCTCCCGTGCGCAAAATATTGCATATGCACCTAAATATAAACAGTACCGGCATCTATTTCAGTCCAAGTCAAGCACTGCCAATACATACTATAAGCAGTCCAGGGTTTATATAGATCATTGTTTGAACACAATCATGTTGGACCTCCCAGTTTCCCACAAGCATTTGAAGCCAGCAACAGACTACAAGTGATACAAGTGATTCAAAAGATTCATATTTTTACTATAAGCACTATATTAACACACTCCTCTTCAATCCTCAACAGCTCTAACTCGCTTTGGCACACTAGCTAGGCATCAAGTCACTTGTGGTAACGTTGTAAAAAAACGTTTAATAGGTTTATCATTTTTAACGATCACAATCAAAGTTAATAAAGATGCCTCTTAATCGCCCAACTTATATGCATTTCCAATTTAGGCATACTTTTTTTAACAATGTGATATTTAGCTCCAAAAGGATAACTTGAAATAACATGATGTAGATTAAGTAAGCCCTTTCCTGCAGTCAAATTACTTGACCTAGTGCCCTCATGGGTGGAATGTTATTCATATCTTTCATAATTTCATAACTAATAAAAAATTATTAAAAAAACACGCTGGAAATCTGCTGTTTCTTTGTCAAACAGTTTTGTTATATTTCAGTCTTCTGTGAAGTATATAAAAGTAATATTGGGATGAAAACTCAAAATATAATACATTTCAACTCTATATCTAACATGATACAGATAGAGTTGTAAACTCACAACCATGTGTGTGAGGTGTATACTTTTCTTTCAAAGACTACCAAGAAACACTCTGTGTGACCCTGATTTAACCCACTGCAGTAAAAGGTTTTAAATAATCGAAATAAAAATATGATTTTCAAATCAAATCAAATCAAAGTTTATTTGTCACGTGCGCCGAATACAACAGGTACAACAGGTACCTTACAGTGAAATGCTTACTTACAGGCTCTAACCAATAGTGAAAAAAAGGTATGTGTGTGTGTGTGTAGGTAAGTATTTATTTTTTTAGCTTAGTGGTTGTAAGTAGGCTATTTAGGCATATCATGTGAAATAGGCCTTGTGAAATAATCATCAAAAGTTTAAGAGACACTGTTGAATGACCAATCTTCTACTCTGAGATGCTTTGTGGATGTGGCCCCTGAACTCAAGGGGACAAGGCACGTGAGAACCATGGGAAGCCTATTAGAAAACATGTGCATATGCAGTGAGGACGATTTGCTTGTAGACCATAGCCAAATAACCACTACTTAAAAAGAAAATAGGCAGGGAGATATGGGCAGAGAGAAAGCGCTAGGAGAAAGGACAAATGAGAAGAGACATTGGGCACAGATGTCATTTCAATGTGTAGTTTTAATTAAAATTTGGTTAGTTGTCAACTAACGTGAATTCAACGTGAAATCAACCAAACATTTCACCATGTCATGGGATTTAGGTATTAAGTTGGGTGGAAAAAATATGAAATTCCCCTACGTTAATGACTTTTTTCAAATCCAATCAGTTTTCCACGTTGATTCAACCCCATCACATTTAATGTTTTTGTTGAAATTACGTGGAAACTATGCAGATTCAACCAGTTTTTTCCCAGTGGGAGGATTGAGGTAGAGAAAAGAGCATGCAAGTTGGCTACTTTTAATTCAACTAATGACGACACGTCTGCTCTTATTTTAATATAAGCACCTACATCTGAGTGAGGCATTACAACGTCTGGTCGCCATGGCGATTACTGAGATAGAAAGCCAAATTACTGGTGCATAGTAGAATTAAGCACCACTTACTCAAGCTTTTACCAAAATGAGTGTAAGTGTATCAACAAAAAAGAATAACAAGGATTTAGCTAAACTGTGTGAGCCAAATAGAACATCAACTTTCAGTGTGTGTGTGTGTGTGTGTGTGTGTGTGTGTGTGTGTTTACCCTTTTGGCTGACGCACATTACAGAGAGAAGACAGAGATGGAGGCACAAATGGGACTCTGTGTACCTCTTGGGTAACTGGGGCCTCGCATCAGCCTTAAAAGTAAAGAGTGGAGGCAGACTTGAGGGGTGTACTAGAAAGCAGAGTGGTATACTACATACCTAGTTTGAGGAGTTAGGAGGTAACTCCGGTCAACCGAGTTTCAACTCTGGATAACCGGTACCAGGAAAGTGGCTCACCTTTTAGCCAGGTTAATTTATATGGCTACGAATGCTTCAGAACTAACCTGCTCCGGGGTAGGCTACTCAAGGTTAACTCCATTTATCCTGAATGAAGTATCTGAGCTGAAATCAGATTCCCTCCAAACATTGCTTCATCATACCCTTCATTTGAGGAAGACGACCGATTAAATATTTTATTAATCAAATGTTTTGTGTTAAAAAAAATCACATTACATATCTGGCAGTGACAGAATGTATTTGAAAGTTTGCGCACAGTAAAACTTTTGTATGACGTTATACAATTATTTTATCGATAGACGTAGGGAAAAGGGTGCTGTGTGCATTGATAAGAACACAATAGCACATTAACGATACGTAATAAAAGAAAGACGGCACTTCTTATTTCAGCATTTTCTCAGTGAAGAGTTCGGCGTTTGACTAGCCACGCGCAGTTACAGGCCTGCTAGAGTTAGCGGCAGGCGGACGAGCAATATCCACCGTTGTAGTACGGATGAAGCCTGAGCTGGAATGTGAAGCGAACTGAAGCTAGCTAATTACAGAAAAGCCTGGGTAAATCTAGCTTCAGAAAGTACTCACACCCCTTGACTTTTCCCACATTTTGTTGTGTTACAGCCTGAATTTAAAATTGATTACATAAAAAAAAAATTGTCACTGGCCAAAACACAATACCCCAAAATGTCAAAATGAAAATATGTTTTATTTTTATTTTTACATATTAATAAAAAATGAAAAGCTGAAGAGTCAATAAGTATTTCAAATCAAATCAAATTGTATTGGTCACATACACATGTTTAGCAGATGTTGTTGTGGGTGTAGCGAAATGCTTATTTCATAACCCCTTGTTTATAGGAAGCCTAAATAAGTTCAAGAGTAAAGATGTGCTTAACAAGTCACACAATATGTTGCATGGACTCACTCTGTGTGCAATAGAATTGTTTAACATAATTTTTTTATGAATACCTAACACACACAATTACTTAACGGTCCCTTAGTCGAGCAGTGAATTCCAGACACAGATTCAACCACAAATACCAGGGAGGTTTTCCAATGTCTCGCAAAGAAGGACACCTATTGGTAGATGGGTTCAAAAGAAAAGTTGAAACTAAATATCCCTTTGAATATGGTGAAGTTATTAATTACACTTTGGATGGTGTATCAATAAACCCAGTCACTACAGAGATACAGGCGTCCTTCCTACCTCAGTTGCCGGAGTGGAAGGAAACCTCTCAGAGATTTCATCATGAGGACAATGGTGACTTTAAAACAGTTAGAGAGTTTAATGGCTGTGATAGGATAAAACTGAGGATGGATCAACAACATTGTAGTTACTCCACAATACTAACCTAATTGACAGAGTGAAAAGAAGGAAGCCAGTACAGAAAAAAAAGATTACAAAACATGCATCCTGTTTGCAACAAGGCACTAAAATAATACTGCAAAAACTGTGACAAAGCAATACATTTTATGTCCTGAATATGTTTGGGGCAAATCCAACACATTACGGAGTACCAATCTCCACATTTTCAAGCTTAGTGGTGGCTGCATCATCTTATGGGTATGCTTGTAATCGTTACGGACTCTGGAGTATTTCAGGATTCAAAAAAAAAACTGAATGGAGCTAAGCACAGGAAAAATCCTAGAGGAAAACCTGCTTCAGTCTGCTTTCCACCAGATACTGGGAAATGAATTCGCCTTTCAGCAGGACAACCTAAAACACAAAGTCAAATCTACACTGGAGTTGCTTACCAAGAAGACAGTGAATATTTCTGAGTGGCCGAGTTACAGTTTTAACTTACATCTGCTTGAAAATCCATGTCAAGACTTGAAAATGGTTGTCTAACAATGATCAACAACCAATTTGACAGAGCTTGAAGAATTTTGAAAATAATAAATGGGCAAATATTGTACAATCCAGGTGTGCAAAGTTCTTAGAGACTTACCCAGAAAGACTCACAGCTGTTATCGCTGCCAAAGGTGATTTTAACATATATTAACTCAGGGGTGTGAAAACTAATGTAAATGAGATATTTCTGTATTTCATTTACAATAAATGTGCAAATATTTCAACAACAACAAAAAATCCCTTAGACATTACTGGGTATTGGGTGTAGATGGGTGAGAAAAAATATATTTTATCAATTTAGAATTCAGGCTGTAACACAACAAATGTGGAATAAGTCAAGGGGAATAATTTCTGAAGGCAGTGTAGTATACACCTTCAGATCAATAAGTCAGCCAGCTAACTTTGATACATAGCCAGAAATAATTGTGGATTTTCCGGTTCATTAAGAAAGCAAAACTTAGATATGCGTTTTTGGTTGTTGAGTCAATTAGAGAATGCCCATTTCAAGCTTATCTTTCAAAAACATTTAAAGTTATTTCACAATATTTAGGCTAGTTAGATGGCTAACTCTTTGATCCTGCTTTGTAGTATACCCCTCAGGTCACAGTAGTTACAGTATCAACAGACAAATCAGGGATTGTTTGTCTTTAGCCCGTGTCCCCATGCTACTCACATGACTACTGGGCTTCTCATGCTGCTCACGTCCACTCTGACCCCTGCTACCAATCACAATGGACTATTAATATGTCCTAAGTCATCTATAGATTTGTCTATAAACTTTACCCAATACCTGGAAAAGAGCATATAAGCTCTGACTCCGGATAAATGGAGGACTGGTCTAGCAGGCTGATAGTCTACACAGTATCTCAGGTCAGTGGGATAAGGGGAGGTCTTCAACCCCCCCAATCACAGTTCCACTTTTAGTTCCTCTGTAAAACCCATTCACCTCTCAGTCACTCACACGGTGAGGAATGCACACTCCACTCCAGCTTCACTGGTAAGTGAGATGCTTGGTAAATGTTAATACAGTCATTATTAGGCATACAACTTGATTGTGAGCTTAGAGACGTATGAGTTTGGAAAACCGTTCGTTCCAACTGGGCACTAAAGAAAATAAGGAATGTGCATGGTGAGGATGATTTTATTTAAACAGAAACCTGAAAGACCAGCCTTGCTAGGAACTATAATATTTACTTCAGTGGAAAGGAAGGGAGGTTCCATTACAAAGAACCAGCTATGAAAGAGGAACACTCGATTCAGGAACAAACTGGTATCTGTCATCATACTGTCATCATGGCTCTCAGTCATACTGACTTTTGACACGACTTTTAGGACTATAGAAGATCAAGCTTTACTTATTAAATAGTCAAAATATGAATAAAATATCTAAAATATTTCACTAAATATAAAAGTGGACGGAAGAAGAGTCTGAGACTTCTGTGACAGTCACAATGGTTTAACAGCTACACCATTAATATGGACACTGTTAAATTAATGAACACGTTGATGGAGCAACAGACACCACTGTGCCACGGACACAGTTTAACTAGCCAGTTAACAGACACATTCGAATTGTGTCGCTGCTGATTGAATCACCAGGGCGGAAAATAGGATAGGATGAACTTTAATGTTCAATAATTTATTTTATTGAATGATTATTATGTCTACAAAATGGTAAATGGTTATTTTGTATAAAAAACTATAGTTTTCGCAAGACTTTGGCTCAGTGGAGTGGACACAATGTTTTCAGTTTGGGTCTATTAACTTTAATGGTACAGTGCTTCAATGGCCTAGAGTCCTATATAAAACATCCACCTGTCAGACATAAGGTACTATACAATTGAGGAAAATCTATATGACCTGGCAGTACCACTTGCACTATAATATTTCTCTCTCTGACCCTCTGTACCCTTTCAGCAAACACAATTTGAACACATAAAAAATGATGTCATTCCTACTCTGGAGCAACGAACAGAGAAAGTTACACAATCCCACTGCCTCACATTCGGCCTCACATTCGTCAAGGTCATGTTAGTCATGAGTGAGAGAGTTTGTCACAGTTTATCAGTTCGTTATCAGAATACCATGTGACTTGGCTCTTATGACACCATTCTCATATTCCATTCCATTAATCCAGGCACAAACCAGTTAAAAACTAGACCCAGTTCTAGAATACATTAGCTCATTCTGGTTATTTAACAATACATTGCACCTATTTTTTTCCTAACCCTACCACCCCTCCCCTGATTGGAGTAAACTAACATTTATCTTCGAGCACATATACAGTACACTCTGATCTTAATTCCAACCCTTAGATGTCCACAGACTAACCGATCTTTCCAAGTACACTACCATTTTACTATTTCCTTTTGCAATACATCCTTATATTTTACTGTGAATTCTTACGAGGGTCGTGAACCTCTCTATTTGTACCAATTCTACCAAGATTGCCCTAAAAATGTATATTTTACCTAAGAGTATAATCATATTTCCCATTAATTGATTAAGGTTTTTCAGATCTCCTAACTGTACTGTTTGTGTTATGACTTCACAACCACTGCTGGACCTGAATCCAAAAGCCATGCATTGTCCCGTGTGGCTCAGTTGGAAGAGAATGGAGCTTGCAATGCCAAGGTTGTGGGTTCAATTCACACAAGGGGACCCAAACCAAAATGTATTCACTCACTACTGTAAGTCACTCTGGATAAGTGTCTACTAAATTGTAAAATTGAGCCACTGAAGGACAGTACCATTAAAGATTATCTGTTTCCTTGTGGCAGTCTGCAGAGGGCTTATGGTTCAATGCCCCATATTTTGAGAATAGTTTTTTTGGGCGAGAATTGTATATAATAGTTGAAATTAAAAAGAACAAATTGATGCATTAGTTGTTGTTTTGCATATCAGTTCATAAACCCAATGCTACAGTATTGGGACATCACAAATCTGTTCCCAATTATCTTAGTTCTCAAACCTCTCAACCTTAAGTTAAACTGAAACATTTTATGATTTATACTAGTCATTTTAATCCATGCATGGTTTTTCATTGGAAGCAGGCAAACCAATACATTCCTTTCTTTTTTGAGTAATTGCCTCTTCCATTTTTGTGGCCGAACTGCAATGAGTTGGTTATACTTTTGTATTAAGCATACATCTCTTTAGACCTTTGTTAATTGCTTGTGTGACATAATTTTACAGTCTTTATTTACAATTCGTAAACAACATACCTTACTTATATATTTTTTTGCCATATAATTTGCTCTAATATTTGTTTAGCCTCTTCTGGAGGATGGCATTGGACTTGTAACCAACTCTGTGTGGCTTCATTTAAAAGGGAGGATACTTTAAAACAGGGTTCCATTGTCAGTTCATCAGAAATGATTGGTTTTAAGCTGTATGAAAACAAAAAGACCCCTTTTGAACACTGGATGTACCTCTCTTAGTAGCCTGCTGGAAAACCAGTTTGATTTCGATATCATTTTGGTATAATGAAGGCTTTAACAGAGAGGTTTAATGCCTTAATAATTCATATTTTTAACCCTCCAAACTCATGTTCATTATATAAATATGCCCATTTAACTTGATCTGGTTTGCCATTCCAAATAAAATGCAATATTTTTCTCGCATGACTTGAAAATTGATTCTTCTGGAGTCGGTAGAAAGGTTTCTCAAACCCAGACCCCAAGGGGTGCATGTTTTGTTTTTTTGCCTGAGCACTGCACAGCTGGTTAAAAAAATCATCAAGCTTTGAATCTGCTTTGTAGTGTTGGGGGTCCCGAGGACAGAAATTGTGAAATGCTGCAGTAGAGCGCAGTGGTCTAAGTCACTGCATCTCAGTGCCTTAGAACAAATTCTTATTTACAATGATGGCCTACCCTGGGCAAACACATCTCAGTGATAAATGCGCCACCCTATGGGACTCCCAATCATGGCTGGATGTGATACAGCCTGGAATCAAACCAGGGACTGTAGTGACACCTTTAGCACTGAGATGCAGTGCCTTAGACCACTGCGCCACTCAGGAGCCCAATAGTGCCCTGGGTCCCCTCATGTGAATTATAAATGTTTGCTACATTTTTGTATTTTATATTATCAGTTGTAAAAAAAAACATTTTGCATAATTCAATATACTCTGCAAGGGTGATTGATACAACAGCACCATGCTATCACTAGAGAGGAGAACTTTGTGACTAACTTAGTGATTCAATTAGTGACTTAGTGACTCACTACTTGATCGAAAGGCCCACCAACCTCAGAATGTATTGATTAAATGCCAAGACACATATTGCGTCCAGGGCCAGGCTGCCCACCACTGTACCCAGTGTTCAGATCAGAGTGTGTCTTCTGCTGCAGTACGTCTTAATCAGAAAATGGCAGCAGCACAGCCATCAGCACCTGCCACGTGCCAGAACGAGACACATCTGAAATATTCATACTGCTCTTGTCAAGGCTCATATGTGAAGCCCCACTGAACCTTTTGGGGGCCGCTGAACACTGAGACCTGGCGTTGCTGGCGGAGAGAGAGGAGGGGAGCTGCAGTGCTTGATTATGCTACAGGCAGTCTAAAGCCACATTCCAATTCTCCACTAAGGTGCAGGTTCACATTCCCTAGAAGATTTAAAAAGCATTGGGTATATGATAGACAAGACTCTATGTACAGTACATCAATGCAAACCTATAATTAATCACTGAGAGGGTGAACGAGTACACACTTCAAGTAGGGGGGAGGGTTGGAATTTAACCTATGGCTGTAGGATAGGATTAGGTGTGCGTGCGTGTGGCGCGTGCTTATGCAGGAGAAAGTGAATAGTGCTTATAGTGGGTCTGAGACTGATTCAAGCTGAGGCTGCTGGCTGGGCCTGTTCAGCTGTTGTCAGCACACCTCTCTCTGACTGAGCCCACGTGATGTCACCACTGGCTCTCCGCCTCTCTCTGGGGAGACAGAGTGCTGCCAAGGAAACCTCATTCACCTCCATCACAACTTGAAAAGTGTCCTCTGCTGGAGCAGTACTTTTGATCTGCTGCGAGGGGAATCTTTAAGCCGGCGAAGGAAACAAGTTATTTGCAAGTAATGACACAAAACACACCTTCAGGCTGTGTAAGAGCTATTTGACCAAGAAGGAGAGTGATGGAGTGCTGCATCAGATGGCCTGGCCTCCACAATCACCCGACCTCAACCCAATTGCGATGGTTTGAGATGAGTTGGACCGCAGAGTGAAAGAAAAGCAGCCAACAAGTGTTCAGCATATGTGGGAACTCCTTCAAGACTGTTGAAAAAACATTCCTCATGAAGCTGGTTGAGAGAATACCAAGAGTGTGCAAAGCTGTCATCAAGGCAAAGGGTGGCTACTTTGAAGAATCTAAAATCTAAAATATATTTTGATTTGTTTAACACTTTTTTGGTTACTACATGATTCCATATGTGTGTTTTTCATAGTTTTAATGTCTTCACTATTATTCTACAATGTAGAAAATAGTAAAAATAAAGAAAAAACATTGAATGAGTAGTTGTAACGTCCAGGCCTGAGTGTTCAGGCTGGAGTGTTTAGTTTTGTCTTGGTGTAGGGTTTCTTTTGTTCTATGGTGTGTATTTCTATGTTGGGGTAATGGTTCCCAATTAGAGGCAGCTAGGTTGGTGGGTTATTGTTTATCGTTATGATTATCGTGTTTAGGTTCATGCCATCGTGTTTAGGTTCATGCCATCGTGTTTAGGTTTATGTCCCAGTGTCCAGTTTAGGATTTAGCGTTTGTTTCCACGTCATGTTCATCGTTCCCTGTTTTGTTCACTCAAGTCACGTTCGTTAATAAATATGTATTCTGGATACTTCGCTGCGCATTGGTCTGTCCCAAGAGATACTCGTGACAGAATAACCCACCCAACAAAGACCAAGCAGCGAGAAGACCAGGAGTCCTGGACATGGAGAGAGACGGCGGAGCATCGTCGTCCCAGGAGGAGGAAGAGATCAGCGAAAGCTGAGCGGGGGAGTTACGAGGAGCTATATGGGGCATGGAGCCCGGAGAGGGAGAAATATGTTGGGACTCGCCTGGCTAGAAGGGCCGAACCGCTTCCCCAAAAACTTTTGGGAGGGGGTACACGAGGAGGTTGGCCGGTTCAGGGTGGACTCCTGAGCCAACTCCTCGTGCTCCTTGGAGGGAGCGTCGCACTGAAAGGACACCGTGTTATGCAATTTTGCGCACGGTGTCTCCTGTGCGGATTCTCTCTGCGCCTTCAGAGCCCGGCACGTCCTGTCCCTGCTCCACGCATCAGGCCCCCTGTGCGCCTTCAGAGCCCGGCACGTCCTGTCCCTGCTCCACTTATCAGGCCCCCTGTGCGCCTTCAGAGCCCGGCACGTCCTGTCCCTGCTCCACGCATCAGGCCCCCTGTGCGCCTTCAGAGCCCGGCACGACCCGTCCCTGCTCCACGCATCAGGGCCCCTGTGCGCCCTCAGAGTCCAGTACGGCCAATTCCTGCTCCACGCACCAGAGTTCCAGTGAGCATCATGAGTCCAGTACGCCAGTTCCTGCTCCACGCACCAGAGTTCCAGTGAGCATCATGAGTCCAGTACGGCCAATTCCTGCTCCACGCACCAGAGTTCCAGTGAGCATCATGAGTCCAGTACGGCCAGTTCCTGCTCCACGCACCAGAGTTCCAGTGAGCATCATGAGTCCAGTACGGCCAGTTCCTGCTCCACGCACCAGAGTTCCAGTGAGCATCATGAGTCCGGTACGGCCAGTTCCTGCTCCACGCACCAGAGTTCCAGTGAGCATCATGAGTCCAGTACGGCCAGTTCCTGCTCCACGCACCAGAGTTCCAGGGAGCATCATGAGTCCTGTACGGCCGGTGTCTGCTTCCTATGTCATGAGTACCAACTGTTCCGGCTAATGGTCCAGGGCCTCCGGTGCGTGAACTCGAGCCAGCACAGCCGGCACCGGAGCCCCCACCTGGGACAAAGGGACCCACCCGAAGACCCCCCCACGGACTTTTGGGCGCCGTCAGAGTCCGCGCCTTTGGGGGGGGGTACTGTAACGTCCAGGCCTGAGTGTTCAGGCTGGAGTGTTTAGTTTTGTCTTGGTGTAGGGTTTCTTTTGTTCTATGGTGTGTATTTCTATGTTGGGGTAATGGTTCCCAATTAGAGGCAGCTGAGTCTCGTTACCTCTAATTGGGAACCATATATATGTTTGGGGTTTAGCACTTAGGTTGGTGGGTTATTGTTTATCGTTATGATTATCGTGTTTAGGTTCATGCCATCGTGTTTAGGTTCATGCCATCGTGTTTAGGTTCATGCCATCGTGTTTAGGTTTATGTCCCAGTGTCCAGTTTAGGATTTAGCGTTTGTTTCCACGTCATGTTCATTGTTCCCTGTTTTGTTCACTCAAGTCACGTTCGTTAATAAATATGTATTCTGGATACTTCGCTGCGCATTGGTCTGTCCCAAGAGATACTCGTGACAGTAGTGTGTGTTCAAACTTTTGACTGGTACTGTATATAGTTCTTAATTTCAAACCACATTCAAACCTTTGAAAGGAAATCTAAATATACATGTTCTCAATGATGATTGTGTGGCAGGTTTGTTTTGTTTTGCTGTGAGCATCCTTGACGATGAGTTTGGGTCTTCTGTCTTGTAAATGTCAAGTGTGTCTCTCCCTACCAAAGTCAGGACATTATGCATACACACAAAAGGGTAAGGAACAAGGTGAAATCTGATGCAGGCGGACATTGTTTGTCAGCGATAAACAGAGAACGCTGAGCAGACTGCCTAGCAACAGGTCCTCCATTTCAAAGCCTCTGTAAAGAGCATGACCAAATCAAACACATTGGCTGAGTCCCGAATAACACCATGTTTTAATACACTATGGGCTCTCACTCAGCCAGGAATGTGACATCTCCCTACGTTGGTAATAGCCAGCGTGACAATGACGATGTCTCCATGCCTAAATACCAGCCAGCACCAACCCGCCACTGTTCTGTTTTGCCATTATCCCTTGATTCATCCCACCCAGACACCATACAGCACTGTTTTGACAAATTTGATCTGTGTGTTGACTACCCCCCTGGGCTTGGTTGTTAGGTTAGCCCTCTGGTCTTACATACAAAAGACCGGCAGAGCTGTTCTACAGTAGGGCTTTGGCTCAACTCTTTTGTGCCATTACTGTCACTGAATCAGTGGTCAGGAGGAGCCAGGTTACAGAACGCTGTAGGACTGACACAGGCTAACTAGCATGAGTCTCATGTGGCTACAGTTTGTGATCCCTTAATCTGATCTAATCACTGTAGAGTACAGTAGACTAGTATAATGTTTTAGCAACCATGCAGGGATCTATCTGAAGGTATGCCTTCCTCCCTGATGATGATGTCTGTAGGGGATAGCGGCCACTCAGGGACAGGATCTCCTAGCATCTCATGAGGCCTCTTCAGGAGAGGAACAACAAGGTACTCATAGGAGAGTCAGGCTCAGGCAGAACATTGGAAGGCCTAGCGGCTCTAGCCTATATATAGTCAGTATACAAGAATAATCACCATCGATAGGCAGTATACAGTAGGCTAGTCCCGATTGTGGCGATGCTGTAACACATTTACATTGAACAAAAAAAACTAAACGACCCTTGTCTGTCACGAATGTTGAATCAAAATAGATTTGAACTTACTCTGCTGATTGTCTGTCTGGTTGGTCCTTCAGCTGGTCTAAATTTGAGACATAATATCCACAGTATTATTAAACCAACTTCAAAACGTTGGTCTCAGTGTGTGACAATCAAGATAATTGCTCATGACCTAAGCACAGAAGTACTTGCACGCAATGCATACTTACCAATGTCATGTAGGCGTTTACATGGTTTTGCGCATGTCCCAGGTGATAAAAATGTAAACGTCAGTACCAGCGCTCTAAAAAGTGGGTAAATAATACTTCCCTGTGAATATTTTGTCTAAAATCTGACTAGCTGAAGGACCTACCGCACATACAACGCTGTAGAGTAAGTTTAAAGTATTTGTATTCAACAATCTGGCTTGTAAGTTAAGCTTTCCAAGTTTTTGCAGTGCTTTGTTTAATAGTATACCAATAATTGGTATAATAATCTGATTTATAAGGCAAACAATAGGCCTGCTATCAAATCAGTCCAAATCCGTAGCAGTATGTCCTATGACTTAATCAAAGTCCAAAGTAAGATGATTCAATTAAAATTATTCTTTCCAGTAGATACAGAAGAAGCTGGAGAAATATAGGCCTGTTTTAGACATATATTCATTACACAACTACTTGCCGCCCCGCCTGGTTGTACGTACTTTTTCGCAGGCTGGCCTAGACGTTTCTACGTCACCGGCAGGGTGGCACTTGCCTGTGTTTTTTTGGACGCGCTAGAGCCACCCAGACACTGCTCATTCAGACTTGTCTGTGCTTCAGTCACATTGGAGAGCGAGAGGGACCTGACAGAAAACTGAACCGTGCCAACTGCATCGTATTCGCTGTACCCACACAGACAACTCTGAATTTACATTAAATATGTCTATCACCATCTGCTGTCAAAAGCCCCAGGTAAGCTTTTATTTCTGCATAATATAGCTAGCGGATTGTCATTGTAGGCTTCATCGTGTACTGTACGAAGGCTACTGGAGGAAATGGTTTTCAATCGACGTGGTCATGGCTAGCAGGGATCCAGCTTTTGTAAAATGAACGTCAGATTTGACTTTTTATAGCAGGTTAGGATTTACGCAGCAGGTTAGGCGAATTAACCTATCAGGTTATGATAATTAGGTTAAGGTTAGGAAAAGGGTTAGTTTAAATGCAAACATTTCAACTTGACCAAACGAGGTGGTTTGCTTGGTGTTATACGCTGACCTCTGTGGGGTTATTGTTCTAGATCTAGAATAGTCTTTACTGAACTGTAGATGTTTTAACTTGAATCGGCGATGGTTGTTACATTGTTGTTACATTGCATCTTCCCGCCTAATAGCGGGAGAACGCGGAACAGATGGACACGAGTTAGTGCAAGGACAATTTATCAGAAATAAATCAGTAGATATTATGCTGCACCGCATACCAATTGTTGGTAGGTTTTTGCAAGAAAGACAATCTGTACATATTGATTTGTGAATTCGCTTGTCCGGACATGTTCTCACTGGCTGGCTAAGGGATGGGGGGGGTTAGCTGAGCTCTGGTAAGTTTACCAGGCAGACCTACCACAAAAGAGCTAATGTTAACTAGTATCGTTCCGTTTTCCTCTTTTGTAATACACAGTAATCGCCTCGTGGTTCGCTTTTTTGTGTGCGTAGTTAGTAGTGTAAAGTCAAGCTGATTCGATTTTGGCTCCACTGACCTACATTCTGATAGTAGGGGACCGGTAGACAAAGACAGGCTAGTCACAACGCCGGGGGCTGCGGTCCGCTATCCTCCTATGGCGGGCACTATATGATGCAAGCATGCGCCAATGTACGTTATGCGCGCGTCCAGAGTAGGCTCAGCGACAGACAGGTTGAACCAGCCAATAGAACTGCTTCAGAATGGGACTGCTTCAGAATGGACCTATCATCTCAGAGGGGCGGTTGTTACGCTCTCTGGTACTGCCCACCGACTGTGTTGGCAGCGTGGCAGCACATGGGTACAATTTGTCCTTTTCCCTTTCCAGATTGATACGTTGTACCACTATTTTCTTCCGTGTTACTTTTGGCATTGTTTAGAGGAAAGGTTCACCCTTTTTGAATGGTATATAGTTTTTGTGCATCTCTGAGTGATGTTCTATCGATTCCCTGGGGCGGCAGGGTAGCCTAGTGGTTAGCGCGTTGGACTAGTAACTGCCTCTGAACAGGCAGTTAACCCACTGTTCTTAGGCCGTCATTGAAAATATGAATTTGTTCTTAATTAACTGACTTTCCTAGTAAAATAAAAATAAATGTCATGTGTATCTGAGTTATTGTGGTTCAAGCAAGCAGAAATCCGTCCGGTATGACGTGGCACTGTGATAAAGTCGCTCTCACTACACTGGAAGTTAATAGGAAAACGACTTTAATATTGCGAAAACGTTTAAAAACAAATTCAGATTTAAATACTGCCTGATGTCATAACTCCGGGAGAATGTCTTCTCTAGAATGAGCCATTGATCATATTTTTTTGTGATATTCCTACCCCGGGAAATGTGTAATTTAACGGAGGGTCTGGCACATTTGTCTGCCTCTTTAGGCCAGGGTGCATTGCATGGTGCCGTTGCCAGAGATATTATAAAAAGGAGATGGGAATCGGAGGAATGAAGGAACGTATAACGCAGCACCCAGCAGAGTGTCGACCAATCGTGTTCACGATGTCATGCTTCTTCACGCGGTTGCTAAGCTAACAATCCCTTCTCAAAGTCGGGGTGTATATGTGGAGAAAGTACGTAATGTCAATATTCCAAAGCTATACGATATTACAGATAGCAAGTTAATTATCTTGCATCATAGAAATGTAATGTACTTCTTGTTGACGAAATTCGTGCAAATGTTGGGGTTTTGAGATGGTGCCCCATTCACTCCTTTTAGGAGAGTGCTCATAATCGCCCAGAATGCACCGCGTGGCCCATTGACGGAGAATGGACACGGTTTCCCATTTTCTCAAAAGTATGTCTGAGGTTGCGAATGTTAGACTCCACACATAGGCACATCGATCTACAGGTTGAACATGGTGAGATTGTAGATTCCTAGATTGATAGCGCGGTTTTAGGCGATTTGACAGCTAACTACCTACTTGACATGCTACTATTGTCTTTGGTATTATTGTGTGTAGCTATGTTTGCTAGATACTAAAAAGAGAGCATTGCATTGTAGATGTTGTATTCGACTTGAGCTGCAACAGATTTCCACAACGATGTTCCATGTTGCTACCAACCTTATTATAATGCCAAAATGAAACATTTGTTCACACGTATTAGTGTTATGCAACACTGTAAATTAAAAGAATGAGTTGTTTTGGGTGGAATTTTGTCATCAATATTTAAATGAATTTTAACCACTTTAAAATGAACATACATCAATAATTTCAAAGCTCATTACATTAAATTACACATTTGGAGGCTGATTTTATAGTGGTGATTGGGTCTAAATGGGGATTATTCTAAATTCAGTGTAGTTTCCCAAAAATCTGACTCTTCCCACACACAAACTCATGTTCCTCAGCTTCAGAAGCATCTGCATTCAAAACATTTTGTGTGGTTATCCTTAGATATGTTCTTCAGACTTGCTCAGAGGGAATTGTTGATATGTTGTATAAAAAAAACAAAAACATTTTTGGATAACATTTTATTTAGAAAAATGTGCCAAAAAAAGCGTTTTACGTACATGTCTTTGGTATTTTACAGATAGAAAGAAGAAAAAAGTAGTTATCTGCAATCTGCTGTGGACAAGTCCGGTCTTGGAGTATCTTAACAAAATTAAACCAAAATAGTTAGACTGACTTCATCCAGTGTCCAGAAATATATGTGCATATTTAATGACATATCACCTAATTTGCATATTTTAATAAAATATTTAAGAAACATTGTAACACAAAAAAGTGGGGCCCCTGCGGGGCCGGTTGAGCTAACGTAGGCTAATGCTATTAGCATGAGGTTGTAAGTAACAAGAACATTTCCCAGGGACATAGACATATCTGATATTGTCATGAAGCGTAAATTCTTGTTAATCTAACTGCACTGTCCAATTTACAGTAGACTTTACAGTGAAATAATACCATGCTATTGTTTGAAGAGAGTGCACAGTTTTGAACATGAAAAGTTATTAAGAAACCAATTAGGCACATTTGGGCAGTTTTGACAAAAGAAATTGAACAGAAATGCAACGGTTCATTGGATCAGTCAAAAGCTTTGCACATACACTGCTGCCATCTAGTGACCAAAATCTAAATTGCACCTGGGCTGAAATAATACCTTATGGACTTTCTCTTGCATTTCAAAGATGATGGTACCAAAAATTGTACAAACATATTTTTTTTCTTCTTTGTATTATCTTTTACCAGATCTAATGTGTTATATTCTCTTACATTCCTTTCACATTTCCACAAACGTCAAAGTGTTTCCTTTCAAATGGTACCAAGAAAATGCATATCCTTGCTTCAGGGCCTGAGCTACAGGCAGTTAGATTTGGGTGTCATTTTAGGCGAAAATCTGAGGAAAAAAGGAGGTCCGATTCTTAAGAGGTTTTAAGGGTAATTATTTCCCCCATGAGGGTGTGTTGCCTGGCCTTAAATACACTCCATTCTCTCTAGCACCTCATTTATCACCGGATTTACTTAACAAAAACACATTTCAATAGGTGGTCTAAGTATCTTCATGACATCCATGATATCCAATGCTCTGGTTTCTGTGAAAATAAAACCTCAATGATTGTGATTTTTACACCCCAGCTTAGCTTGCTGTATTTGTAATTTATATAATGGGTGGAAATACTAGAATGTGAAAGCGTGGGCGTGGCAATCTGCCAAACTAGCCTACTGCTGGCATGTCATTCTGTTCCACTGTGGCCTGGCATTAGCATTCTGGGGACCTCTGATTGTTGTCTGTTTTCTGCACCATTGTGATTAAACAGTCAGATGGAAACCGAGAGAAAACGTTTAGAAAACTAGTAACCCTCTCCCCTGCCTGTTTCTCTACCAGCCTGGTGCCGCAATCTTACTGTCGCTTAATTTCTCTCTCATCTCTCCCTGTCGGTCTCGCTCATCGACACCCTCCTTGTCTTCCCAAAGATTCGTCCTGCTGTGATCAAATCGTCCCCTTGCCTGCTCTGATTTCCCAAAACGAACAGTCTAGTTAATGTGAAAGTGCTTACCAGTATCTACTCTTATTAATGTATATTTCTGTAAGTCTCTACACTTTCCTTACTACAGTCTCCAGTTAGTGTACTGTACTCTAGCTGGAGCATGGAGGTTGACTTTATCGTTCAGCCTCTGTGCCCAATCAAATCAAATGTATTTATAAAGCCCTTCTTACATCAGCTGATGTCACAGAGTGCTGTACAGAAACCCAGCCTAAAACCCCAAACAGCAAGCAATGCAGGTGTAAAAGCACGGTGGTTAGGAAAAACTCCCTAGAAAGGACAGAACCTAGGAAGAAA
The DNA here is from genome assembly GCA_030435695.1 of Brachymystax lenok tsinlingensis. Lineage (NCBI taxonomy): Eukaryota > Metazoa > Chordata > Actinopteri > Salmoniformes > Salmonidae > Brachymystax > Brachymystax lenok. Next base: position 40,222,320 of record CM059790.1, on the reverse strand, counting down.
CCTAGAGAGGAACCCGGCTGTGATGGGTGGCCAGTCCTCTTCTGGCCGTCCCGGGTACAGATTATAACAGAACATGGCCAAGATGTTAAAATGTTCATAGATGACCAGCAGGGTCAAATAATAATAATCACAGTGGTTGTCGAGGGTGCAACAGGTCAGCACCTCAGGAGTAAATGTCAGTTGGCTTTTCATAGCCGATCATTCAGAGTATCTCTACCGCTCCTGCTGTCTCTAGATAGTTGAAAACAGCAGGTCTGGGACAGGTAGCATGTCTGGTGAACAGGTCAGGGTTCCATAGCCGCAGGTAGAACAGTTGAAACTGGAGCAGCAGCACGGCCAGGTGGACTGGGGACAGCAAGGAGTCATCAGGCCAGGTAGTCCCGAGGAATGGTCCTAAGGCTCAGGTCCTCCGAGAGAGAAAGAAATAAAGAGAGAATTAGAGAGAGCATGCTTAAATTCACACAGGACACCGGATAAGAGAGGAGAAATACTCAGAATATAACAGACTGACCCTAGCCCCCCCGACACATAAACTACTGCAGCATAAATACTGGAGGCTGAGACAGGAGGGGTCGGGAGACACTGTGGCCCTGTCCGACGATACCCCCAGACAGGGCGAAAGAGGCAGGGTATAACCCCACCCACTCTGCCGAAGCATGCCCCCACACCACTAGAGGGATATCTCCAACCACCAACTTACCATCCTGAGACAAGGCCGAGTATAGCCCACGCAGATCTCCGCCACGGCACAACCCAGGGGAGCAACCTGGACAGGAAGATCACGTCAGCGACTTAACCCCTCCCGGTTGAGACCGAGTCTGCGTCTCTTACATGGATAGGCAGACCATTCAATAAAAATTTAGCTCTATAGGAGAAAGCCCTGCCTCCAGCTGTTTGCTTAGAAATTCTAGGGACAGTAAGGAGGCCTGCGTCTTGTGACCGTAGCGTACGTGTAGGTATGTACGGCAGGACCAAATCAGAAAGATAGGTAGGAGCAAGCCCAGCCCACGCCTTAAAAGGAAGCCAGTGTAGAGAGGCTAGCACTGGAGTAATATCATATTTTTTTTGTCAAGATTCTAACAGCCGTGTTTAGCACTAACTGAAGTTTTTTTTGTGCTTTATCCGGGTAGCCGGAAAGTAAAGCATTGCCGTAGTCTAACCTAGAAGTGACAAAAGCATGGATGAATTTTTCTGCATAATTTTTGGACAGAAAGTTTCAGATTTTTGCAATGTTACCTTATGTCTGAAACACAGGCTTCCAGGGAGGGCAATTTTGGGGCTTCACCATGTTTCATCGAAATGTACAGCTGTGTGTCATCCGCATAGCAGTGAAAGTTAACATGATGTTTCCGAATGACATCACCAAGAGGTAAAATATATAGTGAAAACAATAGTGGTCCTAAAACAGTTTACAGTTGATTTGTGAGAGGACAAACCATCCACAGAGACAAACTGATTTTTTCCAGACAGATAAGATCTAAACCAGGCCAGAACTTGTTCGTGTAGACCAATTTGGGTTTCTAATCTCTCCAAAAGAATGTGGTGATCGATGGTGTCAAAAACAGCACTAAGGTCTAGGAGCATGAGGACACTACTGTATAGAGCCGGCTGACCAGAAGTTTGATCTGTATTCTACTCCTGGCCACCTGATCTTAAAGGTTAAAACAGATGTCTAAAGGGAAGGAACAGGGTTAGCTAATTAGCTTATCATTCACACATAATCAACCCCTGAAATGTAGACCGACTAACAGGGTTGGCATGCTGAATGTTTGTGGTCTATAACTCACTGTGCCTTATGAAGACTTTATACAGTACCAGTCAAAAGTTTGGGCACACCTACGCATTCAAGGGGTTTTCTTTATTTGTACTATTTTCTACATTGTAGAATAATAGTGAAGACATCAAAACTATGAAATAACACATATGGAATCATGTAGTAACCAAAAAAGTGTTAAACAAATGAAAATAGATTTTTGATTCTTCAAAGTAACCACCCTTTGCCTTGATGACAGCTTTGCACACTCTTGGCATTCTCTCAACCAGCTTCACCTGAATTGCTTCTCCAAAAGTCTTGAAGGAGCTCCCACATATGCTGAGCACTTGTTGGCTGCTTTTCCTTCACTCTGAGGTCCAACTCATCCCAAACCATCTCAATTGGGTTGAGGTCAGGTGATTGTGGAGGCCAGGTCATCTGATGCAGCACTCCATCACTCTCCTTCTTGGTCAAATAGCTCTTACATAGCCTGGAGGTGTGTTGGGTCATTGTCCTGTTGAAAAACAAATGATAGTCCCACTAAGCGCAATCCAGATGGGTTGACGTATTGCTGCAGAATGCTGTGGTAGCCATGCTGGTTAAGTGTGCCTTGCATTCTAAATAAATCACGACAGTGTCACCAGCAAAAGACCATCACACCTCCTCGTCCATGTTTCATGGTGGGAACCACATACGCGGAGATCATCTGTTCACCTTCCCTACGTCTCACAAAGACGGCGGTTGGAACCAAAAATCTCAAAGGACAGATGTCCACCGGTCTAATGTCCATTGCTCGTGTTTCTTGGCCCAAGCAAGTCTTCTTCTTATTGGTGTCCTTTAGTAGTGGTTTCTTTGCAGCAATTCGACCATGACGGCCTGACAGTTGATGTTGAGATGTGTAGGTTACTTCAACTCTGTGAAGCATTTATTTGGGCTGCAATTTCTGAGGGCTGGTAACTCTAATTAACTTGTCCTCTGCAGCAGAGGGAACTCTGGGTCTTTCTTTCCTGTGGCTGTCCTCATTAGAGCCAGTTTCATCATAGCGCTTGATGGTTTTTGCGACTGCACTTGAAGAAACTTTAAAAGTTCTTAAAATGTTCCGGATTGGCTGAACTTCGTGATGGACTGTCATTTCTCTTGCTTATTTGAGCTGTTCTTGCCATGATGCTATCTTCTGTATACCACCCCTACCTTGTCACAACACATCTGATTGGCTCAAACGCATTAAGAAGGAAAGAAATTCCACAAATTAACTTTTAACAAGGCCCACCTGTTAATTGAAATGCATTCCAGGTGACTAACTCATGAAGCTGGTTGAGAGAATGCCAAGAGTGTGCAAAGCTGTCATCAAGGCAAAGGGTGGCTACTTTGAAGAATCTTACATATAAAATGTATTTTGATTTGTTTAACACTTTTTTTGGTTACCACGTGATTCCATATCTGTTATTTCATAGTTTTGATGTCTTTTACTAGAAAATAGTAAAAATAAAGAAAAACCCTTGAATTAGTAGGTGTGTCCAAACTTTTGACTGGTACTGTATGTCCACCTCCCCAACACCCCCCGTTCAGAAATGATTATCGGAATCCAGGGAGTGATGGTTTAATTAAGACTGTGTCCCTGTGATTGAGAAAGAAAAGTGGAGAGCTGTGGAAGGAGCAGAGAGCGAGGTGGAGAAGAGAGGTATAGGGGGAGAAAGAGGAGAGGGATTTTGGAGAATCAGGCAGGGGATAGAAAGGAGAAGAGGGAGGAGACAGAGGGCGGGGGAGTGAATGGAGAGAAGAGAGTGGGAGGAGGAGAGAATAAAGGGGAGGGGACAGGAAAGAAGCAGAGAGGCTGTGGTGCATTCAGGATTCTCCTGACAGGTGTTGCACAACAGTTAGTGGGCTGACCACACCAGGAGACCACTTTTGAGGTCTGGGGTAGTTACCCTTTAAGTGCACACCCGCCAGAAATGGTTTGGTTAGCAATGTTTCTGTAGCGCTCATTTGAGTGCAGAGTTTGCAAAACAAATGGCCACTGGATTGATGCAAATAATCATGATATCATTCTTCCTTTGTAGTTAATATTTAATAGAGAGGGTCTTGGGAAAGCCTTTTCATCTATCAGAAGATGGATGTCATTACATTAGCATCTTCGCTAACGGCTACACAAAGCAGTAGACAAAGGTGAAAACCACACAGACAGGGCATTCCAGTGCTGTCGTTGCCTCTTTAAGGAGAATATGAATCACTGATGCATTGGGTTCATGTCTTCTGATACCTGGGTAAATTAAAGGTCCAATGCATCTGTTTTTATCTCCATCAAAATAGGCATAAATGTCAGGTGGTGTTTAAAAGAAGGGCATTATCTATTTCACAGTATTATTCCATCCTCATAGTGTTGAAATATATATAAAACACAGAAAAATCACGCTTTTGCCTGCACTGGGCCTTTAATGAATGTTCAATACATTTTGTTGATTTCCTACTAAGTGAAAAACATTTTTGAATATTGTTGAATTCCATTTTAATGTCTGAATTCTGTGATTCCGTCCGCGTTTTATAGGGCCCTAGGCAGGCGATAGCAGATACTGCTGGTAGTCAGCTGACTGCGTTCCAAGTGGACCACACAGCCACAGGCAGACACAGGTCATAAAGCTGATCCAACCAGGTCTTCCCAGTACGATCATCTATCATTTACCTCCCTGTGCTCCGTTGCCAAGAAACCAACAGATTAAGCCTGTTTTTCCCCCTATGGTTTAGTTACACTCAAAAGCGGCTTTGTTGAATGAAGGCCCAGTGTGATAGGAGAGTCGGATAGGATTCACCACAAGGCTGACTGGCTACTTCTATAAATCTCAGGTTTAAGATTAGATCCTGGGACTTGGAGCTCAGATCAGCTGCATCCATCTAGCCAGAGCAGAGAAGCGCAGAATAAGGCTTTTATGTTTAACACCCGATGTCGACCCAGAGGCTTTTAAAGCTTTTCTTCAGTCTGCCATGATAGTGGGTATCAATGGTGCATCTTCACTGATAACTGGTGTCACATACAACTGTTGTCTGCTGTTATACTGAAGTGGTGGTTCCTGGAGAGGAGGAAAGTCTCGCACACACAACCAGCTGAGGCCAATATGTCAGGGGAAAGAAAAGGCATCAGAAAAGTCTTTCACACGTGGTCTTAATGGCGGTTTTAAGAGTGAAGTGGTGGTTCCTGAAGAGGTGGACAGTCTCACACACAACACAACACTCAATGCGATTTGTGTCCCCTATTACAATAGTTGTCAGCACTAGTGACATCCATTAGGTTGGCTATAATATTACAATTAGGTTGGCTATAACATTACAGTTAGGTTGGCTATAACATTACAGTTAGGTTGGCTATAACATTACAGTTAGGTTGGCTATAACATTACAGTTAAGTTGGCTATAACATTACAGTTAGGTTGGTTATAACATTACAGTTAGGTTGGCTATAACATTACAGTTAGGTTGGCTATAACATTACAGTTAAGTTGGCTATAACATTACAGTTAGGTTGGTTATAACATTACAGTTAGGTTGGCTATAACATTACAGTTAAGTTGGCTATAACATTACAGTTAGGTTGGTTATAACATTACAGTTAGGTTGGCCAGAACATTACAGTTAGGTTGGCTATAACATTACAGTTAGGTTGGCTATAACATTACGGATAGGTTGGCTATAATATTACGGTTAGGTTGGCTATAACATTACAGTTAGGTTGGCTATAATATTACAGTTAGGTTGGCTATAACATTACAGTTAGGTTGGCTATAACATTACAGTTAGGTTGGCTATAACATTACGGATAGGTTGGCTATAATATTACGGTTAGGTTGGCTATAACATTACAGTTAGGTTGGCTATAACATTACAGTTAGGTTGGCTATAACATTATAGTTAGGTTGGCTATAACATTACAGTTAAGTTGGCTATAACATTACAGTTAGGTTGGCTATAACATTACAGTTAGGTTGGTTATAACATTACAGTTAGGTTGGCCAGAACATTACAGTTAGGTTGGCTATAACATTACAGTTAGGTTGGCTATAACATTACAGTTAGGTTGGCTATAATAATACAGTTAGGTTGGCTATAACATTACAGTTAGGTTGGCTATAATATTACAGTTAGGTTGGCTATAACATTACAGTTAGGTTGGCTATAACATTACAGTTAGGTTGGCTATAACATTACGGATAGGTTGGCTATAATATTACGGTTAGGTTGGCTATAACATTACAGTTAGGTTGGCTATAACATTACAGTTAGGTTGGCTATAACATTATAGTTAGGTTGGCTATAACATTACAGTTAAGTTGGCTATAACATTACAGTTAGGTTGGCTATAACATTACAGTTAGGTTGGTTATAACATTACAGTTAGGTTGGCCAGAACATTACAGTTAGGTTGGCTATAACATTACAGTTAGGTTGGCTATAACATTACAGTTAGGTTGGCTATAATAATACGGTTAGGTTGGCTATAACATTACAGTTAGGTTGGCTATAACATTACAGTTAGGTTGGCTATAACATTACAGTTAGGTTGGCTATAATATTGCATGCACACCATTAAAATAGCAAGGGCAGTTCCATGTTGCCTAATGAATCTCACATACCCCACACATATCCAGATTCCCTGGAATGGTGAGTGGTTCTTCCTAATATGGGCATTTCGACATTTCTTTTGACTGCCCCGAGAGCTCACATGATTTTTATTTTTAGAACACATTTCTCTTTAGGCTTGTGCCAACGGTGCACAACAATGACAAATGTATCATTATCATTACAGATAACAAATCCTATTAGCTAAATTGCACCATATACACTGAGTGCACAAAACATTACTGACTCTTTCCATGACATACACTGACCAGGTGAATCCAGGTGAAAGCTGTGATCCCTTATTGATGTCACTTGTTAAATCCACTTCAGTAATTGTTAATGAAGGGGAGAATACCAGACAAATAAGTATTTTTAAGACTTGAGACATGGATTGTGTATGTGTGCCATTCAGGGTGAATGGGCAAGGCAAAATATTTATGTGCCTTTGAACAGGGTATGGTAGTAGGTGCCAGGCGCACTGATTTTGAGTGTGTCAAGAACTGCAACACTGCTGGGTTTTCACGCTCAACAGTTTCCTGTGGATCCAGAATAGTCCACCACCCAAAGGACATCCAGCCAACTTGACACAACTGTGGGAAGCATTGGGGGCAACATGGGCCAGCATCCCAGTGGAATGCTTTCGACACCTTGTAGAGTCCATGCCCCAATGAATTGAGGCTGTTCTGGTGGCAAAATGGGGTGTTCCTAATGTTTTGTACACTCAGTGAAAATTCAGTCAATAAAAAAGCAAGTGCCATTTGAGATGAATTTATTGAAATCGTGATATCAACTGGTTATATTATATGGTGGAACACAGTCTTCAAAAAGGCAGTAACCTCAGCAGTGGCGCTTGCTTATAGAAGCCTGTGGCTATGTAATGGCATAGCCTTGTTTTGTTAATTTACCAGACAAGACGCTCTTACTTCCAGAGCCCTTATCACAGTCAAGACACCTATTTTGTTTTTGCCAATGCGAAGTGATGCGCATCTCTAGTGTGGAACAGTTACTCTCAAAGAGTGGTCATTTGAAACGGGGCTCAACTTGGGGAGTTGAAAGCTATGGCACATCAGGATTACAAACCAAATCTGTCTTTTTGATATACAGATGTTTCATTTAGTTTATTATGACTGTTCTTTGGAATTTTCCAAATGGAACACTGCAATTCCACATGGAACACTGCATGGTGATGAATCACGGCCACAACATCTGTTTAGTGAGTAGGCCTATGCTTAATGATTCTGATGAAAATGTGCCCTTTGTCTTTATCAAACTATTGTTCTTGCGTATTTTCAGTGTGGAACCTGTCTATGTTTAGGGGGGGGGGGTTATAGCCTTTGCCAGTTGTTTCCAACCGTTTTCGGTTACTCTACCACCAACTGAATTTTGCTCTGTGTGGAGTACCACTGAAGTGCTCCCTTGTGCATTTTACCAGTAGGCCTATGGTTTCAAGAGTCTTCTCAAGTTCCCCCTGTGGATAGGCTAACCAATTCTAAATGGCACTAGCAGTTTGCAAAGTAGCCAAACATGCTGACCAGACCGCTCGCGCGCGGTAGCCACACCAGACGTGATCAGGACACGCAGGTTGAAATATCAAAACGAACTCTGAACCAAATGTATTAACTTGGGGACAGGTCGAAAAGCATTAAACATTTATGGCAATTTAGCTAGCTAGCTTGCTGTTGCGAGCTTATTTGTTCTGGGATATAAACATTGGGTTGTTATTTTACCTGAAATGCACAAGGTCCTCTACTCCGACAATTAATCCACAGATAAATGGGTAAACTGAGTTTGTTTCTTCTTTGGACTTTATATGGCAGTTGGCAACCAATTTTAAGGTGCATTACTGCAAACAACTGGACTGGAGTGTGGACCTCAGTTCATCTTTCAATCACCCATGTAGGTATATGCTCCTAAAAACCAATGAGGAGATGGCACGTTGGGTATATGCTCCTAAAAACCAATGAGGAGATGGCACGTTGGGTTTATGCTCCTAAAAACCAATGAGGAGATGGCACGTTGGGTTGATGCTCCTAAAAACCTATGAGGAGATGGCAAGTGGGTATATGCTCCTAAAAAACAATGAGGAGTCCATTTTGCAGCGTGTCAAGCGTAACAAATATAACCAAGTTCTATTTTAGCGCCTGGCTACGCAGACGCGAGTGTGGGTGCAATGATTGAATAACATGTCTGTGTACATTTATTTTGCAACTCGAGCGGTGTGGTCAGCATGTAAGCAAAACTTTGACTAGACACAATTATTCCAAAACTGAAGCTTGTTGTTGGAACACATATTTTTCTAGTGTGTGTGTGTGTGTGTGTGTGTGTGTGCGTGCGTGTGTGTGTGTGTGTGCAGGGAGCGGTCGGAACGCAAATGAGGGTGTGATGCTTAGCAAAAAAAAATTTGTGCCCCACAAATGCACATGGACCACTAGAGCAAATTAACATTGTTTTAAAGATAACATTTCAGTTGCCCCTTTGGGCAGCCCCAAAGCACATTCCACCAAATAGTTTTACAATATTTGGGGAAAAAATGTGATCTCTGGGTAAAGATGGGAGTTTTGACTTCCATGGCCATCCCTCGTTCTCCCTTCTGCTGTTGTGTGTGGTTTCAATATGTAGCAGCTGCTACACTCCCTCTCCCTCCATGTCTCCACTGTTATAAAACCGTTATAATTCCTGGGATTTATCGTCTAGGACACACAGGACCGAGTTTGGGAAACCCTTGATTAATTCATATTGAGAGGTGGAATAGCATAGCCGTGTTCACGAAGGGCTTGGTATCCGACTCAGCTGTATGTCTCCAGTCCACCCAATAGCATAGCTGTTGTAATGCAAAGGCATACCATAAGATCAAGGCAATGAAATGAACACCCGACAAATGCGTGTAGATGTCTATTTCACCAGCCACATTGGCGGGTGGTCGATTCGCAGGGCTCTACAGTCAGAGCAGTATATTTGCAAATAACAATGTGCGAGTTAAGGTTAGAAGTATGATGCAGTAGTTTCTAAGTATTTCTTCTGTTTTGTTTCATAGCTGCTAATCACACAAAGAAATAGGAATCCTATATCCCAGCACTGCCTGGTGGGGAGCTGTGCGCAATGAATGAAGTGCTGATTGATTGATTTTTGGAGGCGCTGTACACAGACATTAAAGTTGGTCTAATTTACTCACAAGTCTACAAAGTGAGACATTGTCCTCGTGTTTCTTGGCTATGCACATTGTTTTGTTCACAAGCTCTGTTGTGTTTCAACGTTACTTTGGGTCTGCTGCTTCAACTGATAGTGACAGGCCATAGTCAAATGCCAAATGTCACACACAGTGACAGGACTCCAGTGGCCCGGTTACCACGGTAACCTCCCGCCCTTAAAGGGGCAGCTGAAAATGTTTTTCTCTGATATTCTGATAATTTTTTTAATGAAATGTAGCAAAACCACGTTACTTCTTACTAATACATTTCTTGTTTTCGAAACATTACCAAGCATGGTCATCCGTATGTTTTTTTATGTAATTATGGCAGAAAAATATTTTGGCTGGTAAAAAATCTGAGTGGCTGGTGGACCCAAAAGTACATTTTAGGCCCTGCATAAAATGGAGGACAGTTAATGGTTTGGGTTGTGGTCTTGTGGGTGTGGCCTTAATGGTGGATTTTGATTGGTGAGGATCCTGCGGTGGGAGTTTGTGGATCCAAAGGCGTGCTAGCTAGGTATGCTTGTAAGAGGGCTAGTTTGAGACTGATTAGGAGCTGGTGGCTGGGCTGGTTGGCACATGGTGGAGGGAGCAGGGCAGGGAAGAGGGCTAGTTTGAGACTGATTAGGAGCTGGTGGCTGGGCTGGTTGGCACATGGTGGAGGGAGCAGGGCAGGGAAGAGGGCTAGTTTGAGACTGATTAGGGGCTGGTGGCTGGGCTGGTTGGCATGTGGTGGAGGGGGAATGGATCTGAGGGGAAGGCCTTACTACAAAAGGCCACATGCCTGGAAAAGACTTGAGAGAGGGACACTGAAGGAGTGGAAAAGGGGGGGGGCTTAATGCTACTGAGGGACTATTTTAGTGACTGGACTGTCAGTGTGCTGCTTGACTGCAGAGGGTCAGTCTGCCTGCCTAGTGGAGATGCCATGAGGACGGTTTCAACACCTGGGTTGACTTCAGACCTTCGTGCTCTGATCATACTTTATTTTTGAATTTAAGTAATTCAATTTTAGTTTTTTCAAACCATCTATCCTATATCTCTATCTCTCTCTGTGTGCACTCAGTTTTGTGTAATCTAGTTGACAAATGTATTCTTGTCTCTCCTCTCTTATCCCTCCTCTCTCTCCTCCTGTCCCTCCTCTCTCTCCTCTCGTATCCCTCCTCTCTCTCTCCTCCTGTCCCTCCTCTCTCTCCTCTCTTATCCCTCCTCTCTCTCCTCTTGTCCCTCCTCTCTCCTCTCCTGTCCCTCCTCTCTCCTCTCTTGTCCCCCCTCTCTCCCCTCCAGGTTATAATGCATGACCAACACAGAAAGAGTTTGACTCTATAGCCAACGGGATCCTGAGGACTTGATTACAGTCGCTTCAAGCCTGATAGTTTGCATCGGTGCGGCTCCCCCTCTGGACGACTGGCATTGCCCCCACCTCCCCCTCCTCCGCTGGTAGAGAAGACGCGTGGGTTCCCTTGTGGTCTCTGTCTACTTTGCCTTCTCTCTCATCGTCCTCTGTTGGTCTACTGGTACCAGTAACACTCCCCGGAGTTACATCATTCTGTATTAGGTAAGACAATTATTACTAATGCATGAGGCAGATTACACACACACAATGCACATGTGTCTAATCCAAATCCTCATTGTGATCATGAATTAATTAATCAAGTTTTTATAAACAATGCCAGCATCGTTGGTTGTTGTGGGGGGAGGGTGTAAGGGGAGACTCGGGATTGATGGGTGGGAGGGGGACTGATGGGCAACCTTGCTGAGTGGGATGGGAAGGGATGGGAGGCATACTTTAGGGAAAAAGAAAATGACAAAACTAAATGTAGATGTTACTGTGATGTCCTCCCCTCCTCCTCCATCCCTCACTCCTCAGGCTCCGCCCCCAACATTAAGCAGTGAAGATGATTTCCAACGGTTATCTGATCTTTGAAGATGAGACTTTCCTGGATTCCACTGTGGCCAAAATGAACGCCCTGAGAAAGAGCGGACAGTTCTGTGACGTGCGACTGCAGGTACGTGAAGATCTCTCTCTGTCTTTTCATCCTCCTTGGCCAAGGCTCACATGACAAAGAGGTCTAAATGTCAATGTGACTTTTCTGGTTAAATAAAGGAAATTCAAATACAAATACAACTCATAATCCGAGCACCTGTGACACCAGGGGGAGTGTGAAGGAGAGGGGGAGGAGGAGTTTGAAGGGGAAGGGGGAGAGTTTGAAGGGGAGGGGAAGGGGAGTGTGAAGAAGAGGGGGAGGAGTTTGAAGGAGAGGGGGAGGAGGAGTTTGGAGGGGAGAGGAGGGGAAGGGGAGTGTGAGGATGAGACATACAGAGACAGAGGTGTTTTTCTAGAGGGGAGTGGGAGTCCTATAACCTAGCTCACTACGTTAAGACAGCCTGTTCCATCATCATGATGTAGTCCTATAACCTAGCTCACTACGTTAAGACAGCCTGTTCCATCATGATGTAGTCCTATAACCTAGCTCACTACGTTAAGACAGCCTGTTCCATCATCATGATGTAGTCCTATAACCTAGCTCACTACGTTAAGACAGCCTGTTCCATCATGATGTAGTCCTATAACCTAGCTCACTACGTTAAGACAGCCTGTTCCTCATCATGATGTAGTCCTATAACCTAGCTCACTACGTTAAGACAGCCTGTTCCATCATGATGTAGTCCTATAACCTAGCTCACTATGTTAAGACAGCCTGTTCCATCATGATGTAGTCCTATAACCTAGCTCACTACGTTAAGACAACCTGTTCCATCATGATGTAGTCCTATTACCTAGCTCACTACGTTAAGACAGCCTGTTCCTCATCATGATGTAGTCCTATAACCTAGCTCACTACGTTAAGACAGCCTGTTCCATCATGATGTAGTCCTATAACCTAGCTCACTACGTTAAGACAGCCTGTTCCTCATCATGATGTAGTCCTATAACCTAGCTCACTACGTTAAGACAGCCTGTTCCATCATGATGTAGTCCTATAACCTAGCTCACTACGTTAAGACAGCCTGTTCCTCATCATGATGTAGTCCTATAACCTAGCTCACTACGTTAAGACAACCTGTTCCATCATGATGTAGTCCTATTACCTAGCTTACTACGTTAAGACAGCCTTTTCCATCATGATGTAGTCCTATAACCTAGCTCACTACGTTAAGACAACCTGTTCCATCATGATGTAGTCCTATAACCTAGCTCACTCTGTTAAGACAGCCTGTTCCTCATCATGATGTAGTCCTATAACCTAGCTCACTACGTTAAGACAGCCTGTTCCATCATGATGTAGTCCTATAACCTAGCTCACTACGTTAAGACAGCCTGTTCCTCATCATGATGTAGTTCTATAACCTAGCTCACTACGTTAAGACAGCCTGTTCCATCATCATGATGTAGTCCTATAACCTAGCTCACTACGTTAAGACAGCCTGTTCCATCATGATGTAGTCCTATAACCTAGCTCACTACGTTAAGACAGCCTGTTCCATCATGATGTGGTCCTATAACCTAGCTCACTACGTTAAGACAGCCTGTTCCATCATCATGATGTAGTCCTATAACCTAGCTCACTACGTTAAGACAGCCTGTTCCTCATCATGATGTAGTCCTATAACCTAGCTCACCACGTTAAGACAGCCTGTTCCATCATCATGATGTAGTCCTATAACCTAGCTCACCACGTTAAGACAGCCTGTTCCATCATCATGATGTAGTCCTATAACCTAGCTCACCACGTTAAGACAGCCTGTTCCTCATCATGATGTAGTCCCATAACCTAGCTCATTACGTTAAGACAGCCTGTTCCATCATCATGATGTAGTCCTATAACCTAGCTCACTACGTTAAGACAGCCTGTTCCATCATGATGTAGTCCTATTACCTAGCTCACTACGTTAAGACAGCCTGTTCCTCATCATGATGTAGTCCTATAACCCAGCTCACTACGTTAAGACAGCCTGTTCCATCATCATGATGTAGTCCTATAACCTAGCTCACTACGTTAAGACAGCCTGTTCCTCATCATGATGTAGTCCTATAACCTAGCTCATTACGTTAAGACAGCCTGTTCCATCATCATGATGTAGTCCTATAACCTATCTCACTACGTTAAGACAGCCTATTCCATCATGATGTAGTCCTATAACCTAGCTCACTACGTTAAGACAGCCTGTTCCATCATGATGTAGTCCTATAACCTAGCTCACTACGTTAAGACAGCCTGTTCCATCATGATGTAGTCCTATAACCTAGCTCACTACGTTAAGACAGCCTGTTCCATCATCATGATGTAGTCCTATAACCTAGCTCACTACGTTAAGACAGCCTGTTCCATCATGATGTAGTCCTATAACCTAGCTCACCTACGTTAAGACAGCCTGTTCCTCATCATGATGTAGTCCTATAACCCAGCTCACTCGTTAAGACAGCCTGTTCCATCATGATGTAGTCCATAACCCAGCTCACTATGTTAAGACAGCCTGTTCCATCATGATGTAGTCCTATAACCAGCTCACTACGTTAAGACAACCTGTTCCATCATGATGTAGTCCTATTACCCAGCTCACCACGTTAAGACAGCCTGTTCCTCATCATGATGTAGTCCTATAACCCAGCTCACTACGTTAAGACAGCCTGTTCCATCATGATGTAGTCCTATAACCCAGCTCACTACGTTAAGACAGCCTGTTCCTCATCATGATGTAGTCCTATAACCCAGCTCACTACGTTAAGACAGCCTGTTCCATCATGATGTAGTCCTATAACCTAGCTCACCACGTTAAGACAGCCTGTTCCTCATCATGATGTAGTCCTATAACCTAGCTCACTACGTTAAGACAACCTGTTCCATCATGATGTAGTCCTATTACCCTAGCTTACTACGTTAAGACAGCCTTTTCCATCATGATGTAGTCCTATAACCTAGCTCACTACGTTAAGACAACCTGTTCCATCATGATGTAGTCCTATAACCTAGCTCACTCTGTTAAGACAGCCTGTTCCTCATCATGATGTAGTCCTATAACCTAGCTCACTACGTTAAGACAGCCTGTTCCATCATGATGTAGTCCTATAACCTAGCTCACTACGTTAAGACAGCCTGTTCCTCATCATGATGTAGTTCTATAACCTAGCTCACTACGTTAAGACAGCCTGTTCCATCATCATGATGTAGTCCTATAACCTAGCTCACTACGTTAAGACAGCCTGTTCCATCATGATGTAGTCCTATAACCTAGCTCACTACGTTAAGACAGCCTGTTCCATCATGATGTGGTCCTATAACCTAGCTCACTACGTTAAGACAGCCTGTTCCATCATCATGATGTAGTCCTATAACCCAGCTCACTACGTTAAGACAGCCTGTTCCTCATCATGATGTAGTCCTATAACCTAGCTCACCACGTTAAGACAGCCTGTTCCATCATCATGATGTAGTCCTATAACCTAGCTCACCACGTTAAGACAGCCTGTTCCATCATCATGATGTAGTCCTATAACCTAGCTCACTACGTTAAGACAGCCTGTTCCTCATCATGATGTAGTCCTATAACCTAGCTCATTACGTTAAGACAGCCTGTTCCATCATCATGATGTAGTCCTATAACCTAGCTCACTACGTTAAGACAGCCTGTTCCATCATGATGTAGTCCTATTACCTAGCTCACTACGTTAAGACAGCCTGTTCCTCATCATGATGTAGTCCTATAACCTAGCTCACTACGTTAAGACAGCCTGTTCCATCATCATGATGTAGTCCTATAACCTAGCTCACTACGTTAAGACAGCCTGTTCCTCATCATGATGTAGTCCTATAACCTAGCTCATTACGTTAAGACAGCCTGTTCCATCATCATGATGTAGTCCTATAACCTATCTCACTACGTTAAGACAGCCTATTCCATCATGATGTAGTCCTATAACCTAGCTCACTACGTTAAGACAGCCTGTTCCATCATGATGTAGTCCTATAACCTAGCTCACTACGTTAAGACAGCCTGTTCCTCATCATGATGTAGTTCTATAACCTAGCTCACTACGTTAAGACAGCCTGTTCCATCATCATGATGTAGTCCTATAACCTAGCTCACTACGTTAAGACAGCCTGTTCCATCATGATGTAGTCCTATAACCTAGCTCACTACGTTAAGACAGCCTGTTCCATCATGATGTAGTCCTATAACCTAGCTCACTACGTTAAGACAGCCTGTTCCTCATCATGATGTAGTCCTATAACCTAGCTCACCACGTTAAGACAGCCTGTTCCATCATCATGATGTAGTCCTATAACCTAGCTCACTACGTTAAGACAGCCTGTTCCATCATCATGATGTAGTCCTATAACCTAGCTCACCACGTTAAGACAGCCTGTTCCTCATCATGATGTAGTCCTATAACCTAGCTCACTACGTTAAGACAGCCTGTTCCTCATCATGATGTAGTCCTATAACCTAGCTCATTACGTTAAGACAGCCTGTTCCATCATCATGATGTAGTCCTATAACCTAGCTCACTACGTTAAGACAGCCTGTTCCATCATGATGTAGTCCTATTACCTAGCTCACTACGTTAAGACAGCCTGTTCCTCATCATGATGTAGTCCTATAACCTAGCTCACTACGTTAAGACAGCCTGTTCCATCATCATGATGTAGTCCTATAACCTAGCTCACTACGTTAAGACAGCCTGTTCCATCATGATGTAGTCCTATAACCTAGCTCACTACGTTAAGACAGCCTGTTCCATCATGATGTAGTCCTATAACCTAGCTTACTACGTTAAGACAGCCTGTTCCATCATGATGTAGTCCTATAACCTAGCTCACTACGTTAAGACAGCCTGTTCCATCATGATGTAGTCCTATAACCTAGCTCACTACGTTAAGACAACCTGTTCCATCATGATGTAGTCCTATAACCTAGCTCACTACGTTAAGACAGCCTGTTCCTCATCATTATGTAGTCCTATAACCTAGCTCACTACGTTAAGACAGCCTGTTCCATCATGATGTAGTCCTATAACCTAGCTCACTACGTTAAGACAGCCTGTTCCTCATCATTATGTAGTCCTATAACCTAGCTCACTCTGTTAAGACAGCCTGTTCCTCATCATGATGTAGTCCTATAACCTAGCTCACTGCGTTAAGACAGCCTGTTCCTCATCATGATGTAGTTCTATAACCTAGCTCACTACGTTAAGACAGCCTGTTCCTCATCATGATGTAGTCCTATAACCTAGCTCACTACGTTAAGACAGCCTGTTCCATCATCATGATGTAGTCCTATAACCTAGCTCACCACGTTAAGACAGACTGTTCGTCAGACAGTCACTGCTCCATCATGTGCACGCCAGACAGACACACACAAACCTGTTCTGCTCCTCTACCTCTACCTCTCTACCCAGACTTTCAACAACATTATCTTTCGCCCAGTTGCATAGGGGCTATCTGGGTGGTAGAGTCATATATCACAATGTTTTATAGGTACATAATCACAATAGGACTACATCGCCAAACCCTAGTCCCCACACTCATCTCTCTTCAAATCCACTGTCTCCCTGGCACTTACAGTTTCTCTTTTTCAAATGTGTTTCTGTTTGATTGATATAACCTCTAAAGAAGGATCTGTATAGTTTGACCCCTGATCCCTAACCCCTGACCTTTTGTCCTCTGTAGGTGTGTGGTCATGAGTTGATGGCCCACCGTGCTGTGCTGGCCTGCTGTAGCCCCTATCTGTTTGAGATCTTCAACAGCGACATCGAGGCTCACGGCGTGTCCCACGTCACCTTCGAAGACCTGGACCCAGAGGCTGTGGAGATCCTGCTCAACTACGCCTACACTGCCCAGTAAGTACCATGACCTCTGACCCCTACACTATGCCTACACTGCCTAGTGAGTATACATCTTCTAATACACATTGTGCAATGAGCAGAGTCCTAGGCTTTGTTAAGAATTTCCAGGACCTTCACTGCTCTGCTGACCCAGGAGACCTTTCACTATGCTCCTCACCTGTCTGACACGTCTGACTGACTAATGTCTGTCTGTCTGACAGGTTGAAGGCAGATAAGGCATTGGTTAAGGAGGTCTACTCTGCAGCCAAACGGCTCAAGATGGAACGAGTCAAGCAGGTAGGATCTTTCTCTTGTTTCAACTACTGATACTCCATATTGTACGTTTTTAATGTAGTTTCACACTTCTCTCCTCTCTGATTGGTCAGATCTGTGGCGACTACCTGCTGTCTAAGATGGATTCCCAGACCGCCATCTCCTTCCGTAACTTTGCCAGCTGCATGGGAGATGGCCGCATGCTGGCCAAGATCGACGCCTACATCCAGGAACACCTGCTGGAGGTCTCAGAGCAGGAGGACTTCCTCAAACTGCCCCGCCTCAAGGTGAGCCGTCCCCAGCAACCTTTCTTAACCCAGTCTACAGGGTCCACCTGTCTGTCCATGTACAGTATGTGATGCATTCTAACTCCAGGAGCCTGAAACTAGTCAACTAATCAGCAATCTGATATTAATTAGAAACCAGGTGTGCTGGTGTTGGGATACATCAAATATATGGAACCAGTGGTGGGCCCTGAGGACTTGAGAAAAGCACAGGAAAAGCCTGTACAGTAACTTACTTCATAGGTCTTGAGGAACTCCTCTAAGCACTGTGTTTTAGCTTTTTAACTTGGGACTTTAGAATAGGGAGATTTATGCAGTTGTACTTTCTTTAGATTCTTACATGGTAAATCCTCCTAAAATGAATATGAGAAGATATATTATGATGCTGGGTTGAGCAGTCGAGCTCGGCGATTTCTTTTTGGGCTCTTCACAGTATTTTCCGACATCTTTTTGAATATCTATCAGTACATTTTGGCTAATGTCAAAAAGAAAACTTCCCAGCGCTATGCTTAGGCTACTTGATGTAGGCCTATTCACTGCTACACAAAATGCTTCGGTAAGAGGAAGGTAATGTCGGCAGGGTGGGAAATTAACGTTTTGGTCCACCAGTCACTGTGGCAGGTAGATAATAAAAAATTATTCACTCAGATTTTTTACCACAAATGTTTTTTGAGGCCATGAAATGTACAGATGAGAATGCTTTCTGTTTTTCTAAATTACTGTATGTAATTACTAGTAAGAAGAAATTAAATAAATTACTGTATGTAATTACTAGTAAGAAGAAATTAAATAAATTACTGTATGTAATTACTAGTAAGAAGTTATGGGGTACATTTTTGTGACCTGCATCTTTAACAAATGCATGTTAAAATGTAGATCCAATAGTAAAAACAGATAAGAGTTCTACAAATGAACATGAAGAATCTGCCACGAAAGGCTGAGTGATACAGCAAATGTATTAATTAATATATATTAATATAGTTCAGAGCTCTGCACTGACATGTTTTACAAGGACTGCATGATGTGCTCATAAGTATAAATGTAGAAGCACAGAAATACATAGAGGAAAACAGAATATTTGAGTGTTTTAATTATAAGAAATACAAGTTTTTAGGAGTGATCCATGCTCAATCAAGCACGATCATTAGTTGAGACAAATGTTCAGCGGACCCTTTAAGGGACTGGCCGCTACCGTGGTAACTTGGGCACTCACTGTGATGTCTTCCTAGCAGCAAACCGTTGAGGCAAACTCAATCTAACATTAAAAACAACCGTTAGGTTGTGAACAAAACTATATAATTGGCCTAGAAACACGAGGACAAAGTCACACTTTAGTAGCCTTTCTTATCAATTCCACTAACTTCTACATGTGGCCTTTGGATGAAAAAAAGCTGTTCCCAAATGCTCTGTGTGACTGCCTGCCAACGTGGCTGGAGAAATAGACCTTACCCACCAATGACAAAATCTACTTGCATTTGACTGGTGGCGGGTGTTAACCTCTCAGGGATTGCTGGGGCGCTAGCGCCCCAATCCCGACACTACCAGGTGAAATGTAAGGCGGCAAATTCAAAATCCAAAAGTTGAATTATTAAACATCCACCAATATACAAGTGTTCCATACTCATCAAAAGCTCTGTTTCTTGGCAATATCACAGCGTTGTCAGATTTCAAAAAGGCTTTATGGCGAAAGCAGCACATTTGATTGTTTGAGGGTAGCACCTCACATATTTTTCCCATAGCCATGAATCCACATAACACATTTCACAGCGAAAACAAATCAATTACCTGTTGAAGAACTTCTGCTGAGGTCATCCTAAGTGTCCAACGAAGACAATCCATGGTTCTTTTGTTAGAAAAAGTAATGTATTTTATCCATAAATCTCCATTTGGTTCGCGCGTTATAATCAGAAACGACAGCTTCCACTCCTCCATTGAAACGTGACGCAAACTCGTTCATCTTATACCTATAAACTTGTCCAAGAACAATCAAACATAGTTTTAAATGTATCCTTAGGAACACTTTACGATATTTACTATTATAAATCAACCGGAATATAAACTGATCGATAAAGACGGTAAAAAAGACACAGCGCGCCTTGTCGGGAGCGCGCGCTGGGTACTGTTGACATAAAAAGGATACTTCCTGGTTTCCTCTTATTCTCTGGTCTAAAGCATCCAAATTGAAAATTTACACTGTCTTGAGACTGTTGACATCTAAAGGAAGCGATGGGTACTGCATTCATATGCCCTTATATGGTCATTTTCATGAGGGAGGGGTTCCAAATGAGCAATGTGTCAAAATCACTTTTTTCCAGGACAGAAATTCCTCGGGGTTTCGCCTGCCATATGCGTTCTGTTTCACTCACAGACAAATGGTTAACACTTTTGGAAAATTCAGAGCGTTTCCAATGGTACTAAATATGTGCATATCCTATTTTCTGGGCCTGAATGGGAGGCATTTTACTTTGGGCACGCCAGGCTCTCCAAAACCGACCCCTCAGCTGCCACTCCCTAACAAGTTAATGTCCAGGTTAATGTGGGTTTAACTCAACTTGTTAAAGCTGCCTCCTTGCTGAAACAAGCAAGGTGTTGTAGCAAACGAGTCTCTGGGTTTCCTAGGCAACACCTCCTCCCTGCAGCAGCAACACACATAGAAATATAATTAATAAAACAGGCTTGGAGCCTCTAACCCTGCCAATTTGATTGGTAAACTCATGGGTACACTCGCAATGGCTGCCTGATATTGTGATGCAATAATTTCCATGGTAATGTATAATGTTCATTCTAATGATGCTGGGTTGCCATGGTAATGTAGAATGTCCATTCTAATGATGCTAAATGATGTGGCTCATGCAATGGAAAGTATTTTCTGTAATGTCAGTTGAGTTGAATCAACAAATCACAGCACAGATTGAAGGGTACACTTCTTGCTTTTACTTCCTGCTTTGCTCCTATGGGTACAATCGCAACGGCCGCCAGTCCACCCATTATGCCATCATTGACTTGAATGGGGACACCCGTTCTATCTATTCTATTTTTATGGCGGCACATGCAGCCAGGAGCGGAGGAGAGGAGAAAATCTGCGTCTTAAACAACAAAAACTGTTATTATTTGTCTGGCCAATAACAGTCTTTCAAAATTCCATGACTGTCACAGCCCTAGGTAGTGTATTACCTTTGGTGCTGCAGAATGTACTTTGGATTTCCCAGTTACTGGTTTTGAATGGTCTCTAGTTTGAGGTGAAACACAACCTTTTTTTTGTAACAGTTAGACTGTGATGGTTCAATAATGATTCAGTGTCTTGTGATTTGTGGTATGAAGGAAGCAAACCTTAGCCGTGGTTGATCCTAGATGGCTTTTTCTAACCTGTTTTTGACTGGTCTCCTCTTGTGTCTGTGTGCCTGTCTACAGTTAGAAGTAATCCTGGAAGACAACCTGAGCCTGCCCAGCAACGGCAAGCTCTACAACAAGGTGCTCAACTGGGTCCAGCGCAGTCTGTGGGAGAACGGAGGCCAACTGGATAGACTGATGGAGGAGGTCAGTACTGTAGCTGGAGTTTAGCTTGCACTAATCCACCCCATATCCCTCCCCGCCTTCCCTCCCTCTCTCGCTTTCCTTCAGCAAGTCGTTAAAGGCATCCGCATGCTTCAGGTCGGCTGGCGCCGAGCACGGCTAGGCGAACCGAACGATTGTGCTCGCATACTCCCTTAAAAGACCTTCACTTGAAAAATGAGAAAAAAGTTCCAATAGTACTGTTTGTCCATTTTGAGATGCTGTAGCCAGTATACACTTCCTCAAAATAGTCTGAATGAATCTAATATGACTCAAGAAATCTGTCATTAATTTGGACATTTTTGTCGAGGAGATCTTTGTCTCGCAATTCTGCACCTGACTAGGATGTTTGGTGCAGTATTTCTCAAGTGAAAGAATGTGCATGAGGATGGGCCATCTCTCGTTAACTGACAACAGACACTTTATTGAAGAATCTCTACTGTTGACCAATCGCTGATGAGGGGACGTAGACTTCGGCTACCGACTTCGGCTTGCCGAAAGAGAGGGTGGGGGCGAAATGGTGTGCCCGAACAGCCCAAGTTTTTTCCCCGAAGTCCAACACAAACAAAATGTCTCAAAATATTGTCATAAATGTGCACAAACTGTTTGGGCTGGGAAGCATGCGGACGCCTTAAGGCAATGTTCCAAACCCGACGTCATGGCACGCTGTGTTAGGACTGTTTGGTGGTTCTTTTTGTTCTTTCCTTTTTTCTCATTTTCTTTCCTAATGTTTAGTTCTGCAGTACAGTGTACCTGGCCATACAGCAAACTAGAGGTGAGCAGAGACAGACCTGTGTTGCTGTTCTGTTTTAGTGATCAGTTGGATCCACCTACAGTGTTTTGACTTTTGCTCTATTCAAATTTTGCATTGAAAGATGTGAGCAGGTCCCTCACTCTGTTCTGTCCCACTGATGCCCTTCTCTTTCTGAGCAGGTCCCTCACTCTGTTCTGTCCCACTGATGCCCTTCTCTTTCTGAGCAGGTGTGTGTGTGTGTGTGTGTGTGTGTGTCAGCGAGCGCTCCAGTACTAACGAATGTTCCTCCCCGTTGATTTGTCTCTCCTCCAGGTTTATTAACAGCAGCAGGAGAGCAGACTGAAGAGCCAAGACTGAGCCGCCAGGGTAATGAGTCAGGGAGAAACAGAGAGAACAGAGGGAGGATAGGAGCAGCCCCCCCTCTTTCTCTTTCTACAGCCAAAGCAACACTGTGCTCCCATCTGTCTACACACACACAGACACACACACACACACACAAGCTAAGTAGGCTTACTTAGCTTACACATATGCATACAACCTAATTGACTTACATTCCACTGACATCCAGTGGAGAGCACTCACAGAAACCCATATCCACTCACAGAAACCCATATCCACTCACACAAACCCATACCCACTCACAGAAACCCATATCCACTCACAGAAACCCATATCCACTCACAGAAACCCATACCCATTCACACGAACCCATACCCACTCACAGAAACCCATATCCACTCACACAAACCCATATCCACTCACAGAAACCCATACCCACTCACAGAAACCCATACCGACTCACAGAAACCCATATCATACCCACTCACAGAAACCCAAATTATACCCACTCACAGAAACCCATATCATACCCACTCATAGAAACCCATATCATACCCACTCACAGAAACCCATACCATACCCACTCACAGAAACCCATACCATACCTACTCACAGAA
Organism: Brachymystax lenok tsinlingensis; assembly: GCA_030435695.1. Lineage (NCBI taxonomy): Eukaryota > Metazoa > Chordata > Actinopteri > Salmoniformes > Salmonidae > Brachymystax > Brachymystax lenok. Next base: position 40,199,128 of record CM059790.1, on the reverse strand, counting down.
ACCCATACCATACCCACTCACAGAAACCCATATCATACCCACTCACAGAAACCCATATCATACCCACTCACAGAAACCCATATCATACCCACTCACAGAAACCCATACCATACCCACTCACAGAAACCCATATCATACCCACTCACAGAAACCCATATCATACCTACTCACAGAAACCCATATCAGACCCACTCACAGAAACCCATATCATACCCACTCACAGAAACCCATATCATACCCACTCACAGAAACCCATATCATACCCACTCACAGAAACCCATATCATACCCACTCACAGAAACCCATATCATACCCACTCACAGAAACCCATACCATACCCACTCACAGAAACCCATATCATACCCACTCACAGAAACCCATATCATACCCACTCACAGAAACCCATATCATACCCACTCACAGAAACCCATATCATACCCACTCACAGAAACCCATACCATACCCACTCACAGAAGCCCATATCATACCCACTCACAGAAACCCATATCATACCCACTCACAGAAACCCATACCATACCCACTCACAGAAACCCATATCATACCCACTCACAGAAACCCATACCATACCCACTCACAGAAACCCATATCATACCCACTCACAGAAACCCATATCATACCTACTCACAGAAACCCATATCAGACCCACTCACAGAAACCCATATCATACCCACTCACAGAAACCCATATCATACCCACTCACAGAAACCCATATCATACCCACTCACAGAAACCCATATCATACCCACTCACAGAAACCCATACCATACCCACTCACAGAAACCCATATCATACCCACTCACAGAAACCCATATCATACCCACTCACAGAAACCCATATCATACCCACTCACAGAAACCCATATCATACCCACTCACAGAAACCCATACCATACCCACTCACAGAAGCCCATATCATACCCACTCACAGAAACCCATATCATACCCACTCACAGAAACCCATACCATACCCACTCACAGAAACCCATATCATACCCACTCACAGAAACCCATATCATACCCACTCACAGAAACCCATATCATACCCACTCACAGAAACCCATATCATACCCACTCACAGAAACCCATAACCACTTAAAAGACCATCTGCATAGGACATAACCATGATTACCCCCCATGTCTTTTACGTGGGCAAGGGCAGAATGACAGCCATTTTAAAAATAACCGTAAAGAAACTTTTGAAATGGTTCTCTGCTCAAGCATATTCTATTCTACACTATCTCAATGCCCACTGTCATTTTGTTTGAAAACGTCTCTATTTTTACATGTTTTATTTATTAACTATTTGTATGGAACAATAATGTATGTAAAAGCTTTGTCTTCCACATAAGCATAACTCATGGGTTTACATCAGGAAGCTGCAGTGCCTTTTTTCCATGCAATTATAATGACCAACTTCCTCAGCCAACCGTGAGCGGGTTTTCCAAGCATCGAGGTCATGAGGACTGAAGACGTTTCCAGATGCTTCATCTTTACCAACTCCCCCCTCCTCCTTTTCTAGATGTTATGAAGGGAAGGGATGCACAGGAGCAGCACCTGCAGATGATGTGTATGTCCCTGCATTTACTGTGACCACCTGCGTTCCTTCAACTGTGTGTCCATGTTGATAAACAAGCCTTGGCTCCTACCGGTGATGACAGACCAACCTGAACCCTCCTCACCCAACCAACCCCCCTCCCACACCGTCCTCCTCCCTCTCCCTCCCGTGTTGCCCGGGGTGCTGCTTTGCTGTGTGTTGCCATGGAGACAGCCTGCCACATGGGTGTTGTGTCGCTGTGTGTCTTGCAGGTGCAAACGCTGTACTATTCAGCCGACCACAAGCTTCTCGATGGCGCTCTCATCATTGAGGAACATGGGGTGTTTGGTGTTGGTGCAGAGGACCACATCCAGTTTGTGCAGGTACACAACCCGCCCCTATCCTGGGCTAACTCTGTGTCACTTGGCCCAACCTGGCCTCTATCCACCTTTTGTAGCCTGGCAACAAGGGCGCAGCCGATTAGTGTGTAAAACCTAGGGATACTACACCTGCTTGCGTAGCTCCTGTTGCACACTAGACTGGTTCTCAGATCAATTGAGTCTAGTCTTTTAGAGATTGGGTTCTGATCACAAAATGTTTTGTGTGTTTTGTCTGAGTATGTAGCTGCTTCTTCGTTGGTCAAGTCTACCCTGTGTCTGTGCTGTCTTTCAACTTGTTAAGATGGTTTAAATGGGTTGTAGACTGGTTTGAACTACTCAGCACTGCTAAAAGACTGTTTGGGTGTAGTTCTAGGCAGGTTCACAGCCAGGATTAGTCCATTTCAGGCCAGATTGTAGTGTGTGCTCTGCAGCCAACTGGTGTTGTAGCCTGTAGGAGATGTTGTGGCTCTTCCCTCTGGCTGGGTTTCTGTACTGTAGCTGCGTTGGTTGTGCTGTTGCAGAAGAAGCCTCCTCGTGAGAACAGCAACGCCCAGAGACAGCTGAGCTCCAGCTCCCCTGGCAGCACCTCGCCCTCCGGCTCCACTTCCAACACACCCTGCAGGAGAGAGTGGAAGTATATCGCCTCCGAGAAGACCACCAGTAAGTGTCTCTGTGTGTGTGTGTGTGTGTGTGTGTGTGTGTGTGTGTGTGTGTGTGTGTGTGTGTGTGTGTGTGTGTGTGTGTGTGTGTGTGTGTGTGTGTGTGTGTGTGTGTGTGTGTGTGTGTGTGTGTGTGTGTGTGTGTGTGTGTGTGTGTGTGTCAGATGTTTGAAGACTTAAGTGTCAAGGAGTGGGTGTGTTAACTCAAAATGACAACGACGAGGTTCCAGTTTAACAACACCGTAAATGTACAAAGTCGCCATCATGCTCAGGCCAGAGTACAAAGTCGCCATCATGCTCAGGCCAGGTCCATCTCCAGTGAGACTACTGCGCAGGCGTACTAATAACCTAGCGATAGCACCGTAATAACAGAAATATAGGGATACTTAAAACATTAACTTATCAGGTGTATAACATAATGTGAATGAATAGCATAATAACTTTTAAGATAAAACTTTGTTTTTTGCTTTAGTTATTACCATCACCTCTCCACTCATGGCACTTGCCCTCTCTCTCTCTCTCTCTCTCTCTCCCTCCCCAATCTCTCTCTCTCTCTCTCTCTCTCTCTCTCTCTCTCTCTCTCTCTCTCTCTCTCTCTCTCTCTCTCTCTCTCTCTCTCCCAATCTCCTCTCAATCTCCCTCTCCTCTCTCTCTCTCTCTCTCTCTCTCTCTCTCTCTCTCTCTCTCTCTCTCTCTCTCTCTCTCTCTCTCTCTCTCTCTCTCTCTCTCTCTCTCTCTCTCTCTCTCTCTCTCTCTCTCTCTCTCTCTCTCTCTCTCTCTCTCTCTCTCTCTCTCTCTCTCTCTCTCTCTCTCTCTCTCTCTCTCTCTCTCTCTCTCTCTCTCTCTCTCTCTCTCTCTCTCTCTCTCTCTCTCTCTCTCTCTCTCTCTCTCTCTCTCTCTCTCTCTCTCCCCACAGACAACACCTACCTGTGTCTGGCCGTGCTGGATGGGGTGTTGTGTGTGATCTTCCTGCATGGCCGTAGCTCTCCCCAGAGCTCTCCCTCTGCCACACCCTGTCTGATGAAGAGCCTCAGCTTCGAGGCCCAGCTTGAGGAGCTGGAGGAACACCCGCTGACCGCCATGCACTATGCCCGCTCTGGCCTGGGCACTGCCACCCTGCATGGCAGGCTCATCGCTGCAGGTACGGAGATTTTAACCATTGTCTATTTAACCTTTTATTTATACAGGTTATTCTCATTAAGATACAATCTCCACATAGCAAGATAGAGCTGTTAGTTAACCTGCCACTGAGCCTCTATCTGGAGACTGGCACTGACCGGTCCCCAGTCTAAAGTCTCAGATCCTCCAAATCAGCCCTTCCTGTCACTCACAACTGTCATCTACAGTGCTTTCGGAAAGTATTCAGACCCCTTGACCTTTTTCCACATTTTGTTACGTTGAAGTCTTATTCTAAAATTGATTAAATAGTTTTTACCCCCTCATCAATCTACACACAGTATCCCATAATGACAAAGCAAAAACAGATTTTTAGAAATGTTTGCAACAATAAAATGTTTTTATTTAAAAAATTAAAAACGGATATAACATTTACATAAGTATTCAGACCCTTTACACAGTACTTTGTTGAGGCACCTTTGGCAGCGATTACAGCCTCAAATTCTTTTCCGCTGTGACGCTACAAGCTTGGTACACTTGTATTTGGGAAGTTTCTCCAATTCTTCTCTGCAGGTCCTCCCAAGCTCTGTCAGTTTGGATGGGGAGCACAGCTATTTTCCGGTCTCTCCAGAGATGTTAGATCGGGTTCAAGTCCAGGCTCTGGCAGGGCCACTCAAGGACTTGTTCCTAATCACTCATGCGTTGTCTTGGCTGTGTGCTTAGGGTTGTTGTCCTGTTGGAATGTGAACCTTTGCCGCAGTCTGAGGTCCTGAGCACTCTGGAGCAGGTTTTCATCAAGGATCTCTCTGTACTTTCCCTCTATCCTGACTAGTCTACTAATTCATGCCGCTGAAAAACATCCCCACAGCATGATGCTGCCACCACCATGCATCACCATAGGGATGGTGTCAGGTTTCCTGCAGACATGACTCTTGGCATTCAGGCCAAAAAGTTCAATCTTGGTTTTATTAGACCAGAGAATCTTGTTTCTCATGGTCTGAGAGTCTTTAGGTTCCTTTTGGAAAACTCCAAGCGGGCTATCATGTGCCTTTTACTGAGGAGTGCCTTCTGTCTGGCCACTCTAACATAAAGGCCTGATTGGTGGAGTGCTGCAGTGATGGTTGTCCTTCTGGAAGGTTCTCCCATCTCCACAGAGGAGCTCTGGAGCTCTGTCAGAGTGACCATTGGGTTCTTGGTCACCTCCCTGACCAAGGCCCAATTCCTTCAACCTCATGGCTTGGTTTTTGCTCTGACATGCATTGTCAACTGTGGGACCTTTATATAGACAGATGTGTGCCTTTCCAAATCATGTTTAATCAATTGAATGTACCACAGGTGGACTCCAATCAAGTTGTAGAAACATCTGTTTGCGCTATAGGATCATATTAAGGCTTCTGTAGGCCCAGACCGACCTGGCGTCCTCTGTGTTTTCCGTCTCCAGGAGGGTATAACCGAGAGGAGTGCCTGAGGACGGTGGAGTGTTACGACCCCAAAGACGACCGCTGGACCTTCACCGCTCCCATGCGGACTCCCAGGGCTCGCTTCCAGATGGCAGTGCTCATGGTACAACACACCCTGACCTTTGAACCCTAATTTCATAGGATTGGCAGGTGCCTGTCTGACTTAAACCTGCCCCTCTGTCTCCTCTCATCTCTCCTAGGGTCAGCTGTACGTGATGGGCGGCTCCAACGGCCACTCGGACGAGCTGAGCTGTGGAGAGACGTACGATCCGCACACTGACACATGGGCCCAGGTGCCAGAGCTCCGGACCAACCGCTGCAACGCAGGTGTCTGCTCGTTGAACAACAAGCTGTTCGTGGTGGGAGGGTCAGACCCTTGTGGGCAGAAAGGCCTGAAGAACTGTGATGCCTTTGACCCTGTGACCAAGACCTGGAACAACTGTGCCCCCCTCAACATCAGTAAGCACCTATACCACACATACATGCTACCCACCAGAGGAGGCTGGTGGGGGCAGCTATAGGAGGACGGGCTCATTGTAATGACTGGAATGGATCAATGGAATGGTGTGAAACACATCACACATATAGAAACCACGTTTTACTCCGTTCCAGATGTTCCATTCCGGCCATTACAATGAACCCGTCCTCTTAAAGCTCCTCCCACCAGCCTCCTATGATACACACGGACTGTATTGTACCTATATCTCTCATAGTGTACACTGAGGAAAAAGGTTCCAGGTAACAGGGGCCTCTTTGTCTTGTCACCAGGGTGGAAGCCTTTACTAAGGGTGCTTATCATTTATTGCATGTACTGTCTCAGTGAAGAAGTGGAACAGTTTTGAGTTGGCCTGTGAATGTGAAAAGTGATTCAAATGTGGCGTTAACTCTGTTCTTCTAGGGAGGCACCAGGCTGCGGTGTGTGAGCTAGATGGCTTCATGTACGTGATTGGAGGTGCTGAGTCATGGAACTGCCTGAACACAGTGGAGCGTTACAACCCCGAGAACAACACCTGGACCCTGATCTCCCCCATGAACGTGGCCCGCAGGGGGGCTGGGGTGGTCGTCTACGCTGGTAAGACACTTCTCCATAGAAATATAGCATTCTGATTATATGGTCTGCTCTAAACTGGGGAAGGCTCCAGGGGATTACCGTGTATAGGGTCATGGGTTCACTGGGGTGGGGATACAGTTTGCTTTGGTTGCTACCTTGGAATTTGGCAGAAATATACAAATTGTTACTCAGATTTGTGCTGACCCTTCTCTCTCCTTGTCCCTATCTCCTTCTCTTCCCATCTCTAGGAAAGCTCTTCGTGGTTGGCGGGTTTGATGGCTCCCATGCCCTGCGCTGTGTTGAGGTGTACGACCCAGCCCGCAATGAGTGGAGGATGCTCGGTAGCATGACCGTGGCACGCAGCAATGCGGGTGTAGCAGTGCTGGGTGATTTCATCTGCGCCATGGGCGGCTTCGACGGAAACAACTTCCTGAACACGCTGGAGGTTTACGACCCCGAGACGGATGAGTGGAGCGATTGCGCCGATGCCCTCTCCTCCTCCGCCTAAGGGTTAAGGGTCAGAGGTTGGGGGGGGGGGTTACCTTTCCCAAACTAACAGGCTTAGTGACATAATCGTGTTTCGTGATGTTCTGTAGGTGAGTGGAAGGGGACAGGGAATCATTTTGTCAGGGGTCTTCAGTGAAGACTGGAATATTGGGGGTTGCCTGAAAGCAACATTAAGCCTTTGCATACAATAGTTTTTGTGCTGTATATATTTTCCTTTTTGTCTTAAGAATGCCAACATTTAATACACTTTTAGTGCAATTGAGTTTTTTTTGTTGTTGAAAGGTTTATGTATTGTTTTCTGAGAAGAAGCTACTGGTTTGATCATCTCAAGACTACCTTGGACCTACTGGTCTGGTCAGGATGGGTGATGGTACTGGAAAACATTGGGTTGACTTGATTTAGAAGGTGATTCTGAATAGTTATTTTCATTTTAAACTGTAATTTTAACTCCCACACACATTTAAAGATATGCAGTTTGAAGCCTTATTCAAAGAAAGAGGGTCACTCCCATCATGTCATTTAAACTAAAGCTGGATTGCTTATCGAATCTTTAATGATGGCCTTTTTTTATATTTTTATACACTGCTGATTTACCAATAGAAAAAGTAGCGGACGAACATGACAACTGAGTCATCAAACGAAACCAGTGCCAGTTTAGTAACAACGCGAACACACACAACCAACCTTGCTTCTGTGCTTGTTCTAACCAAGTATTTTGTTACTGCGTTTTGACTAATTCACTATTTGTAGAGATGCTGTTTTCTTTATTTCTTGTGTGGTGTTTTAAAAGGGGTTCAGACATTTGGATTTTGACATTTTCCTTTTTTGAGTTTAGAAGGATTGAAAGGTCCTGTATCACATTTGTAACACGCTGATATTCCTTAACTAATAAACCATTTCAACCTGACGGCGTGTGCTCTTGTACTTTTCTATTTTCCAATGAATACAGTGCTAGAGCTGACTCAGGTTTGACTGGGGTGCGTTCAGTATGACGGTAAGGTGTGCAACGCTGAATTCAACGGAAACGATACTGTAATGAACTTATGGTGGCCCAGAGAGCAATTACCATATGGTGTGCTGCACCAGTTTTGCGATTTCAAATAGTCACACCCATATTGTTCAGGCCACACCCACCAAACGGGAGAAAATGTACCTCAAAGGCTGTTAAAGAATAATGGTGTGCACCGTTTTGGGGAAATGTGCTGTTCCGTACAAACCGTCACACAGCGTAGTTGAAGCAAACGGAACACACACCTTGTTGTTAGAGGTGTGACTGTCAACCGTTCTCTGTTTTAGGTAGTGTAGCGACGGGTCATGTACAGTGGGGGGAAAAAAGTATTTAGTCAGCCACCAATTGTGCAAGTTCTCTCACTTAAAAAGATGAGAGAGGCCTGTAATTTTCATCATAAGTACACTTCAACTATGACAGACAAAATGAGGAAAAAAAATCCAGAAAATCACATTGTAGGATTTTTTTATGAATTTATTTGCAAATTATGGTGGAAAATAAGTATTTGGTCACATACAAACAAGCAAGATTTCTGGCTCTCACAGACCTGTAACTTCTTCTTAAAGAGGCTCCTCTGTCCTCCACTCATTACCTGTATTAATGGCACCTGTTTGAACTTGTTATCAGTATAAAAGACACCTGTCCATAACCTCAAACAGTCACACTCCAAACGCCACTATGGCCAAGACCAAGGAACTGTCAAAGGACACCAGAAACAAAATTGTAGACCTGCACCAGGTTGGGAAGACTGAATCTGCAATAGGTAAGCAGCTTGGTTTGAAGAAATCAACTGTGGGAGCAATTATTAGGAAATAGAAGACATACAAGACCACTGATAATCTTCCTTGATCTGGGGCTCCACGCAAGATCTCACCCCGTGGGGTCAAAATGATCACAAGAACGGTGAGCAAAAATCCCAGAACCACACGGGGACCTAGTGAATGACCTGCAGAGAGCTGGGACCAAAGTAACAAAGCCTACCATCAGTAACACACTCGCCGCCAGGGACTCAAATCCTGCAGTGCCAGACGTGTCCCCCTGCTTAAGCCAGTACATGTTCAGGCAAGTCTAAAGTTTGCTAGAGAGCATTTGGATGATCCAGATGAGGATTGGGAGAATGTCAGATGAAACCAAAATATAACTTTTTGGTAAAAACTCAACTCGTCGTGTTTGGAGGACAAAGAATGCTGAGTTGCATCCAAAGAACACCATACCTACTGTGAAGCATGGGGTGGAAACATCATGCTTTGGGGCTGTTTTTCTGCAAAGGGACCAGGACGACTGATCCGTGTAAAGGAAAGAATGAATGGGGCCATGTATCGTGAGATTTTGAGTGAAAACCTCCTTCCATCAGCAAGGGCATTGAAGATGAAACGTGGCTGGGTCTTTCAGCATGACAATGATCCCAAACACACCGCCCGGCAACTAAGGAGTGGCTTCAGAAGAAGCATTTCAAGGTCCTGGAGTGGCCTAGCCAGTCTCCAGATCTCAACCCCATAGAAAATCTTTGGAGGGAGTTGAAAGTCCGTGTTGCCCAGCGACAGCCCCAAAACATCACTGCTCTAGAGGAGATCTGCATGGAGGAATGGGCCAAAATACCAGCAACAGTGTGTGAAAACCTTGTGAAGACTTACAGAAAACGTTTGACCTCTGTCATTGCCAACAAAGGGTATATAACAAAGTATTGAGATAAACTTTTGTTATTGACCAAATACTTATTTTCCACCATAATTTGCAAATAAATTCATAAAAATCCTACAATGTGATTTTCTGGATTTTTTTTCCTCATTTTGTCTGTCATAGTTGAAGTGTACCTATGATGAAAATTACAGGCCTCTCTCATCTTTTTAAGTGAGAGAACTTGCACATTTGGACGTTGCAAGTCACTACTTAATCCCCACTCAATGTCAAAACGTATTAAATCAAGTTAGCAAAAAACTGTTTACTCAACTTGGAAATTCATAAACTTGTAGTCAAAATTTCTGAAGAAACATAAATTGTGTTGACTAGAAATTAAGTTCAACACAATTGTCTTGTCTATACTTACAGTATGTAACTAAGTTGAATCAATAAAGATTGTGTATAATCAAATTAGAAATTCACAACCAAAAAAATTAAATCAACTGAAACAACCACAACCAACTTAGTTATGTGGGATGGAACCATTAGAATAATACCTAGCATGCTTTGCAACAGTACATTTTTGACATTTACATTTTGGTCATTTAGCAGACCCTTTTATCCAGAGAGACTTCACTTAGTGCATTCAACGAAGGTAGATAAACATCCACATTTAAAAAGTAACAAGTAAAAAGGTCATGTAACCGTTTCTGAGAATGTTATTGTAGTTATTGGTATGTTGGATGGTTGACATTATTATGTACATGCCAGTTTTGAAACTGGTAGAAAAGCTCACACATGAGCAAGAGACTAAAGTGAGTGCTTTCAGAAAATATTCAGACCCCTTGACTTTTTCCACCTTTTGTTACGTTACAGCCTTATTCTAAAATTGATTAAATATTTATTTTTTCTACAGCAATCTACACACAATACCCCATAACGACAAAGCGAAAACAGTTTTATATAATTTTTTGCAAATGTAGTAAAAACAGAAATACCTTATTACATAAGTATTCAGATATGGTGTAAGTTAGACTGGCTTGAATGGCTTTAAAGTTGATAGAGCTTGAAAAAGCCCATGTAACTTTATGACTAGAAATAATAAATTGAAACAAATAATTTTTAACAGTATACTACTACCAAATATAGCATTTCTCTCTCTCTCTCGCTCTCTCTCCCACCTCTCTACACAAGCAAAAACTTCTGGCAGGTGACTAGCAGCATGGTCTCTCTGCAGGAGTCTAAGCTTCTCTACCACTTAGTTTCCACTGGGACATGAATATCTACCTACCTACCTCACTAAGAGGGCTTTTTCTGTTCTCATTACAGTCTACTTTGGGAGAGATTAGACAACATTTTGTGTTCTTGCAGAAGGAGAGAGAGAAGGATAGAGAGACCCGGTCAGTCTGGTCACATGATCTCTAAAGGGTTGGTGGTTGAACCAAGCTGCACCTGAGTTGCACTTGCGTTCCTTGAATGACCCTGTCCTTCGACATTGGGAGAATCTCAATTGCATACTCCTCGCGTCCTCTCGCCTCACCTCCTTCTCAAAACCCATTGGAGGAGAAGGCCAGAGGGGAGGGACCTCTGTGTCTTTCTCATCCAATGGGTTTTGAGGAGGCGAGGAGAGGAGGCGAGTAGTATGCAATTGTGATTCTTCCATTGGGTACCTAACACCTGTCCGTCAAAGACCACTAATTCTTTCCTTCTCTACTGCACGTTCTGTTCATTCATTAATCCCTCCTCCCCCTCTCTGTAGTCAATTCACAAAATGGCCTCTTGTAATCTGAACAGTCAGGCAATAAATCTGTCAATTACGTCACAACCTGGCTGAGGAAAGTAGGCCACCGAGTGAGCGAGAAGGGTTGGGGTCGAGGGCAGCACGTCCGGCTGAACTGAGACCTCGTGGCTTTTGGCCAGGCCATGTCAAACAATGACCTACCCATAGGAATAAAATTCTAATTCTATGGACCTACCTGACTGACGATTAATTTGACTATTCCCCCAATCATCTTTATTGGGGGAACCAGAGAATAGAAGGCATTCGACAGTGTGAGGGTACTGGTATTTATTTGTGTCTGTCTATATTATTTTTTTGTACCCTTCACCAGGAAATGGCTGGATGCCTAGACTACAGCACACACTACTTTTGAACTAGAAAATACTGCATGATGATAAACCTATTGTTTTTCTTTACCTGTTGACATGAACAGAGAAGGCTGTATTGAACTGATCCCAAGGTGTGGTGCCCTTCCTTTCCTGAGAGCTATGAGACGGAGAGAGGAAGTATTCCTCCTCTGGGGTGTGCTTCTTTGTGAAGGCGAAAGAAAAAAAAAGGTCATTTGCGACAAATATTACCGCTGTAATGGAGTAGAGTGGAACACTTTTCACTGTGAATCAGATACTGTCAGACAAACTGTCAGAGACAGAGGAGACACATAGGCTAGGGACCCATAGGGACATTATGGGCTTTAAGCCTGGATTCAATCCGATCGGCCCTGTTCGGCTATGCACCTTTTAAAGAAAGTTTGCGGAGGCCGCATTCACGGTAAACACTCAATTGGAAATTACCTTTAAATGTCAAACACACTATAACGTGCAGATCGTAATGAATCCAGGCTTTAGCTAGGGTTAGAGTCACACATGATTTATCAAATCAAAGGGAGGTTTGGAATAAAACAGCAATAAATAAGGTTCACTAACCGTGAGATTAGACCAGTCTTCAACCTTGGATATATCATCTAATCTACAGGATGTCAAGTATCTGTGGTTTCTGAGGCACAGGGAAAATCTCGCATCCTCTCCTCGCCTGCTTTTGTAAAAGGTCAAAGGTCATTGAGGAATGTAAGGCTAATCCCGTTTACAGGGGGTGGAATACCCAAATAAATGTGTGAAATTATAAAAACGAATGTAGCAATACGTTTTATAGCCTATACGGATACGTAGAGTACACCTTTTTCACTCTCGTACGGACTCGGGAGAGGCGAAGGTCAAGAACCAAGAGTCCTCCGAAACACGACCCAACCAAGCCGCACTGCTTCTTGACACAATACCCGCTTAACCCGGTAGCCAGCCACACCAATGTGACGGAGGAAACACCTGGCGCCCATGTCAGCGTGCATGCACCCGGCCCGCCACAGTAGTCGCTAGAGCCCGTACGGGCCTTAGACCACTGTGCCACTCGGGAGGCCCAGAGTCTTGTTTATAAATGGGTTCTTGCTTTTCTCCTCTAAGAAAAACAACAGCTGATTGAAAGGGGGTGTGGTGAATTTTAAAACACTTCCGCGCTAGCCGCCGAAGGGAGCTTACTCCGTTTTCCGACTAACAAATTGATACTCTCTTTGTCCACTTATCGGTTGAGAATCTCCCAAGAAGTTCAGTGCAGCACTGCAGTTTCACTTTGACCCCAACCAAACACCCCACTGTATGACATGTAAGCGCTGTGCTTCACACTGCAGACTGTAATCTCAGCCATCTCAACTGACGTCATGGCCATTAGACTCCTTACTCACCTCAGCTGGGTCTGCTTGCAGCACACTGTTCCACGCTGTGCTTTATAGTTGTGTGTAATGTGACAATAACGCAACTCAAATCAGAGATTCAATTCAAAAACTTTAATGCATCGTATAACAAGAGTTATAAGAAATCGTACATTATGTTGTTCAAACAAAAATATGTGCTTTAATTTAACTATTTACATCTTTACAAATGAACACATCCAAGATGAATATCAACAGGCCTAAGACGGTCAAATCATAAGCCTACAGCAGAGCCATGATGCCATAACAGACAGCATAGTTATGTCACGTTGAACCGTCTGACTCCCAGTGGAAGTCACAGCCTGGGAGAGCATTGACAGCCAATCACCATTCATTACATCACTTGGTGTACCCCTTATGGTGCAAAAGGAATAATAAGATGATGTCATGGTCTATTTCCTGAATGCTGAGGAATAGGGAGATGGTGTTGGGTAGTCATGGAGATGTTATGGTCTATTTCCTGAATGCTGAGGAATAGGGAGATGGTGTTGGGTAGTCATGGAGATGCTATGGTCTATTTCCTGAATGCTGAGGAATAGGGAGATGGTGTTGGGTAGTCATGGAGATGCTATGGTCTATTTCCTGGTCTATATAGGGGTTCCCGAGTGGTGCAGCGGTCCCATAGGGCTGCGCACAATTGACCCAGTGTCGTCCGGGTTAGGGTTTGGCTGAGGAAGGCCGTCATTGTAAATAATATTTTTTTATTCCTTTTCCAATTGGTAGTCCCTTCGCTGCAACTCCCGTAAGGACTCGGGAGAGGCAAAGGTCGAGAGCCGTGCGTCCTCCGAAACACGACTTAACAAGCAGCTGCTTCTAGACACATTGCTCTCTTAACCCGGAAGCCAGCCGCACCAATGTGTCGGAAGAAACACTGTATACCTGGCGACCGTGTCAGCGTGCAGGCTCCCGGCCCGCCACAGGAGTCGCTGGAGCGTGATGGGACGAGGACATCCTGTAAGGCCAAACCCTCCCTTAACCCGGTCGACTATGGCCAATTGTGCACCGCCCCGCCCCATGGGTCTCCCGGTCGCAGCCAGCTGCGACAGAGCATGGACTCGAACCCAGAATCTCTAGTAGCACAGCTAGCACTGCGATGCAGTGCCTTAGACCACTGCGCCACTCGGGAGGCCCAAGAATTTGTTATTAACTGACTTGCCTAGTTAAATAAAGGTTAAAAAATAAAAAAATAAAAATACTGAATGCTGAGGAATATGGAAATGATGCTCAATCATGGATGTTGGCAGTCATGTCTTTTTGTATAGAATGTGAGTTTATCGTGTAGGTCCTCATTAAAACAGCACGGCAAGCTGAAAGTGAAAACCCACACTACAATCTAAGGTCATAGGTCATAGTAACAGAGAGAGTAGCATGACTGAGGGTTTAAACACAGCAGTTTTTTCTGATATATGTGTAAACATTCCAATCCAGTAGCTAGGTTTCCATACAATTTGCGACAGATTTTCATGTGAATATTCATAAATGCATAAAATAATATACGCATTTTCCCAGCAGAGATGTTTCCAGTCTGTGCGTGATGACGTAGTGCACATGAAAATAAGGTTTGCGGTTACATTCCATCGCATTTTCAACTCTACTGATGGTTTTGTCACAAAAACTGTTGCGTTATATAGCAAATGTGCCCTCTCTGGTCTTGGCACATGCACTCTAGCTAACTGCTCGCAGACACAGTGCTGGAAGGCTGCCTACATTATGAGATTATTATGGAGCCACATCAATCATCCTGTCACCAGAGTACTGGAAAGGAGCATCAAGCTCATTACGGGCACTTTCACAACCCTGTGAAGTTCATCAGAACTTATTTAATCTGTAGACTAATAAACTGCATGGTTTCCTGAGTCCTAGTGGGAGGACCACACATCATATCTTCGAGTGACTCCAAACTTACTTCAATATGATGGTTATTATATCAATATTTGCGCATAAAGGCATTTCCACCACCATTTCTCTTATAATTAATTTTACAGACACAAAAACATCCCACCACGTCGAACAAACAAATTCTCTGTCGGCATTTATAAAATTGTACCGGCATTTCCTGTTTCCATCAGACTGGTAGTTACTTTTTTCATGCTTCAGGTCATTCATCCACATTAAATGGTTGGATGGAAACCTGGTCTGTGTGAGGATAACAAAACACTTGGAAGATCCATATCCCCATGAACACACTGTTGTGTAGAGATGGTGAGGAGGCCCAAAATGGCTACTGTAGGAAGCACCAGAAACATCATGGCTGTGTCCCAAATGGTACCCTATTCCCTATATAGTACACTACTTTAGAACAGAGCCTTATTCCATATATAGTGCACTACTATAGACCAGAGTCCAGTTCCCTATATAGTACACTACTTTAGACCAGAGCCTTATTCCCTATATAGTGCACTACTAAAGACCAGAGCCCTGTTCCCTATATAGTACACTACTTTAGACCAGAGCCTTATTCCCTATATAGTGCACTACTAAAGACCAGAGCCCTGTTCCCTATATAGTACACTACTTTAGACCAGAGCTTTATGCCCTATATAGTGCACTACTATAGACCAGAGCCCTATTCCCTATATAGTGCACTACTTTTGACCAGAGCCCTATAGGGCATTTGGGAAGCAGCCCACAAATAAAAAAAAATAGGAACGCAAGGTTTTATCATTGGGTTTTTAAAATAAATGTTTGGTGATCGACTAGGAATCCCTTGA
Organism: Brachymystax lenok tsinlingensis; assembly: GCA_030435695.1. Classification (NCBI taxonomy): domain Eukaryota; kingdom Metazoa; phylum Chordata; class Actinopteri; order Salmoniformes; family Salmonidae; genus Brachymystax; species Brachymystax lenok. The sequence continues at coordinate 40,183,522 of CM059790.1, read as the reverse complement.
TGGACCGGTTGGTGACCACTGCTCTACACCAACATCCACACAAAAGAAACTAAACGAAGTCAGAAAAGGTGCTGAATGAAATAGGTCAGCTCCTTATGAAAACAGTGGTTTCAAGTAAAGTTGTTGAGTTGTGATATGATGCAATTTGAGGCCTCTGGTTGGATGTTCTAGTCCAAACTTCCTGGTTGTGGTCCAATCAGGGCCAGGTGCTTGGTGTGATATGCCGGGACGTGACCTCAGCGCAGCGCTCCAGACTGACGTTTAGCTCTGCCAACTGGGTCCCCCCCACACACAGCTTCTCCCTGTGAACACACACACACACGTCAGAACTAGAACACACAAACACAGGCCTGATCCAAAACACACACAGGTCAGAACCAGAACACACAAACACAGGCCTGATCCAAAACACACACAGGTCAGACAAAGAGAAAAAGAAAGAAAGGGGACAAGGGGAAAGAAAGACCAAGGGAGAGAAGAGAGAGAGAATAGAACAGAGAGAGAGAGAGAGAGAGAGAGAGAGAGAGAGAGAGAGAGAGAGAGAGAGAGAGAGAGAGGAATAGAAGAGAGAGAGGGAATAAGAGAGAGAGAGGGGGGGATAGAAGAGAGAGAGGGAATGAGAGAGAGAGAGAGAGAGAGAAAAAGAGAGAGAGAGGGGATGAGAGAGAGAGAGAGAGAGAAGAAGAGAGAGAGGGGAATAGAGAGAGAGAGAGAGAGAGAGAGAGAGAGAGAGAGAGAGAGAGAGAGAGAGAGAGAGAGAGAGAGAGAGAGAGAGAGAGAGAGAGAGAGAGAGAGAGAGAGAGAGAGAGAGAGAGAGAGAGAGAGAGAGAGAGAGAGAGAGAGAGAGAGAGAGGGAATAGAGAGAGAGAGAGAGGGAATAGAAGAGAGAGGGAATAGAGAGGGAATAGAAGAGAGAGGGAATAGAGGAGAGAGAGAGAATAGAGGAGAGAGAGAGAGAATAGAGAGAGAGAGAATAGAGGAGAGAGAGAGAGAATAGAGAGAGAGAGAATAGAGAGAGAGAGAATAGAGGAGAGAGAGAGAATAGAGGAGAGAGAGAGAATAGAGGAGAGAGAGAGAATAGAGGAGAGAGAGAGAATAGAGAGAGAGAGAGAATAGGAGAGAGAGAGAGAGACTTGAAAACAAAGCCAAAAGTCTTCTCAACCTTTGTTCATTTCGAAAAAGCTTTTGACTCAATTTGGCACGAGCGTCTGCTATACAAATAGATTGAAAGTGGTTTTGGAGGAAAAACATGAAACAAAATCCATGTACACAAACAACAAGTGTGCGGTTAAAATTGGCAAAAAACACACACATTTCTTTCCACAGGGCCATGGGGTGAGACAGGGATGCAGCTTGAGCTCCACCCTCTTCAACATATATATCAACGAATTGGCGAGGGCACTAGAACAGTCTGCAGCACCCGGCCTCACCCTACTAGAATCTGAAGTCAAATGTCTACTGTTTGCTGATGATCTGGTGCTTCTGTCCCCAACCAAGGAGGGCCTACAGTAGCACCTAGATCTTCTGCACAGATTCTGTCAGACCTGGGCCCCTTCAGTGAATCTCAGTAAGACAAAGATAATGGTGTTCCAAAAAAGGTCAGTTGCCAGGACCACAAATACAAATTCCATCTAGACACCGTTGCCCTAGAGCACACAAAAAACTATGCATACCTCGGCTGCGAATGATCTGACAGACAAGGAAAGAAGGGCCTTCTACGCCATCAAAGGAAACAAAATTCAACATACCACTTAGGATCTGGCTAAAAATACTTGAATCAGTTATAGAACCCATTGCCCTTTATGGTTGTGAGGTCTGGGGTCCTCTCACCAACCAAGAATTCACAAAATGGGACAAACATCAAACTGAGATTCAGCATGCAGAATTCTCCAAAAATATCCTGAGAGTACAACGTAAAACACCAAATAATGCATGCAGAGCAGAATTAGGCCGATACCCTCTAATTATCAAAATCCAGAAAAAAGCCTTTAAATTCTACAACCACCTAAAAGGAAGTGATTCCCAAACCTTCCATAACAAAGCCATCACCTACAGAGAGATGAACCTGGAGAAGAGTCCCCTAAGCAAGCTGGTCCTGGGGCTCTGTTCACAAACACAAACAGACCCCACAGAGCCCCAGGACAGCAACACAACTAGACCCAACCAAATCATGAGAAAACAAAAAAGATAATTACTTGACACACTGGAAAGAATTAACAAAAAAACAGAGCAAACTAGAATGCTATTTGGCCCTAAACAGAGAGTACACAGTGGCAGAATACCTGACCACTGTGACTGACCCAAACGTAAGGAAAACTATGTACAGACTCAGTGAGCATAACCTTGCTATTGAGAGGCCACCATATGCAGACTTGGCTCTCAAGAGAGACAGGCTCTGTGCACACTGCCCACAAAATGAAGTGGAAACTGAGCTGCACTTCCTAACCTCCTGCCAAATGTATGACCATATTAGAGACACATATTTCCCTCAGATTACACAGATACACAAAGAATTTGAAAACAAATCCAATTTTGATTAACTCCCATATCTATTGGGTGAAATACCACAGTGTGTCATCACAGCAGCAAGAATTGTGACCTGTTGCCACAAGAAAATGGCAACGAGCGAAGAACAAACACCAATGTAAATACAACCCATATTTATGTTTATTTATTTACCCTTTTGTACTTTAACTATTTGCACATCGTTACAACACTGTGCATAGCCATATGGCATTTGAAATGTCTTTATTCCTTTGGAACTTTTGTGAGTGTAATGTTTACTGTTCATTTTGCTATTGTTTATTTCATTTTGTTATTGTTTATTATCTAGTTCACTTGCTTTGGCAATGTAAACATATGTTTCCCATGCCAATAAAGCCCTTTGAATTGAATAGAGGGAAACAGAAGGAACAGAGTATCCAAAGAGAGAGAGGGAATAGAGGAGAGAGAGAGGGAATAGAGGAGATAGAAACGGAATATAGGAGATAGAGGGGGAATAGAGGAGATAGAGGGAATAGAGGAGATAGAGAGGGAATAGAGGAGATAGAGAGGGAATAGAGGAGATAGAGAGGGAATAGAGGAGATAGAGAGGGAATAGAGGAGACAGAGAAGGAATAGAGGATATAGAGAGGGAATAGAGGAGATAGAGAGAGAATAGAGGAGATAGAGAGGGAATAGAGGAGATAGAGAGGGAATAGAGGAGATAGAGAGGGAATAGATGAGATAGAGAGAGAATAGAGGAGATAGAGAGGGAATAGAGGATATAGAGAGGGAATAGAGGAGATAGAGAGAGAATAGAGGAGATAGAGATGGAATAGAGGAGATAGAGAGGGAATAGAGGACATAGAGGGAATAGAGGAGATAGAGAGGGAATAGAGGAGATAGAGAGAGAATAGAGGAGATAGAGAGGGAATAGAGGAGATAGAGCGGGAATAGAGGAGATAGAGAGAGAATAGAGGAGATAGAGAGGGAATAGAGGAGATAGAGAGGGAAGAGGAGATAGAGAGGGAATAGAGGAGATAGAGAGGGAATAGAGGAGACAGAGAAGGAATAGAGGATATAGAGAGGGAATAGAGGAGATAGAGAGAGAATAGAGGAGATAGAGAGGGAATAGAGGACATAGAGGGAATAGAGGAGATAGAGAGGGAATAGAGGAGATAGAGAGAGAATAGAGGAGATAGAGAGGGAATAGAGGAGATAGAGAGGGAAGAGGAGGTAACCCCATGTTCTCCATGGGGTTACCTCACAACACATGACTGTTCTCCGTGGGGTTACCTCACAACACATGACTGTTCTCCATGGGGTTACCTCATTTCACACTTGTGGTTTTGTCAGCATTTGACCAGCTCAGTGTCTTTACTGTGATGTTGTACAGAAAACAACTAGTCTTCTCTTCAGATGAGAGTATTGGTCTGACATGTATACAGCACGTCTCTAACTGCAGGACCAATGGAATCCATGTGCACATGCACACAAAGTGGCCCTCTATATGGTCTCCCAATAGAGACACTGAGGACGCTTGTTGCTCGTTTCTTTCCTCCTCTCTCTTTGTTCCCATCGGACCGTTACATAACAGGAAAAGAAAGAGAGGAATCTGCTGAACGCCTCCCTCCCTCCCTCATCTGTGATGTGGTGTTTATGTAACCATAGAGAGATGGCAGGTTTCAGTACGGACCGATGGCTCTGCCCTCCTTTCTAAGCTACTCCCACGTGGTACTGGGCTGCCTGTCACATCAGATGTGGATTCAAGCTTCAGTTAGTCTGAAACACCTCTCCGTCTCTGTCTCTGTGTCTCTCAGGGATATATGGAGGTATGGAGAGGAGATGTTTGAAGAGTACACAGTAAAAAGTGTTAAACAACAATTGTCTATTTTTATAGTGAGAAAGACCACCACAGCTGGATTTTTAGGCATGAAAGGCACGTCACAATTGACACATTTTTCTAATATTTTTCATAAACATATTTGATCATTATCTGTGCTCCTCTCATTTTAATTCCAGTACTTGAATTTCAGTGTCAAATTCAAGTACTTTAAGCACCCCAAGAACCTGATCCCTGTAATGTTTCAGAGGTATTTATAAGTCTTCTGTGGTCTCTACAGAGGAGGCCTAATGTTTCAGAGGTATTTATAAGTCTTCTGTGGTCTCTACAGAGGAGGCCTAATGTTTCAGAGGTATTTATAAGTCTTCTGTGGTCTCTACAGAGGAGGCCTAATGTTTCAGAGGGATGTATAAGTCTTCTGTGGTCTCTACAGAGGAGGCCTAATGTTTCAGAGGTATTTATAAGTCTTCTGTGGTCTCTACAGAGGAGGCCTAATGTTTCAGAGGTATTTATAAGTCTTCTGTGGTCTCTACAGAGGAGGCCTAATGTTTCAGAGGTATTTATAAGTCTTCTGTGGTCTCTACAGAGGAGGCCTAATGTTTCAGAGGGATGTATAAGTCTTCTGTGGTCTCTACAGAGGAGGCCTAATGTTTCAGAGGGATGTATAAGTTTTCTGTGGTCTCTACAGAGGAGGCCTAATGTTTCAGAGGGATGTATACGTCTTCTGTGGTCTCTACAGAGGAGGCCTAATGTTTCAGAGGGATGTATAAGTCTTCTGTGGTCTCTACAGAGGCCTGTAATGTCTCAGATGTTGGTGTTTATAAGTCTTCTGTGGAAATGAATCAGCCAAGCCCCCATGTTTTTAGTTTTAATCAAACAAACTGTCCGACTCCAACTGTAATCATCAGCAGAACAGGAACACAGCAGAAATCTATTAATAATAATAGCATCATTTGTGTCAATGTTATAACCGCTACTGGTTATTATGGAGTGTCATAACCTTGAAAATAAAGGAGGAGGAGTTCAGAAAGGAGTTATTTTTCATTCAGCAGGTGGGAAAATGACCTTTGCTTTGTAATTGAGGACAGGTACTACTGGTTCACATGTTAATAAGAAACTGCACCATACTCATTTACAATGTACACAAATGCCCTCTAAAAAGGTCACTTATAAACCAAACGGAATGGAACTGAATTACATCACAAAGGATGGTAGAACTCTTGACTCGGAAGTGCAGTTATTTTCCTCTCTGAAACCTGACAGCTCACCCTCAGCTGGAGGCTGTCTGGCTGGGCAGCACACATGACACACCACACCAGACCACACCCTCCGGTGTTTCTGTCTGTGTGACTGACTGAGCTGTTGATCTCTAACGTGTGTTGACGACATAACCTCCGTGTAGCCAGCGGTGGCTGGTGACTGACTGTGATAAGGCGGCAGTGTCTGACTGAGGGAATGAATTATGTAAGAGAACAGAGAGACAGGTTAAATACTAAGCCGGAAAACACACAGTGGCACACACACAGAGGCAAACGCACACACATGATAAATACTAACTGTGTGTGGACAAGGTGAGATGAAGGGTAGTGGTGGCAGGTCTAGTCAGGCGTGTGATGTCACCTAATCCCCTGCCAGACGGTGCTCCACTCTGTGTTAGTAAAGCCACTGACCCTACAGCACGATGACAGCTCTACTGGGCCATGACAACCACACACACACCTTTCCCCATGACTGACATGTGTGTGTAGACAAGGCTCTGAAGACCAAACGCATGCGTGTGGAAAAGGGACAGAGTGTGTGTGTCTGAGTTTGTGTGTGTGTGTGTAACACACGTATAACAAGATAGACAGTGTGTATGGAAAGGTGGCCGACAGGCTGATATGTCAGGGAGGTTGATGACTGACTTCCCAGGGGGCTGTTTTTTCATACAGACAGAAAGTAGTCACACCCACATGTTGTTGTGTTACAGACTGATTTTAAAATGGAATGACATGTATTTGTCACTGGCCTACACACAATACCCCATAATGTCAAAGTGGATTTTACAAAATGTTTCCTTTGTTATGGCAAGCCTAAATAAGTTCAGGAGTACACATTTGCTTAACAAGTCACATAATAAGTTGCATGGACTCTGTTTTGCAATAATAGTGTTTAACATTGTTTTTTTTATGACTACCTCATTTCTGTACCCCACACATACACATAATTGTAAGGTCCCGCAGTCTAGCAGTGAATTTCAAACACAGACTCAACCACACAGACCAGGGAGGTTTTCCAATGCCTCGCAAAGAAGGGCAACTATTGGTAGACGGGTAGAAGTAAAAATAAAGCAGACATTGAATATCCCTTTGAGCATGATGAAGCTATTAATTATACTTTGGATGGTGTATCAATACACCCAGTCACTACAAAGATACAGGCGCTGTTCCTAACTCAGTTGCCGAAGAGGAAGGAAACCGCTCAGGGATTTCACGATGAGGCCAATGGTGACTTTAAAACAGTTACAGAGTTTAATGGCTGTGATAAGAGAAAACTGAGGATGGATCAGCAACATTGTAGATACTCCACAATACTAACCTAAAGGACAGAGTGAAAAGACGACTATACAGAAGAAACAAAATGCATCCAGGCACTAAAGTAATACTGCAAAGAATGTGGTAAAGTAATTCACTTTTTGTGCTGAGTACAAAGTGTTTTATTTAACTATCCCCAAACATATTACTGAGTACCACTCTCCATATTTTCTAAGCATAGTAGTGGCTGCATCATGTTATGGGTATGCTTGTAATCATTAAGGACTGGGGAGTTTCTCAGGATAAAAACAGAACGGAGCTAAGCACAGGCAAAATCCTAGACGAAAACTTGGTTCAGTCTGCTTTCCACAAGACACTGGGAGATGAATTCAGTTTTGAATTAAATCTATTTGAAAATCTATGGCAAGACCTGAAAATGGTTGTCTTGCAATGATCAACAACCAATTTAATAGAGCTTGAAGAATTAAAAAAATTATAATTGGCAAATTCACAACCCAGGCGTGGAAAACTCTTGGAGACCCTGCATTTCATTTTCAATTGATTTGCTAAAATCTCACTTTGTCAATATGGGGTATTGTGTGTAGATTAATGATTTTTTAAATTTTATTTAAATACATTTTTAATTCAGGCTGTAACACAACATATTGTGGAATAAGTCAAGGGGTATGAATACTTTCTGAAGGCACTGTACGTAATGTGTGCATACCAAATAGAAACTTGCTAACACTCACTCTGATCTAAAACAGAAAATACACTACATGGCCAAAATGTGGACACCTGCTTGTCAAACCAAAATCATCGACATTCACATGGAGTTGGTCCCCCCTTTGCTGCTATAATAGCCTCCACTCTCTGGGAAGGCTTTCCACTGTTGGAACATTGCTGCAGGGACTTCCATTCAGCCACAAGAACATTAGAGAGTCGGGCACTGATGTTGGGCAATTAGGCCTGGCTCGCAGTCAGCGTTCCAATTCATCCCAAAGGTGTTTGATGGGGTTGAGGTCAGGCCGCTGTGCAGGCCAGTCAAGTTCTTCCACACTGATCTCGACAAAGCATTTCAGTATAGACCTCGCTTTGTGCACGGGGGAATTGTCATGCTGAAACAAGAAAGGGCCTTCCCCAAACTGTTGCCACAAAGTTGGAAGCACAGAATCATCTAGAAAGTAATTGTATGCTGTATCTCTAGGATTTCCCTTCACTGGAACTAAGGGATCTAGCCCGAACCATGAAAAACAGCCCCAGACCTCCTCCACCAAACTTTACAGTTGCCACTATGCATTGGGGCAGGTAGCGTTTTCCTGGCATCCACCAAACACAGATTCATCTGTCGAACTGCCAGATGGTGAAGTGTGATTCATCACTCCAGAGAACGTATTTTCACTGCTCCAGAGTCTAATGGCGGTGAGCTTTACACCACTCCAACTGCTCCAGAGTCTAATGGCGGTGAGCTTTACACCACTCCAACCGACGCTTGGCATTGCACATGGTGATCTTAGGCTTGTGTGCGGCTGCTCGGCCATGGAAACCCATGTCATGAAGCTCCCAACAAACAGTTATTGAGCTGACGTTGCTTCCAAAGGCAGTATGGAACTCGGTAGTGAGTGTAGCAACAGAGGACAGATGATTTTTACACGCTACACACTTCAGCACTCTGCGGTCCCGTTCTGTGAGCTTGTGTGGCCTACCACTTCACGGCTGAGCCGTTGTTGCTCCTAAATGTTTACACTTCACAATAACAGCACTTACAGTTAACCGGGGCAGCTCTAGAAGGGCAGACATTTTGACGAACTGACTTGTTGGAAAGGTGGAATCCTATAACGATGTCACATTGAATGTCACTGAGCTCTTCAGTAAGGCCATTCTACTGCCAATGTTTGTCTACTGAGATTGCATGGCTATGTGCTCATTTTTTACACACCTGTCAGCAACGGGTGTGGCTGAAATAGCCAAATCCACATACTTTTGTATATATAGTGTATATGCATGACCAGATTCGCATGCACTTACAAAAACAACGTCAGTAAATTCCCACAAAAAGTAGGTCACATGGGGCAGAGGCGTTGTGCCGTGAGGTGTTGCTTTATTCGTTTTTTAAACCAGGTTTGCTGGTCACTTGCGCTATATGAGATGGAAGGGAGTTGCATGCACTCATGGCTCTGTATATTACTGTACATTTCCTTGAATTTGTTCTGGACCTGGGGACTGTGAAAAGACCCCTGGTGGCATGTCTGGTGGGGTAAGTGTGCGTGTCAGTACTGTGTGTAAGTTGACTATGCAAACAATTTGGAGTTTCCAACACAAAAAAAAATAAAAGAATATGCCGCTCTGTTCGGGGCCAGCTGCAGCTTAACTAGGCCCTTCTTTGCAGCACTTGACCAAATGACTGGACAATAATCAAGATAAGATAAAACTAGAGTCTGTAGGACTTGCTCTGCTTTTTTGACACCACTCCACAAAGCATCTCTTTATCACAGACAGACCTCTCCTCCTTTTTACAACCATTGAATCTGTTTTGACCATGACAGTTTACAATCTAAGGTAACACCAAGTAACTTAGTCTCATCAACTAGTTCAACAGCCACACTATTCATTACCATATTCAGCTGAGGTCTAGAATTTAGGCAATGACTTGTACCAAATACAATGCTTAGTTTTATAAATGTTTAGGACCAGCTTATTACTGGCCACCCATTCTAAAACGGACTGCAACTCTTTGTTTAGGGTTGCAGTGACTTCACTAGCTGTGGTTGCTGATGCGTATAGGCTTGAATCATCAGCGTACATGGACACACAGGCTTTGTCTAATGCCAGTGGAAAGGTCATTGGTAAAAATAGAGAAGAGTAGAGGACCAAGAGAGCTGCCCTGCTGTACACCACACTTTACATGTTTAACAATTAGAGAAGCTTCCATTAAAAGAAAACCCAGGGGTTCTATTAAATAGATAGGCTTTGAATCCATGAAACAGCACAGGTTAAAAAAACATAACACATACGTTTATTAAACAACAGGTTATGGTCAACAATATCAAAGGCTGCAATGAAATCTAACAGTACAGCTCCCACAATCTTCTTATCAATTTCTTTCAACCAATCATCTGTCATTTATGACAATGCAGTACGTGTTGAGTGCCCTTCTCTATAAGCATGCTAAGACTGTTGCTTGCATTGTATTTAGTCAAACACAATTTTTTTCCCAGCAGTTTGCTAAGAGCTGGCAGCAAGCTGATAGGTTGGCTGTTAGATACAAGTAATAGTGGTGCGCGGGTCAGCTGTTTGTTCACCCGCACGCAATTGCTAAAAACCCATCCGCACGATTATGTGATAAAATTAAAATCTGAGGCCCGCACTCAACCCTAACCCACAAATATAGAAATTGTTTTTTGTTGTTGCCTGATTTAGATATGTTTCTGCTTATAATTGCCAACATTTTGGTAGGATATTTCTTAGTGAACTTGTCGATAATTAGATGTCATAAGATTTTGCCCTAGAAGACAAAATAAACACTTGCTCGACAGAATAGTCAAAGAATGAATGCTTTAATCTAGTTGACATCAGTAAAGTTCTCTGTCATCTTTCACAGAGCAAAGATGTTTCGGGACTGGGGAGAAAATAGAATAACGCAACAACAACAACACATTCTAAATGACATCAGTTTGACCGGTTGTTAGGAAAAAGAAAGCTGTGAAAATGACCCAACATGTTCTTGATAAGATTTCAGTTCGGCTTCAATGCATATTTTATGTGGTTGAAATACTATCAACTTTTATGATGGTTTTATGATGAAGAGAGCACCTCTACAGATGGTATCTAACTGAGCATTGCATTCTCTCAAGATGCAGAAATAAATACATCATATTTCTCCACTCCTGTTCTCAAAACCAAATGTTGCCTACATTTGGTGTATCACTTTACTGCAAGAAATTCTTAATTCTGCAGGAGTTATTATTAAGGCCTACCGTCAGTGTCCAGATTTCAGTTTCCATTTAACCTATCTAAACAGCAGGCTACAGTTCCCTTGACATGCCATAGGCCTACTCAAAGTCCCGTCTTGTGACTGTCAAATTTGCACCTCACAATCATCACACCCTTTGCCTTGATGACAGCTTTGCACACTCTTGGCATTCTCTCAACCAGCTTCATGAGGTAGTCACCTGGAATGCATTTCAGGGCTCTCCAGAGGGTGGTGCAGTCTGCACAATGCATCACCGGGGGAAAACTACTTGCCCTCTTACAGCACCCAATGTCACAGGAAGGCCAAAAAGATTATCAAGGACAACCACCACCCAAGCCACTGCCTGTCACCCCGCTATCATCCAGAAGGCGAGGTCAGTACAGGTGCATCAAAGCTGGGACCGAGAGACTGAAAAACAGCTTCTATCTCAAGGCCATCACACTGCTAAACAGCCATCACTAGCACAGAGAGGCTGCAACCTACATACACAGACTTTAAATCATTGTCCACTTTCATAAATGGAACACTAGTCACTTTAAATGTCACGTTAATAATGTTTACATATCTTGCATTACTCATCTTATATGTATATACTATCGACTGTAGCTCAGTCTACGCCGCTCTGACATTGCCCGTCCATTATTTATATATTCTTAATTCCATTCCTTTACTTAGATGTGTGTATTAGGTATTTGTTGTAATATCTAAAAATGTCACTTGTTAGATATTGCTGCACTATTTTACCTTTATTTAACTAGGCAAGTCAGTTAAAAACAAATTCTTATTTTCAATGACGGCCTAGGAACAGTGGGTTAACTGCCTTGTTCAGGAACAACAGATTTTTTACCTTGTCAGCTCGGGGATTCGATCTTGCAACCTTTCGGTTACTAGTCCAACGCTCTAACCACTAGGCTACCTGCCGCACCCACTGAGTGGGACTATTATTTGTTTTTCAATAGGACAATGATCCAACACACCTTCAGGCTGTGTAAGGGCTATGTGACCAAGAAGGATAGTGATGGAGTGCTGCATCAGATGACCTGGCCTCCACAATCAACCAACCTCAACCCAATTGAGATGGTTTGGGATGAGTTGAACCGCAGAGTGAAGGAAAAGCAGCCAACAAATTCTCAGCATACGTGGGAACTCCTTTAAGAGTGTTGGAAAAGCATTCCAGGTGAAGCTGGTTGAGAGAATGCCAAGAGTGTGCAAAGCAGTCATCAAAGCAAAGAGTGACTATTTGAGGAATCTCAAATATATTTGGATTTAACACTTTTTTGGTTATTACATGACTCCATATGCGTTGTTTCATAGTTGATGTTTTCACTATTATTCTACAATGTAGAAAATAGTAACTAGTAATAGTAACTGAGTGGTACTGTACATTTATTGATATTTTAAGCCATTGTATCTGTATATTCAACCCGCCCGTAACCCCACACAATATTTAAAATGACCCTAAACCATCCACCCTGCGGATATAACCGCGAGGACTATGGGTTATGAGTCAAACCGTGCATCACAAACAAGTAAAGGCCGCTTTGCCACTCTTGGGTAGCGAAATGACTTTGGCTTCCCTCCAGGTCTGAGGACAACCACTTGCCTCTAGGCTCAGGTTAAAGATATGACAGATAGGAGTGGCTATAGAGTCAGCTACCATCCTCAGTAGCTTTCCATCTAGGTTGTCAATGCCAGGTGGTTTGTCATTATTGATCAATAACAATTTTTCCACTTCCCACACAACCTTTACTAAATTCAAATGTACAATGTTTTTCTTTCATAGTTTTTTTATTAATACGATAGCTCACTGTTCGTTGTTGGTATTTCCTGTCTAAGTTCGCCCACTTTGCCAATTAAGTAATCATTAAAATAAGTGGCAATTTCAAATGGTTGTGTGATGAATAAGCCATCTGATTCGATGAAAGATGGAGTTGAATTGGTATTTCTGCCCATCATTTCATTACAAGTACTCCAAAGTTGTCTACATTGTTTAAATGATTTATCTTGGCTTTATAATACAGATTCTCCTTTTTGTTGAGTTTAAGTATCATTCTCACTTCTACACGGAGCATTGCTGGTAAAATAAGCGGATAAATGGCATGGGTCATTTGTAGCAAAGGAATTTGAGAAATTGTTCTTATCTTCCCTATGCATAGTAGACTATCTAAAGATGGGCTGTAAGCTAAGGTTTCAGTAAAATAGTCTACAATTGCAACCTACCTGTGTTGATTTCGATCGCATATAGCCGAGGTAGGCTGGGCTGGAAAACTCAATTTCAAGAAAGAATACTGTTATGTAGATATAACAAATGTTGCTAGTCTCGTTCTAAACTGCTCGAGTGTATCTACAACTCTCCTCATGTTCGTGAGCTAACATAACTGTTTAGTGCAGGCAGGCAGGTACGGTGGCTCCCGTAGGATTTACAAGGTGAGTCAAAAGGAATACACAAAAATAATTCCCAAGGGCTACATAGCGACCTTAAAAAAAATACAACTGTTTATTATAAATTCTCATGACAATTAAGTTGGTATACGCTACGCAGTGTAAGTGAATTGAGGCGCTCTACTCTCGCACAAACATTTAGTGTAGTTTCTGCTTTATACACTATTTTAGGCCCAGCTTTTGGAACCTTGGCTTTCCTGGATATTGCCACTATATTGTGATCACTGCATCCAATGGGTACAACATCCTACAGTATTAGGACAAATGTGATCAATACATGTGGATGATGTAGTTCCTGTAGTGTTTGTAAACCCCCCCTGGTAGGTTGATTAATAACCTGAACCAAATTACAGGCACTGGTTACAGTGAGAAGCTTCCTCTTGAGCGAACAGATGAAAACCAGTCAATATTCAGGTCCCCAAGAAAGTAAATCTCTCTGATTACATCACATACACTATCAAGCATTTCACACATTGTCTAGATACTGACTGTTAGCACTAGGTGGACTATAGTAACATCCCAAAATAATATGCTATAGATGAGGCAGGTGAACCTTCAAAACCACAACACCTCACATGAGATCTCTACGCATTACAGGGATATGGCTTGTTGGAAAGGTGGCATCCTATGACGGTGCCAAGGCTGAAAGTCACTGAGTACTTCAGTAAGGCCATTCTACTGCCAATGTTCCCTATGGAGATTGCATGGCTGTGTGCTCAATTTTATACACCTTTCAGCAACGCCGAATCCACTAATTTGAAGGGGTGTCCACACACCCACGTACGTGTATACAGCAACACCTCCCCCATAAGCATTCCTGTTTCTTTTGTAGATGTTGTATCCTTGTATTGCTACTGCTGTATCAAAGGAATTATCTAAATGAGTCTCAGAAATGGCAAATTTATTAATGTTGTTATCTGACGTTAGCAAGTTATTGATTTCATTAAACTTATTTATAAGGCTACATATATTAATGTGCTTTTTTTGCCCTTTTTTAAATCAGTTGGTGTGTGTGTGTGTAAGTGTGTGTGTGCTGCGGGGTTGAAGCTACAAACCCATAGGCTTGGCTCTCTCATGGCTGGGCTAAGTTCTTTTGTCTTCTGGCGCACAGCTTCAGGATCATCCTTGTTGAGGAAGATGTACGTTCCTTTCAAGTTCTTGGCTCTTTCCAGAAGAGTTACCTTGTCCTTGAACCTCAGGAACTTCACCACTAACGGCCTGGGCCTGTCACCTGGGCCAGTGGTAGGTTTTCCAGTCCTGAGGGTGCGATCCACCTCAATCTTCCTGTGGTACATCTTCAGTTTCTTAGTGATCCCTTGTCAGGTCCTCCATTATTTTGTTAGTTGAATCCACCAGTATTTGGGGACAACACTTGAAACTATTTTTTTGTTGTTGTAACAACTGCTTGTAGAGCTCTGTTCGTTTAAAAGATCCTTCACGTGTGATAGACACACCACTGTCCTCAACAGTACTCCCGGCGGCTTTGGTTTGTCATGGGAGCAATGTAGGCTACGCTGTTACTCATCGCAGCTCCAAACAGGCCAGGTCGCAGGGAAGATGGCGCCAACGAGGCAGCTCCTCAGACCCGTTGCCGGCAGGATCCCTGGACAGATTTAACGTTCCCAGTAACTGAGGCTAACAGTGTCACAGGACCCAAAAAGGTAGCTAGTAACCAAACTTTTCAATAGAACACTTTTTCAGAGACTTTCAAAACTTTCCAAACCAACAAACTTTCCACAATAACAATCCAAAAGCACATTCAGAGAACCAGTCTGACAGTGTGAGATAATGACCAGGCAACAGTCAAAACTAAAGGGTGGAAGAACATTGTTTTGAACTCATTAAACCACACATAAAAGTGTGTGCGTGTGTACGCGTGTCATTATCCCATTTTACAGTCGTAGGAACTCCTGAAAAAGGGTTAGGGGGACGGTTTGGAATGGCTGGCGCGGCGACTAGAATGGCTGGCGCGGCGACTAGAACGGTTGGCATGGCGATCAGGGTTGTGATAGTTCCACTGGAAGGGAGGCGATTGTGATGTCACAATGAGGTGAAACTAGACTCCCAGCCTCATGCATCAGCTACCATAGAAAAAAAAAGTATGAATAAAAAGGGCGTTTCCATTCAAATCAATGATGACATAATGAATAGACTGGCAGCCATTTTGGGTGTACCCATGCCAGGAAGTAAAAGCAGGAAGTGTCCCAATCAATCTGTGATTTGTTGAGTCAACTCAACTGGCATTACAATAAATACATTTCATTGCATGAGCCACATCAGTTAGCATCATTAGAATGAACATTCTACATTACCATGGCAACCCAGCATCAGTTGATAGAACATTCCAAAATACCATGGAAAGCCATTGGGAGTTCACGAGTGGCCGGAGACTTTAATGCAGGGAAACTTGAATGTTCTACCAAATTTCTATTAACATGTTAAATGTGCAACCAGAGGGAAAAAAATTCTAGATCACCTGTACTCCACACACAGAGATACGTACAAAGCTCTCCCTCGCCCTCCATTTGGTAAATCCGACCACAACTCTATCCTCCTGATTCCTGCTTACAAGCTAAAATTAGAGCAGGAAGCACCAGTGACTCAGTCTATAAAAAAGTGGTCAGATGAAGCAGATGCTAAACTACAGGACTGTTTTGCTATCACAGACTGGAACATGTTCCGATGGCATTGAGTCTATAAAAAAGTGGTCAGATGAAGCAGATGCTAAACTACAGGACTGTTTTGCTATCACAGACTGGAACATGTTCCGATGGCATTGAGGAGTACACCACATCAGTCACTGGCTTTATCAATAAGTGCATTGAGGACGTCGTCCCCACAGTGACTGTACGTACATACCCCAACCAGAAGCCATGGATTACAGGCAACATTCGCACTGAGCTAAAGGGTAGAGCTGCCGCTTTCAAGGTGTGGGACTCTAACCTGGAAGCTTACAAGAAATCCTGCTATGCCCTACGACAAACCATCAAACAGGCAAAGCATCAATACAGGGCTAAGATTGAATCATACTACACCGGCTCCGACGCTCATCTTATGTGGCAGGGCTTGCAAACTATTAAAGACTGGAAGGGGAAGCACAGCCGCGAGCTGCCCAGTGACACGAGCCTACCAGACGATCTAAATCACTTCTATGCTCGCTTCGAGGCAAGCAACACTGAGGCATGCATGAGAGCATCAGCTGTTCCAGATGACTGTGTGATCACGCTCTCCGTAGCCGGCGTAAGTAAGACCTTTAAACAGGTCAACATTCACAAGGCTGCGGTGCCAGACGGATTACCAGGACGTGTGCTCCGGGCATGTGCTGACCAACTGGCAGGTGTCTTCACTGACATTTTCAACATGTCCCTGATTGAGTCTGTAATACAAACATGTTTCAAGCAGACCACCATAGTTCCTGTGCCCAAGAACACAAAGGCAACCTGCCTAAATGACTATAGACTCGTAGCACTCACGTCCATAGCCCTGAAGTGCTTTGAAAGGTTGGTAATGGCTCACATCAACACCATTATCCCAGAAACCCTAGACCCACTCCAATTTGCATACCGCCCAAACAGATCCACAGATGATGCAATCTCTATTGCACTCCACACTGCCCTTTCCCACCTGGACAAAAGGAACACGTGAGAATGCTATTCATTGACTACAGCTCAGCGTTCAACACCATAGTACCCTCAAAGCTCATCACTAAGCTCAGGATCCTGGGACTAAACACCTCTCTCTGCAACTGGATCCTGGACTTCCTGACGGGCCGACCCCAGGTGGGTGCCAGGACAACAATCTCTCCCTCAACGTAACCAAGACTAAGGAGATGATTGTGGACTACAGGAAAAGGAGGACCGGGCACGCCCCCCATTCTCATCGATGGGGCTGTAGTGGAGCAGGTTGAGAGCTTCAAGTTCCTTGGTGTCCACATCAACAACAAACAAGAATGCTCCAAACACACCAAGACAGTCGTGAAGAGGGCACGACAAAGCCTACTCTCCCTCAGGAAACTAAAAAGATTTGCATGGGTCCTGAGATCCTCAAAAGGTTCTACAGCTGCAACATCGAGAGCATACTGACTGGTTGCATCACTGCCTGGTACGGAAATTGCTCGGCCTCTGACGGCAAGGCACTACAGAGGGTAGTGCGTACGGCCCAGTACATCACTGGGGCTAAACTGCCTGCCATCCAGGACCTCTACACCAGGCGGTGTCAGAGGAAGGCCCTAAAAATTGTCAAAGACCCCAGCCACCCCAGTCATAGACTGTTCTCTCTACTACCGCATGGCAAGCGGTACCAGAGTGCCAAGTCTAGGACAAAAAGGCTTCTCAACAGTTTTTACCCCCAAGCCATAAGACTCCTGAACAGGTAATCAAATGGCTACCTGGACTATTTGCATTGTGTGCCCCCCCCAACCCCTCTTTTTACACTGCTGCTACTCTCTGTTTATCATATATGCATAGTCCCTTTAACTATACATTCATGTACATACTACCTCAATTGGCCCGACCAACCAGTGCTCCCACACATTGGCTAACCGGGCTATCTATCTGCATTGTGTCCCGCCACCCACCACCCCCTCTTTTACGCTACTGCTACTCTCTGTTCATCATATATGCATAGTCACTTTAACCATGTACATACTACCTCAGTCAGCCTGACTAACCGGTGTCTGTATATAGCCTCGCAACTGTATATAGCCTCTTTTTACTATTTTATGTCTTTACTTACCTATTGTTCACCTAATAGCTTTTTTGCACTATTGGTTAGAGCCTGTAAGTAAGCATTTCACTGTAAGGTCTACACCTGTTGTATTCGACGCACGTGACAAATAAACTTTGATTTTGTTACGTTACAGCCTTATTCTAAAATTGATTCAATAGTTTATCCTCATCAATCTACACACAAAACCCCATAATGGCAAAGCAAAAACAGGTTTGTAGAATTTTTTGCCAATTCATAAAAAAATGTATACCTTATTTACATAAGTATTCAGACACTTTGCTATGAGACTCAAAATTGAGCTCAGGTGCATCCTGTTTCCATTGATCATCCTTGAGAGGTTTATACAACTTGGAGTCCACCTGTGGGAATTTCAATTGATTGGACATGATTTGGAAAGGCACACACCGGTCTATAAAGTCCCACAGTTGACAGTGCATGTCAGAGGTTGAAAGAATTGTCCGTAGAGCTCAGAGACAGGATTTTGTCAAGGCACAGATCTGGGAAAGCGTGCCAAAACATTTCTGCAACATTGAAGGTCCCAAGAACACAGTCGCGTCCATCATTCTTAAAATGGAAGAAGTTTGGCACCACCAAGACTCTTCCTAGAGCTGGCCACCAGGCCAAACTGAGCAACCGGGGGATAAGGGCCTTGGTCAGGGAGGTGACCAAGAACCCTATGGTCACTCTGACAGAGCTCCGGAGTTCCTCTGTGGAGATGGGAGAACCTTCCAGAAGGACAACCATCTCTGCAGTACTCCACTAATCAGGCCTTTATGGTAGAGTGGCCAGACGGAATCCACTCCTCAGTAAAAGGTACGACAGTCCGCTTGGAGTTTGCCGAAAAGGCCCCTAAAAAAGGAGTCTCAGACCATGAGGAGCACGAGTCTCTGGTCTGATGAAGCCAAGATTCAACTCCTTGGCCTGAATGCAAAGTGTCACGTCTGGAGGAAACCTGGCACCTTCCCTACGGTGAAGCATGGTGGTGGCAGTATCATGCTGTGGGGATGTTTTTCAGCGGCAGGGACTCGGAAAGATGAACAGAGAAAAGTACAGAGAGATCCTTGATGAAAACCTGCTCCAGAGGTGCTCAGGACATCAGATTGGGGCGAAGGTTCACCTTCCAACAGAACAACGACCCTAAGCACACACAGCCAAGACAACGCAGGAGTGGCTTCGGGACAAGTTTCTGAATGTCCGTGAGTGGACATTCAGACACTTTACGACACGAGGGGGCTAGACCAGTGGTTCCCAAACAGGGGTCCTGGGCCTATCTAAAACAGGGTACTTGAGAAGGCTGGTAAAATGCACATGAAGGGGTACTTATTTTTCAATGTCTTTTTACTGTTGTTTTTATTTCTTTACTTACTTATTGTTCACCTAATACCCTTTTTGCACTGTTGGTTAGAGCCTGTAAGTAAGCATTTCACTGTAAGGTCTACACTGGTTGTATTCGACGCACGTGACAAATAAACTTTGATTTGATTCAGGGGTACTCCGAGCAGAGCAAAATTCAATTTGTGGTACAGTAACCAAAAAAGGTTGGGAACAACTGGATTAGACCACCCTGGTTACTCACTGGATATCCTGTTAACTAAAACATTTATCCTCACTGGGGAGGTCATTCTCCACTCTCCCAGGTATATTGGTGTGACAAAGCCAATTGTGCGTATGTGAGTGTAGTTGTGTATGTTTGTGTCTCCACCCACCTGTACTCGTGCTGTGAGAGACAGTCCAACAGGTCTTTGGCAGTGAACCTGGGCTCCATGGCAGCAATCTAAAGCACAAGTCACTTACAGTATTAAGATTCAGCCCAATCAGCTTGGCAGTACATGTGATGTAACATCGCAATCCTATTAACATTTAGAAAGAATGAATCCTAAAATGTCCATGTGGATGACAAACCTTCATCCTACCTATCAAAAAATTGGGAGCAAAAAGTACACCAACAATATCCTTGGAAAGATGAAACATGTGACCACCAGACAGAGGTTACTATGAGTTAGAAATACTAACCTCACTGGAGTGGATGAAGGAGAGGAGAGTCTGGGCATCTTCTAGACAACTGTCTGTTGACAGAACCCTACAAAACAGCCAGGGTCTGATTAGTGGAGGGACACACCACACACTGTCATTAAGTAAGTAACAGAGGAAATGGACTAGGAAATGGACAGTCTATAAAGACTTATAGACTGTATAGTGGAAATGTGGAGAGAGAGAGAGAGAAAGAGGGACAAAGAGAGACGGAGTGAAAGAGAGATGGAGAGAGAAAAGTTGCCACAAGAAAAGTGCAACCAGTGGAACACAAACACCATTGTAAATACAACCTATATTTATCTGTTTACTTATTTTTCCTTTTGAACTACAACTATTTGCACATTGTTACTACATTAACAATAATATAACATTTGAAATGTCTATATTCTTTTAAAACTTTTGTAATGTTTACTGTACATTTTTTATTGTTTATTTCCCTCTTGTTTGTCTATTTCACTTGCTTTGGCAATGTAAACATATGTTTCCCATGCCAATTTTGCACCTTTTGAACTGAGGTAGAGAGATAGAGAGATGGTTGTTGGAGATGAAGGAAAGTAATTTTAGCAGGCTAGATCTAGATCTGTCTGCATAATACATATTTTCTCCCGGCAGGGACTTTGGGGGTGTATGGGCTGTGATGATGCTTCACTGCTAGCTACTGTAAGAGCTACTGTCTGTCCGTCTCCTAGGTAACCACATAGGAGCAGCTTCAACACACACACAGACCTCATCCAAGCTTCCTACAGATGGGCATACATGAAAGTCATCTTCACTTTAGGGATTAAGAACGTGACTAAGAAAGATGAGGTACATTGCTACGAGGCTGTTCTGTTACATTTCTAACCAACCACCTGTTTAGAAATTAGGTAGGTAGTGAAGAGGTGTTTAGGTAGGTAGTGAAGAGGTGTTTAGGTAGGTAGTGAAGAGGCATCCTAGAAGACGTGTGATAAATGCCTCATTGTGTGAGAAGGAATACAAAAACTATAATGCCAAGTCATAAAATACACTGTATTATTAGAATATAATGTGAATGACTTATAATATTCTGATATATTATAACTAACGTACAGTAGGCTGTGTGTGGCAGTACATGTGATGTGGGCGGCAGGTAGCCTAGTGGTTAGAGCGTTGGACTTGTAACCGGAGGGTTGCAAGTTGGAATCCCCGAGCTGACAAGGTAAAAATCTGTCGTTCTGCCCCTGAACAAGGCAGTTAACCCACTGTTCCCCGGTTGCCGAACACGTGGATGTCGATTAAAGGCAGCCCCCCGCACCTCTCTGATTCAGAGGGGTTGGGTTAAATGTGGAAGACACATTTCAGTTGAAGGCATTTGGTTGTACAACTAATAATGGTGACTGACTTTGACTGTGTGCTAATGAGGGTTTGAGTGACAAATGTAATGATAGCACTGAAATATGACATTTACATAAGAATTCAGACCCTTCACACAGTACTTTGTTGGAGCAGCGATTACAGCCTCAAGTCTTCTTGGGTATGACGCTACAAGCTTGGCACACCTGTATTTGGGGAGTTTCTACCATTTTTCTTTGCAGATCCTCTCAAGCTCTGTCAGGTTGGATGAGGAGCATCGCTGCACAGCTATTTTCAGGTCTCTCCAGAGATGTTAGATCGGGTTCAAGTCTGGGCCACTCAAGGACATTCAGAGACTTGTCCCAGAAGCAACTCCTGCATTGTTTTGACTGTGTGCTCTGTGTGGTCATTGTCCTGTTGGAAGGTGAATCTTCATCCCAGTCTGAGGTCCTGAGTGCTTATTTATTTTAGACAGGTCTACAGAAGCATGATATGAAGAAAAGCTAGTCTTATTTCAGAAGAACAGAACAGCATACTCTGAGTTGTCCTTATGTTAGGTCCTGATGTGGCTATGCCATATTACTGTGGGCTACAGTAGTTAATTTAGCAGACAAGAATGCCTTGGAATTCTAAGCAAATTATTATTATTTTATAGAATTAATACAATTGAACAAAGCTGAATAAAATACAAATTTGAGGGAGTGCGAACATCCGGCTATTCTGTGTTGAGCGGTTAACAAAGAAATAGGTACTATATATGCATAATTTAGAGTTATTAATGTAACTTTAGTTGTTCTACAAATGTTGGGCTATATGTTTTGATTTTTAATACACTAAGGCTGGACGCGAGAATTGATGTTTCGAAAAAAATAGCTTGTAAGGCATGAGCTCTGCTTTGTTTTTGCGCAGGCTGTACACACTTCATCAGTCTCTCATTAAAGATTTGACAAGCACTTGATAATGCCTCGAATTTAACGGCGGCATCCCCATAATGCACCCTAAAAAGAATCCATGGCTTTTGCGGCGTCTGGCCGTTGTTCCCTTCTCCCAGAGTGCTGCGTACTCGGAAGCACCTCTCACTCACATGGCTCTCCATCACGTGATCGGGTATTTCTCACAGGCTACAAGTGAAGACAGACACTTTGAGGACGCAACTGCGTGCATATTGAAGATATTGGAAGAACTGTCCACATTTACTTGGTCAGCCAACAAGATTAGGCCTAACGAACAGAAAAAGCACTAGCCTGTCAATCTACTATCCCCCATAGTACAAAGGTTGACCTATTCTATACTGTGTGAGAAATAAATATTCCATACATAGTCTGGGACAGTTGTGGGATGCGATAGATCCCAAATTAATACAACCACTAGCATCAAACAAACTATTTAACGCAATAGATCAGAACGTTTAGCTTAAAATGTGATAAACTATTGGGCTATTTCTTCACATTATAAGCGCAGCAACGCGCAAACGGCAGTAAGCTATAAGTGCGAATGTTCCATTAGCGGTAAAACACTTATCAAAAGTGACAGCAAGTGCGATTATGTATGTAATGTTTTTATTATAAAAATGTGCATTTTTATGGTGAAAATGATCTTCCCCAAACTTGAAACTCACGTGCTGCTTCAAAAGCCAGTTTGCGGATTAATGTGCTTAATTTTAAGAAAGTTTTTGGCCACTAATTGTGATACAAACCTTATCAAAACATATAGGCCTATGGGCTAGGCTACAGGAGGTGTGCGACTATGATTAGAACATTTCGCAAAATAATTGCATTGTTTCTTGCCTTCAAGCTGGGCATCATTCACAATTGATCTATATATACACTGCTCAAAAAAATAAAGGGAACACTTAAACAACACAATGTAACTCCAAGTCAATCACACTTCTGTGAAATCAAACTGTCCACTTAGGAAGCAACACTGATTGACAATAAATTTCACATGCTGTTGTGCAAATGGAATAGACAACAGGTGGAAATTATAGGCAATTAGCAAGACACCCCCAATAAAGGAGTGGTTCTGAAGGTGGTGACCACAGACCACTTCTCAGTTCCTATGCTTTCTGGCTGATGTTTTGGTCACTTTTGAATGCTGGCGGTGCTTTCACTCTAGTGGTAGCATGAGACGGAGTCTACAACCCACACAAGTGGCTCAGGTAGTGCAGCTCATCCAGGATGGCACATCAATGCGAGCTGTGGCAAGAAGGTTTGCTGTGTCTGTCAGCGTAGTGTCCAGAGCATGGAGGCGCTACCAGGAGACAGGCCAGTACATCAGGAGACATGGAGGAGGCCGTAGGAGGGCAACAACCCAGCAGCAGGACCACTACCTCCGCCTTTGTGCAAGGAGGAGCACTGCCAGAGCCCTGCAAAATGACCTCCAGCAGGCCACAAATGTGCATGTGTCTGCTCAAACGGTCAGAAACAGACTCCATGAGGGTGGTATGAGGGCCCAACGTCCACAGGTGGGGTTGTGCTTACAGCCCACCACCGTGCAGGACGTTTGGCATTTGCCAGAGAACACCAAGATTGGCAAATTCGCCACTGGCGCCCTGTGCTCTTCACAGATGAAAGCAGGTTCACACTGAGCACGTGACAGAGTCTGGAGACGCCGTGGAGAACGTTCTGCTGCCTGCAACATCCTCCAGCATGACCGGTTTGGCGGTGGGTCAGTCATGGTGTGGGGTGGCATTTCTTTGGGGGGCCGCACAGCCCTCCATGTGCTGGCCAGAGGTAGCCTGACTGCCATTAGGTACCGAGATGAGATCCTCAGACCCCTTGTGAGACCATATGCTGGTGCGGTTGGCCCTGGGTTCCTCCTAATGCAAGACAATGCTAGACCTCATGTGGCTGGAGTGTGTCAGCAGTTCCTGCAAGAGGAAGGCATTGATGCTAAGGACTGGCCCGCCCGTTCCCCAGACCTGAATCCAATTGAGCACATCTGGGACATCATGTCTCGCTCCATCCACCAACGCCACGTTGCACCACAGACTGTCCAGGAGTTGGCGGATGCTTTAGTCCAGGTCTGGGAGGAGATCCCTCAGGAGACCATCCGCCACCTCATCAGGAGCATGCCCAGGCGTTGTAGGGAGGTCATTCAGGCACGTGGAGGCCACACACACTACTGAGCCTCATTTTGACTTGTTTTAAGGACATTACATCAAAGTTGGATCAGGCTGTAGTGTGGTTTTCCACTTTAATTTTGAGTGGGACTCCAAATCCAGACCTCCATGGGTTGATAAATTTGATTTCCATTGATAATTTGTGTGATTTTGTTGTCAGCACATTCAACTATGTAAAGAAAAAAGTATTTAATAAGATTATTTCATTCATTCAGATCTATGATGTGTTATTTTAGTGTTCCCTTTATTTTTTTGAGCAGTGTATATATATATTCACAAGCGATAGGATAATACTGTCACCCACCAGACTATTCTTGATTTAATCTTGTCTTTACATATACTAAATAATATGTGTGTGAAATTTGTTTTGCTTTAGAATGGACCATTATCATGCACCTGTCTGGAAACAGGGGCAGGGAAAAAATACATGTCATCTAGGCACTTAAATAGCGAATGGAGGAGGCTTTTCCCTGTGGTTTATTTTCATGCCAGTCAGGTAGGCTATACTCCTGTTGTAAATATAAGCAATGTGCTTAATATTAAGAAAGTTGAGAAATATAGAAAGCCTATGGGACCCTCCTATTTTTAGTAGAGGCCATCACTCTTTTCTCACGCAATTGCATAGCCTATAGAAATGTTGCGCAACATGAGCTCATGAAGTGTTTGATTAGATTTTTGAATACATTTGCATTGATGTCAGAGTGATTAGAGGGGACAATAGAGTGCCAAGTACCAGGCAGTTAGCAAGTTTGGTAGGCTACTAATAACCAGCAGCCTGCATCAGAGCTTGGAGAAACCTAATTACCGTGACTAAACAGTCACATGGAATTTGACTGCCTCCATGACCACCAGTGTGGCGGTAATACGGTCACCGCAAGAGCCCTAGCTGTGACTACCGACAACGAAGTTGATAACAAAGTTGATTACAAATACAAAGTTGCCAATGTCTTTGCTATTGTTACAAACAAGCTAAGGATAAACAGATGCTTCAAATTAAAAGATGACTGCATTAAATGATAAACAGCCTACCTTGAGTATAGACTACATAGGCCTATATATTTCAAATGATATTGAAATCAATTTTATGTTAATTGAATTTAGTAAAAAAATATATATAATAATGCTATTTGTGAATTTTGCCTCAATATATTTCTTGATGTGTAGCCTAACGTGTGTAATGATGTTTCAAATCTTGATTCAGTGCATTATTATAGGGTAAGAATTACAATAACCCACATCAATATTTGCAGCCATAGGTGACAATATCTCTCTAAGAGCTGATCCGTCATCAGTATTGAGAAATAATTCTAATGTTAAGGAAATATGTAAAAATGGAGAAAGCTGACCCGAGTTAAATAAAAAGGTTAAATAAATGAACACACCACTGGTTGGGTTCAAACTGAAACTACAATGGGGGAGAATGTTCATAGTTACTGTTGAAAGAGATAAATGTCACAGCGTTCCTGACTGAGGGGACACCATACACCAACCAAACCCCCATTTAAGGCTATGTCTGTGTTGGTGTACATGTGCACAGCAGCATGCCTTACTTTCAATCCTATTCCACAAATCCCGCACTTCTTGATGAAGGAGTAACTAGCCAATGTAGTGGAAAAGAAGGCGAGGACATTTGGCTGTCCAGGAGAAAGCCAAACTCCAGTAAGACAAACGGCTTTAAAACTAATAGAAACATCACATTGAGAAAGTGTTACTGATTGCAGATTGTCTGCAGCCTCGTTATTATCTTCCCCTGGCCTTGGCCTGAATGGCAGTGAGTCTAGCAGAGAGGAGAGTGTGACACCAGACAGACAAGTCAAGACAGGAGCTCTACTGTGATGTCATCACACTTGTCCCATTTCTGGGCAATTTGCAATCACTCCCTCAAACACATCCTTAGTGCTCTAGTCTTGAAAAGGTGGGTGATTCAGCCTCATTGAATATGGTAAGGCTGAGTTTGGGGTGTTAGTGGTCACCAGCCCTGGTCCTAAGAGTTACAACGTTTGCAGGTGTTTAAGGTGAGAGATATGTCAGGTATCTCACCAGGTAAAGGCCTGTAGCAGTTGTCTGACAGCAGTGGATAGTTTGTGCAGTCAGACAGGAGAGAACTACTGTACTGTCAGGATGGAGGGAGTACAGTATGGTATGGTATAACTGACCTGGTAAAGGCCTGTAGCAGTTGTCTGACAGCAGTAGATAGTCGGTGCAGACAGGAGAGGGCGTCCTGGGGAAGGGGAGGACCCTCTACTGGCTGGTTGGTTTGTATGGCGCCCGGGTCAAAGCAGAGAGCGGCGAACACAGCAGAGCTGAACAAAGCACAATGACCACTTATGCTAACATATACACACACACATTCATTCATTAAATAAATGTCCCTTTAACAGGCACAATCTTTAGAATGCATGTTAGAAATACTAGTATTTAGAACCCTGCCTCCCCAACTATGGGCTAATCTCCGGAGGTCCTAAACCTGAACTCTGTATCATCTGCTCACCTGATCCCACACACATTGTTCCAGATGTTCTCAAACATCACCCACACTTCCTGGTGTGACACCTGAGGGGGCGTGGTCTGTTTCTCTTCCTCCTCCTCTTCTTCCGCCATGAGGGTGTCACCGTCACTGGTGTGAGTCTCCTCTGAGACTTTCTCTGGCTACATACCAAGATCAAGTTCAAGTTCCATTTATTTGCCATTTGTAAACAAGCACAAACATTGGAATGTCTCTATAGATGAGAGCTCAACGGTAAAACTATAAGAGATTTTAAGAAACGAGCAAGAATACTACAGAAATAAGTTTGAACAACTTGGGTCCAAAACATAAAGAAAACGTATTTGCCACCGTGTGACGTTGCAGTCCTGAATGAGCTCCAGGCAGCATACCTGAGGGAGTATCCTCTGCAGCAGGGTGTTCAAGGAGGAGAGGGCCGGTCGGACACGCCCACCGTAGTCTGACCTGCAGCCGAAGGCCTGCAGCAGCTCTCTAGCCTCATACAGGGCCAGCACTGTAGAGCTACGCTCTACTGATTTACCTAAGGAGAGAGACCAGAACGTCAGAGTACACACACACTTTGTGTACACATAACCAGACACACACAAGTACACATGTAGTCACACATGCACATATGTCAATGAGAAACACAGGGGCCAATTGTAAGCAACCCCACAGTTTGTTCTGACAGTACAGTAGTTATTTAACCAGAGCCAGTTTGTCCTGACAGTACAGTAGTTATTTAACCAGAGCCAGTTTGTCCTGACAGTACAGTAGTTATTTAACCAGAGCCAGTTTGTCCTGACAGTACAGTAGTTATTTAACCAGAGCCAGCTTGTCCTGACAGTACAGTAGTTATTTAACCAGAGCCAGTTTGTCCTGACAGTACAGTAGTTATTTAACCAGAGCCAGCTTGTCCTGACAGTACAGTAGTTATTTAACCAGAGCCAGTTTGTCCTGACAGTACAGTAGTTATTTAACCAGAGCCAGTTTGTCCTGACAGTACAGTAGTTACTTAACCAGAGCCAGTTTGTCCTGACAGTACAGTAGTTACATTGATATTTTGGGTCCATGGCCAGGAAACTCCCCAGACCTTAATCCCATTGAGAACTTGTGGTCAATCCTCAAGTGGCGGGTGGACAAACAAAAACCCACAAATTCTGACAAACTCCAAGCATTGATTATGCAAGAATGGGCTGCCATCAGTCAGGATGTGGCCCAAAAGCAAATATTGACTCTTTGCATCAACTTCATGTAATTGTCAATAAAAGCCTTTGACACTTATGAAATGCTTGTAATTATACTTCAGTATTCCATAGTAACATCTGACAAAAATATCTAAAGACACTGAAGCAGTAAACTTTGTGAAAATTAATATTTGTGCCATTCTCAAAACTTTTGGCCACGACTGTACATTATCCATCTCTGTAGTATGCTGGGGGGGAGAGGACAGGAGGAAGGATAAAGGTGGATGGTAGGCAGGAGGACAGGCAGTGTACATTTTGGCCGAATAGACCAGCTGGATGGTGTGTGTGTCTGTTTATACCTAATGTCAATTCCCTTCTGTGCACATCCACCTACTCACACAAACAGTAACACACTGCAGTAGTTTCCACTTCTGGATTCTTCAGGAACTGGCGGGGGGGCAGTCATGCCAGAGAGAGTATAATGAACAGGGGAACACATACACAATAGCTGCTAATGTAATACAACGACAAACAGAGCCAGGGCAACACTGAGCAGCATGTTTAGTATGGCTACTGGAGTTAACCACTCAGTCAGCATTTTGCTTCTGACACACTTCTCTGCAGAGCCACTGTGCTTTAGCCAGGCAGGATTCTACTTGCAGCACAGTGCACTGGGCCCATATTAAGGGCTATCACTATTTATTTTTAGCATGTAAATGTACTAGTTTCCATCAAAATGTTCAAAGTGCACAACATTTGTGTTTTTCAGAAACTGAGAAAATATGTGGTGCACTAGATAACAGCTCATTTACATTTGTAGTTCTCAAAGGAAGGACATTGATTGCATTTTGAGAGTGCTGTAATCTGACAGTGATGTCATGATTTCTCACCTGAGAAGAAGAAGTTGTGAAGGTTTTCCAGGGATTGCTGCAGATTTCGAGGGACGATGTTGCCAAAGACAGAGATCCAGTGCTTCTTTAAACACTGCAGAAGGTCTTCAAGAGTCCAGGGCGGTTTCAGATATACAATCTATTGTTTCCAAACCAAATGTAGGTTACAAAATGACAGCCAACATCTGATCAGTTTACGTAGTTCAAGCTTCCTCTCTGTATATACACACTTTTTTTTTGGGGGCTATACCCAAGCATTTTATATTTGAGATAGAATGTTTATATTAGGTGACAGTAGAGAATGTCTACTTTTATTTTACAGTATTTTCATATATATATCCTTACATGCAATGACTACATCAATCTTGTGACTATAAAAACTTGCACTTGTTTCGGATTATGATTTGCCCAATAGGAATTTATTGGTGAATGTCTTGTGCCATTTTAGAGTCACTTTTATTGTTAAATTGATGGGACCACTGCAAAAAATATGCCACCCACCCCCTCACTAGCCTTGCTACTACTGTTGAAAAAAAGTCAGAGGGGAAACACTGAGCACAGTTCCACATCTACAAATCTGCCCAATCAGAGGCCAAGGCTGCATCCCGATTCTCCACTTTCCTGAAGTGTGCACTTGCACCCTCCCTATCATGGATTGAAAAGCATGGGACTGGGGTAGGCAACAGCTGGAGGGAGTTTCCATTATAGCAAAATCTATGACAGGGATTGTGCAAAAGGTGGAGAAACTGGACACAGCCGATTGGCTGATTTGGAATTGACCAGAAGACTGTGGAGTTTACCTCTGTCCACAGTTCTTCATAGGCTGCCTTCATCTCAATCTCCAGCACCTGAGACAGCGCCTCCTTCAGACAGTCCTCCAGTAATGACACACAGCTGCTCAGCTCCCGGGCCTCTTCTGCAGCCTTCTTTCTCTTCTCTGACATTTCTCTCTCTTCCACTCCATCACTCCTGCTCTGTTCATACTGCTGCCGGCCTGGGAAGGGGCTGGGTTTCTGGTGGTCACGGGTCTGGCTCGGAGTGCGGATGAGGGTTTGTGTCTGTGTGCTGACAGGGGTCTGTGTGTGGGGTTGGGTGGGGGTCAGGTTGTGGACACTAGGCGTTTTGAGCCTGTCTACCTCCTCCACCAGGTCAGCCTTACCGAGGGCCTTCACCCCACTCAGCAAGGCCTTACTACACAGGTTCTTATCATTACTGTGGACACACACACAAAATCAAATCAACTAGATAGAAAGATATTCCTACAAATGCACGTCACACACACACAGTGAAACAGAGTGAGTAAGTGTGAGAGCGTGAGTGTTTGTGTGTGTGACCAGACAGTGTGAGACCGCTTGTAAAGGAAGTCTTATTGAAATTAAGAAGTGAATACTGATGACAAGCAGTATCCCTTTCAAACAGCACCATATCACATCGCCAGACAGACAGACAGGCAGGCAGGCACACACACACACACACTGTCAAACCTTCCCTGCATGTATCTGCAGAGGAAAGACAGGCAGACACACTGCAGCAGGAGGGTGGGAGTGGACTCACGTGCAAAGGATGAGAGCACCCTCTGGGTAAAGACTCTGGTATTGCAAGCAGCACTGCAGCACTCTGTCGTCATTATTCTCAGCATTGAGTCCCTCTGTCAGAGAGAGAGAGGGGGGACAGGAGACATGTGTCATGACCATCACCTCAGCACTGAAGACAGAGAGGGGAACCTGCTTAGTTACTGCCGACAGGTAAAACAGAGTTTGGCAGAGGTTCTGCAGAAAGGGAGAGATTCTACTAGCGCAACTGCTCGTCATTGAAACAAGTCGTTTTGTGATGCTGTGTGCATCGAGTTGAAATAGCACTGTGCTGCTATCGCGAGCAGGTGGCAGTCCAGAGGAACTATCGTTCAGTCAGTGCCAATGGAGGTAATACATAAGGGACTCACGGCTGCTCTGAGAGGCCTGCTGCATGGACTGGCCCCAGAGTCGAGGCTCCTGGCTCTTCAGGCAGGTGTAGATGTAATGAACGGCAGGTGTGGCCAGGTGGGCTACAGAGCTGGACAGCCTCTTCCTGTTCTTCAGAGAGTCTAGCTCCTGTAGTACCACCCAGGGTACAAGCACTGTGGGGAGACCTAGAGCTGAGGGAGATGAGGGAGAGGAGGAGATGGGGGAGGTGGAGGGGGAGATGAGGGAGGAGAGATGAGGAGGGGGAGAAGGAAGAGAGGTGGGGGAGGAGGAGGAAGGGGAGAGGTTTGGGAGGATGGCAGGAGAGGTGGGGGGAGGAGAAGGTTGAGGAAGAAGGGAGGAGGAGCAGGGAGGTAGGGGAATAGGAGGAGGTTGAGGAAGAAGGGAGGAGGAGCAGGGAGATGAAGGACAGAGTTGATCAAAAGGAGAACTGTGTTCTATGAGTGATTGGAATTGGGGTAGTGGTATTTATTTAATCTAGTCATTTTTTTTTAAACAGTGTCCCTTCCACACACCTCCAAGGCCGTGTGACCTCATCTTCTTTACAAAGTCTAGGTGACTGAGAAGGATGTTGGTGTCCAGGACAACGATCAGATCCTGCTGAAGATTCTCCTCTTTACCTATACAGGTGACCAGAGAGCAGGGTTTTAATACTGAGTCAGTCCCCAATGGCCTTATGTGCATACTGAGGAGGAAGGCACTGACGGGCAAACCTAATGTCTTATAGGCCTTCTATTAAACCACTTGCGTCAGGGAATAATTCCTCTGTGTAATTGTTTGGCTTGATTGTGTGGAGGGGTTGTTAGATGTGGTTCTCTCACTGAGTGTGAATGTGATGCCCTCCTCTGATGGGTCGATGTCCATGCTGGTGAGTTCTCCATAGATCTCCACCACATTCAGCTCCAGCCTCTTCTCACTGCGGGCCAGATGGAGCTCCTCCACCAGCTGCATCTAGCACACACAGAGGATGTGTTCACACACCCACCTCACTGAACACAAGCTTACGGACACACACATATCAATAATTGGTCATGATGTTGAGAAACCTACCTCTTGGTCATTATCATAGACTTCTATATCATCTTCAGGGGAAGTTGTTATGTTACAGGGTGGTGATGTCATCCCTTGAGCTGAACTGGGCCGTAATTCTTTAGAACCTTTGGAAGATTCTGGAACCGTTTCACATTTGTGCTGCTTGTTTCTGTTCACAGCAGCAGACACACCATCTTTGGAGTTCAAAGATTTGGACACACTCCTTGGTGTCCAAAGTTTGGACGCACTTCCTGTCTGGTGAGAAAGCC
Source organism: Brachymystax lenok tsinlingensis (assembly GCA_030435695.1). NCBI lineage: Eukaryota > Metazoa > Chordata > Actinopteri > Salmoniformes > Salmonidae > Brachymystax > Brachymystax lenok. The sequence continues at coordinate 40,151,252 of CM059790.1, read as the reverse complement.
TAGAAGCAGGAGACACTACCTTCACTCTAGCACTGATGGGCTTATTGCCGTTATCATCCTCCTGGTCACCCCCCCAGATGGCTCTATTAACTGGCAGTGGCACAAGTTTGGACTTCTTTGGGATCTTAAAATTGAGAGGCAGCTGAGGTTTGGGTAGCGGCATCTGTACCTCGGCACACGTGGACTTAGATGTCTCTGATGTTTTGGACAGATCAGAGACATTGCCCTGCTTTTGGGTGGTAGGCCTATGTCTTGCTGTGTTTGAGATTTTCTCAAAGGTAGTGTTTTTAGTAGAGGTGGAAGACTGCTTGGTGGTGCTGTTGTTAGAGGGAAGACTATAGGGTTTCGCTTCACTCCGGTCCTGTTTAGCCTTTAAAACATCCTCCTTTTCTTCTTCAGATCTCCTCTTCACTAGCTTCCTCCTCTTCTCCCTCATCTCATCAGCCAGTGACAGGGACAGTTGGGGGTCCTGGTAGCTCCTACCTTGGGAGGTGTGGTCCTTCCCAGTGCCAGGCTTCTCCTCAGGTCTGGACCTCCTTTTCACCAGCGTCTTCCTCTGCTCCTTCAGCTGGGCCATGAGGGACCTGGGACTGGTCGTCAGTCTGCTCAAGGCTGTTTTGGAGGGGCTCTTGTGGGATGGCTTGCTAGAGCTTACCTGGGACATACGGATCTTCTCCCCATTTTGGGACTGAGTCTTATTCGCGCTCAGACTGCTGACTGGTTTGGAGGACACCCTACTGTCTGTGGTCTTGACCCCGGTGCTAGCCAACCCATCCTGGCTGGGGCAACTCTTCCTCACAGAGCTGTCCTGAGGAAGGGTTCTGGGAGGACAGGTGTTTTTTCCCTCCGCTGCACCCTGCGAGGTTGTTTTCTCCAGTCTGTAGAGAGCTTTTTTGAACTCCCTGTCTTTCTTGCGACTGCTCCCTCCTTCACTATTCCCTGGGGTGGAGTGGCTAACTCGTTTCTCTCTCCCCCGTTTCTCCTCTGCAGAACTGCTGCCATGGTGCTTCCCCTCTGCACTACTGCGTTTCTTGGTGCTCTTTTCCTTATGTGACGACTTCTAGATTCAGACCCCAAAATAAAAGACACACCTTTAGCCTTGGTTAACACTCCTAGTAAGAGATGTAAGAGAAGACTCTGAGGTCACAATAAATGTCAGCAAGCTCCTCACCTCACTGGAGGAAAAAGATAACTTATTTGGCTCCTCCTCCTTCTTCTTCTTCTGCTTCTTCTTCTTGGACTTCTTTGACATCTTGGTAGAAAATTCCTGTTAAATAAGAGAAACCTACACAGAAAATTAACAAAATAGCAGCTGAGATGTTCTCTTCCTATAACAGAATCCTTCACTCAAAGAAAAATACAAGACAGATCATCTCTGAATCCAACTTCCAATGGAGACTGGAGTCAATGTTTTGACCTCACAGAGGTTCTTCATATCCCTGAGAGATACTTCAAGGTCTCTCATTGGCTAGCTACTTACGCAATATTCCCCTGAAACTCGCAGTAATACAATGCAGTCTGAATGTAATTTGAGGGGAACAATAGAGAAGGAACATGAGGCTAAGTGCTCAAATAGAGTTATGTGAATGTAGCTAGCTAGCTAACTGAATACATACCTAGTCAAATCAATGTCATTGAATATTTACTTCAATGTATATAGATATAGTCATCTACCTTAGAATGATCTGGCAGTTACAGTAGAGTTCCACAGTTGTTAACGTTAGGAGATCCTATCTAGGTTAGCAAGCGAGCCATTGTTCCAAATCAACATCATCACGTGTGATATTCCCCACGACACTCATAATTAACTTACTGAACGTGTGCACAATACACGTTTTATCAAAATGTGAGAAACTTCCATTGACAAATGCATTTAAATTAGGTAATAAGAAGGTTTGCTAAAGCCCTACAATCACGCTTACCTTGGGTTACTGAGTAGACCACTGTCAGAAAACATCCGTACACGTCAGATTGAACGGAAACAGAGGTTTTGGAGGATTATGGGATGTGTAGTTTCTAGACTTACATATTTGACGGTTCAGAAATGTGCATTTTTATATAGTGGAACAAAAGTTAATATAAAGGATAGTAGATTCTTCATAACACATTTCTCATGTTTTGTTTAAACGGATAATCAGTTGAAACAATAACAAATCGAACCTGCCACTCTGTTTCGGTTAAAAGTTGAGGGATGGTGCTGGAGAAATGCAATCGTTCTCAAATTCATAGACCGAGCTATGGTTGCAAAAACTGACCATCCATTATATCAATATTACAGTTTGAACCATGTTTTGAGGGTATACAGTGTTTGTTTACATTTACTTTGTTTACCAACATTGGAGTAAAACAATGTAAATATTTTGGGTTGTGATGGGGTAAGACCGTTAAACTATGCTCATTAGGCATATATAAGTTATATTCCTCAAAAGTCTATAGGTACATATCATTAATTTATATCCAGAAATGTTGATATATCCAAATATCCAAAACAGCTGATTGCCCCTTTAAGGATAATCAAGTCAGTAGGCTATTGCGTAGTAAGTTTAATGTATATATTTAACCCAGACATCTTAGATGTCTTCATTTTGTTTTCCTATTCTATAATTGTTATCTCGTTGTTTCTTGCAACATTTTTGTCTTCAAATAATAAAAAGTGATTAAAATGAAGGTTTACGCAATTTGCGTAGGGGGAGTAAAAAGCATAGCCTGCGTATTTCTCTGTACTTTAGTAAAATGGCGGAGCTCAAGGAAGGAGACGCCGAACAACTACACCAGGAGGACGTCGATATAAAAGGTTTGAAAACTACGACTGTCTATATTTTAGTGAAAACTAAAGACAATATTAATTTATACATAATAAAATATACATCCAGCATCCTTATTATGAGGTAATTATGCCTTGATTTCGACTTTTTAACTGCTGAAGTAAATGAGGGCCTCACCACGGAGCTCCGCCATGGGACCTAGTAGTAAATAATCTTGATAACAGGAAATAAGCTGCCGTGAAAAACGTAGCTATTACAAATAATGTACATATATCGAACAGTCTTCACATTGTATTGATTAAATACTTCGATTTACATTTGTCCTGGTTTTATATTTTACGTAGCAATGGTCTGGTCACGGAGCTCCGCAATAGGACCGTAGGGGTTGCAACGGTTCACAATTTCGAAACCCAACCTACGTACATCATCGCACCGCACATTTAATTCCGACAAGCTATATTGTCCCCCGCCCTTACCCCAAAGACAATTAAAAATACGAAGGAAAATCATTGGAACTCTTTTAGTCCAGTGCATGTTTCTCATTTAGAAACAAGGTAACCTTTTAACATTGATGTTGTCTAGGAGGCTATCAGCATCACTAAGTTGTGTGACTCAACACATCTTGGGAAAAACACATAATTCATTATTTCCCACTATACATCTTTGAAATTACTCTCTATGAATCATTTGGGGTATGATATTCTGATCTAGTCCAGTCTAAACTTGTCCCTTAGGTGGTGGAGTCTCAGACACACTGGTCCCAGAAGAGAAACAGCCTGCTGAGGATGATGCATCGTCAGCCAGTAGTACTGTGGGGAAGACTAGGGCACTAGCAGAGGACAATGATGCCAAACCATCAACCACAACCAGCGGTAATAAAAACACCATTCACTGTATATAGACCAAGAAATGAGTCCAGTACCCATACATTTATTTGAATGCATTCAGTTGCCTTTAATTCTAGATGATGAGAATGACCATGAGTATAGGCTTTTGTTTAACGATCCTTTCAATACTAATCTTACAGATAGACACATCTCTATCCAGACCAAACTGGAGGGCCTGGAGGTGCTGACCGACCTAAATGGAGGCAAGATAATCTTTCTAAAAAAATAAATAGTATATAAATAGTCTTCCCTCCTATGCTTTTGCATTTACCAGTTCCAATCTCATTGCTCTATCTCTCTTGTGTTTTCCACAGCTGGGAGGAAAGCGTGTCCACTATGCCCTGAGGAGAAGTTTAAGGCCTGCTACAGCCACAAGCTACAACGCCACCTCCAGAACCTCCACTGGAAGGTCTATGTGGAGTTTGAAGGTACCATCATCACCATACAAAGATTATACTGCTATACTGTCTACTACAGTATGCATGTGCACAAACACACACACACACACACACACAGAGGAACTGGTGTTGTTGTCTTCCCACCTGCTGAGTCTCTACCATTAGCACACGGCTTGGTTGACTCAGCTCTATGTAGGTGTTAACAGGTTTTTGGATTGTGAGAGGATCAGTACTTACCAGGCACATATGTCAATTTAATGTCTATTCCACATCATTTAAGTGAACCAGTATTTGCCAAGTAGGATGTATTTTATATTTATACTTTAGTCATTTAGGAGACTCTCCTATCCAGAGCAACTTACAGGAGAAATTAGAGTTAAAGTGCCTTGCTCAAGGGCACATATTTTTCACCTAGTTGGCTCGGGGATTCCAACCAGCGACCTTTTGGTTACTGGCCCAACACTGCTAGACTACCTGCCGGATGTGAGCAGAAATGCTTTAGGAAAGTAATTGAGTGAGTTGTGTAACTTGTATAGATTTATGCTTCCTATTCCTAAGCAATCACTAGTAAAGGTTGTCATATTATTCACTGTCAGTCAGTGAAGTGTAACACTGGAGTTAAAGGATACCCCAGTGCTGGCAGCAGTACAGTTATGGGAAGGTTTTCAAGGGATATGGCATCAACTGGTAGTACGATGTTCCCTGATGATGACCTACAATAACCTCTGACCCCACAGGTCAGAAGATGTGCATCTGTCACCTGCCCTGCAGACAGCTAAGGCCCAGCCCCAGCCCCAATGGAGACCAGGTGAGACTCTGTCCATCACACCAGAAATCAATGTCTTTATTTTTTTCTTTCCAAATCAACTCTAATTGCATGAAGGTTACTGTATGAAGCATGGTACTATGGTAAACGTCTGTGTGTTACTGTATGAAGCATGGTACTATGGTAACCATGTGTGTATGTGTTCACCCCCAGGCTCCAGGCAGGCTGGTGGCCCATTACCACTGTGTAGTGTGTTCAGTCACCATCGCCCGCAAGACAGACATGATCAGTCACCTAAAACGCCACGTCAACAAGGGAGAGACTGAGGCCAGCTACTCAGGCAGCTCCGATGTGCCCTTTGAGGAGCCAGGTGAGCTCTCACCAACCTTAAGCGAAACACAAAACCAAAGTTTCTGTATAGCACTTTGTGACAATAAATACATTTGATTGATTTATACTAGGGGCAGCAGGTAGCCTAGTGGTTAGAGCGTTGTGCCAGTAAACGAAAGGTTGGTAGATCAAATCTCAGAGCTGGCAAGGTAAAAAAAGGTAAATACTTAACCTTGACCAAAACCCAAAACACAACCCTTCTATATACAGTTGAGAAAATGTATTCTCTCGCCTTTTTCTCATTGGTTGACAGCTCCGTCTGGACAGGCCTATGAGATAATGAAAGAGCTGGGGACCAATGTTCAGCTCATGCCCAACCATACGACCCCACAGAAGACTGACACCTACTTCAACCGCAAGATGAAGACCAACAGGTCAAACAATGTCCTCTTTAACAATGTTACATTTGATTTGGTTTGGTAAAAGAACAGTGACTGACTGAACGTGTTGGTGCGGGTCTGTGTTACAGGCAGCTAGTATTCTGTTCCCTGGCGGTCCTGGCTGAGGAGAGGAACCCATTGGAGAGTCTGGATGCGTTTGGGGCCACAGGCATTATGGGACTCCAGTGGGCCAAGCACCTGCGGAACGCCGTCAAGGTGACCATAACCGACATCAATGAGGTGTGTGTCAAGATGATCCGCGAGAACTGCAACCTCAACCACATCCGGGTGGAGGGGTCGCGGGGGTCATCGCGGGTCCCTGACGGGGGGGCGGGAGATGTGGACGGGGTGCCAATCGCTACCGTGGAGGTCGCCAAGATGGATGCCAACGTTATCATGCACCTGAGGTCTTTTGACTACATGTGAGTAGGAGGAGCTAGGGAGGGAACGTCTTATTGATGGGGGTGGTGGGAGGAGCTAGGGAGGGAACGTCTTATTGATGGGGGTGGTGGGAGGAGCTAGGGAGGTGACATCTTATTGGTAGGGGTGGTGGGAGGAGCTAGGGAGGGAACGTCTTATTGATGGGGGTGGTGGGAGGAGCTAGGGAGGTGACATCTTATTGGTAGGGGTGGTGGGAGGAGCTAGGGAGGGAACATCTTATTGGTAGGGGTGGTGGGAGGAGCTAGGGAGGGAACATCTTATTGGTAGGGGTGGTGGGAGGAGCTAGGGAGGGAACATCTTATTGGTAGGAGTGGTGGGAGGAGCTAGGGAGGGAACATCTTATCGGTAGGGGTGGTGGGAGGAGCTAGGGAGGGAACATCTTATCGATAGGGGTGGTGGGAGGAGCTAGGTAGGGAACATCTTATCGGTAGGGGTGGTGGGAGGAGCTAGGGAGGGAACATCTTATCCGTAGGGGTGGTGGGAGGAGCTAGGGAGGGAACATCTTATTGATAGGGGTGGTGGGAGGAGCTAGGTAGGGAACATCTGATTGGTAGGGGTGGTGGGAGGAGCTAGGGAGGGAACATCTTATTGATAGGGGTGGTGGGAGGAGCTAGGTAGGGAACATCTTATCGGTAGGGGTGGTGGGAGGAGCTAGGGAGGGAACATCTTATTGATAGGGGTGCAGCTCTGTAGCGGGAGACTTCACCTGCTTTCTTTCTCCTTTTTCTCCTCTATCGTTTGTCTTGACATTTGTCAACCAATCACTCAGTCTAGAAGGCTTCAGAGCCCAATGTTGTATCATACTCTTACACTAACCCTGTTTACAGTATATGATGGCAAGCAGTGGTTCTATAGACGCTTCACATTATCCATCAAACCGAACACAAACCAACCGTTGTTTCCATGGTGACCCCCTCAGACACCTGGACCCGTTTGGCACGGCGGTCAATTATCTGGACTCTGCTTTCCGGAACATCCGGAACCTGGGCATCATCTCTGTGACTTCCACGGACACGGGCTCCCTCTACTCCAAGTCCCTGAACGTCACGATGCGCCACTATGGTTCGAATATAGTCCGCACAGAGTACTACAAGGAGCTGGCTGCACGCATGGTGCTGGCCACTGTAGCCAGGTAGGGGAAATACTCTCGGCTTATTTACCACTGAATTACTGGTCTACGGTGAAATTACTGTGTGTGACTGTGTGTGTAACATTTTCATTGTGTATGTCTTTGTTTAACTTGTGTGTTTTTTTGGGGGTGGCTTTGAGACACTGTTGGCAGTGAGAGTGTAACTTGTGTGGGATGTGTGTGTGTGTGTTTCATGCATCTGTCTCATGCGTGTATTCCTTTCAGGGCTGCGGCACGCTGTAATAAGGGCATAGAAGTGTTGCTGGCGGTGGCTGTGGAACACTTTGTCCTGGTGGTCGTCAGAGTCCTCAGGGGTCCCACCCAGGCCGACGAGTCAGCCAAGAGGATCAGACAGCTCATCCACTGCCAATGGTGTGAGGAGAGGGTGTTCCTCAAACAGGGGAGCATGGTGGAGGGTAAGAAGGTTAAGTAGAGTAGAGTAGAGTAGAGGGTAAGTCTGGAAATGGTTCAGGGGTTTCTGATAGGAAGAGAGGACTGTATGTGGAGGGGAATTTGAAGTCACTCTGTAGTTATGATTTTCACTTTTCCCCCTACAGAAAACCTGTACAGACAACTGCCCTGCAACTGTCATGGAAGCATGCCTGGCAAGACAGCGGTGGAGCTGGGGCCGCTATGGTAGAACGTTTTGCATGTATTGGGTGATATACAATATTTGAACCAGTGAAGTAGTTCTGGTAAGCCTCCATCTTTAAGTGTTTAACTGTAACCTGCATGTATTTTTCCCTCCCAGGTCTGGTCCTCTGTTTAACTCAGGGTTCCTGAGGAGGATGTTGTTTGCAGCGGTGCAGCACAGTATGGAGGATATTCAGCCTCTGGTCAAGACTCTGATCTGTGAGTCAGAGTGCACAACCCTCAAGTCCTCTGTTCACGGGCCCACTGCACTCACCAACCAAGGTAATCTCCAGGGTCGTGGGTGTGTCTATGTGGAGGGGGTGGGTGGTGAAGGGATTCTATTGACATGTTGCCTGTTTCCTCTCCAGTGGAATGTGGTGTAGTCATCAAGGTACAGAAGGTGGAGGAGTCAGGCACCGCTGACCACTCAGGTAACAAGACACACATTCTGTTATAAAGAGAGGGTCTTTCACCTGTCTACAACATTAGCTCTTTCACCTGTCTACAACATTAGCTCTTTCACCTGTCTACAACATTAGCTATTTTCAGACTGGATGCCATGTTGTTGTAATGTTACTCAATATGCTGATGTAATGTTACTCAATATGCTGATGTAATGTTACTCAATATGCTGATGTAATGTTACTCAATATGCTGATGTAATGTTACTCAATATGCTGATGTAATGTTACTCAATATGTTGATGTAATGTTACTCAATATGCTGTTGTAATGTTACTCAATATGCTGTTGTAATGTTACTCAATATGCTGTTGTAATGTTACTCAATATGCTGATGTAATGTTACTCAATATGTTGATGTAATGTTACTCAATATGCTGTTGTAATGTTACTCAATATGCTGATGTAATGTTACTCAATATGCTGTTGTAATGTTACTCTATGCTGTTGTAATGTTACTCAATATGCTGATGTAATGTTACTCAATATGCTGATGTAATGTTACTCAATATGTTGATGTAATGTTACTCAATATGCTGATGTAATGTTATTTTAACACAGGGAAGAGAAAGACAGGAGATGAGCCAGGTAACGTGTTGAAGAAGCAGAAGTCAGACGGGTCTCTGGAGCACCCAGCGTTCTACTACGGTATTCACCGCCACAGCATCAGAGGCATGAACATGCCCAAGTGAGTGACCCCTAACACTATGTCACAACTTTGACAAAGATTGCATGAGGTCAAAACGCGTCTGTTGCCGTTTTTTTGTTTGTTTTGGTAGCAGTATTCAAATATGTAATGGTTGCCATGGTGTTTCCACTTTCCACCTTTTAGAGCTCTGTGGTTCTAAATCCGGTTGAGTGTATATTATGTTCTTACAGTGTTATAACACAAAATAAAGAGAACATACATTTACATTCAGCTATCTCCTCTCATCCATCCCACTCTCTCCAGGTTGAATAGGTTCCTACAGTACTTAACGGAGGCGGGCTTCAGAGTGAGCCGCACCCACTTTGACCCGACAGGGGTGCGGACCGACGCCACGCTGGACCAGTTCAAGTCGGTGCTCACCAAATACAGCGTGCCTACCTACACCAACACCACGACAACCCAAAACCCAGAGGAGACGGTACGGGCCATGGAGTGACCCACCCTGGGTAGAATCAAGGCCACATCACCTCCTCTCTCCCTCTCAGAGGTGACATATGTCTCAAATGCCACCCTATTCCCTATATAGCGTACTACTTTAGACCAGGGCCCATAACCCTATTCCCTATATAGTGCACTACTTTTGACCACGGCCCATAGTAGTACACTATAGGTAATAGGGTGGCATTTTCTCTCTGTGCAGGAACACTGGTTGTAAAGAGTGGCTCACTCTGCACTGATTTTTATTTTCCTTTTGGTTTTAATCCTCACTGGTATGGTACTTTGTAAATGTCCTCTTAGAAGACAAGATGCTTCTAGATAAATAGAGTTCTGCTTTTCAAATCGAGCTGAAATATTGGTTAAATGCCGACAGATAATAGCCTCTATTCTGCTCACTGACTCATATTTATTATTCTTGTGAATAATTCCTTTACAATTTATTTTTGAGTTCATCTTAAAGTTCATGGTGGCTGTTTTCATCTTTCAATAGTTTTTATGTACATTTTTACTCTGGGTAAAAGGTAATAAAATATTGTTGCAAAGCCTGAAGCCCCACTGTGTAAATGTGTTTTAAGTTATGTATCCTTACCATGATCTCAGCATCTACATCCAAGCGAACACAGTACAGTCACTCTCTGAAGCTTTTCTGAGAGGAGGGACTGTCTGGATGATGTTATTTACAAGGGGTCAGGTGCTGAATTTCACCCTGGATATCATCAGTGAAACACACGCGCACACATCAAATCAAAGTTTATTTGTCACACGCGCCAAATACAACAGGTGTAGACCTTACAGTGAAATGCTTACTTACAGGCTCTAACCAACAGTGCAAAAAAGGTATTCGGTGAATAATAGGTAAGTAAAGAAATAAAAACACCAGTAAAAAGACAGTGAAAAATAACAGTAGCGAGGCTATATACAGACACCGGTTAGTCGGGCTGATTGAGGTAGTATGTACATGTAGTTATGGTTAAAGTGATTATGCATATATAATGAACAGGGAGTAGCAGTAGCGTAAAGGGGGCACAATTCAGATAGCCCGGTTAGCGGGAGCACTGGTTGGTCGGGCCAATTGAGGTAGTATGTACATGAATGTATAGTTAATGTATACCTGTTCAGGAGTCTTATGGCTTGGGGGTAAAAACTGTTGAGAAGCCTTTTTGTCCTAGACTTAGCACTTCGGTACCGCTTGCCATGCGGTAGTAGAGAGAACAGTCTATGACTGGGGTGGCTGGGGTCTTTGACAATTTTTAGGGCCGCCTGGTGTAGAGGCAGCTTAGCCCCAGTGATGTACTGGGCCGTACGCACTACCCTCTGTAGTGCCTTGCAGTCGGAGGCCAAGCAATTGCCGTACCAGGCAGTGATGCTCTCGATGTTGCATCTGTAGAACCTTTTGAGGATCTCAGGACCCATGCCAAATCATACATACATACATACAATCATACATACATACATACACTAAGCTGCCCCAAGGAGAAATACTGTATCCAAAATGGCTTGTGACTTTTTCCACATTTTGTTGTGATACAGCCTGAATTTACAATTTAGATTTGGTGTCACTGGCCTACACACAACACCCATAATGTAAAAATGTATTTTTGGGGGAAATGTTTAAAAACAAATAAAAAATGAAAAGCTGAAATGTATTCCACTCCTTTTTTTATGGCAAGCCTAAATATACTACATGACCAAAAGTATATGGACACCTGCTTGTCGAACATCTCATTCCAAAATCATAGGCATTAATATGGAGTTGGTCCCCCCTTTGCTGCTCTAACAGCCTCAACTCTTCTGGGAAGACTTTCCACTAGATGTTGGAACATTGCTGCGAGAACTTGTTTCCATTCAGCCTCGAGCATTAATGAGATCGGGCACTGATGTTGGGGCGATTAGGCCTGGCTCGCAGTCCGCATTCCAATTCATCCCAAAGGTGTTCAATGGGGTTGAGGTCAGGGCTCTGTGCAGGCCAGTCAGGTTCTTCAACACCGATCTTCACAAACCATTTCTGTATGGACCTAGCTTTCTGCACGGGGACATTGTCATGCTGAAACAGGAAAGGGCCTTCCCTAAACTGTTGCCACAAAATTAGAAGCACAGAATCATCTAGAATGTCATTGTATGCTGTAGAGATAAGATTTCCCTTCACTGGAACTAAGGGGCCTAGCCCGAACCATGAAAAACAGCCCCAGACCATTATTCCTCGTCCACCAAACGTTATAGTCGGCTCTATGCATTCAGGCAGGTAACGTTCTCCTGGCATCCGCCAAGCACCAGATTGGACTGCCAGATGGTGAAGCGTGATTCATCACTCCAGAGAACACGTTTCCACTTCTCCAGAGTCCAATGGCGGAGAGCTTCAACTACAAAGACCAGGGATGTGTTTCAATGTTTTATTTTATTTTTTATTTCACCTTTATTTAACCAGGTAGGCAAGTTGAGAACAAGTTCTCATTTACAACTGCGACCTGGCCAAGATAAAGCAAAGCAGTTAGACACATACAACAACACAGAGTTACACATTGGAGTAAACAAACATACAGTCAATAATACAGTAGAAAAAAACGAATCTATATACAATGTGTGCAAATGAGGTAAGATAAGGAACGTAAGGCAATAAATAGGCCATGGTGGCGAAGTAATTACAATATAGCAAATGTAACACTGGAATGGTAGATGTGCAGTAGATGAATGTGCAAAGTAGAAATACTGGGGTGCAAAGGAGCAAGATAAATAAATGAAAACGATAGGGGGTGAGGTAGTTGGTTGGGCTATTAACAGATGGGCTATGTACAGGTGCAGTGATCTGTGAGCTGCTCTGACAGCTGGTGCTTAAAGCTAGTGAGGGAGATAAGTGTCTCCAGTCTCAGTGATTTTTGTAGTTCGTTCCAGTCATTGGCAGCAGAGAACTGGAAGGCTTTGGGGGTGACCAGTGAGATATACCTGCTGGAGTGTGTGCTACGGGTGGGTGCTGCTATGGTTACCAGCGAGCTGAGATAAGGCGGGGCTTTACCTAGCAGGGACTTGTAGATGACCTGGAGCCAGTGGGTCTGGCGACGAGTACGTAGCGAGGGCCAGCCGACTAGAGCATACAGGTCGCAGTGGTGGGTGGTATAAGGGGCTTTGGTGACAAAGCGGATGGCACTGTGATAGACTGCATCCAGTTTGCTGAGTAGAGTATTGGAAGCTGTTTTGTAGATGACATCGCCAAAGTCGAGGATCGGTAGGATAGTCAGTTTTACTAGGGCAAGTTTGGCCCGCGTGAGTGAAGGAGGCTTTGTTGCGAAATAGAAAGCCGATTCTAGATTTGATTTTGGATTGGAGATGTTTAATGTGAGTCTGGAAGGAGAGTTTACAGTCTAGCCAGACACCTAGGTATTTGTAGTTGTCCACATATTCTAGGTCAGAGCCGTCCAGGGTAGTGATGCTAGTTTGGCGGGCGGGTGCAGGCAGCGAACGGTTGAAAAGCATGCATTTGGTTTTACTAGCGTTTAAGAGCAGTTGGAGGCCATGGAAGGAGTGTTGTATGGCATTGAAGCTTGTTTGGAGGTTAGTTAACACAGGAAGGGCCAGAAGTATACAGAATGGTGTCGTCTGCATAGAGGTGGATCAGGGGAATCACCCGCAGCAAGAGCGACATCATTGAATACGGTGATTGACAGAGTCGAAAGCCTTGGCCAGGTCGATGAAGACGGCTGCACAGTACTGTCTTTTATCGATGGCGGTTATGATATCGTTTAGTACCTTGAGCGTGGCTGAGGTGCACCCGTGACCAGCTCGGAAACCGGATTGCACAGTGGAGAAGGTACGGTGGGATTCAAGGTGGTCAATGATCTGTTTATTAACTAGGCTTTCGAAGACTTTAGAGAGGCAGGGCAGGATGGATATAGGTCTATAGCAATTTGGGTCTAGAGTGTCACCCTCTTTGAAGAGGGGGATGACCGCGGCAGCTTTCCAATCTTTTGGGATCTCGGACAACACGAAAGAGAGGTTAAGCAGACTGGTAATAGGAGTTGCAACAATGGCGGCAGATAGTTTTAAAAAGAGAGGGTCCAGATTATCTAGCCCAGCTGATTTGTACGGGTCCAGGTTTTGCAGCTCTTTCAGAACATCTGCTATCTGGATTTGGGTGAAGGAGAAGCTGTGGAGGCTCGGACAAGTAGCTGTGGGGAGCTGTTGGCCGGGGGTAGCCAGGAGGAAAGCATGGCCAGCCGTAGAGAAATGCTTGTTGAAATGTTCAATTATCATGGATTTATCGGTGGTGACCGTGTTACCTAGCCTCAGTGCAGTGGGCAGCTGGGAGGAGGTACTATTGTTCTCCATGGACTTGACAGTATCCCAAAACCTTTTGGAGTTAGAGCTACAGGATGCAAATTTCTGTTTGAAAAAGCTAGCCTTTGCTTTCCTGACTGACTGCGTGTATTGGTTCCTGACTTCCCTGAACAGTTGCATATCGCGGGGACTATTCGATGCTATAGCAGTCCGCCACAGGATGTTCTTGTGCTGGTCAAGGGCAGTCAGGTCTGGAGTGAACCAAGGGCTGTATCTGTTCTTAGTTCTACATATTTTGAAAGGGGAATGCTTATTTAAGATGGTGAGGAAGTTGCTTTTAAAGAACGACCAGGCATCCTCGACTGACGGAATGAGGTCAACATCCTGCCAGGATACCCGGGCCAGGTCGATTAGAAAGGCCTGCTCGCAGAAGTGTTTTAGGCAGTGTTTGACAGTGATAAGGGGTGGTCGTTTGACCGCAGGCCCATAGCGGATGCAGGCAATGAGGCAGTGGTCGCTGAGATCCTGATTGAAAACAGCAGAGGTGTATTTGGAGGGCAAGTTGGTCAGGATAATATCTATGAGGGTGCCCATGTTTACAGATTTAGGATTGTACCTGGTGGGTTCGTTGATGATTTGTGTGAGATTGAGGGCATCTAGCTTAGATTGTAGGACTGCCGGGGTGTTAAGCATATCCCAGTTTAGGTCACCTAACAGAACGAACTCTGAAGATAGATGGGGGGCAATACATTCACATATGGTGTCCAGGGCCCAGCTGGGAGCTGAGGGGGGTCTATAGCAGGCGGCAACAGTGAGAGACTTATTTCTGGAGATATATATTTTTAGAATTAGAAGTTCGAACTTTGGGAATAGACCTGGAAAGTATGACAGAACTTTGCAGGCTATCTCTGCAATAGATTGCAACTCCTCCCCCTTTGGCAGTTCTATCTTGGTGGAAAATGTTGTAGTTGGGTATGGAAATCTCCGATTTTTGGTGGCCTTCCTAAGCCAGGATTCAGACATGGCAAGGACATCAGGGATGGCGGAGTGTGCTAAAGCAGTGAGTAAAACAAACTTAGGGAGGAGGCTTCTGATGTTAGCATGCATGAAACCAAGGCTTTTTCGATTACAGAAGTCAACAAATGAGAGTGCCTGGGGACACACAGGGCCTGGGTTTACCTCCACATCACCCGAGGAACAGAGGAGGAGTAGGATAAGGGTACGGCTAAAGGTTATCAGAACAGGTCATCTAGTGCGTTGGGGACAGAGAAGAAAAGGAGCAGATTTATGGGCGTGGTAGAATAGATTCAGGGTATAATGTGCAGACGGGTATGGTGGGGTGAGAGTACAGTGAAGGTAGGCCCAGGCACCGAGTGATGATAAGAGTGGTTGCATCTCTGGAGGTGCTGGTAATACTGGGTGAGGTCACCGCATGTGTGGGAGGTGGGACAAAAGAGGAATCTGAGGCATGTAGAGTGGGCCTAGGGGCTCCACTGTAAACTAAAACAATGATAACTATCCTAAACAACAGTAAACAGGGCATATTGACATTTGAGAGAGGCATAAAGCGAGGCATAAAGCAAACACAGGTGTTGATTGGGAGAGCTAGCTAAGACAACAATGGGTAAGACCACAACAGCTAGTCAGCTAAGACAACAACAACAGGTCAACTGTTCTTCAATGCCTCGCAAAGAAGAGTACCTATTCATACATGGGTAAAAAAAAAGCTGACATTGAATATCCCTTTGAGCATGGTGAAGTTATTAATAACACTTTGGATGGTGTATCAATACACCCAGTCACTACAAAGATACAGGCATCCTTCCTAACTCAGTTGCCGGAGAGGAAGGAAACCGCCCAGGAATTTCACCATGAGGCCAATGTGGACTTTAAAACAGTTACAGAGTTTAATGGCTGCGATAGGAGAAAACTGAGGATGGATCAACAACATTGTAATTGACAGAGTTAAAAGAAGGAAGCCTGTGCATCTTGTCCAACGGCAGGACAGAACAGCTACTTCCGGTAAGATGAGGGGTGGGGGTGTGTGTCTATTTGTCAATAACAGCTGGTGGTCTAATATTAAGGTAGTCTCGAGGTAATGCTCGCCTAAGGTTGAGTACCTCATCTATATTTTACATGGCCGTCTATATACTGCACTCAACAACCTGTATAGGGCCATAAACAAACAAGAAAAGGCTCATCCAGAAGCGGCGCTCCAAGTGGCCGGGACTTTAATGCAGGCAAACTTAAATAATTTAACCTAATTTCTACCAACATGTCACGTGCAACCAGAGGAAAAAAACTCTAGACCACCTTTACTCCACACACAGAGACGCGTACAAAGCTCTCCCTCGCCCTCTATTTGGAAAGTTTGAACATAATTCTATCCTCCTGATTCCTGCTTACAAGCAAAAACTAAAGCAGGAAGTACCAGTGAATCGCTCAATACAGAAGTGGTCAGATGACGAGGATGCTACACTACAGGACTGTTTTGCTAGCACAGACTGGAATATGTTCCGGGATTCATCCAATGGCATTTACGAGTATATCACCTCAGTCACCGGCTTCATCAATAAGTACATCTACAAAGCGACGTCTCCACAGTGACTGTACGTACATATCCCAACCAGAAGCCATGGATTACAGGCAACATCCGCACCAAGCTAAATGCT
The DNA here is from genome assembly GCA_030435695.1 of Brachymystax lenok tsinlingensis. Classification (NCBI taxonomy): domain Eukaryota; kingdom Metazoa; phylum Chordata; class Actinopteri; order Salmoniformes; family Salmonidae; genus Brachymystax; species Brachymystax lenok. Next base: position 40,134,914 of record CM059790.1, on the reverse strand, counting down.
AGAACTGCAGCTTTCAAGGAGCAGGACACTAATCCGGACACTTATAAGAAATCCCACTATGCCCTCAGATGAACAATAAAACACGCAAAGCTCCAATACAGGACTGAGATTGAATCCTACTGCACCTGATCTGATGCTCGGCAGATGTGGCAGGGCTTGAAAACTATTACGGACTACAAAGGGAAACTCAGCTGCGAGCTGCCCAATGACGTGAGCCTACCAGACGGGCTAAATGTATTTTATGCTGGCTTTGAGGCAAGCAACACTGAAGCGGGCATGAGAGCACCAGCTGTTCCGGACAACTGTGTGATCACACTTCCCGTTGCCGATGTAAGCAAGATCTTTAAGCAGGTCAACATTCACAAGGCCGCTGGGCCAGATGGCTACCAGGACATGTACTCAGAGCATACGCGGACCAACTGGCAAGTGTCTTCACTGACATTTTCAACCTCTCCCTGACCGAGTCTGTAATACCTACATGTTTCAAGCAGACCACCATAGTCCCTGTGCCCAAGAAACCTGCCTAAATGACTACCGCCCCATAGCACTCACGTAGCCATGAAGTGCTTTGAAAGGCTGGTCATGGCTCACATAAACACCATCCTCCTGGAAGCCCTAGACCCTAGTTCGCATACCGCCCCAACAGATCCACAGATTACGCAATCTCAATCGCACTCCACACTGCCCTTTCCCAACTGGACAAAAGGAACACCTATGTGAGAATGCTGTTCATTGACTACAGCTCAGCGTTCAAGCTAAGGACTTTGGGACTAAACACCCCCCCTGCAACTGGATCCTGGACATCCTGAGGGACCGCTCCCAGGTGGTAAGGGTAGGCACCAACACATCTGCCACGCTCATCCTCAGCACAGGGGCCCCTCAGGGGTGTGTGCTCAGTCCCCTCCTGTACTCCCTGTCCACCCACGACTGCATGGCCAAGCACGACTCCAACACCATCATTAACTAGCGGGCCACTCCCGACACTACCCGGTGAAATGTAAGGCGCCAAATTCAAAATCCAAAAGTTGAATTATTAAACATTCATCAACATACAAGTGTTGCATAGTCATCAAAAGCTCTGCTTCTTGGCAATATCACAGCGTTGTCAGATTTTAAAAAGGCTTTACGGCAAAAGCACAACATTTGATTGTTTGAGGATAGCACCCCACATATTTTCCACATTAGCATAAATTCATATCCAGCGCGGGTCACACAAAACACATATAAGAGCTAAAAAATATCACTTACCTTTCGAAGAACTTCTGCTGAGGGCTTCCCAAGTGTCCAATGAAGACATCCAATGGTTATTTTGTTAGAAAAAGTAATTTATTATATCCATAAATCTCTGTTTGGTTGGCGCGTTATGATCAGAAAATCCACCGTTGAGTCGCCCATTGAACCGTGAAGAGAACACGTTCAAATTATACCTATAAACTTTCTACAAACAAATCAAACATCATTTTTAATGTATCCTTATGTATCCTTTTATGTATATTTATTGTAATATTTCAACCGGACGATAACGTGAACAATAGGAAAGGAAAATAACGTGGGGCGCTCACAATCTCGCGCCCGTCAAACGTTGTAAACAAAAGTGGTCCCTTCACTTCTTCCTATCTGTTCTGCTTACTGCTAGACCTTCCAGACTCTGTATAAAGACTGTTGACATCTAGTGGAAGCCATAGGTACTGCAGTCTCAGTCCTACATAACATTGTATGCAATAGGCAGCTTGGAGAAAAAGGTAATCTACAAAGAAAACGGCAAATCCGGATGGATTTTCCTCGGGTTTTCGCCTGCTGTATCAGTTCTGTTATACTCACAGATATTATCTTAACGGTTTTAGAAGCTTCGGAGTGTTTCCTATCCAATAGTACTAATTATGTGCATATCCTATTTTCTGATGACACAACGGTGGTAGGCCTGATCACCGACAACGATGAGACAGCCTATAGGATAGTTCAGAGACCTGGCAGTGTGGTGCCAGGAAAACAACCTCTCCCTCAAAGTGAGCAAGACAAAGGAGATAATCGTGGACTACAGGAAAAGGAGGGCCGAACACGCCCCCATTCACATTGATGGGGCTGTAGTGGAGTGGGTCGAGTTTCAAGTTAGTTTGTGTCCACATCCCCAGCAAACAATCATGGTCCAAACACACAGAGAAAGTTGTCAAGAGGGCACGACAAAACCTTTTCCACCTGAGGAGACTGAAAAGATTTGGCATTGCTCCCCAGATCCTCTAAAAGTTCTACAGCTGCACCATCGAGAGCATCCTGGCCGGTTGCATCACCACCTGGTATGGCAACTGCTCGGCATCTGACCGCAAGGCGCTACAGAGGGTAGTCCAGCCCAGTGCATCACTGGGGCCAAGCTTCCTGCCATCCAGGACCTATATACTAGGCGGTGTCAGAGAAAGGCCCAAAAAATGGCATGGCAAGCGGTAACGGAGCACCAAGTCTAGGTCCAAAAGGTTCCTTAACAGCTTCTACCCCCCAAGCCAAAAGGCTGCTGAACAATTAATCAAATGGCCACCCAGATTATTTGCATTGACCCCCTTTGTTTTTACACTGCTGCTACTCGCTATTTATTATCTATGCATAGTCACTTCACCCCGACCTACATGTACAAATTACCTCAACTAACCTGTACCCCGCACACTGACACGGTACCGGTACCCCCTGTATATAGCCTCATTATTGGTAGTTTACCCCCGGTGATGCGTTGTGCAGTCCTCACTACCCTCTGGAGAGCCTTACGGTTGTGGGCGGAGCAGTTGCCGTACCAGGCGGTGATACAGCCTGACAGGATGCTCTCGATTGTGCTTCTGTAAAAGTTTGTGAGTGATTTTGGTGACAAGCCGAATTTCTTCAGCCTCCTGAGGTTGAAGAGGCGCTGTTGGTGCTCTTCAGGACACCTACACCACCCGATGTCACAGGAAGGCCAAAAAGATAATCAAGGACAACAACCACCCGAGCCACTGCCTGTTCACCCCGCTATCATCCAGAAGGCGAGGTCAGTACAGGTGCATCAAAGCTGGGACCGAGAGACTGAAAAACAGCTTCTACCTCAAGGCCATCAGACTGTTAAACAGCCACCACTAACATTGAGTGGCTGCTGCCAACATACTGACTTAAATCTCTGGCCACTTTAAACATAGGAATTGGATGTAACAATGTATCACTAGCCACTTTAAACAATTTTGTATATAATGTTTACGTATCCGACATACTCATATCAAATGTATACACTGTACTCTAAACCATCTACTGTATCTTGCCTATGCCATTCGGCCATCGACCCAGATCTCTAGCCACTTTAATAATTATAATTGGATGAAATAATGTATCACTAGCCACTTTAAACAATGCCATTTATATAATGTTTACATATCCTACATTACTCATCTCATATATATATACGTGTATATACTGTACTCCATACCATCTACTGCATCTTGCCTATGCCGGTCAGCCATCGCTCATCCATATATTTATATGTACACACTCGTATTCATTCCTTTACTCTTGTGTGTATAAGGTAGTTGTTGTGAATTTGTTAGATTACTTGTTAGATACTACTGCATGGTCGGAACTAGAAGCACAAGCATTTCGCTACACTCGCATTAACATCTGCTAACCATGTGTATGTGACAAATAAAATTTGATTTGATTTATTGTTATCTTATTGTGTTATTTATTTATTAGTTTTTTACTTTAGTTTATTTAGTAAATATTTTCTTAACTCTATTTTCTTTCAACTGCATAGTTGGTTAAGGGTTTGTAAGTAAACATTTCACGGTAAGTTATATACCTGTATTCGGCGCATGTGACAAATAAAATGGGATTTGATTTGAGCACAAAATATTCCAAAACATGCATTCTGTTTGCAACAAGGCATGAATGTAATACTGCAAAGAATGGCAAATCCAATACAACACATTACCAAGTACCACTCTACAGTCGTGGTCAAATGTTTTGAGAATGACACAAATATACATTTTCACAAAGTCTGCTGCCTCACTTTGTATGATGGCAATTTGCATACACTTCAGAATGTCATGAAGAGTGATCAGATGAATTGCAATTAATTGCAAAGTCCCTCTTTGCCATGCAAATGAACTGAATCCCCCAAAAACATTTCCACTGCATTTCAGGCCTGCCACAAAAGGACCAGCTGACATCATGTCAGTGATTCTCTCGTTAACACAGGTGTAAGAGTTGACGAGGACAAGGCTGGAGATCACCCTCTCATGCTGATTCAGTTCGAATAACAGACTGGAAGCTTCAAAAGGAGGGTGGTGCTTGGAATCATTGTTCTTCCTTTGTCAACCATGGTTTCCTGCAAGGAAACACGTGCGGTCATCATTGCTTTGCACAAAAAGGGCTTCACAGGCAAGGATATTGCTGCCAGTAAGATTGCACCTAAATCAACCATTTATCGGATCATCAAGAACTTCAAGGAGAGTGGTTCAATTGTTGTGAAGAAGGCTTCAGGTCACCCAAGAAAGTCCAGCAAAGCGCCAGGACCGTCTCCTAAAGTTGATTCAGCTGCGGGATCGGGGGCACCACCAGTACAGAGCTTGCTCAGGAATGGCAGCAGGCAGGTGTGAGTGCATCTGCACGCACAGTGAGGCGAAGACTTTTGGAGGATGGCCTGGTGTCAAGAATGACAGCAAAGAAGCCACTTCTCTCCAGGAAAAACATCATGGACAGACTGATATTCTGCAAAAGGTACAGGGATTGGACTGCTGAGGACTGGGGTAAAGTCATTTTCTCTGATGGATCCCCTTTCCGATTTTTTGGGGCATCCGGAAAAAAAGCTTGTCCGGAGAAAACAAGGTGAGCGCTACCATCAGTCCTGTTGTCATGCCAACAGAGACCATTCGTGTGTGAGGTTGCTTCTCAGCCAAGGGAGTGGGCTCACTCACAATTTTGCCTAAGAACACAGCCATAAATAAAGAATGGTACCAACACATCCTCCGAGAGCAACTACTCCCAACCATCCAGGAACAATTTGGTGACGAACAATGTATTTTCCAGCATGGTGGAGCACCTTGCCATAAGGCAAAAGTTACAACTAAGTGGCTCAGGGAACAAAACATCAATATTTTGGGTCCATGGCCAGGAAACTCCCCAGACCTTAATCCCATTTAGAACTTGTGGTCAATCCTCAAGAGGCAGGTGGACAAACAAAAACCCACAAATTCTGACAAGCTCCAAGCATTGATTATGCAAGAATGGGCTGCCATCAGTCAGGATGTGGCCCAGAAGTTAATTGACAGCATGCCAGGGCGGATTGCAGAGGTCTTGAAAAAGAAGGGTCAACACTGCAAATATTGACTCTTTGCATCAACTTCATGTAATTGTCAATAACAGCCTTTGACACTTATGAAATGCTTGTAATTAAGCTTCAGTATTCCATAGTAACATCTGACAAAAATATATAAAGACACTGAAGCAGCAAACTTTGAAAATTCATATTTGTGTCATTCTCAAAACTTTTGGCCACGACTGTACATATTTTCAAGCAAATTGTAGTGGTGGCTGCATGGTGTTATGGGTATGCTTGTATCGTTAAGGACAGTTAAAAAAGAAACAGAATGGAGTTTAGCAAAGCCAAATCCTACAGGAAAATCTGGTTCAGTCTGCTTTCTACCAGACACTGGGAGATTAATTCACCATCCAGCAGGACAATAACCTAAAACACTAGGCCAGATATACACTGGAGTTGCTTACCAAGATGACATTGTATGTTCCTGAGTGGCCTAGTTACAGTTTTTACTCATATCGGCTTGAAAATCTATGGCAAGACTTTAAAATGGCTGTCTAGCAATGATCAACGACCAACTTGAATTTTATAAAGAATAATGTGCAAATATTGTACAAAGCTCTTACAGACTTACCCAGAAAAACTCACAACAGTAATCACTGCCAAAGGTGATTCTAACATGTATTGACTCTGGGAAAAAAAATCTTAATCCACTTGAATTAAGTCTGTGTTTCACAACAAAATGTGGAATAAGTCAAGGGTTATCAATACTTTCTGAAGACACTGTAGCTGTAGTTTAGGGTTCCCTGAGGTCCTATGGTTCAGAGAGAGGCACTAGGGAGGAGGTGGAGACAGTGAAAACACACACATAAAATACATGAATGTATGTCCCTAAGGAAGGATGAGGAGAGGAAAGATTGCTCAGGCACATAGTAGGCCTTTTAGTTGGGTGGAGTTGGTTTGAGGCTGATGCTCCCATAACTAGCTGTCTCTGGTCGTGTTAACTATAAGGTCTATAGTATTTTCCTTAGGCCTACAACTTAGACTGATGTTATCATTTTGCACCCCCAAAAAGTAGACCCTCCTGGCACGAAGCTAAAAGAATATAGGGGAGAATGCATAGCGCGGTGGTTTAGCGCAGTTTAACGGGCACCACGCAAGGTCTGAGCGAGGTTTTATAGCACTGTGTGTTGTTTTATAGCACTGTTAAATGCTCCAGGGTAATTTCGTTAGCAGTTTAGCGTGTTTTTCTAGATTTAGAACATAAAATAACATTTATGAAGCAAACATGATCCCTTAGGTCTAGCACAGCAAATACTTCCATTGTTTCATCATATGTTGCAGAACAGTGATTAAAACATTTGTTCAGAAAATTGACAAACATATGTTGACACCATCAGTGACGGGGTTGACAAGGCAAATTAAAAATGCAAATAAAATACAATTTAATTTGTCGCATGCTTGGTAAACAACAGCCCTTCCCAATAATGCAGAGAGAAAGAAAGTTGAGAAATAATTGAAAAGTAAACGCTTTTTTTGAGTTTCAAATTGGGATTAGTAATAAATTAGTAATAATTGATCATTATAAATGTCGCTAAATGTACATTTTAAGCTAAAATAATGCAACAAAATATTTTATTTTAATGATAAAAGTTTCCCTTCCGGACAAGGATTGTCCAGAATCTCTGAGCTAATTTCTTGCTATTCTATAATTTTTTTATATGAGACTGAGATTTTTAATAGAATTTTAAGAATTTTTACTTTTAATAATATATATATTGGGGTTCTCCGGAGGTCGGGCTGCGGGGGTGTGTGCTAGGCCAGTGGCATAGGGTGCAAAGAATGAACGGGAACGAGGAAGTTGCGCTTGAGGTATGGGGAGTTCACAACAACAGCTGGCATTGAATGATAGTCACTGGAATAGAGAGAGAGAGAGAGAGAGAGAGAGAGAGAGAGAGAGAGAGACCGTGCGACGCAGCGATCGATACGAGAGACTACACCGGGGTTAACCCAACGTGCAGAGAGCAGACCCTTCTCCACATCAGCTCGCCACCATGGGGATATCACCGTCCAGTCTCCTGGATGAAAGTAAATCCAACTACATAAGAGGTAAAGGACGCGTTTCCAAATGATTATGTGAGCTCTTACGTTTCGCTCCGCTACAGACGCGTTAGCGCGGTAAACATTTACTGTAGACGGCAAGCTTATGAGAAGATTATGCCACTCTGTTTTCCATTTACAAAATTTGACAGCAATTTATTAAACTTTTTTTTACTTCACGATTCATACGGTCACATAGCCTAGACTACTAGCTTGATTTTAGATTTAAATCAGAATAGATTTGAACTCGTGGAACCCGTTTTTCTTTTTATCATATAATCATTTTACCTCATGTTTGTTCAGGAAAAGACAGATATTCAAATCAAATCAAATCATGGCCTGTTGGGGAGGGGAAGGGGACGGGACGACGACACACACATTGGAATAGCCTAAAAAGCATAATATTTGTTGAAATGTGAAATGTGCAACATGCTGTGAAACGTAGCATAGAGATGATTCAGTGTACATTTTTGACTGACACTTGAGGGGACCCTAGTCTACCAACAAATTGCATTGTCAATGTCATCTGAGAAAGATTTCACATACAAAATATTTTTGATGGAATGTAGGATCATAACTACACAGTCTGGTGTTAGGATTATCCTGGATGATAGCTACACTGTCTGGTGTTAGGATTATCCTGGATGATAGCTACACTGTCTGGTGTTAGGATTATCCTGGATGATAGCTACACTGTCTGGTGTTAGGATTATCCTGGATGATAGCTACACTGCCTGGTGTTAGGATTATCCTGGATGATAGCTACACTGCCTGGTGTTAGGATTATCCTGGATGATAGCTACACTGTCTGGTCGATGTGGCTGTAGCCTGCATCATGTTATATCAGTAGCCTAGATATGTCTGTCTGTCCGTCCATCCCGTCCCACCCACCCACCGTCCTGTCTGTCTGTCCAGTTGTATCTGGCAGTGCTTTATCAGGTCAGGCCAGTCCTGTCATTCTAGCCCTGCAGGCAGCTGAAAAGTGAGAAGTAGTCCAAAAAGTGCCTGGACCTGTTTTTCCTTTCTACCTGTCTTCAGGTTACAGTGGTGACTACTGACAAACATACGGGTGGGGACTGTGGGCAAAGGATGATGTATTTCTCATTCATTCATTGTGTGTGTGTGTGTCTGTGTGTGTGTGTGTGTTTGGCGGCAGGTGCTAATGGACAGTACTTAGCCATGTCATTCTCTACCATTAACAATTATCCAATATTAATAATAACACTGTCCAAAGTGATGATGCCTCTTTTCATTGTGATAACATTCCTTACTCCTCCAACTAAAGCTTCAGAGGCCAAATTTGGGTGGCAGTGGCACAGACAGGGTTTGTTGTTTGAGCTAGTGATGCCATGACCATGAATTGTCTGTGGGTGTGTGGGTTCCACCCTGTTGTGAGTGTGTCTGTATGGTAATACATGATTCACTACCTGACAACCCTACCCGATAGAATGAAGCTTCTCTCATTACTAAGTGTCATCATTACCCTTCTCAAGAGTCTTGAAGATGTTGTATTAAATTAAATTGAATTGTCTGATGAAGTCATGAACAATATCTGAGGTGGCACTATATAGTTACTTGACTGTCACAGAGCCGGGCTCCCTCCAGAACATAACGGACTTCTGAATTACTGCAATGTATGTGATCCATGATATCAATATACATGGACAATCATCACTGACAATGGACACTGAATCAATTAGAGAGCATGTGCTGCTGCCTATGAAAAGCACAGTCAAATGAAAACCAAATCCTTGGGCCACTTGAGCTGGCGTGTGATTGGCCTGTAAACTCTAGAGCTTCATGGTCCGCTGAGCTCAGGACACAAAACATGTAAACATGACCAATAGCACAGAAATACAGGATACATTATTTTCAGAGCTTTTGCTTTTTCAGGAAGTACATTTTTTTTTGTCAGCTTGCCATTCTTCTGCTGTTGCCAGTTTCCCCCAGCTGGAATTACACAATCTCTGAGCTATTCAAACGCTTGGCTCAAGCTAGAGGGTTTCTGCAGAGACTAAGCATCGCTGCTAGCGAGCCCACCTGGTGTTTATTCAGGCTTGTTGACTGAGTGGTCAGCGCTGTGTATTAAACAAAGCAAGACAAATCAACTCCCATACAAACATTGATCCATCAAGCTTCCAGTTTGAATGGCAAAGAGTTTGTGCACGATATTTGACTATTGAATTGTGTCATGGTATGGTTGAGTTCCCTGTGCAGTAGAAACTGTGGTTGTTATAAATGAAAGCGGCTGTTTTTATCTGATAGAATCGAGCCAAACTACAATGACACAGTAAATCCTCTTCTATTGGGCAACACATGAAAGGGATGCTGGCTGGTATGACATCACCTGAAGAAAATGTATGTTTTCCACACAGGCAAGCTGTGTTTTTGACAGCATGATGCCACTGTGTAGCACTGCCAAAGATTTTTAGAACTAAACCAAGATAGACCACAGCCTGTCGTTTCAAATGGGAACAAATGAGTCATAGTGGGCAGAACATACAAGGAGGTGGGCAGAGCCAAGCACGAGCTAGCAAGATCCTATTGGCGCATTCTAGCACATATTTGCATATTTCCGTTACGGAACGCCTACTCTGTGAATTGCGCTTGTGCAATAGCTCAATTCGCCTTTTCACTCCTTCTAAACAACGCAATTTTTTGAAACTTTGGAAAAGGGTAATGTTGATTCAGTTTTGCAAACCGAAAACTGTATTGAGATCAAATGTTTTATCGATGAGAAAATTTGCAGATTGTCGGCCAAAATCCATCTCGTTCCATTTTCTCCCACTGCTGGCCACTGGGCTTCCTCTCACTACCATATTTGGTAGTGAGTGGAACCGGCAAGCGGATGGATGCTTCACATTTATACATCCGGTGAACTATCTGTCTATTGTTCTATCTGTGGTACTGCTACAACACAAGACACATTCCCATGATCAATGCGCAGGTTTAGGTCAGTTAGTACTTTGTATGACAGTGACTAGTTGTTAGAAGTTGTTTTGAGTCATGGTTCATAAAAAGCTATGCTACAGCTTCAACCCCAGACCTCCGTAATGCTACAGGACCAGGTTCTGATAGTTAGCCTTTGGCAGTAACAGTTCTTGTGGTATCAGGTTGTGTTACACACACATACAGTACAATACATAACACACACACACACAGGCAGTGCACGGGATTGCACAATGTCCTAGTCATTCTTTATATTAAACAGTGCAGAGCCAGGGATGTCTTTTTCCATGGGGAAATATTGGACTTGCTTCTGGCAGTCCATCAATATCGATGATGACGTTATATTGTTATAACACTCATGAATCCCAGCATCCCATGGCTCCCTGATGTCATTTCACAGCCCTCTCACAGGCACACACACAACTACTGCTGAAGAAGCCTGTAGTGAAAGCATGTTCCTATCACATACATCACTGAGGTCACCAGTAAAGCTGCACAGACTCAGTTTATGTTTATGTGTGTGTGTTTGTGTATGTGTGCCGATGCTCTGCAAATTGAGCGAAACCCACATCCCCCAAAAAACTTCATCAAAAAATTCAAATAATCTCATCTGAAAACAAAACAATTTTCACCGTGACAACACCTACTCCCCAGAATTAGGTTGAAGAAGCTCCTTTACATAATGGGGTGATGAATGGGGTTGTGGATGGGTGATGTAATGGTATAGCCTGTTGAGCTTGCCATCCAACAACACAACACCATTAACACACAGGTGTAACCTTCCCCCCCCATGACCCTGCTCTGGGTTGGTCTGCTGATTGCTGGGCGCTCAATATTTACAACCACAGCCAACATTTGTTTATTAGTATTTTCCCTTTCAAAGCACAGCAGACATGCAAATGCTGTGTGACAGGCTGTTAGCAGCCAGCGGGGGAGAGTGACTAGAAGACTGTCTCGTTGAAACACACACACACACACACACTACTTCAGAGGCTGAACATAAGATCTTTAGAACGCCACTCACATAATGACTGGAAGAGACGTGACATAAACATTAACTTGTGACCTGAATGGCAAGTAGGCCTGGCTATCAGCATCTTTACACTCTGGTCTAGAGAGAATAGCTTTATAGATAGGTTGTATGGATCATGTGTTGGAGAATGTTAAAGACATGCTCCGGAACTTTGGCGACTACTAAGTATTTTTTCAACCTCCCGCTTTGGGCTTAAAAGTATACAGAGCACAGGAGAGCACTGGAGAATCTCTTTAATGTCAGGTGTCATATAGCCTAACTCAGTTTACGTTTTGGCTTTTGCCCTAGCACTAGACAGCTAATTCAAATAACCAACTCATCATCAAGCTTTGATTATTTGAATCAGCTGTATAGTGCTAGGGCAAAAACCACAACATGCACCCCTTGTGTTAGCTCTGCCTGAGACTATGCGGTATGGTAAGAGTGTTCTGTGGAAGGGTGCTTCAGCACACTAAGCCCTGTTTCACTGGAGTCCTGCTCTTCCAGCCTGCCCCAACACAAACACTACACACTCCTGAAGATTTATTTTATTTATTTAACCTTTATTTAACTAGGCAAGTCAGTTAAGAACACATTCTTATTTACAATGACGGCCTACACCGGCAAAACCCTCCCCTAACCAAGACGATGCTGGGCCAATTGTGCGCCGCCATATGGGACTCCCAATTACGTCCGGTTGTGATACAGCCTGGAATCGAACCAGGGTCTGTAGTGACGCTTCAAGCACTGAAATGCAGTGCCTTAGACCGCTGCTCCACTCCTGAAGATGGGTACCACACACACCTCAAACTGGTTGACCAATCCATCTTCAGTGTAATGCACCCAAAATAAAACATGTTTCAAGCATGAAACAGATACTTCTCCTTCAGATCACTCAGAGTTACATCATTAGTTTGATACAACCTAGACAATCCTTTCATTTACACACTACTGCATCCACACAGATAAATACACACACACACACACACACACACACACACACACACACACACACACACACACACACACACACACACACACACACACACACACACACACACACACACACACACACACACACGCATCTTGAATGAAATGGGAGCAAACAATGTTACGGGTTGGGTCATGGCTCTATGAGGAGTTGCAGGATATCCACTCTGTGAGTGCCGTAGCCAGAGGAATGTGGATATGAGGAAGGGAGACTTTAGTCTGATAAGCACTGCAGTGATCAGTGGGGAAATGGCCTTGTTAGGGCACACAGAGAGAGGAGACGGAACTAACTTAAACTAGGTTATTGTTTAACAGTGGAGACCTGAGGAAAAAACAACATTGCCCCATGGGGGGAAGTTCCACTGAAGATGTTGATCATCAGACTCCCTCTCTCTCTCCATCCCTCTCTCTCACTCTCTCACTCTCTCACGCTCTCTCTCTCTCTCTCTCTCCCTCCCTCTCTCTTTCTCTTGCGCTCTCTCTCGCTCTTTCACGCTCGCTCTCCATCCCTCTCTCTCTCCCTCTCTCTCTCTCTCGCTCTCTCTCTCTCATGGTTATTGATACAGGTAAGTGAATAACACCAGATAACCTGTCTTGGATAATATTGGCTTGTGTCACATTGTTGCAAATAATGAGCTCTCTACATGTGCACTCTAATAATTTCACCATTATCCAACTTCCATCAATGCATTTTTGTGCTCCATTTCACCTGGGCTGGAAGGGAATACGGGAGGAATTTCATTAATCAATTTTTTAAATATCCACATTTTAGCTTAAAAGTTGATGATGCAGGACCAAGCTGAATGGATAATGTGAGGCTCTGCTCCGTACTTTAGGTAGAGGGGGGGTTAGCTGTTCTGTACTGTAGGTCTGGAGGGGGTTAGCTGTTCTGTACTGTAGGTAGAGGAGGGGGTTAGCTGTTCTGTACTGTAGGTAGAGAAGGGGGTTAGCTGTTCTGTACTGTAGTAGGTACATGAGGGGTTTAGCTGTTCTGTACTGTAGTAGGTAGATGAGGAGTTTAGCTGTTCTGTACTGTAGTAGGTAGATGAGGAGTTTAGCTGTTCTGTACTGTAGTAGGTAGATGAGGAGTTTAGCTGTTCTGTCCTGTAGTAGGTAGATGAGGAGTTTAGCTGTTCTGTACTATAGTAGGTAGATGAGGAGTTTAGCTGTTCTGTACTGTAGTAGGTAGATGAGGAGTTTAGCTGTTCTGTACTGTAGTAGGTAGATGAGGAGTTTAGCTGTTCTGTACTGTAGTAGGTAGATGAGGAGTTTAGCTGTTCTGTACTGTAGTAGGTAGATGAGGAGTTTAGCTGTTCTGTACTGTAGTAGGTAGATGAGGAGTTTAGCTGTTCTGTACTGTAGCAGGTAGATAAGGGGTTTAGCTGTTCTGTACTGTAGTAGGTAGATGAGGAGTTTAGCTGTTCTGTACTGTAGTAGGTAGATGAGGAGTTTAGCTGTTCTGTACTGTAGCAGGTAGATGAGGAGTTTAGCTGTTCTGTACTGTAGTAGGTAGATGAGGAGTTTAGCTGTTCTGTACTGTAGCAGGTAGATGAGGAGTTTAGCTGTTCTGTACTGTAGCAGGTAGATGAGGAGTTTAGCTGTTCTGTACTGTAGTAGGTAGATGAGGAGTTTAGCTGTTCTGTACTGTAGCAAGTAGATGAGGAGTTTAGCTGTTCTGTACTGTAGCAGGTAGATGAGGAGTTTAGCTGTTCTGTACTGTAGTAGGTAGATGAGGAGTTTAGCTGTTCTGTACTGTAGTAGGTAGATGAGGAGTTTAGCTGTTCTGTACTGTAGCAGGTAGATGAGGGGTTTAGCCTCCCTCTGCACATTATCACTGTTTTTTTTCTTCTTTTTTAAAAATAATAATAAACATCACTGTTTCCATAGTGATGCACTGAGCTCTGTGGTCACACACTCCATATCTTCTGTAACACATCCTGCTATTACACACTGAGGTAATGACAGTGCAGTCAACAGACACACTCATTCCATCTCCATAATCTTGCACAGTAATATGATCTTTGAGACCTGTAGCACTGCTGACAGATTCAGTCTTAGTATATGGAATATCTCTGGACCAGGATGCTGTTATTGACAGTCACAGGCCCTCCATACCTCTATCTGTCTGTTTTGCTTTTCCACAGAACCATATCCATATTCATGGGTCTGCCTGTCCACAGAACCATATCCATATTCATGGGTCTGCCTGTCCACAGAACCAGATCCATATTCATGGGTCTGCCTGTCCACAGAACCAGATCCATATTCATGGGTCTTCCTGGGAATGATTAAGTGGAAACTAAAGTGAAATGGGAGACTGTTTGTGTGTAGTCGTCTGATCTGACAGTCAGCAGAGAGAGGCAGAGCAGCGTGTGTGTATGTGTGTGTGTGTGTAAGGGATCTGCTTGATGCTGAGAGGGTAGTCTGATTGGGCCCGTACATACACCCAATTACTTACTCATGCAACCCTTAGTCAGAGAGAAATAGAAAGATAGCGAGAGAGCGAAAGAGAGAAAGAACGAGAGCGAGAGAGAGGAGAGGAGAGATGGGGGTAATGAACAGTAACGACTGCCGTATGTACAGTCGTGGCCAAAAGTTTTGAGAATGACACAAATATTAATTTCCACAAAGTTTGCTGCTTCAGTGTCTTTATATATTTATGTCAGGTGTTACTATGGAATGCTGAAGTATAATTACAAGCATTTCATAAGTGTCAAAGGCTTTTATTGACAATTACATGAAGTTGATGCAGAGTCAATATTTGCAGTGTTGACCCTTCTTCTTCAAGACCTCTGCAATCCACCCTGGCATGCTGTCAATTAACTTCTGGGCCACATCCTGACCGATGGCAGCCCATTCTTGCATAATCAATGCTTGGAGTTTGTGGGTTTTTGTTTGTCCACCTGCCTCTTGAGGATTGACCACAAGTTCTAAATGGGATTAAGGTCTGGGGAGTTTCCTGGCCATGGACCCAAAATATTGATGTTTTGTTCCCCGAGCCACTTAGTTATCACTTTTGCCGTATGGCAAGGTGCTCCATCATGCTGGAAAAGGCATTGTTTATCACCAAACTGTTCCTGGATGGTTGGGAGAAGTTGCTCTCTGAGGATGTGTTGGTACCATTCTTTATTTATGACTGTGTTCTTAGGCAAAATTGTGAGTGAGCCCACTCCCTTGGCTGAGAAGCAACCCCACACATGAATGGTCTCAGGATGCTTTACTGTTGGCATGACACAGGACTGATGGTAGCGCTCACCTTGTTTTCTCCGGACAAGCTTTTTTCCGGATGCCCCAAACAACCGGAAAGGGGATTCATCAGAGAAAATGACTTTACCCCAGTCCTCAGCAGTCCAATCCCTGTACCTATTGCAGAATATCAGTCTGTCCATGATGTTTTTCATGGAGAGAAGTGGCTTCTTTGCTGCCCTTCTTGACACCTGGCCATCCTCCAAAAGTCTTCACCTCACTGTGCGTGCAGATGCACTCACACCTGCCTGCTGCCATTCCTGAGCAAGCTCTGTACTGGTGGTGCACCGATCGCGCAGCTGACCGTCCTGGTGCTTTGCTGGACTTTCTTGGGCACCCTGAAGCCTTCTTCACAACAATTGAACCGCTCTCCTTGAAGTTCTTGATGATCCGATAAATGGTTGATTTAGGTGCAATCTTACTGGCAGCAATATCCTTGCCTGTGAAGCCCTTTTTGTGCAAAGCAATGATGACGGCTCGTGTTTCCTTGCAGGTAACCATGGTTGACAGAGGAAGAACAATGATTCCAAGCACCACCCTCCTTTTGAAGCTTCCAGTCTGTTATTCTAACTCAATCAGCATGACAGAGTGATCTCCAGCCTTGTCCTCGTCAACACTCACACCTGTGTTAACGAGAGAATCACTGACATGATGTCAGCTGGTCCTTTTGTGGCAGGCCTGAAATGCAGTGGAAAGGTTTTGGGGGGATTCAGTTCATTTGCATGGCAAAGAGGGACTTTGCAATTAATTGCAATTCATCTGATCACTCTTCATGACATTCTGGAGTATATGCAAATTGCCATCGTACAAACTGAGGCAGCAGACTTTGTGAAAATTAATATTTGTGTCATTCTCAAAACTTTTGGCCACGACTGTAGAGTGGTACTTGGTAATGTGTTGTATTGGATTTTCCTGAAGGAAAAAAAGTGATTTGCTTTGCCACATTATTTGCAGTATTACATTTGTGCCTTGTTGCAAACAGAATGCATGTTTTGGAATATTTTGTGCTCAAATCAAATCCCATTTTATTTGTCACATGCGCCTAATACAACAGGTATATAACTTACTGTGAAACTTTTGGCCACGACTGTAGTCGCTATGCTCTGTGTGCTGTGATCCCCTACATAGGCTACAGTCCCTATGATGTCACCTGGTTTGTGTCTGTCAGTGTGAAGGGCTTGAGTGACTTCCCTGGCAATCTAGGTGTTGTGTAAGACGATACGGTACGGGCAGAGCTCACAGTGGAAAAATACTGATGAGCAAAGCGGTAGTTACAGTCAGAGCCACAGGAGTTTGAGGGCTGAATCAAGGTCTATGAAGTAAGCCTCTTCAGAACTTCTCCTTTTCCTGGTCTTTGTTTGTTCTTATCTTCCCTGTCCACTTCCTTACTAATACTACCCCCTAGACCCGAATTACCATTGCTATTTCTATTATCTGCTACTACATACTGTATAATGCTAATAGTTACTGTATGTCTGTGTGTTGTTGTTAATAGGTTGTGCGGAGGCAGAGCTGAAAGAGTTCAGTCCCCACTACAGGAGACAGTACTCTGTGGTCTTCTTCTCCCAAGTCCAGGATGAGCTGGAGCAACAGAAAGAGAAAATAAAACAGCTCCTCAAACAAAGGGTAAGGAGGTTTTGTGTGTGTGTTCAATGGATCTCTCCATTGGCGCAGAGAGAACACGCCTCCCTTCCAGGACAGCTACAAGGCCCTCCCCCACCTTCCCTTTGGCAAATCGGATCACGCCCCCATCCTGCTCCTCCCTGCCTATAGGCAGAAACATAAGCAGGAAGCACCAGTGGTAAGGATGGTTCAACGTTGGTCTGACCCAGTGGTTCCCAAACTTTTTATAGTCCCGTACCCCTTCAAACATTCAACCTCCAGCTGCGTGACCCCTGACCTGGCCAAGATAAAGCAGAGCAGTTCGACACATACAACAACGCAGAGTTACACATGGAGTAAAACAAACATACAGTCAATAATACAGTAGAAAAAAAACAAATCTATATACAAAGAGTACCAATGAGGTAGGATAAGGAAGGTAAGGCAATAAGTAGGCCATGGTGGCAAGGTAATTACAATATAGCATTTAAACACTGGAATGGTAGATGTGCACTAGATGTGCACTGGAAGGAGAGTCGGCCAAAGGAGGAATTGGCTTTGGGGGTGACCAGTGAGATATACCTGCTGGAGCGAGTGCTACGGGTTGGTGCTGCTATGGTGACCAGCGAGCTGAGATAAGGCGGGACTTTACCTAGCAGGGACTTGTAGATGACCTGGAGCCAGTGGGTATGGCGACGAGTGTAAAGCGAGGGCCAGCCAACGAGAGCGTACAGGTCGCAGTGGTGGGTGGTATATGGGGCTTTGGTAACAAAACAGATGGCACTGTGATAGACTGCATCCAATTTGTTGAGTAGAGTATTGGAGGCTATTTTGTAAATGACATCACCGAAGTCGAGGATCGGTAGGATGGTCAGTTTTACGAGGGTATGTTTGGCAGCATGAGTGAAGGATGTTTTGTTGCGAAATAGGAAGCCAATTCTAGATTTAATTTTAGATTGGAGATGTCTGATGTGAGTCTGGAAGGAGAGTCTAAAATGTATTAAACATAAGAATTAGTGTGAGTTTTTGTCACAACCCGGTTTGTGGGAAGTGACAAAGAGCTCTAATAGGACCAGGGCACATAATAATATAATAATTATCAATAATTTTGCTCTTTATTTAACCATCTCACAAAAAATTGTGAATAACTCACCACAGGTTAATGAGAAGGGTGTGCTTGAAAGGATGCACATAACTCTGAAATGTTGGGTTGTATTGGAGAGAGTCTCAGTCTTAAATCATTTTCCACACACAGTCTGCCTGTATTTAGTTTTCATGCTAGTGAGGGCCACTCTCACATAGGTACGTGGTTGCAAAGGGCATCAGTGTCTTAACAGCGCGATTTGCCGGGCAGGATACTCTGAGCGCAGCCCCATCCAGAAATCTGTCAGTGGCTTCTGATTAAATTAAGTTAAGTTTTCACAGAACCGCTTGTTGCAATTTCGATGAGGCTCTCTTGTTCAGATATTGGTAAGTGGACTGGAGGCAGGGCATGAAAGGGATAACGAATCCAGTTGTTTGTGTCATCCGTTTCGGGAAAGTACCTGTGTAATTGCAGACCCAACTCACTCAGGTGCTTTTCTATATCACAAGCTTGAGTTCATTTGCACACAAAAAATCATACAATGGAAAGACCTGTGTGTTGTCCTTGTTAATGCAGACAGAGAAGAGCTCCAACTTCTTAATCATAGCCTCAATTTTGTCCTGCACATTGAATATAGTTGCAAAGAGTCCCTGTAATCCTAGATTCAGATCATTCAGGTGAGAAAAAACATCACCCAGATAGGCCAGTTGTGTGAGAAACTCGTCATTGTGCAACCGGTCAGACAAGTGAAAATGATGGTCAGTAAAGAAAACTTTAAGCTTGTCTCTCAATTCAAAAAAATGTATCAATACTTTGACCATTGATAACCAGCGCACTTCTGTATGTTGTAAAAGCGTTACATGGTCGCTGCACATATCATTGCATAGTGCAGAAAATACACGAGAGTTCAGGGGCCTTGCTTTAACAAAACATTTTCACTGTAGTGTCCGAAACATCTTTCAAACTTTGGTAGCAAGAGCCTCTTGGTGGATGCTGCAGTGTACCCAAGTGGCGTAGGGAGCAACTGCTTGCATGTATTAACGAATACACTGACTCTGTGACTGAGTTCATCAGGAAGTACATAGAGGATGTTGTTTCTACTGTGATGATTAGAACTTATCCAAACCAAAAACTGTGGATAGATGGCAGCATTCACGCAAAACTGAAAGAGCGAACCACTGCATTTAACTACTTAGGGAGCTAGCGCCCCACTCCCGACACTACCCGGTGAAATGTGAGGCGCCAAATTCAAATCCAAAAGTTTAATTATTAAACATTCATCAATATGCAAGTGTTGCATAGTCATCAAAAGCTCTGATTCTTGGCAATATCACAGCAGTGTCAGATTTCAAAAAGGCTTTACGGCGAAAGCACAACACAGAGCCGCCGACGTGGTCCCACGCTGCTCACGAGGACTGTATGCTTCTGATCTCCGTAGCCGATGTGAGTAAGACACTTAAGGGTGCTAATCCTCGCAAGGCTGCCGGCTCAGACGGCATCCCAAGATGCGTCCTCAGAGTATGTGCAGACCATATTCAATCTCTCCCTATCACAGTCTGTTGTCCCCACTTGCATCAAGATGGCCACCATTGTTTCTGTACCCAAGAAAGCCGAAGGTAACTGAACTAAATGACCACTCACTTCTGTCATCATAAAGTGCTTTGAGAGGCTAGTTAAGGATTAAATCACCTCCACCTCAGTGGAGGCTGGTGGGAAGAGCTATAGGAGAACGGGCTCATTGTAATTGCTGAAATGGAATAAATGGAACGGTATCAAACATATGGAAACCACATGTCTGCGTTCCATTCATTCCATTCCAGCCATTACAATGAGCCCGTCCTCCTATAGCTCCTCCCACCAGGCTCTTTTTCTCCACCTTACCCGACACCCTAGAAGACCCACTACAATTTGCATACCACCCCAAAAGATCCACGGACGACACAATCGCCATTGCCCAGCACACTGCCCTATCCAACCTGGACAAGAGAAATACTGTACCTATGTAAGAATGCTGTTCATTGACTACAGCTCAGCCTTAAACACCATAGTGCTCTCCAAGCTGACGACACAACAGTTGAAGGCCTGATTACCAACAACAACGAGACAGCACACAGGCAGGACGTGAGAGCTCTTACAAAGTGGTGCCAGGAAAATAACCACTCCCTCAAAGTCAACCAAACGAAGGGGCTGATTATGAACTACAGGAGGCAGCAGGGACAGTATACCCCCATCCACTTCGACAGGGGCGCAGTGGAGAGGGTCAAAAGCTTCAAGTTCCTCAGCGTGCACATCGATGAGGACCTGAAATGGACCCTTCACACAAAGATTGTGGTGAATAAAACGCAACAGTGCCTCTTCAACCTCAGGAGGCTGAATAAATTTGGGATTACCCCTAAGACCCTCACAAACTTCTATAGATGCACCATCGAGAGCATTCTGTCGGGCTGTATCACCACCTGTCACTGCAACTGTACCGCTCGCAACCGCAGGGCTCTCCAGAGGGTGGTGCGGTCAGCCCAACACAGCACCGGGGGCACACTTCTTGCCTTGCAGGACATACAGTGTACAGCACCCGGTGTCAGAGGAAGGCCATGAAGATCATCAAGGACTTCAGACACCTGAGCCACGGTCTGTTCACCCAGCTAATATCTAGAAGATCATCAAGGACTTGGCTGCTATGACAGCCTCCATTCTTCTGGGAAGGCTTTCCACTAGATGTTGGAACATTGCTGCGGGGACTTGCTTCCATTTAGCCACAAGAGCATTAGTGAGGTCGGGCACTGATGTTGGGCGATTAGGCCTGGCTCGCAGTCGGCATTCCAATTCATCCCAAAGGTGTTTGATGGGGTTGAGGTCAGGGCTCTGTGCAGGCCAGTCAGGCTCTTCAATACCAATCTCGACAATGCATTTCTGTATGGATCTTGCTTTGTGCATGGGGGCATTGTAATGCTGAAATAGGAAAGGGCCTTCCCCAAACTGTTGCCACAAAGTTAGAAGCACAGAATTGTCTAGAATGTCATTGTATGCTGTAGGGTTAAGATTTCCCTTCACTGGAACTAAGGGGCCTAGCCCGAACCATCAAAAACAGCCACAGACCATTATTCCTCGTCCACCAAAATGTACAGTTGGCACTATGCATTGGGGCAGGTAGTGTTCTCCTGGCTTCCACCGAACCCAGATTTGTTTCCTGGTGCCAGATGGTGAAGCGTGACTCATCATTCCAGAGAATGCGTTTCCATTGCTCCAGAGTCCAATGGCGGTAAGCTTTACACCACTCCAGCTGACTTTTGGCATTGCGCATGGTGATCTTAGGTTTGTGTGCAGCTGCTCGGCCATGAAAACCCATTTCATGAAGCTTCTGACGAACAGTTCATGTGCAGACGTTGCTTCCAGAGGAAGTATGGAATTCGGTAGTGAGTGTTGCAAACGAGGACAGATGATTTTTACACGCTTAAGCACTCAGCGGTCCCGTTCTGTGAGCTTGTATGGCCTACCACTTCGTGGCTGAGCCGTTGTTGCTCCTAGATGTTGCCACTTCACAATAACAGCACTTACAGTTGACCGGGACAAGCCTAGCAGGGCAGAAATTTGATGAACTGACTTGTTGGAAAGGTGGCATCCTATGACGGTGCCACGTTGAAAGTCACTGAGCTTTTCAGTAAGGCCATTCTACTGCCAATGTTTGTCTATGGAGATTGCATGGCGGTGTGCTCGATTTTATACACCTGTCAGCAACAGGTGTGGCTGATGTAGCCCAATCCACTAATTTGTATCTATACTGTGTATATACTGTAAACCTTATTAAAGGGACCAGTCTTCAGTGACTTAAATTTCTGCAATTCTATCCATTTTGGGAGGCTGACCCATCCACTGGGGATCCAGGCCCAGCCAATCAGAAGGGCTTTATTACAGACATAAATACTCCTCAGCCTTGTTCAGGGAGGTGACCAAGAACCCGATGGTCACTCTGGCAGAGCTCCAGAGTTCCTCTGTGGAGATGGGAGAACCTTCCAGAAGGACAACCATCTCTGCAGCACTCCACCAATCAGGCCTTTATGGTAGAGTGGCCAGACGGACGCCACTTCTCAGTAAAAGGCACATGACAGTCCGCTTGGAGTTTGCCAAAAGGCACCTAAAGAACAAGATTCTCTGGTGTGATGAAACCAAGATTGAACTCTTTGCCCTGCATGCCAAGCGTCACGTCTGGAGGAAACCTGGCACCATCCCTATGGTGTAGCATGGTGGTGGCAGCATCATGCTGTGGGGATATTTTTCAGCGTCAGGGACTGAGAGTAGTCAAGATCGAGGCAGAGATGAACGGAGCAAAGTACAGAGAGATCCTTGATGAAAACCTGCTCCAGAGCACTCAGGACCTCAGACTGGGGCGAAGGTTCACCTTCCAACAGAACAACGACCCTAAGTACACAGCCAAGACAACGCAGGAGTGGCTTTGGGACAAGTCTCTGAATGTCCTCAAGTGGGCCAGCCAGAGCCCGGATTTGAACCCGATCAAACATCTCTGGAGAGACCTGAAAATAGCTGTGCAGCAACGAACCCCATCCAACCTGACAGAGCTTGAGAGGATCTGCAATGGGAGAAACTCCCCAAATACAGGTGTTCCAAGATTGCAACGTCATACCCAAGAAGACTCGAGGCTATAATTACTGCAAGGTGCTTCAACAAAGTATTGAGTAAAGGGTCTGAATACTAATGTAAATGTGATATATCAGTTTTTAATTTTTTATACATTTGCAAAAATGTGTAATAACCTGTTTTTGCTTTGTCATTACGGGGTATTGTGTGTATATTTATATACTGGATTCTTGACATAGCTCATTCTAATATATCTACTGCTTTACATATAATTCTTAGTATTTATTCTGTAAATTCGTCCGGTTACATACATACAGTGAGGGAAAAAAGTATTTGATCCCCTGCTGATTTTGTACGTTTGCCCACTGACAAAGAAATGATCAGTCTATAATTGTAATGGTAGGTTTATTTGAACAGTGAGAAACAGAATAACAACAAGAAAATCCAGAAAAACGCATGTGACATTTTTTTAATAAAATGATTAGCATTTTAATGAGAGAAATAAGTATTTGACCCCCTCTCAATCAGAAAGATTTCTGGCTCCCAGGTGTCTTTTATACAGGTAACGAGCTGAGATTAGGAGCACACTCTTAAAGGGAGTGCTCCTAATCTCAGCTTGTTACCTGTATAAAAGACACCTGTCCACAGAAGCAATCAATCAATCAGATTCCAAACTCTCCACCATGGCCAAGACCAAAGAGCTCTCCAAGGATGTCAGGGACAAGATTGTAGACCTACACAAGGCTGGAATGGGCTACAAGACCATCGCCAAGCAGCTTGGTGAGAAGGTGACAACAGTTGGTGCGATTATTCGCAAATGGAAGAAACACAAAATAACTATCAATCTCCCCCGGCCTGGGGCTCCATGCAAGATCTCACCTCGTGGAGTTGCAATGATCATGAGAACGGTGAGGAATCAGCCCAGAACTACACGGGAGGATTTGTCAATGATCTCAAGGCAGCTGGGACCATAGTCACCAAGAAAACAATTGGTAACACACTACGCTGTGAAGGACTGAAATCCTGCAGTGCCCGCAAGGTCCCCCTGCTCAAGAAAGCACATATACATGCCCGTCTGAAGTTTGCCAATGAACATCTGAATGATTCAGAGGACAACTGGGTGAAAGTGTTGTGGTCAGATGAGACCAAAATGGAGCTCTTTGGCATCAACTCAACTCGCCGTGTTTGGAGGAGGAGGAATGCTGCCAAGAACACCATCCCCACCGTCAAACATGGAGGTGGAAACATTATGCTTTGGGGGTGTTTTTCTGCTAAGGGACAGGACAACTTCACCGCATCAAAGGGACGATGGACGGGCCATGTACCGTCAAATCTTGGGTGAGAACCTCCTTCCCTCAGCCAGGGCATTGAAAATGGGTCGTGGATGGGTATTCCAGCATGACAATGGCCCAAAACACACGGCCAAGGCAACAAAGGAGTGGCTCAAGAAGAAGCACATGAAAGTCCTGGAGTGGCCTAGCCAGTCTCCAGACCTTAATCCCATAGAAAATCTGTGGAGGAGCTGAAGGTCTCGAGTTAAACGTCAGCCTCGAAACCTTAATGACTTGGAGAAGATCTGCAAAGAGGAGTGGGACAAAATCCCTCCTGAGATGTGTGCTAACCTGGTGGCCAACTACAAGAAACGTCTGACCTCTGTGATTGCCAACAAGGGTTTTGCCACCAAGTACTAAGTCATGTTTTGCAGAGGGGTCAAATACTTATTTCCCTCATTAAAATGCTAATCAATTTATAAAAATCTTCACATGCGTTTTTCTGGATTTTTTTTGTTGTTATTCTCTCTCACTGTTCAAATAAACCTACCATTAAAATTATAGACTGATAATTTCTTTGTCAGTGGGCAAACATACAAAATCAGCAGGGGATCAAATACTTTTTTCCCTCACTGTGTTGATTACATTTGGATTACTGTTACAGTGCTATTTGGACATGGCATGGCATCATGACATCATCTCTTTGTTGATCCAGGGTCCTCCGAAGGCGGGGGAGGTGCTGTATGAGGAACAAGTCCTCCATTTTGATTATACCCGGAAGTGGAAGGAGAGATACATGGTGGTTCGCGCCAACTACTGCCTGGAGTGCCACGACAGCTTTGAGGTGAGCAGGACACTCTTATAACAGTCTTATTAACAGCTTATGACAGTCTTATTAACAGCCATGAGATAGGGCAGGGATCATCAACTAGATTCAGATGCGGGAAAAACAATTATTTAGCAAATGGTCAGGGGGGTTTGGAACATAATTACAAATATTTTGTAGACTGCAAATTGACCACAAGAAGTCAAAAAGATATAATATTTGACTAAAACATAATAATTTCAAACCTTACTTACATTTGTATAAGATCACATATATCTCTTATGAGTGGGAATACTTTGGAACAGATTTCCAAAATTAAAATCACTTTGAGCTGTTTTGCTGGTGTTTTTACAGTCTTTTATGTCCCTAATAAAAAAAAAATATATATATATATACAGTGAGGGAAAAAAGTATTTGATCCCCTGCTGATTTTGTACGTTTGCCCACTGACAAAGAAATGATCAGTCTATAATTTTAATGGTATGTTTATTTGAAAAGTGAGAGACAGAATGACAACAAAAAAATCCAGAAAAACACATGTGAAAAATGTTATAAATGGAATTGCATTTTAATGAGGGAAATAAGTATTTGACCCCTCTGCAAAACATGACTTAGTACTTGGTGGCAAAACCGTTGTTGGCAATCACAGAGGTCAGACGTTTCTTGCAGTTGGCCACCAGGTTAGCACACATCTCAGGAGTGATGTGTGGGATTTTGGAGGGATTTTGTCCCACTCCTCTTTGCAGATCTTCTCCAAGTCATTAAGGTTTCGAGGCTGACGTTTCGCAACTCGAACCTTCAGCTCCCTCCACAGATTTTCTATGGGATTAAGGTCTGGAGACTGGCTAGGCTACTCCAGGACCTTAATGTGCTTCTTCTTGAGCCACTCCTTTGTTGCCTTGGCCGTGTGTTTTGGGTCATTGTCATGCTGGAATACCCATCCACGACCCATTTTCAATGCCCTGGCTGAGGGAAGGAGGTTCTCACCCAAGATTTGACGGTACATGGCCCCGTCCATCGTCACTTTGATGCAGTGAAGTTGTCCTGTCCCCTTAGCAGAAAAACACCGCCAAAGCATAATGTTTCCACCTCCATGTTTGACGGTGGGGATGGTGTTCTTGGCAGCATTCCTCCTCCTCCAAACACGGTGAGTTGAGTTGATGCCAAAGAGCTCCATTTTGGTCTCATCTGACCACAACACTTTCACCCAGTTGTCCTCTGAATTATTCAGATGTTCATTGGCAAACTTCAGACGGGCATGTATATGTGCTGTCTTGAGCAGGCGGACCTTGTGGGTGCTGCAGGATTTCAGTCCTTCACGGCGTAGTGTGTTACCAATTGTTTTCTTGGTGACTATGGTCCCAGCTGCCTTGAGATCATTGACAAGATCCTCCCGTGTAGTTCTGGGCTGATTCCTCACCGTTCTCATGATCATTGCAACTCCACGAGGTGAGATCTTGCATGGAGCCCCAGGCCGGGAGAGATTGACAGTTCTTTTGTGTTTCTTCCATTTGCGAATAATCGCACCAACTGTTGTCACCTTCTCACCAAGCTGCTTGGCGATGGTCTTGTAGCCCATTCCAGCCTTGGGTAGGTCTACAATATTGTCCCTGATTGCTTCTGTGGACAGGTGTATTTTATACAGGTAACAAACTGAGATTAGGAGCACTCCCTTTAAGAGTGTGCTCCTAATCCCAGCTCGTTACCTGTATAAAAGACACCTGGGAGCCAGAAATCTTTCTGATTGAGAGGGGGTCAAATACTTATTTCTCTCATTAAAATGCAATTCCATTTATAACATTTTTCACATGCATATATTTGTTTTTTGGGTCCACAGGCTGCCAGTTGGGGAACCCTGAGATAGGACATAGTCATTGGGCAACATTTTTCCTGAATGGGTGAATAGGCAGCATACGGAAAATGACTACTTTAGCTAAATAAATAACAGAAAAAGATTCAGTAGCCCTAATGACTGTTCTGTTCCAGACCTTTGTGAAGGGCGTGCCCCCGCTCCACAAGCTGCTACCAACAGGAGGCACTGTGCTCACCACAGAGGAGAAGTACATGGACATGGTGGACCAATGCCTCCCTGTTTCTGAAACCAACAGTGAGTATATCATGTAGAAGGTTGTCCGTTGTGGGCATCCATACTTGTGTGTATGACATTGAGTTGAGTTACAGTAAGTAAACATAACTGACTAGTGATGTCAAATCTGACTACCGATGCTGTGCCTCTTTATTACCAGCTATATTATGACATATACTCTGTAATAGTGTGTGTCGAGAGTGTGCCACATTTCAGTCGAATACTTAGTTGTTGCCCAAACTCCCACCTCAACTTCTTTTAGCCGTGTAGAGAGCACAGTGAGTGGGTTTTCATTTTTTAGTCCTAGCTACTTTGGGAGAAGCAGCGTTACCTCTCCTGTAAAAAGACGGCCACAAATAAATACTGTGTTTTGTAGCACATCTGATCATATATTTTCTTACGACAGATAAACACTAGCTAAAAATACACACCTGATCATCAGCTGTTTCATCCTTTGGAATAGCCAGCGTGTTCCTCTAGCTGTCTAGCAAAACTAGGCAGGCTGGCGTGTGTGTGTGTCATAAGTCCCATGCTATGGCCCAGCATGATATGTGTGATACTAATAGTTAGACAAGCCAGTTTGGGTGTAACAGTAGTTTGAGATCACATTGTGTAGGTGTGTGTGTGTACTGTATGACCAGCAGGATGGTGTGTGTGTGTTTCCATTGCAGATGTGAAGGAGGAGTTTGCCCCTCCTACAATCGGCATGCCTGGACAGTTCCCTGTGTACCTCAGGCTTCCCTACCGTAGGGATTACTACTTCTGCTTCCGACAGGAGGCTCGTCAAGATGCATTCCTCTCCATCCTCTCTGACTGCATCCGTCACCAGAACCAAGGTAACTAACCAGCCAGAACGAATGGTTACCATGGTAGCAGGCTCGCCACACCAGCACTGAAGCAAAGATGCATAAGTGTTTTTTAAATCACATTTTCATGTACAGTCTCCTGAGGGAAGAGAGTAAACACAAAGCTCAGGTAGAACTAAGCCCGGGGCTGCGCTCCAATTCTCTACCCTTCCCTCTGAAGTGTGCACTCACTCACCTCCCTCTCTCGTGTGTATGGGATATGGTGGAAGCTCCCTATAGCCTATGTTTTCACCAACCCAATGTTTTCTAAGTGCACACTTTGTGGAGACAAGAAGGGAATTGGAACACAGCTCAGTTGTGACATCCTTCTTAAAAGACAAGCATCACACATTTCTTTCCACTCTCTCTCTCTCTCTCTCTCTCTCTCTCTCTCTCTCTCTCTCTCTCTCTCTCTCTCTCTCTCTCTCTCTCTCTCTCTCTCTCTCTCTCTCTCTCTCTCTCTCTCTCTCTCTCTCTCTCTCTCTCTCTCTCTCTCTCTCTCTCTCTCTCTCTCTCTCTCTCTCTCTCTCTCTCTCTCTCAGACTTCCTAAAGAAGAAGACGGTTGATGTGCAGGCCTTCCTCAAGGCGGTCCACCTCTACAGACAAGAGAAGGGCCGTTATGACTCCTGGAACATGCTGATTGGCAGTGATGTCAGGGTAGATTACAGCCTGCTTCTTCTTTTAACACACATCGAATACTTATACCCTTGAAAATCTCTCTCTCTCCTTTAAAGGCACTATAGGAAAGGAATCTCCATCCTGTTAGTTGATGGCAGTATAATTGGGCCATTGTGTGGTCAGGGGACATGTGTAATAGCTGGAAAGACTACCAGGAAGTTGAGTTAGAGTATTTCTGCTAGGAGGCTGCCATTGTCCTACTGCACTCACACACCTCCGCATTCACTTATTAGTGTGTGTGTGTGCTCACACCTCTCTCGTCATAGTACCGTATGGAATGTTTTGGAATGTCAAGAGTAAAGAGGTTGCTCCCAGAGAGTTTTGTTGTGTAGTTTCACCATGTGTTTGCAGTTACTGGCTTGCATGTTTGTCAGGGGTTATGAGGGGTTAACTGTAGCTGTTTGATATGCACACACTGGTTGGTAGGATGTTCACAAATATATAATATGTGTGTGTGTGTCGGTGTGTGCGTGTCGGTGTGTTGGTGTGTGTGTACAGGTACTTGCCAACATGGTTATGGAGGAGCTGTTGCCGTCTCTGGAGAAGGATATGCTGCCTCGTCTGAAAGCCAAAAAGACAGAGAGGAAGAGAGTGTGGTTCGCTGTGAGTTATACTCTTCTGTTCTGTAGTAGCTACCACAACACATGATCTTAGACCCTTACCCTCTGACATCTCTCTCCTCTGCACCACAGACAATAGAAGCAGCTTATATCCTGGTGCAGGAGTGTCTGTTGGAGGGGCTGTCTGTTCTGAAGGAGGAGTGTAAGACGGCAGCTTGCCAGCAGGAGGTGCTGATACGTTCTGATATGGACCTGATCCTTCACTCCAGAACCTACCTGGAGGGAAAGCTTCGAGGTGACTACTAGCTAACCCTGGAGAGAGAATCAATCCCAAATCCTCCCTATACTATAACCATATATAGGGGTCAATTTAGCAAGAGAGTCAGGGGTTTTCATCTCTCACTCACTGCAAGACAAAGAGGCTGCCAGTCAGGCAGAGGACTTGAAGCATTCCATTGTGATTGATCTGTGTATGTGTGGGGGGACCTGGTTATTAGTACTGCTTGGCTGCAGCAGCTAGGTAGAGAGGTAGAGAGGTAGGTAGAGAGAGCGCTGCTTTGAGATGAAAGGGAAGGTGCTAATGCTATCTTCTATTACTTGACATGATGCTGTCTGTGCATCCACATGAGAGCTAACATAGCAGGTTAACCTCTTAGGGATAAACGACACTACCCGGTGAAATGTAAGGCGCCAAATTCAAAATCCAAAAGTTGAATTATTAAACATTCATCAATATACAAGTGTTGCATAGTCATCAAAAGCTCTGATTCTTTGCAATATCACAGCGTTGTCAGATTTCAAAAAGGCTTTACGGCGAAAGCACAACATTTGATTGTTTGAGGATAGCACCTCTAATATTTATGCATTAGCATAAATTCATATCCAGCGCGCGGGTCACACAAAACCCATATAAGAGCTCAAATAAATCACTTACCTTTCGAAAGAAATTATGCTGAGGGCATCCCAAGTGTCCATCGAAGACATCCAATGGTTCTTTTGTTAGAAAAAGTAATTTATTATATCCATAAATCTCTGTTTGGTTGGCGCATTATGTTCAGAAAATCCACCGTCGAGTCGCCCATTGAACCGTGAAGAGAACGCGTTCAAATTATACCTATCAACTTTGTCCAAACAAATCAAACATCATTTTTAATGTATCCTTAGGTACACTTTTATGTATATTTACTATAATATTTCAACTGGATTATAGCCTGAATGATAGGAAAGGAAAAAACCACAGAGCGCGCGAGACCGTGAACGCGCATGTCATTCTATTGAGTTCCGGGGTCCACTTCTAAATTCTTCTTCTATTGGCTTCTAATTCAACCTAAGGTCATGAAACCCTGTCTAGAGACTGTTTACATCCAGTGGAAGCCATAGGTACTGCAGTCTAAGTCCTACATAACATTGAATCCTATAGGCAGACAGGAGAAAAAGGTAATCTAAAAATAAAACTGCAATTCCGGATGGATTTTCCTCTGGTTTTCGCCTGCTATATCAGTTCTCTTATAGTCACAGACATTATTTTAACGGTTTTAGAAGCTTCAGAGTGTTTCCTATCCAAAAGTACTAATTATGTGCATATCCTAGTTTCTGGGCATGAGTGGCAGGTATTTTACTTTGGGCACGCCAGACTCTCCAAAACTGACACCTCGGCTGCCGCTCCCTAAATAGTTAACTACAGACTCATCCCCTTATTGTTTTGTTCTTTTCAGTGTTGTTGACATTGACACCTAGCTGACTCCCTGTGAGAGTGACTGTCTCTGTTGAGTCAGCAGGTGCCACTCACCAGGTCAGATAACTCTGAACACTGGGCTTTATACAATATTGATCTCCATTAAAACAGAGAGTTTACACAGGAGCCATGCCAATACCCTCCACCAAATGAGTTACAATTATCCAACTTAGACAGCAGCACTTAAGCGAACTTGTTTGATATTCTGGTTTTATTAGAACAGAAGCACTATAATGAAATCCAGAGAGAGTTAAAACTGTGATTCAATACCGAACTGTATTTTGTTCTATTGACCTAGCCCTAGCTTGTGATCTGAGGCATGTACAGTGCTTTCAGAAAGGATTAAAGCAATACTAAGAAGGATATGTAAAGCAGTAGATATATTAGAGTGAGCTATGTCAAGAATCCAGTAAATAAATATAATGAACAAAAATAGTGCATTCAGAAAGTATTCAGACCCCTTGACTTTTTCCACATTTTGTTGCATCACAGCCTTATTCTAAAATGGATTAAGTTGCTTTTTTTCCCCTCATCAATCTACATACAATACCCCATAATGACAGCGAAAAATCAGGTTTTTAGAAATGTTTGCTAATTTATTAAAATTAAAAACAGAAATACCTTATTTACAGTTGATTCAGCTGCGGGATCAGGGCACAAACCAGTACAGATCTTGCTCAGGAATGGCAGCAGGCAGGTGTGAGTGCATCTACACACACAGTGAAGCAAAGACTTTTGGAGGATGGCCTGGTGTCAAGAAGGGCAGCAAAGAAGCCACTTCTCTCCAGGAAAAACATCAGGAACAGATATTCTGCAAAAGGTACAGGGATTGGACTGCTAAGGACTGGGGTAAAGTCATTTTCTCTGATGAATACCCTTTTCGATTGTTTGGGGCATCCGGAAAAAATCTTGTCCGGAGAAGACAAGGTGAGCGCTACCATCAGTCCTGTGTCATGCCAACAAGTAAAGCATCCTGAGACCATTCATGTGGGGTTGCTTCTCAGCCAAGGGAGTGGGCTCACTCACAATTTTGCCTAAGAACACAGTCTTGAATAAAGAATGGTACCAACACATCCTCCGAGAGCAACTTCTCCCAACCATCCAGGAACAGTTTGGTGATGAACAATGCCTTTTCCAGCCTGATGGAGCACCTTGCCATAAGGCAAAAGTGATAACTAAGTGGCTCGAGGAACAAAACATCGATATTTTGTGTCCATGGCCAGGAAACTCCCCAGACCTTAATCCCATTGAGAACTTGTGGTCAATCCTCAAGAGGCGAGAGGACAAACAAAACCCCACAAATTCTGACAAACTCCAAGCATTGATTATGCAAGAATGGGCTGCCATCAGTCACGATGTGGCCCAGAAGTTAATTGACAGCATGCCAGGGCGGATTGCAGAGGTCTTGAAAAAGAAGGGTCAACACTGCAAATATTGACTCTTTGCATCAACTTCATGTAATTGTCAATAAAAGCCTTTGACACGTATGAAATGCTTGTAATTATACTTCAGTATTCCATAGTAACATCTGCCAAAAATATCTAAAGACACTGAAGCAGCAAACTTTGTGGAAATTAATATGTGTGTCATTCTCAAAACTTTTGGCCACGACTGTACACTTAGGTTGGAGTCATTAAAACTCGTTTTTCAACCACTCCACAAATGTCTTGTTAACGAACTATAGTTTTGGCAAGTCGTTAGGACATATACTTTGTGCATGACACAAGTAATTTTTCCAGCAATTGTTTACAGACAGATTCTTATAATTCACTGTATCACAATTCCAGTGGGTCAAAAGTTTGCATACACTAAGTTGACTGTGCCTTTAAACAGCTTTGAAAATTCCAGAAAATGATGTCATGGCTTTAGAAGCTTCTGATAGGCTAATTTACATAATTTGAGTCAATTGGAGGTGTACCTGTGGATGTATTTCAAGGCCTACCTTCAAACTCAGTGCCTCTTTGCTTGACATCATGGGAAAATCAAAAGAAATCAGCCAAGACCTCAGAAAAAAATATTGTAGACCTCCACAAGTCTGGTTCATCCTTGGGAGCAATTTCCAAACGCCTGAAGGTACCACGTTCATCTGTACAAACAATAGTACTTAAGTATAAACACCATGGGACCACACAGCTGCCATACCGCTCAGGAAGGAGACGCGTTCTGTCTCCTAGAGATGAACGTACTTTGGTGCGAAAAGTGCAAATCAATCCCAGAACAACAGCAGAGGACCTTGTGAAGATACAAAAGTATCTATATCCACAGTAAAATGAGTCCTATATCGACATAACCTGAAAGGCCCTCAGCAAGGAAGAAGCCGCTTCTCCAAAACCGCCATAAAAAAGCCAGACTACAGTTTGCAACTGCACATGGGGACAAAGATCATACTTTTTGGAGAAATGTCCTCTGGTCTGATGAAACAAAAACTGAACTGTTTGGCCATAATGAACATCGTTATGTTTGGAGGAAAAAGGGGGAGGCTTGCAAGCCGAAGAACACCATCCCAACCGTAAAGCACGGGGGTGGCAGCATCATGTCGTGGATTTATTGAAGCAACTTCTCAAGACATCAGTCAGGAAGTTAACTGAGTTTAAATGTATTTGGCTAAGGTGTATGTAAACTTCCGACTTCAACTGTACATAAGTATTCAGAACCTTTGTTATGAATCTCGAAATTGAGCTCAGGTGCATCCTGTTTCCATTGATCATCCTTGAGATGCTTCTACAACTTGATTGGAATCCACCTGTGGTAAATTCAATTGATTGGACATGATTTGGAAAAGCTAACATGGCAGGTTATCTACATAAGGTCCCACAGTTGACAGTGCATGTCAGAGCAAAAACCAAACCATGAGTTTGAAGAAATTGTCCGTATAGCTCCGAGACAGGATTGTGTTGAGGCACAGAAGAAGGGTACAAAACAATTTCTGCAGCATTGAAGGTATCCAAGAACACAGTGGCCTCCGTCATTCTTAAATGGAAGAAGTTTGGAACCACCAAGACTCTTCCTAGAACTGTCCGCCCGGCCAAACTGAGCAATCGGGGGAGAAGGGCCTTGGTCAGGGAGGTGACCAAGAACCCGATGGTCACTCTGACAGAGCTCCAGAGTTCCTCTGTGGTGATGGGAGAACCTTCCAGAAGGACAACTATCTCTACAGCACTCCACCAAACATGTCTTTATGGTAGAGTGGCCAGACGGAAGCCATTCCTCAGTAAAAGGCACATGACAGACCGCTTGGGGTATGTTAAAAGACCACCTAAAGACTCTCAGACCATGAGAAACAAGATTCTCTGGTCTGATGAAATCAAGATTGAACTTTTTGGCCTAAATGCCATCTGGAGGAAACCTGGAACCACCCTACGGTGAAGCATGGTGATGGCAGCATCATGCTGTGGGGATGTTTTTCAGCGGCAGGGACTGGGAGACTAGTTAGGATCGTGGGGAAAGATGAACAAAGCAAAGTACAGACAGATCCTTGATGAAATGACCCTAAGCACACAGCCAAGACAAGGCAGGAGTGGCTTTGGGACAAGTCTCTGAATGTCCTTGAGTGGCCCAGTCAGAGCAGAGTAGCTAATGACTCTCTCTTTCTGTAGACAGTGTATCAGAGTAGCTAATGATTATCTCCTCCTGTAGCCAGTGTATCAGAGTAGCTAATGATTATCTCCTCCTGTAGCCAGTGTATCAGAGTAGCTAATGATTATCTCCTCCTGTAGCCAGTGTATCAGAGTAGCTAATGACTCTCTCCTCCTGTAGCCAGTGTATCAGAGCCAGCAGAGAAGTTCTGTTCGGAAGGCGTGCAGCCCTACCTGGCCTCCATACTGGAGGAGCTCATGGGACCAATCAGCTCAGGGTTCCAGGAGGCACGGCTCCTGAGTGACAACCAGATGGACCAACTGTGTCAGGACTTCCAGGAGGGCGGTGTTACTGACAAACTCAAGCAGGTGCGGACTAACACTCCTCCTTAAACAATCCTGTCCGAGCTATCCTTTCTCAAATCCTTTACCCTCAAACCCGGAGGTTCTGCTGATCCCATTCACACCCATTTCTTCCTTTTCGTTTCTCCCCTTATTCCTCACTCCTTCCTATCTCCCATCCTCGTCATTCATTTTTTACCCCTCATCCCCCACTCCTTCCCTCCGTTCCTCTCTCCAGGCCCTTGCTAAGCTGAGTAAGCCCAACCTGTTGAGTTGTTACCAGAGGATCAACTCTCTCCACGACCAGCTGCATGACCTGCAGGAACGCTTTGGCTTCTCCAACATCAGCAATCTGGTCCACAGCACCCAGATAGACCTGCAGCAGGTACACACACACACACAAACTCATGCATACAGACAGTACTGGTTTGAGATCAATCATCATAAATTGCCTTCTGTCAGTCCTCTCTAAGTGACCTAGTAACATTCTCCAGACATCAATACTCATCAGGACGTGTCAGTTGTTGGGAATCAATCAGAACTAGATCTAACCCTGATGCCCTAACTGACCTGATGATCTAACTAGTAATGGACAGTTAGTTGTGTTATTCAGTGTTTAGCTCCAAGTTCATAATAATAATAGTAACTTTTTGTATTGCGCTTTTCAATACAAGTAACAAAGTGCTTCACATCATCAAATCATTTAAAAAAGCACTAACAAAGAAACAGACAGGAGGAAGGACAATTAAAGAATATAGCTAATTCAAATCATACATTGGAATCATACATTAAAAGCATCTTTATAAAAGTGTGTCTTCAACAGGGATTTAAAAAGAGACACTGAATCTGCAAGCCTGATCTCCTCTGGCAGGTTTTCAACCTAGACTTTGGACTGGTCAATACTGCCCTGCCAGAGGGTATCTTGGCTCATAAGGAGATATTAGATCGGAGAAATAAACCAAGCCTGGCCTTAAATGTGATTAATAACATTTTAAAACGTTTTCTAAAATTGACTGGTAGCCAATGTAGAGAAGCTAAAAAAGGTCTGATATGGTTCCATTGCCTGCTGCCTGTTAAAAGCCGAGCTGCAGCATTTTGAACTAACTGTAGACGGAGTGATTTCTAACTGAGACATATATACAAAGAGTTACAGTAATCTAGGCGTGAGGAAATAAAAGCATGTACAGTATATGTAGCTTTATTTCATAGATGATAACAGCAGAACTGGACAAACTTTTTTACATGCAGCTTGAGGTTAAGGTCAGGGTCAAAGAAGCCACAAAGGTTTCTAGCCATAGGCTTTACATTGGTGGACAAATGACCAAGGTTATTTACAATCTGGGTTCTAGCAACGTGGGGGGTAAATAAAACAACATTTAATATCATTAAATGGAGAAAATTGTGAGACATCCAACATTTGATGTCAGCAAAACACTTGTGAAGGGTAGCTACGCTAGCATAGTCACTAGTGAAGGGTAGCTACGCTAGCATAGTCACTGGTGAAGGGTAGATATGCTAGCTTGGTCACTGGTGAAGGGTAGCTACGCTAGCTTGGTCACTGGTGAAGGGTAGCTACGCTAGCATAGTCACTAGTGAAGGGTAGCTACGCTAGCTGGGTCACTGGTGAAGGGTAGCTGCGTTAGCTTGGTCACTGGTGAAGGGTAGCTACGCTAGCTTGGTCAATGGGTCTGATTGGTAAATAAAGCTGCGTGTCATTTGCATAGCAGTGGAACTGAGGGTTCTATTCAGTGAGTGAAGCGTGACAGATTCCGTAATAGAAATGTAATTTCTGATTGAGCCGATATATGCAGCGTTTAACATGAATGTAGCCTCCACTAAAGTGGGAACAATGCCTTTTTAAGGAGAGGTTGGACCAGAATTGTTTTAAGTTCCTCCTGAACAGAAATGCTGGTATAGTGTCGGCTACTGTCAATTTGGGATATAATGTTTTCTATCTTTTCTGTAAAGAATCATAAAAACTGTTTGCAGAGATCAGGAGTTGTGAGCATGTCATTGTTAGGGGCGGGGGGCAACAACAACACGCTCAATTGTCTCGTACATAATATTTTAGTTGTGTGTAGAAATCAGGGTAGAGACGTTTGCAGCATTGTCATTTCTCATCAGCTTCAAGTTTGCAGGCCTTTCATTTACTGTTCATTAAAACCCTTTCTAAGTTTGCTTTTTAAGGCACCAGTGGGGTCATTTAACCAAGATGAGACTCTGGCAGACAGTTTATTCTTTGTTTGTTTTCACTGGTGCCACAGGCTAATTTCCTCCGTGTGCCCTGTTTCAGCTGATTGAAAACGCAGCGTACACGTTTGAGCTGCTACTCTACAAGGCCAAAGAAAACAGCACAGACAACGCAGGCTCTGCCATGGAGAAATCCAGGCACATGGTGCTCAAGGTACACTTTTTATCAATCACTACACATCTGTTTATTAAGAGGAACTCACTGAGACAAGCACTGATCAAAATACATGTTATATGCTAATTACCTGTGTGCGTGTTGCAGCAATATGATTACGACAGCAGCACAGTGAGGAAGAGGATCTTTCAGGAGGCTTTGGTGGGGATCACTCTTCCTCACATTAAGAAGAACCTGGCCCTAACCTGCAAACCAGTGAGTCAATACACACACTGTACCCTTTACCACAACACTCACACACACAGCTATGTCTTACTATTCTTGTGAGGACCTTTTGGGGACCAACAATTGATTCCATTCAAACTACATTTTTCCCTGACCCTAGTTGGTTTACTATTCTTGTGACAACTTTTGGTATTCACAAGTATAGTAAAACATGTACACACACACACACCCACACCTTTTCATCTTCTTAGTATCATTAAAAGTCATGACTGTTTAGAAAATCACAGCCCATGGAAATAATTGTCTCTGTCTTTAGGAGCTGCAGGGTCTTGAACAGTTCATTGATGCAGACTATTCCAACTTTGTCCATGTGGAGAATATCTATGAGGGCATTCTGCTGCAGAGTCTGGACAAGGAAGTCAGCATAGGTACAGAGTTATTACTTTATTAGACAATTATTACTTTCGTCTTTCTGAAATGTAAGGCACATTTCAGGCATTACCCTCTCTGTTCACCCTCACCTACACCAATATTGTTGTTAATGTTGTTGTTGTTGTTAATGTTGTTGTTAATGTTGTTGTTAATGATGTTACTGTTGTTGTTGTTAATGTTGTTGTGAATGTTTTTGTTAATGTTGTTGTTAATGTTGTTGTTAATGTTGTTGTTGTTAATGTTGTTAATGTTGTTGTTAATGTTGTTAATGTTGCTGTTGTTAATGATGTTAATGTTGTTGTTGTTAATGTTGTTGTTGTTGTTAATGTTGTTGTTAAGGATGTTGTTAATGTTGTTAATGTTGTTGTTGTTAATGATGTTAATGTTGTTGTTGTTAATGTTGTTGTTGTTGTTAATGTTGTTGTTGTTAATGTTGTTGTTAAGGATGTTGTTAATGTTGTTGTTGTTGTTGTTAATGATGTTGTTGTTGTTGTTATTGTTGTTGTTATTGTTGTTGTTAATGATGTTGTTGTTAATGTTGTTAATTGTTGTTGTTGTTAATTGTTGTTGTTGTTAATGTTGTTGTTAATTGTTGTTGTTAATTGTTGTTGTTAATGTTAATGATGCTGTTAATGTTGTTAATTGTTGTTAATGTTGTTGTTGTTAATGTTGTTGTTAATGTTGTTAATGATGCTGTTGTTAATGTTGTTAATGATGCTGTTGTTAATGTTGTTGTTATTGTTGTTGTTAATGATGTTGTTGTTAATGTTGTTAATTGTTGTTGTTGTTAATGTTGTTGTTAATTGTTGTTGTTAATGTTAATGATGCTGTTAATGTTGTTAATTGTTGTTAATGTTGTTGTTGTTAATGTTGTTGTTAATGATGTTGTTGTTAATGTTGTTAATTGTTGTTGTTAATGTTGTTGTTAATGTTGTTAATGATGCTGTTGTTAATGTTGTTAATGATGCTGTTAATGTTGTTGTTGTTAATGTTGTTGCTGTTAATGTTGTTACCTTAACCTCTATCTATTTGTTCTGCAGTGGTGAAGGACGCAGCCAGCCTAAAGAAACACAACCTGTTCACAGACAGCAGGGACCCCCTGAGCCAGACCAGCCGCTCCAGTCTCCTCTCCATCCCATCCACCCCCAGCAGCCCAACCAGGGTGCCGTTCTCCCCCACACATCTCCAGACCAAGCCTGAGACCTCTACCTTTATCAAGACCCAGCCCCAGGCTGAGGTACCAGCACCAGCCCAGGCTGAGGTACCAGCACCAGCCCAGCCTGTCTCTCCTGACCTGAGCAACGGTCTGGCGTTTGTTGGGGGTGCACAGGGGGACCACCCCAGTGCCGTGTTGAAGGCAGAGCAGAAAGGGGTGGAGGCGGTGTCAGGGGCCACAGTAGAGATTGAGGCCCTGGGGGCCAGTTTTGCACCTGCTGTTGCAGCTCCAGTGGAGAAGCTAGTCAAAGTGGAGAACACAGCCAGTACACATGAGACACCTGCGACAGATCAGACGTATACACCTGTAGTGGCTGAGACAAAAACAGAGGACATGTCTGAACCAACTGAGACAGCTCAAGTGGATACCCCTGTCCTAACTGAGATAGAGACAGAGGAAACACCCACCCCTGGAGATGCTGTGGAGGTAGAGAAGGCAGTAGTAATGGGCGTACTAACTACAGTAGCACAAAGCGAAGCCCCTTCCCCCAGTCCAGTCCCTGTCCCCGTCCCTGACCCTTCCCCTGTCCCTGTTTGTGTTGTCAAGCCTGTAGCTGTCATTGAGCCTATAGCTGTTGAAGATTCAGTAGCAGAGCGCATGGCTTCTCTCACAATCACCACTACTGAGACAGAGGCTGAGACAGAGGCTGAGAGTGAAAGCGGCCCTCCTAACAGTGACCCAGTAGCGGCCTCTAGTGGTGAGCAGCCTGTAACTGCGCTACCAGCAGACGCCAGCCTTGCTGCAGCAGTAGAGACCAAGGATGTGCCAGCCTCATCCTCCGCCATACCAGATGATGGGGATGATGGGTGGGTTACAGAGAGCGAGTCAGCCCCCTCAGACTTTGAGATTCCCGGTGATGATGTCACGAGAGCAGCAGCCCCCATTGATGAGGTCAAAGTGTCACAGAGCAACGGAGTGGAGTGTAGTGTTTCTGTGACCTCTAACCTTGCAGAAGAGGTCAGTGTGAGTGAAACACCAGTCGGCATCGCCACCAAGCCCCCTGCAGAAGTATCAGAGGGTAACACCGTTCCCCCTAGCGACGCCCCGGTCTCTGAAGCAACAAGAGGCGTTAACGGAGAAGCTAGCGTTGAAGTCACTGCTGGTGCTTATTCCACTGTAGCATCAGCAGCCAATTTGAATGTAGTCCCTCCACAGCCCCAGCCAGACACCCAGGCCACCCTCCCTGCTGAGCCCACCAAAGATGCCCTCCAGGCTATTTCTGCTGAGCCTGCTCCCCGGGCCATGGACTGTGTGAAAGAGATCCGGGACCTGGTGGTGGCGGTGTTTGAAGTGGAGGAGATGGTCCAGCGCTACCCAGGTAGTGATAACGTATGAGGGAGGGGTGGCCAGTGCGGTGCCTGATATCACACAGAGAATAAATTTAGACAAGGCCCCAATTCTTTAAATCACTGCAATTGTGAGGAGTATGAAAATGTTATAGACTATAACCTCGCTGTCGTCAAACCCAAACACTATACTGACTGAGATTACCCTCACCATCAAGTACAAACATTGAACTGTTACACAAGCATAAAACTGCACGCTTCCATAAAATTGCAGTGGTAAAATATGAACATATACAATTGTGTTTGTGATAAGATTAATTTAGTGAGATATGGGCATAAATGGAATATCAAGTTAGGGACCAAGAAAAAGCCAATTCATTTGGTACACATCAAATTGACTATTGCAATTGTGTGTAACTATCTCCACTTGTCATTGTTTTTTTTTTTTTTAAATCTTCTATGTCCCTACATATTAATATGCATACATTCTAGATGATTTAGTCACAGTTTGTGTTCCATTTTATTTTAAATCAACAGCACTGCCATATATTGAATGGGTCTGAGTAGCAATGGGAGGGTTCTACATATGGAGGAAGAGATGTTCTATTCTGTGTGCTTTGACTTGCTGAAGGATTTTTCTCATCAGTTAATATAGAGGGTATGCATGCTCAATCAACAGCTAGTCCACCAAGTACCAATAAGATACCGCCATATGAGGTTCTAAGGTTCTTTCCTAGTGTCTACTGCGTTGTTTCCATGAAGAAGGATGACGACCTATTTCCAATAGACGTGGTTGCTATGGAGACTGGTCCAGTGACTTTATTCCTGAATGACTAATAGCCGTGTTGAAACAGCGCCTGTGCTTTCATACATGAAATGTTACACAGTCATTTTGTGAAGGGGCTATGCGGATTTGTGTATGTATATTCAAGTCTGAAAAAATATACTGTAAAATAAAGTATGAAGTCTACAAAAACAAGACAGCCGTCCAGTGCTTGAGTGTTGGGAAAATACATAAAATAACCCTTTTATTTGACTATAAAACAAACACAACACATTTACTGTGTTTGTCTTCCTTTGGAACTGAAGGTTGAATAGTTATGCTAATGGTGCACACAACTAGCTAAAAACAATCAATTCAACCACAATCACAAGCAATTAACTGTTACAATCAAAGTCCGTTTTCAACAATTTATTTTAAATATTGTCCGCAGAAAAATGCTTTTATGATAGTTCTGATGAGCACCACGTACAATGAGATCAACCTAACGAATTGTTAATTTATATAAAAAATAACAGGTAAATAAAACAATCACTCAATGTTTGTACAAATTCAAAAAGTATTTCCACCACTAACAAAGGTACAGGGAAAAAGTTACATTCAAAATAAAGTTCAGATGCGATTCAGTGCCTGACTTCACACACAACATTTTCAGTAATACTATCCAGTGGTGTGAGGAGAGAGACAGAGAGAGACATATAGACAGAGACAGACAGAGAGAGACATTGAGACAGAAAGAGAGAGAGACAGAAAGAGAGACATTGAGACAGAAAGAGAGAGAGACAGAAAGAGAGAGACAGAGAAACAGAAAGAGAGAGAGAGAGAGAGACTGCAAAGACAGAAAAGATGGAGAACATCTCAACTGTCAGTCTCCAGAATGAGGTCATCTATAAAATGGCCTGTTACAGCATGCAGTTAGTGGACTAAGACAATAAGACTGTGCCATACCAACCAACCTTCTGGAATTTGAAGGAAAATAAACATCCTATGGGAAGTAGCGTTGATCAGAAAAACAATGAACCTCAGTACAACATATAACATGAATGTAGAATTTAATAATTCAGTTCATTAATCTTCAGTTAGTGTTGTTGTATTATGCTACTGTAATAAATACTTGTAGTGAACATTGAGATGTATAATATTAAAAGCTAAAGCTAAAACCAAAATGCCAAATGTTGTTTTTCAGAAACATCACTTAGGTAGCTTAAGATGTAATGTTTTCATTAAATAAAACAGCAACAACATCACTGCTAGAGTTTGGACTAAAGCACTAGAAGAGATCAGCTGAGATACCAAGGTGCTGTTGAACATACAGGAGTGTTGGTACTCCTTCATGACCACACAGCATAGCTGGCTATATGGGATATAATGAAGTTAACCTGGCTACATGGGACATAGCTGCAGTCAGTCTCTGTGGTGTAAGTTAACCTGGTTTATCTGGAAGCTGCACCAGCGTAGCTGTAGAAGAACTGCTCGTCTGGCCGGATGCCGTAGGCCGTGGCAGGGCGCTGTCCAGGGGTCACCGTCGACTGTCCAAACATATCCATATTCATACTGCAGGGACATAAACACGCACACCTACTGTATGTGTCAGCCCCACAGACAGGAGTCACCATGATGTGAGATGGCTTTCGATACCACCACAAGGTGGCGCTCTGAGACAGTGAACCATACAGCAACACAACCAGAGCACATGGAAGAAGAGAAGGGGTCATAGTATAATGGAACATAAAATATAAGCTCATTATAAAACTTTATGAAATATTTATCTCACCTAATACATGTTCTGCCATAACAATGGCGCTCTGTGACAGGACACATCTAGCTGCAGCCAACTACATCAAACAGCCAAATGTCAAAACACAGCCAACAGCCAGACACATCTAACCTGCGTTCCCTCCCTCCACCCGCTCAGCAACCCCGGCCTGTTTGGGGAATGATAAAGGGGCTGTAGCTACAACTGTACAAATCAGTTACCATGGGGGTGTGGATACAAAGGAAGAAAAGCTGTCCGATTTCACGGTCGGTCGTCTCTCTTCTCTGACCAGCTGGTCTGAATGTTCAGCTGTGTGGTCGGGTCAACACGACCGTCTCGTTACCTCAGACTGGGTGTGAGTTAGTTAACTAGACAGAGTGAGTTAACGCCTCGACAAACGACAGCAAGTCCCTTCTCTTCCCCTCCACCCTGCTCGTTCCCCTTCTCTCTTGGTCTATACGCAGTCAGTCGCTGGCCGGTCGGGTCGGACATCCTCTAGCTCTCTAAAATACGAGCTGTTTGCTTTGCCCCTGCGAGCGCCCATAATTACGTGTTGTTTTTAACCCGAATCACTTCCAGCGATCTGTTACGCACCCTGCACCTCCTCTTCCCCATGCCCCATCCCTCCCTCCTTCACTGGGCAGAAATATGTATTTTTCCTTTTCGCACGCTACGGCTGTCAGGGGGGATTTGAGAGGCAGGCTAAAAGAGCCTGGAGAAACACTGGAGCTCTGAGTAACACACCCTGACTGCCTGCCTCTCAAGCTGCCTCACAGGCTGCCTGGATAGCTGGCCTGCCTACCTCACAGGCTGCCTCACAGGCTGCCTGGATAGCTGGCCTGCCTACCTCACAGGCTGCCTGGATAGCTGGCCTGCCTACCTCACAGGCTGCCTCACAGGCTGCCTGGATAGCTGGCCTACCTACCTCACAGGCTGCCTCACAGGCTGCCTGGATAGCTGGCCTGCCTACCTCACAGGCTGCCTGGATAGCTGGCCCGCCTGCCTCACAGGCTGCCTCGATAGCTGGCCCGCCTGCCTCACAGGCTGCCTCGATAGCTGGCCTGCCTACCTCACAGGCTGCCTCACAGGCTGCCTGGATAGCTGGCCTGCCTGGATAGCTGGCCTGCCTACCTCACAGGCTGCCTGGATAGCTGGCCTGCCTGCCTCACAGGCTGCCTCGATAGCTGGCCCGCCTGCCTCACAGGCTGCCTTGATAGCTGGCCCGCCTGCCTCACAGGCTGCCTCGATAGCTGGCCCGCCTGCCTCACAGGCTGCCTCGATAGCTGGCCCGCCTGCCTCACAGGCTGCCTCAAT
Source organism: Brachymystax lenok tsinlingensis (assembly GCA_030435695.1). Classification (NCBI taxonomy): domain Eukaryota; kingdom Metazoa; phylum Chordata; class Actinopteri; order Salmoniformes; family Salmonidae; genus Brachymystax; species Brachymystax lenok. Next base: position 40,090,778 of record CM059790.1, on the reverse strand, counting down.
AGCTGTCTTGCCTGGGAGAAAGAGAGACAGAGACACAGCTGGAGCTCAGGTCAGCGCCTGGACTCTGGTTCTAGTGGTAGGGTTGAGGAGGAAAGGTTGAAATGACCACATTACGATAAAGACGACCAGTTGATCAACAACTCCCTCACGCACTTCCTCATACAGTGATGTGAGACATAAATCAGCTCGTCTCTCACCTCATTCCAGGCGCGTGTGTTGTGACATTTTAAGAGGGAGGGTTATGTTCGCAGACAAAGGGCCGTAGTGTTCCCAGCCTGGCCCTGCAGGACCCAGTGAAGCCGAGATGAGGGTGTAGGGGTGAGGCATTGGGGACACATTCTACAGGGGGTGGAGCTGTAGTGCACAGGAAGAGAATCAGGCCTTTTCCTCTGCTCCCATGACCCTCTGCTCCCTCCAAGCCCATACATACTGTCTCCTCCCGCCTCACCTCGCTCCGGCCCTCGCTCTCACCCCACAATGCTTTGATCTCTCCCCAGGCTGTCACTCTTCAGGTTACAGCCACTGAATAATCAGCTCCTCCTCCCTCCCTTTCTCTGGCTCACTCTCCTTGCTGTCACTCACCGACAGCCTCTCAAAGCACTCATTGATTTGCCCGTCTGAGTGTTGAGGGGGGTCAAAAACTCTCCAATCACACGCTGTTGTGCACCTATAGTGAAACCCAGACACTTCTCTTTCCACGTGGTGACACGAACAGCACCCTCGTTCAGCCTGCGGCGCCCGGCCCGTTGAGGCTGCTGGGACTTATTTTAACTTTCCGAGGATTGGGCCACTCTTTCCCAACGACCCGGGACTAGAGACATTTTATATAGTTCATATAAAATAGCTTGTTATCATATTTATACAAATAACAGTGATTGTATTAAAACCATTTAAAAGACCCCATTCACACCATGTTTCACACCTAATTTAAAAAAAGCGCTGGAGCTGGCTTTGGTTATTGTGTTAACCTGGATCACTCTGGAGTACACTGGCCAAATTAAAACACTCTCACAGACGCCAATTCCCCCAGCTCGCTCAGTATATTTAAAAGGTATCAGTTACAAAGAGCTGAGGAAAAAGCCTCATATGCGCTCGCTCACTCTGTTCCTTTCCGTAGCGCTCTCTTTGCTTTCTGTTTCTCCTTCCCTCCCTCCCTCCTTCCCTCCCTCCCTCCATCTAAAACCTGAAATAACTGTGGCATTCTATCTACTCTCCACAGCAAGCCTCTCAACAGCAGCCAACACAAACATACTTGCACAGGAAAAAACCTTCAACACGAGCTTTATCGCACGCAAGGAGATGTTTGATAATAAATAAGACAAATTACTCTCAATAAACTCTCCATTTACCCAACTATTCATCATTTTAACAGCATATGAAGTAGAGGAACTAAAAATGTGTTCAACGCTACATATTAGGCCTGTTTAAGCCTGCTCCCTGTCTACATATTAGGCCTGTTTAAGCCTGCTCCCTGTCTACATATTAGGCCTGTTTAAGCCTGCTCCCTGTCTACATATTAGGCCTGTTTAAGCCTGCTCCCTGTCTACATATTAGGCCTGTTTAAGCCTGCTCCCTGTCTACATATTAGGCCTGTTTAAGCCTGCTCCCTGTCTACATATTAGGCCTGTTTAAGCCTGCTCCCTGTCTACATATTAGGCCTGTTTAAGCCTGCTCCCTGTCTACATATTAGGCCTGTTTAAACCTGCTCCCTGTCTACATATTAGGCCTGTTTAAGCCTGCTCCCTGTCTACATATTAGGCCTGTTTAAGCCTGCTCCCGGTCTACATATTAGGCCTGTTTAAACCTGCTCCCTGTCTACATATTAGGCCTGTTTAAACCTGCTCCCTGTCTACATATTAGGCCTGTTTAAGCCTGCTCCCTGTCTACATATTAGGCCTGTTTAAGCCTGCTCCCTGTCTACATATTAGGCCTGTTTAAACCTGCTCCCTGTCTACATATTAGGCCTGTTTAAACCTGCTCCCTGTCTACATATTAGGCCTGTTTAAACCTGCTCCCTGTCTACATATTAGGCCTGTTTAAGCCTGCTCCCTGTCTACATATTAGGCCTGTTTAAGCCTGCTCCCTGTCTACATATTAGGCCTGTTTAAGCCTGCTCCCTGTCTACATATTAGGCCTGTTTAAGCCTGCTCCCCGTCTACATATTAGGCCTGTTTAAGCCTGCTCCATGTCTACATATTAGGCCTGTTTAAGCCTGCTCCCTGTCTACATATTAGGCCTGTTTAAGCCTGCTCCCTGTCTACATATTAGGCCTGTTTAAGCCTGCTCCCTGTCTACATATTAGGCCTTTCTAAACCTGCTCCCTGTCTACATATTAGGCCTGTTTAAACCTGCTCCCTGTCTACATATTAGGCCTGTTTAAGCCTGCTCCCACGCTACATATTAGGCCTGTTTAATCCTGCTCCCACGCTACATATTAGGCCTGTTTAAGCCTGCTCCCTGTCTACATATTAGGCCTGTTTAAGCCTGCTCCCTCGCTACATATTAGGTATGTTTAAGCATGCTCCCTGTCGACATATTAGGCCTGTTTAAGCCTGCTCCCTGTCTACATATTAGGCCTGTTTAAGCCTGCTCCCTGTCTACATATTAGGCCTGTTTAAGCCTGCTCCCTGTCTACATATTAGGCCTGTTTAAGCCTGCTCCCTGTCTACATATTAGGACTGTTTAAGCCTGCTCCCTGTCTACATATTAGGCCTTTCTAAACCTGCTCCCTGTCTACATATTAGGCCTGTTTAAACCTGCTCCCTGTCTACATATTAGGCCTGTTTAAGCCTGCTCCCACGCTACATATTAGGCCTGTTTAATCCTGCTCCCACGCTACATATTAGGCCTGTTTAAGCCTGCTCCCTGTCTACATATTAGGCCTGTTTAAGCCTGCTCCCTGTCTACATATTAGGTCTGTTTAAGCCTGCTCCCTCGCTACATATTGGGGATAGAAGTGCAGTCCACCCCCCAAAGGAGCCTCCAGGGGATGGGGATAGAAGTCCAGTCCACCCCCCAAAGGAGCCTCCAGGGGATGGGGATAGAAGTCCAGTCCACCCCCTGCCCTACTATGATCTCACCTGCCAGGAAAGCCTCCAGCCTGGCCAATGTCTCCATTCTGGTAGTCTGTGAAGAACTCTGGGCTGATGGTACCGTCTGCTGGGATGATCCCATCTGGGGGGAGAGAGACATACACCTCAAAGCTACAGACAAGTTGACTTCTATACTTCTCTCCTCATCTCGCTCTCTCTCACATCATCTATACCACATCCCCCTCTCTTCTCCCCCCTCCCTCTCCTTCCCTCCTCCTCTTTCTCGCCCTGTCCCTGCGCTGTAGAAAAGGTCAGTCTCTCCAGAATGTCTCTGCCTCCCTCCATGTATACCTTCGGTGTAGAAGAGGTCGGGTCTCTCCAGAATGTCTCCGTTGTGCATGAAAGGTTCTCCGTCGTCTCCAAACATGAAGGGTTCTCCGTCGTCTCCCATGGCTCTGTTCTCCACCATCTCTAACCACTGGGAGTTGTGCCAGCGGAACTTCTCACTCTGGATCTTTCTCTCACACTCCTTATCATACTCCTACAGTAGACAGAGAGAGACAGACAGAGAGACAGAGACAGCGAGAGAGAGAGAGACAGAAAGAGAGAGCGAGAAAGACAGATGGAGACAGAGATAAGAGACAGAGAGAAAGAGAGAGTGAGAGAGCGAGAGAGACGGAGAGAGAGCAAGAGAGACAGAGAGAGAGCGAGAGAGACAGAAAGAGAGCGAGAGAGAGAGACATTAGGATGGGATACTAAAGCAATAAGGCACGAGGGGGTGTGGTATATGGCCAATATACCACGGCTAAGGGCTGTTCTTAGGCCTGGACACAGCCCTTAGCCGTGGTATGTAGGCCATATACCACAAACCCCCGAGTTGCCTTATTGCTATTATAAACTGGTTACCAATGTAATTAGAGCAGTAAAAATAAATGTTTTGTCAAACCCGTGATATACGGAATGATATACCACGGCTGTCAGCCAATCAGCATTCAGGGGTCTAACCACCCAGTTTATAATAGAGGTTAGGTACACACACACAGATCAACAAACAGAGAGAGAGTCACACACACACACACAGAAAGCGCTACACACAAATCCACCATCTTCAATTGATTGAATCCCAGCCTTAGTAACAAACATATTCTCTCCTTTTACACAGAAGGCCTCCAAACTAAGGGAAGGGGAAAGGGGGGTACCTAGTCCGTTGTACAACCGAATGCCTTCAACTGAAATGTATCTTCTGCATTTAACCCAACCCCTCTGAATCAGAGAGGTGAGGGGGGGCTGCCTTAATCGACATCCACGTCTTCGGCGCCCGGGGAACAGTTGGTTAACTGCCTTGTTCAGGGGCAGAACGACAGATTTTTACCTTGTCAGCTCGGGGATTCAACCTTGCAACCTTCCGGTTACAAGTCCAACGCTCTAACCACTAGGCTACCTGCCGCCCCAATTACACTAGCAGTGTAATTAGCTGTAGGAGAGTGAGGCCTCCAAACTAAACTAGCAGTGTAATTAACTGTAGGAGAGTGAGGCCTCCAAACTAAACTAGCAGTGTAATTAGCTGTAGGAGAGTGAGGCCTCCAAACTAAACTAGCAGTGTAATTGGCTTTAGGAGAGTGGCTGGCAGGGCATCAGGTAGGGCTGGGGAATGGGCCGGAACACTGACTGCTATATTGTTCCATCCAGGGACTGTCAGATCCCCCACAAACTACTAGAGCATCCCACAATGCACTGCTCTGTGTGCCAGCACCCTCATGATGCTGTTACTAATAAAAAGCTGGTGTGGTGCTGCGATGGGGCTGTGTGTGTGTGTGTGTGTGTGTGTGTGTGTGTGTGTGTGTGTGTGTGTGTGTGTGTAGCTTGGCTGAGGAAGGCTTAGGACGTCCACAGATTCTGTTTTCCTTTCTCTGTGGGGGCCATTTGAGCCGCTGTGCTTCACGCGCCCAGGCCCTGCAGATTAATCTAGACCCAGAGCAGAGCCCGCTGACAGCCATTCGAGGCCCAGGCCGCAGGGCCCAAAGTGGCAGTGACACTTTTTGTCAAAGTGCAGACTTATGACATGGCTAAAGTGGATTAATGACTACACTGCTGATTTCCCCGGGACTATTCGTCTGTAGTGAGGCCTTAATATGAAGCCTAATCCATCATAACCAGAAAGCTGAGCTCATGATGTCGAAGAGTAAAGGAGCATTTCCAATGTTCCTCCTTAGAGAAAATCTGAATCTAAGAATATCCCCATGAATTACGCTTCTGTCTGACCTAGAAGAACCATCTATATGGTTCTCTCTCTGAGGGCTGTGTGTGATCAAAGAGGAACGATTCAAGAAGACACAGTAATGGCGTGTGCTGCTAAGGTAGCCTGCAGCTCTGAAGACTAATGATTGTGTGTGTGTGTGAGTGAGTGAGAGTGTGTGTGTGTGTGAGAGTGTGTGTGAGTGAGTGAGTGTGTGAGAGTGTGTGTCTCTCCAAGGCAGGGTCTGCTTTCTCTCTCACCTTCCCTGCTCTGCTCTGACATTCTCCAGAGCCTGTCCTGGTCTTTCATGTGGTTCACAGCTTAATAGTTCTCACTGATAATTTCAATGAAACACTTCCTCTCCCCCACTACCTTCCACAGCCCGGCTGGCTGTAGTCTACTGCTAATTACACTGATCTCAGGTCTGTGACAGATCACACTATGACTGGGACTGAAAACACACCTGTCAATCAAACTCTGACCTAGGAATTTAGTTTCCCAGTCCAGGCAATCTGAACAGTACCATGTCCTCTGTGCCTACCTACATTAAGTAGGGATGGATCAGGAAAACCAGGATTTTGGCTCGGGTATAGGCCTAGGTCAGTTTCATTTAGAAATGACTGGGAAGAATTACAGAAAAGCAGGAATTGATTCCTGATTAATCAGGAAGAAAACCATTCATGATATAGAGTAACTTGGGGATGAGACATTATGCCAAGAGAGGCGACAGACAGATATATACTCACAGCAATGATGTCCAGTGTGTTGTTACAGACTTTCCGTACCTCAGCGTTCTTGTCGTGCATCAGGTCAATGAGGTAGGCAGGAGCCTCTGGAGAGAGGGAGTCCAGTAAAGGACAACAGAGGAAGAGAGGGAGAGAGGGAGTCCAGTAGAGGACAACAGAGGGAGAGAGGGAGAGAGGGAGTCCAGTAGAGGACAACAGAGGAAGAGAGGGAGTCCAGTAGAGGACAACAGAGGAAGAGAGGGAGTCCAGTAGAGGACAACAGAGGAAGAGAGGGAGTCCAGTAGAGGACAACAGAGGGAGAGAGGGAGTCCAGTAGAGGACAACAGAGGAAGAGAGGAAGAGAGGGAGTCCAGTAGAGGACAACAGAGGGAGAGAGGGAGAGAGGGAGTCCAGTAGAGGACAACAGAGGGAGAGAGGGAGTCCAGTAGAGGACAACAGAGGGAGAGAGGGAGAGAGGGAGTCCAGTAGAGGACAACAGAGGGAGAGAGGGAGAGAGGGAGTCCAGTAGAGGACAACAGAGGAAGAGAGGGAGAGAGGGAGTCCAGTAGAGGACAACAGAGGAAGAGAGGGAGTCCAGTAGAGGACAACAGAGGAAGAGAGGGAGAGAAGGAGTCCAGTAGAGGACAACAGAGGAAGAGAGGGAGAGAGGGAGTCCAGTAGAGGACAACAGAGGGAGGGAGGGGGAGTCCAGTAGAGGACAACAGAGGGAGGGAGTCCAGTAGAGGACAACAGAGGAAGAGAGGGAGTCCAGTAGAGGACAACAGAGGAAGAGAGGGAGTCCAGTAGAGGACAACAGAGGAAGAGAGGGAGTCCAGTAGAGGACAACAGAGGAAGAGAGGGAGTCCAGTAGAGGACAACAGAGGAAGAGAGGGAGAGAGGGAGTCCAGTAGAGGACAACAGAGGGAGAGAGGGAGAGAGGGAGTCCAGTAGAGGACAACAGAGGAAGAGAGGGAGAGGGAGTCCAGTAGAGGACAACAGAGGAAGAGAGGGAGAGAGGGAGTCCAGTAGAGGACAACAGAGGAAGAGAGGGAGAGAGGGAGTCCAGTAGAGGACAACAGAGGAAGAGAGGGAGAGAGGGAGTCCAGTAGAGGACAACAGAGGAAGAGAGGGAGAGAGGGAGTCCAGTAGAGGACAACAGAGGAAGAGAGGGAGAGAGGGAGTCCAGTAGAGGACAACAGAGGAAGAGAGGGAGAGATGGAGTCCAGTAGAGGACAACAGAGGAAGAGAGGGAGAGAGGGAGTCCAGTAGAGGACAACAGAGGAAGAGAGGGAGAGAAGGAGTCCAGTAGAGGACAACAGAGGAAGAGAGGGAGAGAGGGAGTCCAGTAGAGGGAGGGAGAGGGAGTCCAGTAGAGGACAACAGAGGGAGGGAGGGAGTCCAGTAGAGGACAACAGAGGAAGAGAGGGAGTCCAGTAGAGGACAACAGAGGAAGAGAGGGAGAGAGGGAGTCCAGTAGAGGACAACAGAGGAAGAGAGGGAGAGAGGGAGTCCAGTAGAGGACAACAGAGGAAGAGAGGGAGAGAGGGAGTCCAGTAGAGGACAACAGAGGAAGAGAGGGAGAGAGGGAGTCCAGTAGAGGACAACAGAGGAAGAGAGGGAGAGAGGGAGTCCAGTAGAGGACAACAGAGGGAGGGAGAGAGGGAGTCCAGTAGAGGACAACAGAGGAAGAGATGGAGTCCAGTAGAGGACAACAGAGGAAGAGATGGAGTCCAGTAGAGGACAACAGAGGAAGAGAGGGAGAGAGGGAGTCCAGTAGAGGACAACAGAGGAAGAGAGGGAGAGAGGGAGTCCAGTAGAGGACAACAGAGGAAGAGAGGGAGAGAGGGAGTCCAGTAGAGGACAACAGAGGAAGAGAGGGAGAGAAGGAGTCCAGTAGAGGACAACAGAGGAAGAGAGGGAGAGAGGGAGTCCAGTAGAGGACAACAGAGGGAGGGAGGGAGGGAGAGATGGAGTCCAGTAGAGGACAACAGAGGAAGAGATGGAGGGAGGGAGGGAGTCCAGTAGAGGACAACAGAGGGAGGGAGAGATGGAGTCCAGTAGAGGACAACATAGGAAGACAGGGAGTCCAGTAGAGGACAACAGAGGAAGACAGGGAGTCCAGTAGAGGACAACAGAGGAAGACAGGGAGTCCAGTAGAGGACAACAGAGGAAGACAGGGAGTCCAGTAGAGGACAACAGAGGAAGACAGAGAGGGAGGGAGTCCAGTAGAGGACAACAGAGGAAGACAGGGAGTCCAGTAGAGGACAACAGAGGAAGAGAGGGATTGAGAGATGGAGTCCAGTAGAGGACAACAGAGGAAGAGAGGGAGGGAGGGAGAGAGGGAGTCCAGTAGAGGACAACAGAGGAAGAGAGGGATTGAGAGAGGGAGTCCAGTAGAGGACAACAGAGGAAGAGAGGGATTGAGAGATGGAGTCCAGTAGAGGACAGCAGAGGAAGAGAGGAAGAGAGGGAGTCCAGTAGAGGACAACAGAGGAAGAGAGGGAGTCCAGTAGAGGACAACAGAGGAAGAGAGGGAGTCCAGTAGAGGACAACAGAGGAAGAGAGGGATTGAGAGATGGAGTCCAGTAGAGGACAACAGAGGAAGAGAGGGATTGAGAGATGGAGTCCAGTAGAGGACAACAGAGGAAGAGAGGGAGAGAGGGAGTCCAGTAGAGGACAACAGAGGAAGAGAGGGATTGAGAGATGGAGTCCAGTAGAGGACAACAGAGGAAGGGAGCCCTTTACCCTATCATTTTTCTGTTCTTTCTCCTCAGACACCTCATTCAACAATGTCTGTTTAATCAAGATCACAGTGACAGAAAGAAACGTAGCGAGGAAAGACTCTGCTTTTTCTCTTTCATTTCTAGAAAGGAGACACGAGACAGTTGCCCTGTGGCCAAATGAACAACTCTTACATTTCCTGTGATGAGAGAGATATTGTAAAGCAGAAAGCCTCTCCCAAGGCAGACCACTTGGTAGAGATCCCTCTGTAATATTCTCCATAGAAAGAAAAACATCTAGCAAATATTACCGCAAGCTATTTGTAATTTTACGTACACCGCCTCTGATTCCAACTGTACCACATTACACTGTGTGGAGCACTGAGGTCATTAATAGGGTGATTTTTATTGCTACGGAAACTCACATTGAAAGAAGCAGAGACATGGTATAGGGTGGTACTGTTGGTTACCACAGTAACACATAATATAGTAAAGAGTGAGGTAAATATTGGGTGAAGTTTTAAGTAATTTAGGAGTAGGACATTGAAGGATAATTTGGGCTGTAGTTCTGAGATGAATTGTATTGTGGGAAGAGAAAGGATACGTGTGTCCTTGATGATGACGTCCCTGGTGGCCTGGTGGAACACCATCTGGTACAACACATAGACAATCTGACACACAAACTCATCGTCCTCCTGTTGGGCTATAGGGAGGAAGAGGGAGAGATAGAGAGACAGAAAGAGGTGAAACAACACATAGACAATCTGACACACAAACTCATCGTCCTCCTGTTGGGCTATAGGGAGGGGGGGAGCATGGGTCCTAACTACTACCTACCAGTGAGAAGCTCGATGAGGGCAGGGATGATGCCAGACTTGGCCATCGTGGCAGCACAGGAGTCGTCCATGGATACCGTCCCTATCATGATCACCACCTCTAGGATAAGGTCATCCTCTGCCGAGCCTGGTGATGGTGCGGGGGGGGCAGAGGTCAGCTTTCAAAGAGATCAAAGCTGAGAACGGAGAGGTCACTAAGGTCAAAGGTAACAGGCCCCAGTGTGTGTGCTCTCTAACATCACCCCATGATGTAGGACCAGTCAGTGACACAGAGAGCGTTGTCGGTTAGAGAGATTGGGGGGGGGAGAAAGCCATGGGATCTACTTTTGTTCAAATTGAAAAACTTGTGGTATGGTCCAAAAGCGTTTACTTGTCAAATTTTATTTACATAAAGAAATTAAGAAATATCAGAACGAGCAATGTCAGAGTCTGGAATATAGCATGCTGTGGGGATGTTTTTCAGCGGCAGGGACTGGGAGACTAGTCAAGATCGAGGCAGAGATGAACGGAGCAAAGTACAAAGAGATCCTTGATGAAAACCTGCTCCAGAGCGCTCAGGACCTCAGACTGGGGCGAAGGATTACCTTCCAACAGGACAACGACCATAAGCACACAGCCAAGACAACGCAGCACTGGCTTTGGGACAAGTCTCTGAATGTCCTTGAGTGGCCCAGCCAGAGCGCGAACTTGTACCTGATTGAATATTTCTGGAGAGACCTGAAAATAGCTGTGCTGCAACGCTCCCCATCTAACCTGATAGAGCTTGAGAGGATCTGTAGAGAAGAATGGGAGAAACTCCCCAAATATAGGTGTGCCAAGCTTGTAGCGTCATACCCAAGAAGACTCGATGCTGTAATCGCTGCCAAAGGTGCTTCAACACCTTAGTCATTATGGATTATTTTGTGTAGAGTGATGAGAGGAGTGATGTGATGTGTACGCAGAGGAAGCTTTTCACCCACTCCACTGCGGCCTGTCGACGTGGATGGTGGCGGGCTCTCGACATGGATGGGGGTGTGCTCTCTCTGCAGTCTCCTAAAGTCCAAGATCATCTCTTTCGTTTTGTTGACGTTGAGGGAGAGGTTATTATCCTGGCACCACTCCGCCAGGGCCCTCACCTCCTCCCTGTAGGCTGTCTCATTGTTGTTGGTAATCAGGCCTACCACTGTTGTGTTGTCAGAAAACTTGATTGAGTTGGAGATGTGCATGGCCACGTAGTCATGGGTGAATAGGGAGTACAGGAGGGGGCTGAGCATGCACTTTTGTGGGGCCATTGTGTTGAAGAACAGCGTGGCGAATGTGCTGTTGCCTACCTTCATCACCTGGGGTTGGCCCGTCAGGAAGTATAGGACCCAGTTGCACATGGAGGGGTTTAGACCCAGGGCCCTGAGCTTAGTGATGAGCTTGGAGTGCACTATGGTGTTGAAGGCTGAGCTGTAGTCGATGAATAGGATGGGATGTTTACATAGGTATTCCTCTTGTTTTTAGCTTGTCCGGCAGCAAGGCGTCAGTGTCCAAAACGTGGCTGGCTTTCCCCTTATTATTCGTGATGGTCTCTGCCTCATACGTCTTGCGTTTGAGCCATTGAATTGTGACTACACTTTGTCCCTGTACTGGTCTGTTTGAACATGAACGTGTACAGTCACCTTGGCGTGGTTAAATGCAGTGGTTAGCGTTTTTCAGTTTTGAGCGAATGCTGCCATTTATCCACATTTTTTGGTTTGGATAAGTTCTAATCATCACAGTAAGAACAACATCCTCTATGTACTTCCTAATGAACTCAGTCACTGAGTCAGTGTATACGTTGAAACATTTCCCAGTCTGCGTGATCAAACAGTCTTGAAGCATAGATTCTGATTGGTCAGACCAATATTGAACCACGGGTACGTTCTTTTTAAGTATCTGCCTATAGCAAAATGGAGGTGTGATCTGATTTGCCGAAGGGAGGGAGGGGGAGGGCATTGTAGACATCACAGTAACAATGGTCAAGCGTGATCGAGCAGTGGAGGAGATTTTTTATTTTCCTCAGATTTCCTTTATTAAAGTCTCCAGCTACAATAAATGCAGCCTCAGGATATGCGGTTTCCAGTTTGCACAAAGTCCAGTGTAGTTCCTTGAGAGCTGTCACGGCGTCGGCTTGGGGGTGGACATATACGGCTGTGACGATGACTGAAGAGAATTCTCTCAGGAGGTAATGCAGCCGGCATTTGATGGGGAGGTATTCCAGATTAGGAGAACAAAGGAACTGGAGTTAATGTACGCTACCACAATCACACCATGAGTAGTTAATCATGAAACATACACCTCTACCTTTCTTTTTCTTTGAGAGTTCTTTCTTCCTGTTCGCGCGATATGTGGAAAACCCCGCTGGCTGAATGGACGAGGACAGTATATACGGAGAGAGCCATGATTCCGAAAAATAGAGTATGTAACAGCTCCTGATATCTCTCTGGAAGGAGATCCTCGCCCTAAGCTTCTCTACTTTATTGTCCAGGGACTGAGAGTTAGTGCGTAATATACTCGAAAGCGGTGGATGGTATGCACGCTTCCTGAGTCTCACTATGAGCCCACTCCTTGTTCCTCTTTTCCGGCGACGGCGACTTGGAGCAGCCCCTGGCATGAACGGAATTGCCTCGGAAGTTCAAACAAAAGATCCAATTCAGGGAATTAGAACTTCTGGATGAAATTCTGGTGAATGACCGCCGATCTAATATCCCAAAATTATTTCCGGTTGTAGGTAATAATGCAAGAAACATTCCGAGCAAATCATTTTAGAAATAACACAAACAAAAAATACTGCAAAGTTGTCTAGGAGCTAGAAACAGGTCAACCATGTCTGTTGGCACCATCATTTTTCTTAAGTTCTTCAGGGTGAATGCACCAGTAAGTTACAGCATCAGTCCTCCCTCCCCCCACCTTTTCTCCCCCTCTCTGCCTCCCTCCCTCCATGGTTTGAAGCGGTCTTTGATGCCTACCTGGTTTGAGGTAGTCTTTGAGGCCTACATGATTTGAAGCGGTCTTTGAGGCCTACCTGGTTTGAGGTGGTCTTTGAGGTAGGGCACCAGGTTGTACTCCTTCAGCACCCGTTCCCAGTCCAGGTCTGGGATGGTGAGATTCGCCAGAGTCCCCAGACACTCTATCACATACTCCTCCCTCTCTTCCGCTCCCATCTGAGCCGCTAGGTCACCCACATAGTCCTTATGGGGTACGAGAAGGGGGTTGGTTACTATAGAGACACAGGGCAGGGTTCAGCACTAGAATGTTTTGTTCTAATAGTGTAGCTGTGGATTCAGTGACTAGCATAAGAACACAGATCATGTGAGCCTGTCTAGCCTTATCTGTCTATATCCATACTAAGCATGTTGAAGCTCATCACTCACTATGAAGAGGTTCTTGGTGGGTCCGTCATGTTGTGACAAGTTCCTGATCATCTTCATGATAAGAACATCCTTTAGCTTCAGACCCCTCTTCATCAGCATCTTCAGACCATTACCTAGGCACAGGAGAACAGCATTAGGAGTGTGTGTGTGTGTGTGTGTGTGTGTGTGTGTGTAAGGTGTACCTTCACAGATGACCTGTGCGTTCCTCTTGTTGGCTGCCAGGTTGATGCAGAAAGAGATGAGCTCAGGGTCCATGTGGCTCTCACCACACTCAAACAGCATCTTCATCAACTGTCAATCAATCATCAATACCAATTCATCATCAATCAATATAGTTGGCCAGCAGTTAGTCAGTGTGTTATGGGTGTGTCTGTTCCCAAGCCTTTCTCTCTACTGTTTGTGTATGGATGTTTGCTTGGCGACATCATTGGCTGAGAGGATGAATCACATCATCACCATGCTGATGACACTAGTCTACATTCGGTTGAAGTCGGAAGTTTACATACACTTAGGTTGGAATCATTAAAACTCGTTTTTCAACCACTCCACAAATTTCTTGTTAATAAACTATAGTTTTGGCAAGTCGGTTAGGACATATACTTTGTGCATGACACTAGTAATTTTTCCAACAATTGTTCACATACAGATTATTTCACTTATAATTCACTGTATCACAATTCCAGTGGGTCAGAAGTTTACATACACTAAGTTGACTGTGCCTTTAAACAGCTTGGAAAATTCCAGAAAATGATGTCATGGCTTTAGAAGATTCTGATAGGCTAATTGACATCATTTGAGTCAATTGGAGGTGTACCTGTGGATGTATTTCAAGGCCTACCTTCACACTCAGTGCCTCTTTGCTTGACATCATGGGAAAATCTAAAGAAATCAGCCAAGACCTCAGAAAAAAATATTGTAGACCTCCACAAGTCTGGTTCATCCTTGGGAGCAATTTCCAAATGCCTGAAGGTATCACTTTCATCTGTACAAACAATAGTACGCAAGTATAAACACCATGGGACCACGCAGCCGTCATACCGCTCAGGAAGGAGATGCGTTCTGTCTCCTAGAGATGAACATACTTTGATGCGAATAGTGCAAATTAATCCCAGAACAACAGCGAAGGACCTTGTAAAGATGCTGGAGGAAATATGTACAAAAGTATCTATATCCACAGTAAAACGAGTCCTATATCGACATAACCTGAAAGGCCCTCAGCAAGGTAGAAGCCAATGCTCCAAAACCACCATAAAAACCCCAGACTACGGTTTGCAACTGCACATGGGGACAAAGATCGTACTTTTTGGAGAAATGTCCTCTGGTCTGATGAAACAAAAATAGAACTATTTGGCCACAATGACCATCATTATGTTTGGAGGAAAAAGGGCTTGCAAGCCGAAGAACACCGTCCCAACCGTGCAGCACGGGGGTGGCAGCATCATGTTGTGGGGGTGCTTTGCAAAAGGGACTGGTGAACTTCACAAAATAGATGCCATCATGAGGAAGGTAAATTATGTGGATATATTGAAGCAACTTCTCAAGACATCAGTCAGGAAGTTAAAGCTTGGTCGCAAATGGGTCTTCCAAGTGGACAATGACCCCAAGCATACTTCCAAAGTTGTGGCAAAATGGCTTAAGGACAACAAAGTCAAGGTATTGGACTGGCCATCACAAAGCCCTGACCTCAATCCTATAGAACATTTGTGGGCAGAACTGAAAAAGCGTGTGCGAGCAAGGAGGCCTTACAAACCTGACTCAGTAACACCAGCTCTGTCAGGAGGAATGGGCCAAAATGCACCCAACGTATTGTGGGAAGCTTGTGGAAGGCCACCCGAAACATTTGACCAAAGTTAAACAATTTAAAGCCAATGTTACCACATGCTAATTGAGTGTATGTAAACTTCTGACCCACTGGGAATGTGATGAAAGAAATCAAAGTTGAAATAAATCATTCTCTACTATTATTCGGACATTTCACATTCTTAAAATAAAGTGGTGATCATAACTGACCTAAAACAGAGACTTTTTACTAGGATTAAATGTCAGGAATTGTGAAAAACTGAGTTTAAATGTATTTGGCTAAGGTGTATGTAAACTTTCGACTTCAACTGTAGCATCCATACAGTCATTTAGAGGGTCGCCATGGTGACTCAAGTTGGGTTAACCGTACGGGAACAGGCAGCCCTTCCCTGAGGTGAGCAGAAAGGTAGAGGGTAGAGAGGTTTCTGTCTAATCAGGTATGTGCCTGTCAAGACCCTGGAGGGGAAACCTGAAAGGGCTTCCAAACAGACAACGAGGAGAGAGATAGAGAAATAGAGAGCAAGAGAGAGATGGAGAGAGGGAGGGGGAGGGGCCACCAGGAAACGGCCCTGGAGGTCAACTATGGGCGGGCACAGGTTCAAAAACGAGTCGCCCACAGCCCCTGCCCTCCGCTCCCCGTCTCCTTCTCTGATTTAACATTAAACAGGAAAGGCTTTAAGCAGGGGCACTCCAGGCCCTCTCCCTGTGAGGAGTCAGCAGTGTGCAATCACACACACACACACACAGGCCCCGAGTCGGGTATCACATACCAGGGGCCCTGGACCCCAAATCAGCACCGTCTAGACTCTCTGGCACCTGCCTCTGCTTATTTACCACAGCACAGCACAGCCAGAGGAGGACTAGTGCCATACTACACAGCACACCCTCACTATCTAACCCCTTACTGCCCTCCATCCCTCACAATCTAACCCCTCACTATCTAACCCCTCACTATCTAACCCCTCACTGCTCTCCAACCCTCACAATCTAACCCCTCACTGCCCTCCACCCCTCACAATCTAACCCCTCACTGCCCTCCACCCCTCACAATCTAACCCCTCACTGCCCTCCACCCCTCACTGCTCTCCACCCCTCACTATCTAACCCCTCACTGCTCTCCACCCCTCACTATCTAACCCCTCACTGCTCTCCACCCCTCACTATCTAACCCCTCACTATCTAACCCCTCACTGCCCTCCACCCCTCACAATCTAACCCCTCACTGCCCTCCACCCCTCACAATCTAACCCCTCACTGCCCTCCACCCCTCACTATCTAACCCCTCACTGCCCTCCACCCCTCACTATCTAACCCCTCACTGCCCTCCACCCCTCACTATCTAACCCCTCACTGCCCTCCACCCCTCACTATCTCACCCCTCACTATCTAACCCCTCACTGCCCTCCACCCCTCACTATCTAACCCCTCACTATCTAACCCCTCACTGCCCTCCATCCCTCACTATCTAACCCCTCACTGCCCTCCACCCCTCACTCTTCTCCTCTCTACCTTTCCTCCCTGGGCCTGGGGCAAGGCCTGACCCAGCTCTTCTCCCCTTCTCCCTTCTACCTCTTCCCCCTGGGCCTGGGTCAGGCCTTGCCCCAGGCCCAGGGGGGAGAGGTAGAGAGGAGAAGAGCTGGGTCAGGCCTGCCTGGTAGAGAGGAGAAGAGCTGGGTCAGGCCTGCCTGGTAGAGAGGAGAAGAGCTGGGTCAGGCCTGCCTGGTAGAGAGGAGAAGAGCTGGGTCAGGCCTTGTAGAGAGGAGAAGAGTTGGGTCAGACTTGGTAGAGAGGAGAAGAGCTGGGTCAGGCCTGCCAGAGAGGAGAAGAGCTGGGTCAGGCCTGCCTGGTAGAGAGGAGAAGAGCTGGGTCAGGCCTGCCTGGTAGAGAGGAGAAGAGCTGGGTCAGGCCTGCCTGGTAGAGAGGAGAAGAGCTGGGTCAGGCCTTGTAGAGAGGAGAAGAGTTGGGTCAGACTTGGTAGAGAGGAGAAGAGCTGGGTCAGGCCTGCCTGGTAGAGAGGAGAAGAGCTGGGTCAGGCCTTGTAGAGAGGAGAAGAGTTGGGTCAGGCCTGCCTGGTAGAGAGGAGAAGAGCTGGGTCAGGCCTTGTAGAGAGGAGAAGAGTTGGGTCAGACTTGGTAGAGAGGAGAAGAGCTGGGTCAGGCCTGCCTGGTAGAGAGGAGAAGAGCTGGGTCAGGCCTGCCTGGTAGAGAGGAGAAGAGCTGGGTCAGGCCTTGTAGAGAGGAGAAGAGTTGGGTCAGACTTGGTAGAGAGGAGAAGAGCTGGGTCAGGCCTGCCTGGTAGAGAGGAGAAGAGTTGGGTCAGGCCTGGTAGAGAGGAGAAGAGTTGGGTCAGGCCTGGTAGAGAGGAGAAGAGCTGGGTCAGGCCTGGTAGAGAGGAGAAGAGCTGGGTCAGGCCTGGTAGAGAGGAGAAGAGCTGGGTCAGGCCTGGTAGAGAGGAGAAGAGCTGGGTCAGGCCTGGTAGAGAGGAGAAGAGCTGGGTCAGGCCTGGTAGAGAGGAGAAGAGCTGGGTCAGGCCTGGTAGAGAGGAGAAGAGCTGGGTCAGGCCTGGTAGAAGAAGAGCTGGGTCAGGCCTGGTAGAAGAAGAGCTGGGTCAGGCCTGGTAGAGAGGAGAAGGAGAGAACGGAGTAGGAGTAGGGGAGGGAAGGATATGTTGAGCTGGCCAAAGAGCAAGGACAAAGAATAGGTAGCTTGATGAGGAAGCCTGTCCAGAGAGAGGGAAGATGGAGAGTAGAGGGGGTCAAGACCATCCCTAGAGGGGAGGGGGTTAGAGGGCCTGGGGTCAAAGGTCTATTTCCGGTCATGCTGCTACCCAGCATCCTTTCTGACACTCCGACCCCGCGGGGCAGATCTACTGGCGACACGACCCACTACACAAACAACCCTGTTTATGAGCATCTGGCCCGCATTTACACCCAATCTTACAACACAAACAGAATAAACATTTAAATAATCTATGAAAGACTGACAGGAAACCAGACATAACTTAATCAATATGACATCTCCTCAATTACATTCTGACATCACTCAAATCTTGGAACACTCAAAATCTATTTTCTAGATACAGCGCTCCAATTAGTAAAAAGAATAAAAGTGGTATGAATAAATGGAGCTTTCATCAGTGAGAGTGAAGGCTGGTCAGCCGTCCTCCGGTGTTTGGGTGCAGATGTAGCGGGTCCCCATCTCTCTCCATCCCGCTCTTCCTCTTTCCATTCCTCCCGCTCTCACAAGCTCTCTTTCTCTGTCCATCCTCTCCTCTGTCCATCTATCCCTCTCCTTCTTTCCATCCCTCTCCACCCCTCCCTCTCACTCATGAATAATTCCAGGGCTGTTAGCCTCAATGCTAATGCTGTCTGGTCTGCAGCCCTGGCCACTGGGTGTACATTACCCAGTCTTACCTGTGGTATGCAGTCTGAGTAGGCAAACATGGACTTGAAGCGGTCATCCACACTGATGTGGTACAGAATGCACATACACAGCTGTCCCTTCTTCTCGTCAGCTGGAACATAAACAGAGAGAGAAGAGAAGCACAGAGAGAGACAGACATAGACAGAGAGAGACATAGACAGAGGTGAATTAATAAATGAATGCGCTGTACACTTACATTCTGCTTCATGGGACGAGACTAGTGTGCGACACACACGTCCACTACAATACATGTTAAATAACATACAGCTAACCACCACTCTAAAACGATATGGTTTAGTAGTACAAAAGCTAGCTATGCAAAGACAATGAAAACATTTTCTTATTGCAGGTTTATAAGAGGTTATTTTACAGCAGTCTGAGGGATGTGGCTCTGACTCAGTGTTAAACTGTCAGGTAGCTCTGCTCTCTCAGAGTGTTTATGGGTTTGACCCAAACCACTGCAGGGCGAATGCAGGCCTCTCCAGATAGGCAGCTAACTATCACCATGGAGTCACTGAAACGTCTGTGGACCTAAGTAGTTTCAAGACTGGTCTGTAGAGGTAGAGTGGCCAACCACAGAGTCAGAACAGAACTAGCGACGTTGATGGGCCTCGGCAAGACCACCGATCTGACAGAGCAGAGCAACCCAGTCCAGTACTAACTGGTCCTAAGCCGTGGTCAGGGATCATGCAGGGGAAGCAGCCTACTGGAACCAGATGGGCTCACTGAACTCCTGGAAACAAGGGAAAAGAGACGGCTTGGAGGTTTCATTGGGAAAACAGGAGGAAGCATCAATTTTACTGCCTTTAATAAAGCCACGCTGCTCAGGCCCTTGCAGTGCCACGATTGGCCCAAACATGTGCTTCTCATTAGTGGAGCCCTCAACCTATACCTAAACACACTCACATGAGCTTGCGCACAAGACACACTCACACTCATATGACCTGGCAAACTCCCTCACTACACCGGTACGAACATGGAGGATCCTTTATTGGGAAAGAGAGAAACCCCATTAAAATGTTCAAAACACCACTAGAGCCCCAGTGAAAAAAGAGTGGTGAGCTGTTAAGAATTATCTAGAGTGTTCAGGGGCAGTTAGTGGGAGAGCTAAACTTCAATTACACCCTGCTCTGATTTAAAACCACTCAACCTTCAGAAAATCACACCGCCGTGCATTAGTGGACAGTATACCATTGTTGTTAGTACAATTTATTTAGTAAATAAGAATACTGGTTCAATCTTCAAAGAAAAAACCCATAAAGAAAATGTCCCTGCAATGGCCATTCAGTGTAATGGAATGATTCTGGAATAAATTTGGAGTATTTTCTTTACTGTAAAACGTGGTTCTTCAGCAGCACCCATGACAGATAGCCACGTCAACAACAAAGGGCCAGTGGTCAGGTGAAGGGTTGAAAGGATTGAGATGTCGTAGTTGGTCCTAAATCCTGGTTGAGATGGAGGGATCAGGAGGAAGGTGAAGAGGAGGAGTAACCCACACTTCTCCCTTTCATCTTATCAGCCCAGGTTGGGAAACCCTAGTGGGGGCTGATGGGACAGGGATCAGAGGGATGGCAGGCGTCACATCACACCCACACAGCAGAACAGAGCAGAGCAGAGAGGAACGGTTATCTCTCTGGAGATAAGAGGGGCATCTCTGGACACAAACACAGAGGAAAGGACACCACATCACAGAGGCTAGAGGATGATTAATAAGGCCTCTATTTATCCGAGTTTGAAATCACACACACACACACACACACACACACACACACACACACACACGGTAAAAGTCAAGAATAGACAAAAGTGTAATAGCAACGGGAAAGAGTGAATCAAAACGCACGCTCTCTAAAATCAGCACAGGAGGTTGGTGGCACCTTAATTGGGGAGGGCGGGCTTGTGGTATTGACTGGAGTGGAATGACTGGAATGGTATCAAATACATCAAACACATGGCTTAATGCCATTCCATTCACTCTGTTCCAGTCATTATTATGAGCCGTCCTCCCTCAGCAGCCTCCACTGAAAATGAGCTATATTCAGCTATGTTCAGCCTAAGCGTGGACAGGACGTGCGCCTGTACATGTGTATGCGTAGGTGCGCGCGCACGTGCATGTCTCATTCTAAAAGAAAATACAAAAAATCCCTCCCAAATCTCTGTAGACCCCTCCTCAGCCTCTCCGGACAGCTCCTACAAAAACAACATTTATGCTGGGGCCCAGAGTGTTATTCTAACAAATATATTATATTAATTATGCAAGTTACCCGACCCTCCCTGGAGAGGCTTCAAAGGGCCCATCACAGATGCTCCCAGCCGTGCCACATGACCCCCTGGATGAGCTAACGCACCAATCACACACTGGATCTTGTTTCAGGAAGTCATTTTTCTAATGGCCACCAGAGCCAGAACCAGCCTCTCTGTGTCCACAGCTTTATAACAGCCTGCACCTGCACACACTGACACACACTTACTTAGACATACTGAAACACACACACGCACACAGGGAGTTGTGTCTGTCAGTACCTAGCATTAAGGAGAGTTTGTGGATGAGTCCAGCCTGAACCATCTGGCTGCGGAGGCCTGTGTCAAAGGAGAGGTTGAGGAGCAGACGCAGGGTAGTGTTCAGTAGATTCTCATGATTACAGGCCAGCAGCCTGGCCAGCTTCTCCACCACATACGTCTCTGCCTGAACACCAGGGAAAAGCCTAGTTACTCAACACATCCCGGTATAATGTACACCTCTACACACCCTACTTCAATAACCAATCCCACAATCCTTCTTTCACCATATTGGACTTCATCAGACTTCACCCGTGTTGGGGTCAATTTCATTTGAACAGAGTTCCTTCAACGAATTACTTGAAATTAATTCAATGGATTTGTAACAGTCAGAATGTCAAGAAAAAGCAGCGTAGACACACAGTGTTTACAGGCAGGTGGAGGTGTTGAGCTGAAGTCTAAAACGTACCAAGTACAGCAAACCATATAGCTGCACAGTGGAAGAGGTGTGTTTGTCCCAAGTACACTGCTACTGTGTTCACAAGGAAATCCCCACAATTACAAATCCAGTCTGCACGTAATACACTGTAGTTCCTTTCACTATCTTACAACTGTTATCTGGTGTTCAATACAATCCTAACTCAGCCTGGCTTGATAAAGGCACACCAACTGGCTGAGATCAGATCCAGGTGGACCTGCAATATAGTAGGACAGGGACATAGAGCAGTGATCACTAAAGTCTGTACTAGAAGACATCAAAAGAATAACTCTTACCCTAACAAAATGTAAACCATTAGAGGTTACTTCAATCGGAGGACCTGCGACTTTGAATGTATTTTCCTCACCATGTTAAGACTCCTGGCCTTTTTTTCTCCTCCTTCATCCTTGCATCCCTCCCTCTCTCTATCTCCCTCTATCCCCCTCTCTCTATCCCCTCTCTCTCCCCATCTCTCTCTATCCCCCTCTCTCTCCCTCTATCCCCTCTCTCTCCCTCTCTCTATCCCCCTCTCTCTCCCTCTCTCTCTCCCTCTCTCTATCCCCTCTCTCTCTCCCTCTCTCTATCCATCTCTCTCTATCCCCCTCCCTCTCCCTTCTATCCCCCTCTCTCTCCCTCTCTATCCCCTCTCTCTCCATCTCCCTCTATCCCCCTCTCTATCCCCTTCTATCCCCTCTATCCCCCTCTCTCTCCCTCTATCCCCCTCCCTCTATCCCCATCTCTCCCTCTATCCCCATCTCTCCCTCTATCCCCATCTCTCCCTCTATCCCCTCTCCCTCCCTTTATCCCCCTCCCTCACCATGTCGTTCTTGTTCTCCAGGAAGATGCTGAGTTTCTTGAGGAAGGAGACCACGAGCACCAGGAGCTCCTCGTTCTCCCGGTCCAGGGTCTTCACCAGCATGTGGACGATGTTCTTGTTCCTCATTTTCAGCTCTGTACGTGTGTCCTCAGCCAGGTTTAACAACAGGTACAGAGCCACTGTGGAGCACAGGGAGAGGACATGGGACTTGAGAATTAGTAATAACAAGTTAGAGCAATATGTTATAACCAATGTAAAAAAAAAACAATGATATACTATGTAATACTTTGTTATGTAATCACCATGATATTACAAAATAATAAATGTAAAAGAAATATGTAAAATACTAAGTAATACTGTCATGTAATCACCATGTTATTACCATCATAATAAATGTAAAAGAATATGTAAAATACTATGTAATACTCATGTAATCATCATGTTATTACCATCATAATAAATGTAAAAAATAAAGTTAAATACTAAATAATACTATCATGTAATCACCATGTTATTACCATAATAATAAATGTAAAAATAAGTTATACTATGTAATGTAATCACTATGTTATTAATTGTAATATTATTGCTTATTACATCATCATCAAGCACTAACAGTGCTGCTCAACACATCACTGGGCTTCCGCTCAACACATCACTGGGCTTCCGCTCAACACATCACTGGGCTTCCGCTCAACACATCACTGGGCTTCCGCTCAACACATCACTGGGCTTCCGCTCAACACATCACTGGGCTTCCGCTCAACACATCACTGGGCTTCCGCTCAACACATCACTGGGCTTCCGCTCAACACATCACTGGCCTTCCGCTCAACACATCACTGGCCTTCCGCTCAACACATCACTGGGCTTCCTCTCAACACATCACTGGGCTTCCGCTCAACACATCACTGGGCTTCCGCCAACACATCACTGGGCTTCCGCTCAACACATCACTGGCCTTCCGCTCAAGCACATCACTGGGCTTCCGCTCAACACATCACTGGGCTTCCGCTCAACACATCACTGGGCTTCCGCTCAACACATCACTGGGCTTCCGCTCAACACATCACTGGGCTTCCGCTCAACACATCACTGGGCTTCCGCTCAACACATCACTGGGCTTCCGCTCAACACATCACTGGGCTTCCGCTCAACACATCACTGGGCTTCCGCTCAACACATCACTGGCCTTCCGCTCAACACATCACTGGGCTTCCTCTCAACACATCACTGGGCTTCCGCTCAACACATCACTGGCCTTCCTCTCAACACATCACTGGCCTTCCTCTAGCCATGGTAGTGTACCACTTTTACTGTACCTCGTAGAAGCTGCTCCTGCTTGCTCAGGAGGCCCTGGTATTTCTTCAAGGCTTTCTCATGTTCCTTCTTCACATTCTGGTTGTCAGGGTCCTCTTCACGTGAAAACAGTCAAGGAAGGAGTACTGCCGCTACACTGATCCAATCAACTCACCATAGAGAACTTATGTAGTCACATGTTTTATATCAGTCTATTACAAAGTCCAAAAAAGAACAACTATTCTTTGCCTTTCCTTCTATACTGTGACATTAGGATTACAATGAAGAGATATGCCAACACTGAAGACAGCAGAGACCCTGAGGCGTTGACCCTCTGTGAAGCAGCAAGGTATTGTAACATCATTCACGTGACCTTTGACCTTTGCTGAAGGATATAAGCCTTCTTCTTCTTCTGCAGTTCATCCTGCCAGAGGTCGTACCTCTTCAGCTCGTGTTCAGTGATGTTCATACAGAGGGCTCCGATCTTATAGTGGGTCACTAGCCCATGAAACTGGGAAAAACTGGGGATGGGAAGAGGAAAGGTTTACAAGGCTTCCACTTATTCAAAAGTGCACATCGTTCATCATCATGCAACATCTATTTGTACCACAATAGGGAGCTCAGATTGAAATGATCCCATCACCTGAGAGCTTAGTTCAAAAACCTTAAAGCATCGAGTCCAACAGTATCTCTTATCTCCTACTCATAATCAGCCAGACACAAAGCAGATCATTGTAAAACCCCAACAGCACAGCACTGCCATGGAGCAGGGTCAAGAAAGACTATCAGTTTTCAGAACAGATCCGCTCACAACTCAAATCGCTCTTGACAAGTAGTTATATATCATCCTTTCAAGGGTAATTTTAATGTTTTCCGAAACCCCCGGTTGGAAAGTAAGGTTTTGCTCTATGTTGTCATAGTTGTGTGACTTCTGTCAGAACGAGAGAGAGAGAGCGGAACATGAGAACAAAAGCAGAGTTTTTTGCGAGAAAGAGAGAGGGAAGAAAGAGGGGGAAGAAAGAGAGAGGGAAGAAAGAGAGGGAGTTGTGTACCTGGAGAAGCAGAAGAATACGTAGATAATGGTAGTTGCCATGTCGACGCTCTGTTTCCAGTCCTCCCTCAGGACTCTAGCCAGGGCTCCCAGGGCCGTTTCTGACGAGCAGCACGCACACAGTCAGGTTAGAGAGACGTGGTATGTGTGTGTGTGTGTGTGGGGGGCAAGGAGATAGGGAAGTGATCAAGGAAGTGGAGAAAGGATTATTTGAAGGAAATGGACAGCCTGTTAGGATTGGGAAGGGAAGTATTGAGTAGGGGTGATGGAAAGAGTAAACTAGAGAAGACAGTCAGGTTGGGGTTGGAGGTTAAGGTAAGGAACCTGGGTGAATGTAAGGGGTTCCAGGCTCACATGGCTTTGAGCTATGGGTGACCTTCATTGTAAAGACACATATCACGTTGTTCCATTTCCCCTGGCTCTCTCCTCTATCCTCACTGACCCCCAGGTCTCACAGTTCACGTTCTACCATTATCAACATCTGACCACGTGATGCGTTAGGACAAAGTGAACCCATGGTGCATGTTGACATTTACAAATGAAGCCATGCCGTCTTCTGACAGTTGTCCTGGATGATGGCCTTGTGCTGTTGTGAGAGAAACCAGCTCTGTCATCAGGGAAGGGAATAGGAAGGGCTAGGCTGTGTTTTTCTTATGAATGGGATGGACTGCTGGCTGAGAGAATAGATTATATCAACCAATGACACTACAGTTTGGCTAGCATCTGGCCTGTATAGCTTTCATACACCCAGCAGAGCAGAGTAGGGATGGGTGCAAGTACTCGAGTATAACCAGTAATTGGAACAACAAATAGCATACCGCAAACGTTTTGCCTTCAGCCTGGTTACACGCTTATATGAGAGTATTCAAGTACTCAAAACGACTTTCATGAGAATACTCGAACACAGACATTCTCGAAAATGCCCAATCCATAGAGCAGATGATTACTCTGGGGCATACCATTGTGACAGATGAGGGATGAGGAAGGAACTCAAGGAAGGAGCATACCATTCTGCAGGAGCTCCTCCAGGTTGTCAGAGTTGCGGGCGAGGTGGAGAATGAGGGTGGCTCCCCTGACCTTCTCTGGGATGTCTTCATACAGCAGCTCCACATAGTCATCTATGCTGTTGATGTTGGCCTCCTCATCCAGCTGACAACGACCCAGATACAGTATGGGTGAGGAATGAGGAGGATTAATAACACAGAAATAATGCAATGAATCATGGTATCAAACACACAGAAATGGGCACAGACACACTGTCACACACACAGTCACACACACAGTCACACACACGTACAGATATTTGAAGACGCTCTCCTTACCTCCATCCCCTCAAATGGTGTGAGGTCTCTGGGCGAATGTTTCTCTTGTTTGTCTGTGAGGTGCAGGAGGACAGGACAGCAAAGACACTAGTCAGCATGATGAACGTGTATTTGCATAGAGTCATTCAGCCTGCAACTGCAGCCTATCAGGACCAGGCGTTACCATGATGTAACCATTACCTGGCTTCTTGCGGTTCTGCAGGTAGAACAGCAGTTGTTCCACCTCTGGAAGTTTAGATGGATGAATGAGCCTGCATTCCTCCACCACTGCGAGCCAGGGAGGCAATGTGTGTGTTGGCGTTTAAGCTTTTAAGGCGGATGCTGTGAATAGAAAATACACATTGAGCAATTTGTCACATGCGCCGAATACAACAGGTGTAGTCCTTACCGTGAAATGCTTACTTACAAGCCCTTAACCACAGTGCAGTTCAAGACAGAGTTTAGAAAATATTTACCAAATAAACAAAAAAAATAGAAAAATACAGATCAAGACAAAAAAATCTAGCTAAAGCATCATGTGACAGGGTAGGAAAAGACCACTGTTTTGGTAAGTGTTTCCCCCCCTGGGACTTAGTGGTGAACATGGTAGTATAAAAGAACCCATTGGACCTGTTCATTAGTGATGGGCATTCGAGTCTTTTCTGTGAGCCGGCTCATTTATCTCTATTTCGTAAAGGAGCAGGCTCCTTAACGGCTCTTCGTTCAAAATGTTTAAAAATCTGGAACCATTAAAAAATTCAATGTAAAATGTAAAGACCAAAATGTAGGCTACCATTATGTCTGATCGTGAAATGCTATTTCAAATACATTTTTACCGGTCAAATTATTAGATAGTCTGCCAAAAAAGTACGTTTTATTGTTCCGCACTGAATTTGACGCGCTCTCGACACTATTTATTGTTTAAGCAATGAGGATTTAATTAATTTGTAATTTATCTACAGAAAAACTAAAAAAGCAGTAGTAGCAGAATGCAAATCAGGGAGCCAAATGAACTGCTCTTTCGCCGATGTAATTCGTTCGCGAACGACCCATTACTACTGTTCAGGTGAGAGTGACGGGAAAAACAACAATTTCAACGCTAATCTCAATTTCGTAGGTAATTCGCTGACGTTACATTAGACCCATGCTTAGCTACATTTTCTGACACTCCTTGCGTTCTCCAACCACCGGGTCCCCCATTTCGCCGAGGATAGTCGCCTCCACCTCATACTGAACAACGAGGGCTTTCTCTGTCGGGTGGACATCCAAACTCCCCCGTTTTACTTTCCTATGGATGGAGAGAAATGGCCAGGCAATTGATAATGATAATCTGGATGATTAACCGGTTTTGATTTACAACATTCAATTCCAACCACCAAATCGTTAGACACTACTAGACAGTAAGCGTGTATACCTCAAAACACACTGCCATCAGACACACACAAGTGCAACACCTATCGCACCTTCACAAAAAAACATGAAGACATGGCTAAAGACCAATCAGACTAGTGAACATAATCCCTAGCTGTTTATTGCAGCTTTCCATGTCTGTTGTCTGTAGCTTGTCATATGTTGCTCTGGAGGTGCTCACTGTTTGTCTGTATTGTTATTGTAATTGTTTTTTAATAACCTGCCCAGGGACTGCGGTCGAAAATTAGCCGGCTGGCTAAAACCGGCACTTTTACTGAAACGTTGATTAATGTGCACTGTCCCTGTAAAGAATGCACTTAAAATACACCAAGTATGTATTAAAAAAAATATATATATATAATTTCAAAATATATTATGAGCCACGACGTCACATTTCAGTCACAGCTGATTGTCAAAACATCAGCATCTGTTTTCTAGCCACAGCTGGCTAGCTAACGTTACCTTTTCAAGTAGCGTGCATCTTCTGCCTGCACTTTGTCCATTTCGGAAATTATGGAAAACTCACATTCAATTTTCTTTCACTGTAAATTCAAATGTAAACAAACGACTGAATTGTCAAACGGTTACCTAGCTAAAACTGAGAGCTCACATCGTTTATAGTTTTGCTGTTGCTAGGGTGAGACTCCCTTCCCAGCATGCAAAGCTGAAAACGCATAGAAGGTTGAAATGCGGGCCAGAGAGCACCCTATCGTCATCTGTAGGTCTGGAGGAGAACTGTGTATCATGGGTTTAGCAGATCGGTTATCCAGTGTTCACAAATCAAATCAAATTTTATTGGTCACATAGTTGTTCCTGCATTAGGTCCCTGGGACAACATTTAATTTCGCTACACTCGCATTAACATCTGCCATCAATCATGCTGCCTCTGTTATGACATAGTCAGGTAATGGATTCTTCAATTTCACTCTTTTGTTGGACATGGTTTAGTGCTTTCCTATCAGGAAACATTTTAATTGTTTAAATTATACATTTTAGTCATTTAGCAGATGCTCTTATCTAGAGCGACTTACAAAAGCTATTAGGTTTAAGTGCTTTGCTCACCTAGTCGGTTTGGTTACTGGCCCAACACTCTTAACCAGTAGGCTACCTGCCGCCCTTCCAATTGGAGACCCTCTTCCTTAATCCAATTGGAGACCCTCTTCCTATAACACTTCAACAGTCTGAATGTAGTCCACAGATAATCAATAATGATTGCACATACTGTATGAAGGGTACAGAAAATATGCAAGATATAGTTGAGATACACTGCTAGCCCTATACCACCTCGACAGTCTGAATTGGCATACAGTCTGTAGTCAACAGGTCATTCATATTTACAGCACATGTCTTTAAGGGACAGAAAGTTGTATTGCCCAATTTGCACTTTTCACTCAAAAGTGAATTTGCTTGTCAGAGCCACATTTTAAGCTAGCCTTCCAAAGTGACGGGTGATGTCATCACTCTAAAATTAGAATGCGTCTCATGGCAGGCACATAACTATTTTCTGGTTGTAACAGAATGTACTGGGCATTGCGCTACACTAGATATTTTATCGTGAAGTAATCCATGTTTTGAAGTGTTTAAGTGAAAGGAGGGGCTACAGTTTCCCAATGTGCTGTAATAAGGATATGTGCTGGGCAACACGAGCTTACTGTAAAATCTACGTAGTAGAGTTTTTAATGAGGAGGCTTTGATACTGTTGATCATACAGGCATTCTCATAGCATTGGCCATGGAGTCATTCCATGTCATTTGGGCGACCATCTCAGTGTTCTGAAATCGTTTCTGTAGTTAGAAACAAGAAAGATTGGCATTCCTGAAACATTATTTTGTTTAAATTTAATTTAATCTCAGCGATATTAAGCTAATTGATTGCACCCAAATTGGCCATTTAATTAATAGGATTCAGATAATATTCAATAAATATAGTAAACTACCCAACATCCAATTTGGACCAAACTTTAAATTCATAGGATTTATTATAGAATTCAGATAATATTCAATAAATTTAGTTCCACATTATACCCCACCAACCAATATACAGTATCGGTTCTTAATGTTTGACAAGTAGTATGACACTGTGGCTTGGAGAATTGCTTCTCCATACTAAGTAATGTATTCCCAATGAATCTGGTGATGTTTGTTTTCTCCCCTGTTCAGAGAAATTAGTAATTGAAGTATCTACCATAAAGTAGTGTGGAAGTATCAGGTTTTGACTACTAGATGCCGCTGTTC
Source organism: Brachymystax lenok tsinlingensis (assembly GCA_030435695.1). Lineage (NCBI taxonomy): Eukaryota > Metazoa > Chordata > Actinopteri > Salmoniformes > Salmonidae > Brachymystax > Brachymystax lenok. The sequence continues at coordinate 40,061,541 of CM059790.1, read as the reverse complement.
CTGCTATACCGCTACACATTTTTAAAATCCATTTTGGTGGTATCTTGTGTTTTATTGAATAGATCACAACATTTCCTTTGCAACTTTGGGTAGAAAACCAATAGATTTCACAATTCAAGCCAGTCCTCCATGAAAGCAAGTTTGTCCTTCCTTTACTCTTAATCTGTGTGCATGAAACAGACCCCTTGTGTGTGTGGTTTATTCCCTTCAAAAAAGGTCTGTAGTAGTTACTGATAGACCATTCTTGTTGAACAAACAAACCATCGGGGTGGCAGGTAGCCTAGTGGTTGGGGTGTTGGGCCAATAACTGAAAGGTTGCTAGATTGAATCCCCGAGCTGACAAGGTAAAAATATATCGTTCTGCCCCTGAACAAGGCAGTTCACCCACTGTTCCTAGGCTGTCATTATAAATAAGAATTTGTTCTTAACTGATTTGCCCAGTAAAATAAAAATAGACTACATCAGTTTCAATGTTATGGTCTCTAATGTTATGGTCTCTAATGTTCTTCAATGGTAAAAGCCCCAAACACACACTGTATACTGTTTGCAGTGGTAATGGTGCTACTGAAGCCCCTAGCCTATTTCTCCATCAAAGTTTTGAGTCTTCATGTGAGAAAGCTACCACTTATTGGACTATTCAAATCAAATCAATTGTTATTGTTCCCATACACATGGTTAGCAGATGTTAATGCGAGTGTAGTGAAATGCTTGTGCTTCTAGTTCCGACTATGCAGTAACAAGTAATCTAACAAATTCACAACAACTACCTTATACTCAAATGTAAAGGGATGAATAAGAATATGTACATATAAATATATGGATGAGCGATGGCGTGCGGCATAGACAAGATGCAGTAGATGGTATAGAGTACAGTATATACATATGAGATGAATAATGTAGGATATGTAAACATTATTATTGTGGCGTTATTTAAAGTGACTAGTGATACCTCTATGTGAACATTATTAAAGTGGAGTTAATTAAAAAGTGACTAGTGATATCTTTATTAAGTCTGTTTATTTAAGTGTCCAGAGATTTGAGTCTGTATGTTGGCAGCAGCCTCTCTATGTTAGCGATGGCTGTTTAACAGTCTGATGGCCTTGAGATAGAAGCTGTTTTTCAGCCTCTCGGCCCCAGCTTTGATGCACCTGTACTGACCTCGCCTTCGGATGATAGCGGGGTGAACAGGCAGTGGCTCGGTTTATTGTTGTCCTTGATGATCTTTTTGGCCTTCCTGTGACATTGGGTGCTGTAGGTGTCCTGGAGGGCAGGTAGTTTGCCCCCGGTGATGCGTTGTGCAGACCGCACTACCCTCTGGAGAGCCTTGCAGTTGAGGGTGGTGCAATTGCCGTACCAGGCAGTGATACAGCCCCACAGGATGCTCTCGATTGTGCATCTGTAAAAGTTTGTCAGTTTTTTAGATGAAAAGCCAAATTTCTTCAGCCTCCTGAGGTTGAAGAAGCGCTGTTGCGCCTTCTTCACCACGCTGTCTGTGTGGGTGGACCATTTCAGTTTGTCCGTGATGTGTACGCGGAGGAACTTAAAACATTCCAGCTTCTCCACTACTGTCCCGTCGATGTGGATGCTCCCTGTGCTGTTTCCTGAAGTCCACGATCATCTCCTTTGTTTTGTTGACGTTGAGTGAGAGGTTATTTTCCTGACACCACACTCTGAGGGCCCTCACCTCCTCCCTGTAGGCTGTCTTGTTATTGTTGGTAACCAGGCCTACCACTGTAGTGTCATCTACAAACTTGATGATTGAGTTGGGTTATTCAAGGAAAGTTGTGTTGAAACATTAGGTTGCTAAGAGATGGACAAACTAAATCACTTTCATGGAGGACTGGCTTAAATTGTGAGGATGACCACACAAGTTATTTTCATAATGAGCCAAATCTATTGGTTTTCTAGTGGTCAAACTATTGTATTTTCACACTACTTTAAGGTAAATAATGCAAGCAACTTCAATTACTAATTTCTCTGAACAGGGGAAAAAAACATCTCCAGACATTATTACATTGTATGGAAAAACAATACTACAAGCCACAGCTTCATACAATTGCTTAAACATAGAGAACTGATCATGTATACTGGTTGCTGGGGTGGGACGGGTGTGGGGGGACGGGTTTGGGGGGGTGTGACGTGAGTGGGTTTGATTTTTTTTCTTCATGTCTTACTCTTTGGTAGGAAGAAGTTTGGTCCAAATTGGATGTTGGGTAGTCTACTATATTTATTGAATATTATCTGAATCCTATTAATTAAAATGGCCAATTTGGGTGCAATCAATTAGTTTAATTTCTTTTAAAGATCTAATTATATTTAAACAAAAAAATGTTTCAGGAATGCTAATCATGTCTGTTTTTTGAGATGTAAGGAACCCATGGAGACTTGTGCTTTTTCTAATCTCCTCCACAGCGCATGGTACATCAACATCCAGGTCATTAAAGGCTGTGTATGATGACCACACAGTTTATGTGTGTACAGTAGGTGAACACTCACCAGGGCTTCTTTTTGTGATCTGAAATGTTGATTGAGCATAGTGACATACACATCTCCCTGGTGACATTTGACCAAAGCAGATTCTTGAACCATAAGCCTGACACATATCTGGACCAGAAGTGCAGCGACTACAAAAACTGAGAGGCTAGGGCAAAGCTTCAGCGTCTGACTATCGGCAGAAAATAAATGTCACACGGTTTGAGTTTTGGACCGGCCATGTCTTATCATGTGCATAGGCACAGCTAAGTCCAAATGTCTCCAGTTCACGCTTTAAATAGATGGAAACATTCACATGTTTTTGAGTGAATGCATGCATGGTCTACCATACGTTTTGCAGACTTATCACTTTATAACTTAGGCAACCAAAGACAAGAACACTGTGGCTATGCATAGATACAAACATGAGAAGACTTTGCTAAAAATAACTGCTACATTATACGGCTGTAAGGGGCAGGGGGAACGTATCTTGTGTGCTGCTGGTATTTGTGGGTTGAAAGCTCAGATGCCACTCTGCGTGCCTGCAGCCGGGGGCAGCTTTCAGCACTGCCCCAAGATGGGATCTTAGCCGATCCCTTGCTGCCAGAGAAGGTACCAGGGGACCCCAGACCCACAGATATAGCAGCACCGCAGAAGCAACAGCAAAGCAACAACACCTTCACGCGTGGTCACACACACTGCTCGCTCGCTGGACTGGACTGGACACAGAGCAGAGACACTGCCACAGGCACACTAGGTCACACACACACAGACCATCCGGTTCACACACACTGAATCTCTGCGATGGACACTGCGCTGGATACAGACAAGGCAAGAATGAGCCTGGAAGATACAAAAAGGGCAGTGGTGTCTTCAAGCCCTCCACCTAACATGGAGTTCAAAGCCCTCCACCAGGCCCATCGGGACCGATGGAAGAACACAGATGTGTCCATGTGTCGCCACAGCCTGTCCTTTCATCTGCACCACAGCCTGAGGATGGAGTTCTTCGCCAGCTTCCTGTACCTGCTGGAGCAGATCCCCCTGGGTAAGGACAGGGGCGCCACTAACAGCCTTCATTGGGCTCTGGGCAAAGGGAAGCGGAATGGGTGTGTTTGAGCATGTGTGTACTTTTGAGGGTTAAATCAGTCTTAACACGCATGCAGAGATACAGTTTGTACCGTAGGCTGTAAATGATCTGTGTGGGAATATGATATATGAGAGACACTGATCTTAATGGGACTTCCCTGCGTTAATAAAACCAATTATCCAAGTGCACCATTTACTTGCTGGCTGTCTGATATGGCACCATATTGGCCAGCTCTTAGAACAGATCTAATCTATAGCTCTCATCTAATCTATAGCTCTCACCATCACCTCGGTGTACCCTGATTTCAGGTCCTATAATCAGTTGAAAATGTTCCCACCATCTAACCATACTGACCATCTAACCATACTGACCATCCCACTATCCTGACCATTTATCATGATTAAACAAGAGGTGGAACCTATGCATTTCAATGCATGATGATATAGTAAAGAGAGAGAAGCACTAACTGTGTAGTAGGTTAGTCGTACTGTACGTCCAGTGGCCTTGGACTGTGTTCGCAAATTCAATCTGGAGTACCAGAGTGGGCTCTGGGCGTTCGTAAATTCAGAAAGTTGTCAGATTGTCCTGTAAATTCAGAGCGTTTTGCTCTCGGAGCATTCAGAGCGCACACTGGGTGCTCTGGCCAAGGAGTAGGGTTGATCCTAGCGTTCTGACCTCGCAACGGCAGTCAAGCACCCAAGCTAACTGGCTAGTATTGGCTAGCTGGCTAGCTACTTCCAAACACAACTGAGAGAACACCTCACTCTGACCATTTTACTCACCCTAGCAGAGCTGGTTAGGCTGTTGTCATGATATCCAGAGCGTTGGTGACTGTAACTGTGCTGCTGGCAACAATGTAATTACGCTTTTTTGACGACGTTTACTGACACCGACCATATTCAACTGGTGTTGAGAGCTCGTAAAGTCGTCAGTTATTCTGTACTCTGGCACAATCAGAGGAGAGTGCTCTGAAATCGGAGTAGATAGCCAGAGTGAATTTACAAACGCACCCTTGATTTTCCCATTTTCTTGGAGATTTCAGTGGGTCAAACTAACCTGTCCAGAAATAGCCCCATCAATGGCATGTGAAGTGTGTAAGCACTCTGCCATGTCAAGAAGTGTTTGATTCATGACAGTCAGAGTTTCATAGTCATTATTTATTTATTTATTGAACCTCTATTTAACTATGCAAGTCAGTTAAGAACAAATTATTATTTACAATGACGACCTACCGGGGAACAGTGGGTTAACTGCTTTGATCAGGGGCAGAACGACAGACGACAGATTTTTACCTTGTCAAACAATTCCCTAATTGCATGTAAATTGGTGTGTGAACCTCTGACATTCTCTTGGTGTTGAAATTCAGTCCTTTGGTGAAAGAGATGTTTGTCCAAATAGATGAAAGGACACAGAGTCTGGTAACTTTACTTTCACTAATGAGGTGAACTAATTGTGGGTGATGATAGGGGAAGTTGGCCGTAAAATGGCATTTGACTGGCAGAACGACATCTTTCACACTCAGTCTTCCCGTCCTCTGAGACATCTTGACCGTGTTACTATACTTATCCCTCTCTCCTGAAGGTGTCCCGAGTGTGCACCCTAATACTGTATCAGAATACAATCTGATGCCTTGTGACCTTCAAACATTTACTCGGCCATGTGAACACCTGACTTGAGAGGTCTTGAAAGTTCTTGACATGTATGGTCCGATACTCTAATTGTCTTCTTCCCCTTGGTTTTAACCTCTGGTTGTCTGGAGGTGGCCGTGGAAATCCCACTCTTGGACCTCTTCCATGTCGGGTGCCTTTTAGCATTGTGGCGTGAGTCCAAATGGAAGCAAATTACTATAAAATGACATCAGGGACTCTGAGAGTGCGATTGTTCCATCATGTTGCCATAAATTTTGCAGTGACACGTCTCTAGCTGACAAATGCAGCGGCCCGACCCCGACCCCCACCTTGACCCTCACCCAACGTGTCGCCTAAGCCCGGAGAAATGTCTGCCGATTCTTCTGGTTTCAACCAAAGGTCCCTCTCACTGGAAATATTGTACTCACTAAGACCTACAAAACAAATAGAAAGATATAGAATAATTTTACTCAAACTGGTGAGAAACAAGTAGAACCCCAGTGTCAAAGGTCATGGGCTTGAATACCAAAATGTACAGTAAAAGTAGCTATTTATAATCAAATCATTGGGTGCATACAGTACCAATGTATATATTGTTTACATCACATACATGTACTCCTCTTACTCCATACCACAGCTGATGATGCGGTTGGAAAACACCCTTATTTTTAGACTTAGTATAATCAAATTATCATCATGCGTCTCTCGGGCAGATCATCAGCTCTTATCCGGTCCATAGTTAGTGATCCAGTGTCCTGTTCTGTTCTTCAGCACACCTGTTCCTCCTGAGTGACTTTGTCCTCTTCCCCAGTAGTGTGGTGAAGAGTGTTATTCACACGGACATGACAATGGCTCTTGACTATGGCCATGGGGAAAGGTCAATCAGTTGTGTGTGTGTGTGTGTATCCCACAGTCAAGCTCTTTGCGGTGACCTGCGAGAAAATCAAAGGGGAGAAGTACTTCTACTACAAGGCGCAGCAGTTCTACGAGGACGTGGAGCCGTCGGAGGAGGGGATGATGGGAGACTTCGTTGAGATCTCCCACATTGACCTGGAAGGCTCCAGGAACTTTCTGAGCAGGTTTATTGTAAGTTTATACTACATTACGCGCGTATCACTGAAATGAACCCAAGTTGATATTTGTATCAGTGTCTGTTTATGACATGAAATGCATAATCTTTCTGGTATAAAAATACCTTCTCCCATGAGCCCATTCCTGCTCATCTACAAAGGGAGCTGTGCCTCTGCCCAGAACACATCTTGTAGCTAATGGTCATCTTGACCTTCTGTCAGGCCGGGTCTATAACAACACCTTCATGTCCAGAGCCCCAGACATTAATCCCCAATGTTACTCTTGGTCCACAAGACTGGAGAGGGTCAACGTGTGCGTGTGTCTGAGTGTGTGTGTGCTGTACTTACATGAATGTTAATTCATGGGGATTTGTGTTACATGGAAACTAGGCTATTAATGGTCATATCTGGTGTAGTTATCATTATTGATATTCATATCTGGTGTAGTTCTCATTATTGACAGTCATATCTGGTGTAGTTCTCATTATTGATATTCATATCTGGTGTAGTTCTCATTATTAATGGTCATATGTGGTGTAGTTCGCATTATTGATATTCATATCTGGGGTAGTTCTCATTATTTATAGTCATATCTGGGGTAGTTCTCATTATTGATATTCATATCTGGTGTAGTTCTCAATATTGATGGTCATATCTGGTGTAGTTCTCATGATTTCTAGTCATATCTGGTGTGGTTCTCATTATAGATATTCATATCTGGTGTAGTTCTCATTATTGATGGTCATATCTGGTGTAGTTCTCATTATTGACAGTCATATCTGGTGTGGTTCTCATTATTGACAGTCATATCTGGTGTAGCTCTCATTATTGATATTCATATCTGGTGTAGTTCTCATTATTGACAGTCATATCTGGTGTAGTTCTCATTATTGATATTCATATCTGGTGTAGTTCTCATTATTAATGGTCATATGTGGTGTAGTTCGCATTATTGATATTCATATCTGGGGTAGTTCTCATTATTTATAGTCATATCTGGGGTAGTTCTCATTATTGATATTCATATCTGGTGTAGTTCTCAATATTGATGGTCATATCTGGTGTAGTTCTCATGATTTCTAGTCATATCTGGTGTGGTTCTCATTATAGATATTCATATCTGGTGTAGTTCTCATTATTGATGGTCATATCTGGTGTAGTTCTCATTATTGACAGTCATATCTGGTGTGGTTCTCATTATTGACAGTCATATCTGGTGTAGCTCTCATTATTGATATTCATATCTGGTGTAGTTATCATTATTGATATTCATATCTGGTGTAGTTCTCATTATTAATGATCATATCTGGTGTAGTTCTCATTATTGATATTCATATCTGGTGTAGTTCTCATTATTGATGGTCATATCTGGTGTGGTTCCAATTATTGATAGTCAGATCTGGTGTAGTTCTCATTATTGATATTCATATCTGGTGTAGTTCTCAATATTGATATTCATATCTGGTGTAGTTCTCATTATTGATGATCATATCTGGTGTAGTTCTCATGATTGATATTCATATCTGGTGTAGTTCTCATTATTGATATTCATATCTGGTGTAGTTCTCATTGATGGTCAAATCTGGTGTAGTTATCATTATTGATAGTCATATCTGGTGTGGTTCTCATTATTGACAGTCATATCTGGTGTGGTTCTCATTATTGATATTCATATCTGGTGGAGTTATCATTATTGATATTCATATCTGGTGTAGTTCTCATTACTGACAGTCATATCTGGTGTAGTTCTTATTATTGATATTCATATCTGGTGTAGTTCTCATTATTGATGGTCATATCTGGAGTGGTTCCTATTATTAAAAGTCATATCTGGTGTAGTTCTCATTATTGATATTCATATCTGGTGTAGTTCTCATTATTGATGGTCATATCTGGTGTAGTTCTCATTATTGATATTCATATCTGGAGGAGTTCTCATTATTGATATTCATATCTGGTGTAGTTCTCATTATTGATGGTCATATCTGGTGTAGTTCTCATTATTGATATTCATATCTGGTGTAGTTCTCATTATTAATGGTCATATGTGGTGTAGTTCGCATTATTGATATTCATATCTGGGGTAGTTCTCATTATTTATAGTCATATCTGGGGTAGTTCTCATTATTGATATTCATATCTGGTGTAGTTCTCAATATTGATGGTCATATCTGGTGTAGTTCTCATGATTTCTAGTCATATCTGGTGTGGTTCTCATTATAGATATTCATATCTGGTGTAGTTCTCATTATTGATGGTCATATCTGGTGTAGTTCTCATTATTGACAGTCATATCTGGTGTGGTTCTCATTATTGACAGTCATATCTGGTGTAGCTCTCATTATTGATATTCATATCTGGTGTAGTTATCATTATTGATATTCATATCTGGTGTAGTTCTCATTATTAATGATCATATCTGGTGTAGTTCTCATTATTGATATTCATATCTGGTGTAGTTCTCATTATTGATGGTCATATCTGGTGTGGTTCCAATTATTGATAGTCAGATCTGGTGTAGTTCTCATTATTGATATTCATATCTGGTGTAGTTCTCAATATTGATATTCATATCTGGTGTAGTTCTCATTATTGATGATCATATCTGGTGTAGTTCTCATGATTGATATTCATATCTGGTGTAGTTCTCATTATTGATATTCATATCTGGTGTAGTTCTCATTGATGGTCAAATCTGGTGTAGTTATCATTATTGATAGTCATATCTGGTGTGGTTCTCATTATTGACGGTCATATCTGGTGTGGTTCTCATTATTGATATTCATATCTGGTGGAGTTCTCATTATTGATGGTCATATCTGGTGTAGTTCTCATTATTGATGGTCATATCTGGTGTAGTTCTTATTATTGATATTCATATCTGGTGTAGTTCTCATTATTGATGGTCATATCTGGAGTGGTTCCTATTATTAAAAGTCATATCTGGTGTAGTTCTCATTATTGATATTCATATCTGGTGTAGTTCTCATTATTGATGGTCATATCTGGTGTAGTTCTCATTATTGATATTCATATCTGGAGGAGTTCTCATTATTGATATTCATATCTGGTGTAGTTCTCATTATTGATGGTCATATCTGGTGTAGTTCTCATTATTGATATTCATATCTGGTGTAGTTCTCATTATTGATACTCATATCTGGTGTAGTTCTCATTATTGATGGTCATATCTGGAGTGGTTCCTATTATTAAAAGTAATATCTGGTGTAGTTCTCATTATTTATAGTCATATCTGGGGTAGTTCTCATTATTGACAGTCATATCTGGTGTAGTTCTCATTATTGATATTCATATCTGGTGTAATTGTCATTATTAATGGTCATATCTGGTGTAGTTCTCATTATTAATGGTCATCTCTGGTGTAGTTCTCATTATTTATAGTAATATCTGGTGTGGTTCTCATTATTGATATTCATATCTGGTGTAGTTCTCAATATTGATGGTCAAATCTGGTGTAGTTCTCATGATTTCTAGTCATATCTGGTGTGGTTCTCATTATAGATATTCATATCTGGTGTAGTTCTCATTATTGATGGTCATATCTGGTGTAGTTCTCATTATTGACAGTCATATCTGGTGTGGTTCTCATTATTGACAGTCATATCTGGTGTAGCTCTCATTATTGATATTCATATCTGGTGTAGTTATCATTATTGATATTCATATCTGGTGTAGTTCTCATTATTAATGATCATATCTGGTGTAGTTCTCATTATTGATATTCATATCTGGTGTAGTTCTCATTATTGATGGTCATATCTGGTGTGGTTCCAATTATTGATAGTCAGATCTGGTGTAGTTCTCATTATTGATATTCATATCTGGTGTAGTTCTCAATATTGATATTCATATCTGGTGTAGTTCTCATTATTGATGATCATATCTGGTGTAGTTCTCATGATTGATATTCATATCTGGTGTAGTTCTCATTATTGATATTCATATCTGGTGTAGTTCTCATTGATGGTCAAATCTGGTGTAGTTATCATTATTGATAGTCATATCTGGTGTGGTTCTCATTATTGACAGTCATATCTGGTGTGGTTCTCATTATTGATATTCATATCTGGTGGAGTTATCATTATTGATATTCATATCTGGTGTAGTTCTCATTACTGACAGTCATATCTGGTGTAGTTCTTATTATTGATATTCATATCTGGTGTAGTTCTCATTATTGATGGTCATATCTGGAGTGGTTCCTATTATTAAAAGTCATATCTGGTGTAGTTCTCATTATTGATATTCATATCTGGTGTAGTTCTCATTATTGATGGTCATATCTGGTGTAGTTCTCATTATTGATATTCATATCTGGAGGAGTTCTCATTATTGATATTCATATCTGGTGTAGTTCTCATTATTGATGGTCATATCTGGTGTAGTTCTCATTATTGATATTCATATCTGGTGTAGTTCTCATTATTAATGGTCATATGTGGTGTAGTTCGCATTATTGATATTCATATCTGGGGTAGTTCTCATTATTTATAGTCATATCTGGGGTAGTTCTCATTATTGATATTCATATCTGGTGTAGTTCTCAATATTGATGGTCATATCTGGTGTAGTTCTCATGATTTCTAGTCATATCTGGTGTGGTTCTCATTATAGATATTCATATCTGGTGTAGTTCTTATTATTGATGGTCATATCTGGTGTAGTTCTCATTATTGACAGTCATATCTGGTGTGGTTCTCATTATTGACAGTCATATCTGGTGTAGCTCTCATTATTGATATTCATATCTGGTGTAGTTATCATTATTGATATTCATATCTGGTGTAGTTCTCATTATTAATGATCATATCTGGTGTAGTTCTCATTATTGATATTCATATCTGGTGTAGTTCTCATTATTGATGGTCATATCTGGTGTGGTTCCAATTATTGATAGTCAGATCTGGTGTAGTTCTCATTATTGATATTCATATCTGGTGTAGTTCTCAATATTGATATTCATATCTGGTGTAGTTCTCATTATTGATGATCATATCTGGTGTAGTTCTCATGATTGATATTCATATCTGGTGTAGTTCTCATTATTGATATTCATATCTGGTGTAGTTCTCATTGATGGTCAAATCTGGTGTAGTTATCATTATTGATAGTCATATCTGGTGTGGTTCTCATTATTGACGGTCATATCTGGTGTGGTTCTCATTATTGATATTCATATCTGGTGGAGTTCTCATTATTGATGGTCATATCTGGTGTAGTTCTCATTATTGATGGTCATATCTGGTGTAGTTCTTATTATTGATATTCATATCTGGTGTAGTTCTCATTATTGATGGTCATATCTGGAGTGGTTCCTATTATTAAAAGTCATATCTGGTGTAGTTCTCATTATTGATATTCATATCTGGTGTAGTTCTCATTATTGATGGTCATATCTGGTGTAGTTCTCATTATTGATATTCATATCTGGAGGAGTTCTCATTATTGATATTCATATCTGGTGTAGTTCTCATTATTGATGGTCATATCTGGTGTAGTTCTCATTATTGATATTCATATCTGGTGTAGTTCTCATTATTGATACTCATATCTGGTGTAGTTCTCATTATTGATGGTCATATCTGGAGTGGTTCCTATTATTAAAAGTAATATCTGGTGTAGTTCTCATTATTTATAGTCATATCTGGGGTAGTTCTCATTATTGACAGTCATATCTGGTGTAGTTCTCATTATTGATATTCATATCTGGTGTAATTGTCATTATTAATGGTCATATCTGGTGTAGTTCTCATTATTAATGGTCATCTCTGGTGTAGTTCTCATTATTTATAGTAATATCTGGTGTGGTTCTCATTATTGATATTCATATCTGGTGTAGTTCTCAATATTGATGGTCAAATCTGGTGTAGTTCTCATGATTTCTAGTCATATCTGGTGTGGTTCTCATTATAGATATTCATATCTGGTGTAGTTCTCATTATTGATGGTCATATCTGGTGTAGTTCTCATTATTGACAGTCATATCTGGTGTGGTTCTCATTATTGACAGTCATATCTGGTGTAGCTCTCATTATTGATATTCATATCTGGTGTAGTTATCATTATTGATATTCATATCTGGTGTAGTTATCATTATTAATGATCATATCTGGTGTAGTTCTCATTATTGATATTCATATCTGGTGTAGTTCTCATTATTGATATTCATATCTGGTGTAGTTCTCATTGATGGTCAAATCTGGTGTAGTTATCATTATTGATAGTCATATCTGGTGTGGTTCTCATTATTGACAGTCATATCTGGTGTGGTTCTCATTATTGATATTCATATCTGGTGGAGTTATCATTATTGATATTCATATCTGGTGTAGTTCTCATTACTGACAGTCATATCTGGTGTAGTTCTATTATTGATATTCATATCTGGTGTAGTTCTCATTATTGATGGTCATATCTGGAGTGGTTCCTATTATTAAAAGTCATATCTGGTGTAGTTCTCATTATTGATATTCATATCTGGTGTAGTTCTCATTATTGATGGTCATATCTGGTGTAGTTCTCATTATTGATATTCATATCTGGAGGAGTTCTCATTATTGATATTCATATCTTGTGTAGTTCTCATTATTGATGGTCATATCTGGTGTAGTTCTCATTATTGATATTCATATCTGGTGTAGTTCTCATTATTGATGGTCATATCTGGAGTGGTTCCTATTATTAAAAGTAATATCTGGTGTAGTTCTCATTATTTATAGTCATATCTGGTGTAATTGTCATTATTAATGGTCATATCTGGTGTAGTTCTCATTATTGATATTCATATCTGGTGTAATTGTCATTATTAATGGTCATATCTGGTGTAGTTCTCATTATTAATGGTCATCTCTGGTGTAGTTCTCATTATTTATAGTAATATCTGGTGTTGTTCTCATTATTGATATTCATATCTGGTGTAGTTCTCAATATTGATGGTCAAATCTGGTGTAGTTCTCATGATTTCTAGTCATATCTGGTGTGGTTCTCATTATAGATATTCATATCTGGTGTAGTTCTCATTATTGATGGTCATATCTGGTGTAGTTCTCATTATTGACAGTCATATCTGGTGTGGTTCTCATTATTGACAGTCATATCTGGTGTAGCTCTCATTATTGATATTCATATCTGGTGTAGTTATCATTATTGATATTCATATCTGGTGTAGTTATCATTATTAATGATCATATCTGGTGTAGTTCTCATTATTGATATTCATATCTGGTGTAGTTCTCATTATTGATGGTCATATCTGGTGTGGTTCCAATTATTGATAGTCAGATCTGGTGTAGTTCTCATTATTGATATTCATATCTGGTGTAGTTCTCAATATTGATATTCATATCTGGTGTAGTTCTCATTATTGATGATCATATCTGGTGTAGTTCTCATGATTGATATTCATATCTGGTGTAGTTCTCATTATTGATATTCATATCTGGTGTAGTTCTCATTGATGGTCAAATCTGGTGTAGTTATCATTATTGACAGTCATATCTGGTGTGGTTCTCATTATTGACAGTCATATCTGGTGTGGTTCTCATTATTGATATTCATATCTGGTGGAGTTATCATTATTGATATTCATATCTGGTGTAGTTCTCATTACTGACAGTCATATCTGGTGTAGTTCTCATTATTGATGGTCATATCTGGAGTGGTTCCTATTATTAAAAGTCATATCTGGTGTAGTTCTCATTATTGATATTCATATCTGGTGTAGTTCTCATTATTGATATTCATATCTGGTGTAGTTCTCATTATTGACGGTCATATCTGGTGTAGTTCTCATTATTGATATTCATATCTGGAGGAGTTCTCATTATTGATATTCATATCTGGTGTAGTTCTCATTTATGATGGTCATATCTGGTGTAGTTCTCATTATTGATATTCATATCTGGTGTAGATCTCATTATTGATACTCATATCTGGTGTAGTTCTCATTATTGATATTCATATCTGGTATAGTTCTCATTATTGATATTTATATCTGGTGTAGTTCTCATTATTGATGGTCATATCTGGTGTGGTTCTCATTATTGATATTCATATCTGGTGTAGTTATCATTATTGATATTCATATCTGGTGTAGTTATCATTATTGACAGTCATATCTGGTGTAGTTCTTATTATTGATATTCATATCTGGTGTAGTTCTCATTATTGATGGTCATATCTGGAGTGGTTCCTATTATTAAAAGTCATATCTGGTGTAGTTCTCATTATTGATATTCATATCTGGTGTAGTTCTCATTATTGATGGTCATATCTGGTGTAGTTCTCATTATTGATATTCATATCTGGTGTAGTTCTCATTATTGATATTCATATCTGGAGGAGTTCTCATTATTGCTATTCATATCTGGTGTAGTTCTCATTATTGATGGTCATATCTGGTATAGTTCTCATTATTAAAAATTCATATCTGGTGTAGATCTCATTATTGATATTTATATCTGGTGTAGTTCTCATTATTGATATTCATATCTGGAGGAGTTCTCATTATTGATACTCATATCTGGTGTAGTTCTCATTATTGATATTCATATCTGGTATAGTTCTCATTATTGATATTTATATCTGGTGTAGTTCTCATTATTGATGGTCATATCTGGTGTGGTTCTCATTATTGATATTCATATCTGGTGTAGTTCTCATTATTGATGGTCATTTCTGGTGTAGTTCTCATTATTGATATTCATATCTGGAGGAGTTCTCATTATTGATATTCATATCTGGTGTAGTTCTCATTATTGACGGTCATATCTGGTGTAGTTCTCATTATTGATGTTCATATCTGGAGGAGTTCTCATTATTGATATTCATATCTGGTGTTGTTCTCATTATTGATGGTCATATCTGGTGTAGTTCTCATTATTGATATTCATATCTGGTGTAGATCTCATTATTGATACTCATATCTGGTGTAGTTCTGATTATTGATGGTCATATCTGGTATAGTTCTCATTATTGATATTCATATCTGGTGTAGATCTCATTATTGATATTTATATCTGGTGTAGTTCTCATTATTGATATTCATATCTGGAGGAGTTCTCATTATTGATACTCATATCTGGTGTAGTTCTCATTATTGATATTCATATCTGGTATAGTTCTCATTATTGATATTTATATCTGGTGTAGTTCTCATTATTGATGGTCATATCTGGTGTGGTTCTCATTATTGATATTCATATCTGGTGTAGTTCTCATTATTGATGGTCATTTCTGGTGTAGTTCTCATTATTGATATTCATATCTGGAGGAGTTCTCATTATTGATATTCATATCTGGTGTAGTTCTCATTATTGACGGTCATATCTGGTGTAGTTCTCATTATTGATTTTCATATCTGGAGGAGTTCTCATTATTGATATTCATATCTGGTGTAGTTCTCATTATTGATGGTCATATCTGGTGTAGTTCTCATTATTGATATTCATATCTGGTGTAGTTCTCATTATTGCTATTCATATCTGGTGTAGTTCTCATTATTGATGGTCATATCTGGTATAGTTCTCATTATTAAAAATTCATATCTGGTGTAGATCTCATTATTGATATTTATATCTGGTGTAGTTCTCATTATTGATATTCATATCTGGAGGAGTTCTCATTATTGATACTCATATCTGGTGTAGTTCTCATTATTGATATTCATATCTGGTATAGTTCTCATTATTGATATTTATATCTGGTGTAGTTCTCATTATTGATGGTCATATCTGGTGTGGTTCTCATTATTGATATTCATATCTGGTGTAGTTCTCATTATTGATGGTCATTTCTGGTGTAGTTCTCATTATTGATATTCATATCTGGAGGAGTTCTCATTATTGATATTCATATCTGGTGTAGTTCTCATTATTGACGGTCATATCTGGTGTAGTTCTCATTATTGATGTTCATATCTGGAGGAGTTCTCATTATTGATATTCATATCTGGTGTTGTTCTCATTATTGATGGTCATATCTGGTGTAGTTCTCATTATTGATATTCATATCTGGTGTAGATCTCATTATTGATACTCATATCTGGTGTAGTTCTGATTATTGATGGTCATATCTGGTATAGTTCTCATTATTGATATTCATATCTGGTGTAGATCTCATTATTGATATTTATATCTGGTGTAGTTCTCATTATTGATATTCATATCTGGAGGAGTTCTCATTATTGATACTCATATCTGGTGTAGTTCTCATTATTGATATTCATATCTGGTATAGTTCTCATTATTGATATTTATATCTGGTGTAGTTCTCATTATTGATGGTCATATCTGGTGTGGTTCTCATTATTGATATTCATATCTGGTGTAGTTCTCATTATTGATGGTCATTTCTGGTGTAGTTCTCATTATTGATATTCATATCTGGAGGAGTTCTCATTATTGATATTCATATCTGGTGTAGTTCTCATTATTGACGGTCATATCTGGTGTAGTTCTCATTATTGATTTTCATATCTGGAGGAGTTCTCATTATTGATATTCATATCTGGTGTAGTTCTCATTATTGATGGTCATATCTGGTGTAGTTCTCATTATTGATATTCATATCTGGTGTAGTTCTCATTATTGATATTCATATCTGGTATAGTTCTCATTATTGATATTTATATCTGGTATAGTTCTCATTATTGATGGTCATATCTGGTGTAGTTCTCATTATTGATGGTCATATCTGGTGTAGTTCTCATTATTGATATTCATATCTGGTGTAATTATCATGACTGATGGTCATATCTGGTGTAGTTCTCATTATTGATTTTCATATCTGGTGTAGTTCTCATTATTGATGGTCATATCTGGTGTAGTTGTCATTATTGATGGTCATATCTGGTGTAGTTCTCATTATTGATATTCATATCTGGTGTAGTTCTCATTATTGATATTCATATCTGGTGTAGTTCTCATTATTGATGGTCATCTCTGGTGTGGTTCTCATTATTGATATTCATATCTGGTGTAGTTCTCATTATTGATATTCATATCTGGTGTAGTTCTCATTTTTGATATTAATATCTGGTGTAAATCTCATTATTGATGGTCATATCTGGTGTAGTTCTCATTATTGATATTCATATCTGTTGTTTTTCTCATTATTGATATTCATATCTGGTGTAGTTCTCATTATTGATGGTCATATCTCAAAGTCAAAGTCATCATTATTAGTCAGTTGTACAACCGAATGCCTTCAACTGAAATGTGTCTTCCGCATTTAACCCAACCCCTCTGAATCAGAGAGGTGCGGGGGCTGCCTTAATCGACATCCACGTCTTCGGCGCCCGGGTGTAGTTCTCATTATTGATGGTCATATCTGGTGTAGTTCTCATTATTGATATTCATATCTGGTGTAGTTCTCATTATTAATGATAATATCTGGTGTAGTTCTTATTATTGATGGTCATATCTGGTGTAGTTCTCATTATTGATATTCATATCTGGTGTAATTATCATGACTGCTTGTCATATCTGGTGTAGTTCTCATTATTGATATTCATATCTTGTGTAGTTCTCATTATTGATGGTCATATCTGGTGTAGTTCTCATTATTGATATTCATATCTGGTGTAGTTCTCATTATTAATTATCATATCTGGTGTAGTTCTCATTACTGACAGTCATATCTGGTGTAGTTCTCATTATTGATGGTCATATCTGGAGTGGTTCCTATTATTAAAAGTAATATCTGGTGTAGTTCTCATTATTGATATTCATATCTGGTGTAGTTCTCATTATTGACGGTCATATCTGGTGTAGTTCTCATTATTGATATTCATATCTGGAGGAGTTCTCATTATTGATATTCATATCTGGTGTAGTTCTCATTTATGATGGTCATATCTGGTGTAGTTCTCATTATTGATATTCATATCTGGTGTAGATCTCATTATTGATACTCATATCTGGTGTAGTTCTCATTATTGATATTCATATCTGGTATAGTTCTCATTATTGATATTTATATCTGGTGTAGTTCTCATTATTGATGGTCATATCTGGTGTGGTTCTCATTATTGATATTCATATCTGGTGTAGTTATCATTATTGATATTCATATCTGGTGTAGTTATCATTATTGACAGTCATATCTGGTGTAGTTCTCATTATTGATATTCATATCTGGTGTAGTTCTCATTATTGACGGTCATATCTGGTGTAGTTCTCATTATTGATTTTCATATCTGGAGGAGTTCTCATTATTGATATTCATATCTGGTGTAGTTCTCATTATTGATGGTCATATCTGGTGTAGTTCTCATTATTGATATTCATATCTGGTGTAGTTCTCATTATTGATATTCATATCTGGTATAGTTCTCATTATTGATATTTATATCTGGTATAGTTCTCATTATTGATGGTCATATCTGGTGTAGTTCTCATTATTGATATTCATATCTGGTGTAATTATCATGACTGATGGTCATATCTGGTGTAGTTCTCATTATTGATTTTCATATCTGGTGTAATTATCATTATTGATGGTCATATCTGGTGTAGTTCTCATTATTGATGGTCATATCTGGTGTAGTTCTCATTATTGATATTCATATCTGGTGTAATTATCATGACTGATGGTCATATCTGGTGTAGTTCTCATTATTGATTTTCATATCTGGTGTAGTTCTCATTATTGATGGTCATCTCTGGTGTGGTTCTCATTATTGATATTCATATCTGGTGTAGTTCTCATTATTGATATTCATATCTGGTGTAGTTCTCATTTTTGATATTAATATCTGGTGTAAATCTCATTATTGATGGTCATATCTGGTGTAGTTCTCATTATTGATATTCATATCTGTTGTTTTTCTCATTATTGATATTCATATCTGGTGTAGTTCTCATTATTGATGGTCATATCTCAAAGTCAAAGTCATCATTATTAGTCAGTTGTACAACCGAATGCCTTCAACTGAAATGTGTCTTCCGCATTTAACCCAACCCCTCTGAATCAGAGAGGTGCGGGGGCTGCCTTAATCGACATCCACGTCTTCGGCGCCCGGGTGTAGTTCTCATTATTGATGGTCATATCTGGTGTAGTTCTCATTATTGATATTCATATCTGGTGTAGTTCTCATTATTAATGATAATATCTGGTGTAGTTCTTATTATTGATGGTCATATCTGGTGTAGTTCTCATTATTGATATTCATATCTGGTGTAATTATCATGACTGCTTGTCATATCTGGTGTAGTTCTCATTATTGATATTCATATCTGGTGTAGTTCTCATTATTGATGGTCATATCTGGTGTAGTTCTCATTATTGATATTCATATCTGGTGTAGTTATCATTATTAATGATCATATCTGGTGTAGTTCTCATTATTGATATTCATATCTGGTGTAATTGTCACGATCTTCAGTAGGGACAGACCAAGGCGCAGCGATGCATCCAGTATACATGTTTATTTAAGAAAACGAAACTCATGTAACTGGGCAAAATAACAAAAATGAACAAAGATCGTAACACTAACATAGACTGACACCACAACGAAGCCATGTCTAAACAATAACCCACAAACCTAAAGTGAAACCTAAAAACATATATATGGTTCCCAATTAGAGACAACGACACACAGCTGCCTCTAATTGGGAACCATTACCCCAACATAGAAATAGAACACCTAGAACATAAAAAACCCTACACCAAAACCAAAACAAAACACGCCAGCCTGTCCTATCAGGCCTGGACGTGACAGTAATTATCATGACTGATGGTCATATCTGGTGTTGTTCTCATTATTGATATTCATATCTGGTGTAGTTCTCATTATTGATGGTCATATCTGGTGTGGTTCTCATTATCGATATTCATATCTGGTGTGGTTCTCATTTTTGATATTAATATCTGGTGTGGTTCTCATGATTGATGGTCATATCTTGTGTAGTTCTCATTATTGATGGTCATATCTGGTGTAGTTCTCATTATTGATATTCATATCTGGTGTGGTTCTCATTATTGATATTCATATCTGGTGTAGTTCTCATTATTGATATTCATATCTGGTGTAGTTCTCATTACTGATGGTCATCTCTGGTGTGGTTCTCATTATTGCTATTCATATCTGGTGTGGTTCTCATTTTTGATATGAATATCTGGTGTGGTTCTCATTATTGATATTAATATCTGGTGTAGTTCTCATTATTGATATTCATATCTGGTGTAGTTCTCATTATTGATATTCATATCTGGTGTAGTTCTCATTATTGATGGTCATATCTGGTGTGGTTCTCATTATTGATATTCATATCTGGTGTAATTATCATTATTGATGGTCATATCTGGTGTAATTATCATTATTTATGGTCATATCTGGTGTAGTTCTCTTTATTTATAGTCATATCTGGTGTAGTTCTCATTATTGATGGACATATCTGGTGTGGTTCTCATTATTGATGGTCATATCTGGTGTAGTTCTCATTATTGATATTCATATCTGGTGTAGTTCTCATTATTGATGGTCATCTCTGGTGTGGTTCTCATTATTGCTATTCATATCTGGTGTAGTTCTCATTATTGATATTCACATCTGGTGTAGTTCTCATTATTGATGGTCATATCTGGTGTGGTTCTCATTATTGATATTCATATCTGGTGTAATTATCATTATTGATGGTCATATCTGGTGTAATTATCATTATTGATGGTCATATCTGGTGTAGTTCTCTTTATTTATAGTCATATCTTGTGTTGTTCTCATTATTGATGGACATATCTGGTGTGGTTCTCATTATTGATGGTCATATCTTGTGTAGTTCTCATTATTGATATTCATATCTGGTGTAGTTCTCATTATTGATGGTCATCTCTGGTGTGGTTCTCATTATTGCTATTCATATCTGGTGTAGTTCACATTATTGATGGTCATATCTGGTGTAATTATCATTATTGATGGTCATATCTGGTGTAGTTCTCTTTATTTATAGTCATATCTGGTGTAGTTCTCATTATTGATGGACATATCTGGTGTGGTTCTCATTATTGATAGTCATATCTGGTGTGGTTCTCATTGTTGATATTCATATCTGGTGTAGTTCTCATTATTTATAGTCATATCTGGTGTAGTTCTCATTATTGATATTCACATCTGGTGTAGTTCTCATTATTGATGGTCATATCTGGTGTGGTTCTCATTATTGATATTCATATCTGGTGTAGTTCTCATTATTGATGGACATATCTGGTGTGGTTCTCATTATTGATAGTCATATCTGGTGTAGTTCTCATTATTGATGGACATATCTGGTGTGGTTCTCATTGTTGATATTCATATCTGGTGTAGTTCTCATTATTTATAGTCATATCTGGTGTAGTTCTCATTATTGATATTCACATCTGGTGTAGTTCTCATTATTGATGGTCATATCTGGTGTGGTTCTCATTATTTATATTCATATCTGGTGTAATTATTGTTATTGATGGTCATATCTGGTGTAATTATCATTATTGATGGTCATATCTGGTGTAGTTCTCTTTATTTATAGTCATATCTGGTGTAGTTCTCATTATTGATGGACATATCTGGTGTGGTTCTCATTATTGATAGTCATATCTGGTGTGGTTCTCATTGTTGATATTCATGTCTGGTGTAGTTCTCATTATTTATAGTCATATCTGGTGTAGTTCTCATTATTGATATTCACATCTGGTGTAGTTCTCATTATTGATGGTCATATCTGGTGTGGTTCTCATTATTGATATTCATATCTGGTGTAATTATCGTTATTGATGGTCATATCTGGTGTAATTATCATTATTGATGGTCATATCTGGTGTAGTTCTCTTTATTTATAGTCATATCTGGTGTAGTTCTCATTATTGATGGACATATCTGGTGTGGTTCTCATTATTGATAGTCATATCTGGTGTGGTTCTCATTGTTGATATTCATATCTGGTGTAGTTGTCATTATTTATAGTCATATCTGGTGTAGTTCTCATTATTGATGGTCATATCTGGTGTGGTTCTCATTATTGATATTCATATCTGGTGTAGTTCTCATTATTGATGGACATATCTGGTGTGGTTCTCATTATTGATAGTCATATCTGGTGTAGTTCTCATTATTGATGGACATATCTGGTGTGGTTCTCATTGTTGATATTCATATCTGGTGTAGTTCTCTTTATTTATAGTCATATCTGGTGTAGTTCTCATTATTGATATTCACATCTGGTGTAGTTCTCATTATTGATGGTCATATCTGGTGTGGTTCTCATTATTGATATTCATATCTGGTGTAATTATCGTTATTGATGGTCATATCTGGTGTAATTATCATTATTGATGGTCATATCTGGTGTAGTTCTCTTTATTTATAGTCATATCTGGTGTAGTTCTCATTATTGATGGACATATCTGGTGTGGTTCTCATTATTGATAGTCATATCTGGTGTGGTTCTCATTGTTGATATTCATATCTGGTGTAGTTGTCATTATTTATAGTCATATCTGGTGTAGTTCTCATTATTGATATTCACATCTGGTGTAGTTCTCATTATTGATGGTCATATCTGGTGTGGTTCTCATTATTGATATTCATATCTGGTGTAGTTCTCATTATTGATGGACATATCTGGTGTGGTTCTCATTATTGATAGTCATATCTGGTGTAGTTCTCATTATTGATGGACATATCTGGTGTGGTTCTCATTGTTGATATTCATATCTGGTGTAGTTCTCATTATTTATAGTCATATCTGGTGTAGTTCTCATTATTGATATTCACATCTGGTGTAGTTCTCATTATTGATGGTCATATCTGGTGTGGTTCTCATTATTGATATTCATATCTGGTGTAATTATTGTTATTGATGGTCATATCTGGTGTAATTATCATTATTGATGGTCATATCTGGTGTAGTTCTCTTTATTTATAGTCATATCTGGTGTAGTTCTCATTATTGATGGACATATCTGGTGTGGTTCTCATTATTGATAGTCATATCTGGTGTGGTTCTCATTGTTGATATTCATATCTGGTGTAGTTCTCATTATTTATAGTCATATCTGGTGTAGTTCTCATTATTGATATTCACATCTGGTGTAGTTCTCATTATTGATGGTCATATCTGGTGTGGTTCTCATTATTGATATTCATGTCTGGTGTAATTATCGTTATTGATGGTCATATCTGGTGTAATTATCATTATTGATGGTCATATCTGGTGTAGTTCTCTTTATTTATAGTCATATCTGGTGTAGTTCTCATTATTGATGGACATATCTGGTGTGGTTCTCATTATTGATTGTCATATCTGGTGTGGTTCTCATTGTTGATATTCATATCTGGTGTAGTTGTCATTATTTATAGTCATATCTGGTGTAGTTCTCATTATTGATATTCACATCTGGTGTAGTTCTCATTATTGATGGTCATATCTGGTGTGGTTCTCATTATGAGCTTCTGGGATTTGGGAGTTTCCGTAAAGGTAATTGAGAAAACCTCTGAACATAATATTAACAAACTCATACCAATTTAACACCGCTCCTAAGATATCCTTGCTACTGTCCAGTATACTGCTACCATACATGACAGAGGATGGAGGAACTGTCCGTTGTGGTGGTCTGGCCTATACCTGCCTACTGTACCTCCCCTTGCCAGTAGTGTTCTGATATGGCCTATACCTGTCTACTGTACCTCCCCTTGCCAGTAGTGTTCTGGTCTGGCCTATACCTGCCTACTGTACCTCCCCTTGCCAGTAGCATTCTGATATGGCCTATACCTGCCTACTGTACTGTCCCTTGCCAGTAGTGTTCTGGTCTGGCCTACACCTGCCTACTGTACCTCCCTTTGCCAGTAGTGTTCTGGTCTGGCACATACCTGCCTACTGTACCTCCCCTTGCCAGTAGTGTTCTGGTCTGGCCTATACCTGCCTACTGTACCTCCCCTTGCCAGTAGCATTCTGATATGGCCTATACCTGCCTACTGTACTGTCCCTTGCCAGTAGTGTTCTGGTCTGGCCTACACCTGCCTACTGTACCTCCCTTTGCCAGTAGTGTTCTGGTCTGGCCTACACCTGTCTACTGTACCTCCCCTTGCCAGTAGTGTTCTGGTCTGGCCTACCCCTGTCTACTGTACCTCCCCTTGCCAGTAGTGTTCTGGTCTGGCCTACACTTGTCTACTGTACCTCCCCTTGCCAGTAGTGTTCTGATATGGCCTACCCCTGTCTACTGTACCTCCCCTTGCCAGTAGTGTTCTGATATGGCCTATACCTGCCTACTGTACCTCGCCTTGCCAGTAGTGTTCTGGTCTGGCCTACACCTGTCTACTGTACCTCCCCTTGCCAGTAGTGTTCTGGTCTGGCCTATACCTGCCTACTGTACCTCCCCTTGCCAGTAGCATTCTGATATGGCCTATACCTGTCTACTGTACCTCCCTTTGCCAGTAGTGTTCTGGTCTGGCCTATACCTGCCTACTGTACCTCCCCTTGCCAGTAGCGTTCTGATCTGGCCTACACCTGCCTACTGTACCTCCCCTTGCCAGTAGCATTCTGATATGGCCTATACCTGCCTACTGTACCTCCCCTTGCCAGTAGCGTTCTGATCTGGCCTACACCTGCCTACTGTACCTCCCCTTGCCAGTAGCATTCTGATATGGCCTATACCTGCCTACTGTACCTCCCCTTGCCAGTAGCATTCTGATATGGCCTATACCTGTCTACTGTACCTCCCTTTGCCAGTAGTGTTCTGGTCTGGCCTATACCTGCCTACTGTACCTTCCCTTGCCAGTAGCGTTCTGATCTGGCCTACACCTGCCTACTGTACCTCCCCTTGCCAGTAGCATTCTGATATGGCCTATACCTGCCTACTGTACCTCCCCTTGCCAGTAGCATTCTGATATGGCCTATACCTGCCTACTGTACCTCCCCTTGCCAGTAGCGTTCTGATCTGGCCTACACCTGCCTACTGTACCTCCCCTTGCCAGTAGCATTCTGATATGGCCTATACCTGTCTACTGTACCTTCCCTTGCCAGTAGTGTTCTGATCTGGCCTACACCTGCCTACTGTACCTCCCTTTGCCAGTAGTGTTCTGGTCTGGCCTATACCTGCCTACTGTACCTCCCCTTGCCAGTAGCGTTCTGATCTGGCCTACACCTGCCTACTGTACCTCCCCTTGCCAGTAGCATTCTGATATGGCCTATACCTGCCTACTGTACCTCCCTTTGCCAGTAGTGTTCTGGTCTGGCCTATACCTGCCTACTGTACCTCCCCTTGCCAGTAGCGTTCTGATCTGGCCTACACCTGCCTACTGTACCTCCCCTTGCCAGTAGCATTCTGATATGGCCTACACCTGTCTACTGTACCTCCCTTTGCCAGTAGTGTTCTGGTCTGGCCTATACCTGCCTACTGTACCTCCCCTTGCCAGTAGCGTTCTGATCTGGCCTACACCTGCCTACTGTACCTCCCCTTGCCAGTAGCATTCTGATATGGCCTATACCTGCCTACTGTACCTCCCCTTGCCAGTAGCGTTCTGATCTGGCCTACACCTGCCTACTGTACCTCCCCTTGCCAGTAGCATTCTGATATGGCCTATACCTGCCTACTGTACCTCCCCTTGCCAGTAGCATTCTGATATGGCCTACACCTGCCTACTGTACCTCCCCTTGCCAGTAGTGTTCTGGTCTGGCCTACCCCTGTCTACTGTACCTCCCCTTGCCAGTAGTGTTCTGGTCTGGCCTACCCCTGTCTACTGTACCTCCCCTTGCCAGTAGTGTTCTGGTCTGGCCTATACCTGCCTACTGTACCTCCCCTTGCCAGTAGCATTCTGATATGGCCTATACCTGCCTACTGTACTGTCCCTTGCCAGTAGTGTTCTGGTCTGGCCTACACCTGCCTACTGTACCTCCCTTTGCCAGTAGTGTTCTGGTCTGGCACATACCTGCCTACTGTACCTCCCCTTGCCAGTAGTGTTCTGGTCTGGCCTACACCTGTCTACTGTACCTCCCCTTGCCAGTAGTGTTCTGGTCTGGCCTACACTTGTCTACTGTACCTCCCCTTGCCAGTAGTGTTCTGATATGGCCTACCCCTGTCTACTGTACCTCCCCTTGCCAGTAGTGTTCTGATATGGCCTATACCTGCCTACTGTACCTCCCCTTGCCAGTAGTGTTCTGATATGGCCTATACCTGTCTACTGTACCTCCCCTTGCCAGTAGTGTTCTGGTCTGGCCTATACCTGCCTACTGTACCTCCCCTTGCCAGTAGCATTCTGATATGGCCTATACCTGCCTACTGTACTGTCCCTTGCCAGTAGTGTTCTGATCTGGCCTACCCCTGTCTACTGTACCTCCCCTTGCCAGTAGTGTTCTGGTCTGGTCTACCCCTGTCTACTGTACCTCCCCTTGCCAGTAGTGTTCTGGTCTGGCCTACACCTGTCTACTGTACCTCCCCTTGCCAGTAGTGTTCTGGTCTGGCCTACACCTGTCTACTGTACCTCCCCTTGCCAGTAGTGTTCTGGTCTGGCCTACACCTGTCTACTGTACCTCCCCTTGCCAGTAGCGTTCTGATCTAGCCTATTCCTGTCTACTGCACCTTCCCCTGCCAGTAGAGTTATTAACTCATTCCAGACTATAATAATTTTGTTTATTACATTTAATAATTCACAAGAAAAATATCCTGGAATAGCTTTAGTGCTCGCCGTTCGGGCGGTAAAAACTTTGGGACTGCGTATAGGTAACATACACATGTTAGCAGTGGTGTAAAGTACTTAAGTCAAAACACTTCACAGTATTACTTAAGTAATGTTTTGGGGTCTCTGTACTTTACTATTTATATTTTTGACAACTTTTACTTTTACTTCACTACATTCCTAAGGAAAATCATGAACTTTTTACTCCATACATTTTCCCTGACACACAAAAGTACTCGTTACATTTTGAATGCTTAGCAGGACAGGAAAATGTTACAATTCACACACTTATCAAGAGAAAATCCCTGGTCAACCATACTGCCTCTGATCTGGAGGACTCACTAAACATACATGTTTCGTTCGTAAATTATGTCTGTGTGTTGGAGTATGCCCCTGGCCATTCCATAAATAAAAAATAAAAAAAGAACATTGTGCATCTGGTTTGATTAATGTAAGGAATTTAAAATGAGTTATACTTTTACTTTTGATACTTAAGTAGATTTAAAACCAAATAATTTTAGACTTTTACTCAAGTAGTATTTTACTGTGCGACGTTCACTTTTACTTGAGTCATTTTCTATTCAACCTTTTACTGCTGTGGGCTAAATCAGGGTAACACAGAGTGTTTCTTGGTAGTCTTTAACAAATCTACTTTAGAAACAAAAGTAAACACCTCACACACATGGTTATGGGCTTAAAAAAAGAAGACACCTGTACCATGTCAGATATAGAGATGAAATGTGTAACATTTTGAGTTTGCATCCCAATATTACACTTTATATACAACACATAAGACTGAAAGATAAAACCGTTTGACATAGAAACACTGGATTTTGTGCAGCTTCTTTAAAATAATGTTATTAATAACTTTATTCCTATGAGGCCACTAGGTAATTTGTCTGCAGGAAAGGGCTACAGTATCTTTACTTTTACACATGTATGACAATTAGGTAATGTTTTTCCACCACTGTATGTTAGAGCAGACATGTTGTATAGATGTAGGATCTTCATTTGAGCCAGATTGCTACTACAGGAAAATAATCCTGCAGCAACAGAAAATGTGAATTATTATGTGGATTATAATTAATGGACAATGGCAAATGCCCTGTGGATGACGGATATAGTTTTAGTTGTACAACATAGTCTCCATTTAGTTGCAACACACACACACAGTCTTAGATTAGGGTTACCCAAAACATTATACAGCTGGCTACATTTCATTGTACTAGACCTATGAGTCGTCGTTCCGTGCTCAACTGTTCTCTTGTACAAGGACATCCTTAGCTTAGACAGAGGAAGAGAACACTATGTTTCAGTCATACTCCATGGTCTCCTAAAACTCTACAGTGCAGAGTCTGGATTATAATGCTGACAACTCCATTAAAACCAAACACAGTGGGGAAATATAGAGTGCAGCCAGGTTAAACTGAAGAACAAGCTATGTGAGCAATATGGCAGTAATTCACCAAACCAGGAAGCATCCTCCAACAAGAGTTCCTCCGGGCCCCATCTTTCACCGAATCACGGACTGGGGCCCCCCTCGTTCCTCAGGGAAGAGAGGGAGAGGAGTGAGGTCAGAGTACAAAATGCAAAGAAGTTAAAACTAGCATGAATCAAGCAAAGTTATTTTTTTGTTCTCTATGTAAGGTCAAAGTTCATAGTGTCATTACCCTGAGGTATGGTGCTTGTTTCTGCTCTCTGGGCTTCTGGGTTACAGAGGCCAGACATCTGGTATAGAAAAAAATAATATGTATTACTGTGATCATAGCAAAGGACACCAGGTAGCCTGATGTTTGCGTATACTTTTCCTTTGCGGATGATTTTTAAAATGTCTGTTACTTTATTTAATTTATTTTTACCTTTTATTTAACCAGGTAGGCTAGTTGAGAACGAGTTCTCATTTACAACTGCGACCTGGCCAAGATAAAGCACAGCAGTTTGATACATACAACAACAAAGAGTTGCACATGGAATACACAGACATACAGCCAATAATACAGTAGAAAAATGAAAATAAAAAAATAAGTCTATATACAGTGAGTGCAAATGAGGTAAGATAAGGGAGGTAGGGCAATAAATAGACCATGGTGGCGAGGTAATTACAATATAGCAATTAGACACTGGGATGGTAGATGTGCAGAAGATAAATGTGCAAGTTACTGGGGTGCAAAGAAGCAAGATAAATAAATAAATACAGTATGGGGATGAGGTAGTAGGATGGGCTGTTTACAGATGGGCTATGTGCAGGTGCAGAGATCTGTGAGCTGCACTGACAGCTGGTGCTTAAAGCTAGTGAGGGAGATATGAGTCTCCAGCTTCAGTGATTTCTGTAGTTCGTTCCAGTCATTGGCAGCAGAGAACTGGAAGGAAAGGCGGCCAAAGGAGGAATTGGCTTTGGGGGTGACCAGTGTAATATACCTGCTGGAGCTCGTGCTACGGGTGGGTGCTGCTATGGTGACCAGTGAGCTGAGATAAGGCGGGGCTTTACCTAGCAAAGACTTGTAGATGACCTGGAGCCAGTGGGATTGGCGACGAGTATGAAGCGAGGGCCAACCAACGAGAGCATACAGGTCACAGTGGTGGGTAGTATATGTGGATTTATTGGAGGCTATTTTATAAATGACATCGCCGAAGTCGAGGAACGGTAGGAAGGTCAGTTTTACGAGGGTATGTTTGGCAGGGAGGCTATTTTATAAATGACATCGCCGAAGTCGAGGATCGGTAGGAAGGTCAGTTTTACGAGGGTATGTTTGGCAGCATGAGTGAAGGATGCTTTGTTGCGAAATAGGAAGCCGATTCTAGATTTAATTTTGGATTGGAGATATTTAATGTGAGTCTGGAAGGAGAGTTTACAGTCTAACCAGACACCTAGGTATTTGTAGTTGTCCACATATTTTAAGTCAAAACTGTCCGTGCGGGCAGTGATCGGATTTGCATTTAGTTTTACTTGCATTTAAGAGCAGTTGGAGGCCACGGAAGGAGAGTTGTATTACTGTAGTGTGTCTATTTACCAATGTGTACATGCTTGTGTATCATTCCATTCTTCAAACAGGGTCCTGGTAAGGCTGGCACTAAGTGTGCCCTGGACTGTGGCTGTGGGATTGGGCGGGTATCTAAAGGTGTCCTCCTGCCCATCTTTGAGACCATGGAGATGTGTGACATGATCGAGGCCTTTCTGCTCCACGCCCATGAGGAGTACCTAGGAGACGACGCTGACCGCATAGAAACATACTACTGTTACAACCTGCAGGAGCTAACACCTCCCTCAAGGAAATATGACGTCATCTGGATGCAGTGGTGTGCATGTAAGACTCACTCTCTGATCTCTGTGTGTTTGTGTGTGTGTGTGTGTGTGCGTGCGTGCGTGCGTCATGTTTGTGATGTTTTCATGTTTTGACCTCTCATCTACTGTGTCTTTTCCATATGAGGTTGTTTACATTCAGTAAGTGTGAGTACCTCCGTATGTAGAACGTCATATTACAACAACATGCAGTGTATATACTGTATTCTATACTATCTATTGCATCATAGCCTATGCCGCTCTGACATTGCTCATCCATATATTTAAGCAATAAGGCCTGGGGGGGCTGTGGTATATGGCCAATATACCACGGCTAAGGGCTGTTCTTAGTCACGACGCAACGCGGAGTGCTAGGACACAGCCCTTAGATGTGGTATATTGGCCATATATCACAAACCGCCCTTAAGATTTGTGTGTATTATGTATTTGTTGTGGAATTGTTAGATATTACTTGTTATATATTGCTTCACTGTCAGAACTAGAAGGACAAGCATTTCGCAATAACATCTGCTAACCATTTGTATGTGACCAATAACACTTGATTTGATGTTGATTTGACATTACAGCAACATACAGAGCATTAGATATCAGAGCTCCTTGTCAGTGGTGACAACAGCAGTTAAAAGAGTCTGTATGAAGAACTCTGCCCAACTCCAGTCTTATTTTAGGAGGGACCAGCATTGATTTTTCAGTGAAGGGATATTTCAGGTTGTGTTTATATTGCCATGTTATAGGGAACCTCCTCATGTCACGCTCCTGACTCATTGGGTGAGCCCTGTCACGTTCCGTGTAGGGCAGGTTATATAAGAGAACTCGAGGTGGAGGACGAATCTAGTTTCTAGATCTCAGAGAAAACAATATGGGTGGATCAAATCTATATAGTTAAATAAGTTTGACAGACAGACGCAGGCAGACAGACAGACTCTCCCTTACTCTGATTGGTGGGTCCTGCGTTGCGCTGTCCCATCTCCAGGTCACCTGACGGACAGGGACCTGATGCAGTTCCTGATGCGGTGTAAGAACAGTCTGCGGCCCAACGGGGTTATCATCATTAAGGACAACATGGCCCGGAAGGGCTGCAAGCTGGATCCCATCGACAGCAGCATCATTCGCCACCTGGACATCATGAAGGACATCATCTTTAAGGCCGGCCTGAAGGTCCTGGCTGTGGAGAAACAAGAAGGATTCCCCGACGCCATCGTCCCTGTGTGGATGATCGCTATGCAGTAGACAGACAGGCGAACGGATGGACGGACTGACTGGCAGATAGACAGTATACAGTATCTTTGTTATTAGACATTCTGACACACTATTACAAGATTGTATTGTCTCACACCCACTGACAAGCAAACGGACGCCCTGACATGCGCACTACTACTCCAATGAAGACAGAATGGTGTATATATACATTTTATGTTGCTTTTTTTTGCCAGTGTATTTTTTTTTTTATACCTCTGCCTGTAATATTGCAGATTTTAAATGTAGTTTACTTTTTTACACAACAGTACATGTTTTCTTGTTTGTCATTGTATAGTTAAGTTGAAATGCAGTATGTTGTTCTGACTGTAGCCTAAATTAATGCCTTAGCAAAAAAAAAATGCCTTAGCAAAAAAAAACAAGTCTTTTCATATGGTACGCTGACGTATGTTGCATAATGTATTCATGCTCATTAAACTGTACAATGTAACCTCTAGACGTGCTGTATTTCTTTGAGATCACACAGAACAATACAGAATAATTGCATAGTTTGGACTCTAAGTACCTTAGAGCTTTAATATAAGTTTTACTATAATTTCATATCATACGGAAATAGTTGCATGAATTTAGATTTTGTAAATGCTTTCTGTCAGAGTATGTTTCTCATTAAATTTCTGAAACAAAATATAATAGGATTAGAGATGTGTAATCATAGTTGGCTATTATAATCAAGTCTGGGATGTAAACACTGAACCATTTACCTGTTAAAGTACTACAGTTACACTACATCCTCCCAGCCAATCCAACAACCGAACAAGGTGCAATCTAAACGAGCACAGCACAGAGAACAAGAGATAATTGAGAACCCCTCAAATGGTTATGATAATGCTCCTAAGTATATTTTGTTCCTAACTAGCCCACAGTAGAAGAATGGCATTGTTTAGGTTAATGACTTTCAGCTGGAGCCCTGAGGAGGAAGGGGAGTTGATTACTTCCTGCTTTGGGTTTGACGGACAGACAGTGCTCGCTTTCATATCTGCCTTGGCATCGGTTCAGGCCTGTCAGGTCCTGTCTGCATAAAACACATCCAGCAGTCGCATTGAATATTTAGGGTGTACGGCTAGTCGGTTACACAGAAGTGGGTTTGGGTTGTACAAAAGTGGTGAAGACTTGTTCCTCCCTAATGCTGTATGAATGGATGGCTTGTCAATGACGAGTGACAGACCCCTGAAAAATATCAAAGTGTTGATGGCAAGAACTCCTGTCTGAGAAGGGATGGCGTGAGATGTTCCATACAGTGTTTTCTCAGGTCAGAAAGACTATTTTGAGATGTGAACAACCCATATATACGTAAATTCCCCACATCCCGTATGAATTAAAGATTAAAATGCCCCATGGTGAAATTTGAAGATTTTTTTTTTCTCTTTGGCAAATAGCAGCCAAATGTGCTGTCACCTTTTCAGAAGTGGTTAGTGCCTGTGACAGTCAAGGCTATCAGTCCTAATACTTCTCAATGTCCCAGAAGCAGTTTGAATATATTTGCTGAGTTAACACTAATTTGTCCAGTCACGTCAGCAGTGGAGAACATTGGGCCCGGTTCCAGACTGACTATATCAAACCCGGCAAAACATTTACTGACTAAACTATTGTTTGGGTCAGGGCTGATGACCGAGAGACACACCACTGCAGAGAACAATCCAAGTTTTTGCCATTCTAAAAGAGTGGGTTCATTTGAATGATGCGGTAAAGACTGTTGAATAGATGTTAGAGCAGCAGTGTCTTTCTTCATGTGAGGAAATCCGACAACAACAAGAGGGTCATTTTCCAGTTTCCAGACTGGGACCATGAAGCGCCCAGACAGTCTGTGCTTTGATCCTGAATAGAGTGAGCCTTTGTGGGCTCCACACTGGAGGGGAAACCTCAGTCTTCTGAGCCCAGCCAGGATACTTTCAACCAGGGATAGAGAGAGATGGGAGAGGGGAGGTTTGTCTTGCCTTCCCGGGGAGAATTCAGACCATAGGAATGTACTTTTATATGCATCCCTCGTTCTCATAGTAAATCAAGTTACAGAAAAAAGTGGACCTGATGATTTTGGGCTGGCTCTTCTTCTATGGTGAGAAAACCACATTTCTCCCGTAAACACTCTCAGCATGCTGTCTGTCTGTTTGTCTGTCTGTCTGACTGACTGACTGTCTGTCTCAGGGTGGTGGTTTAACCTCATTCTGCTCCATCAGCTCAAAGGGCAGGGATTGGTTACACACTTTTTCTAGGTCCCATGGACATGTGATATTGAGCAACGTGGTTTCTGCCAGGGTATCAGGTGCTGCTGACATAAAGCTTTAATCCAGGCCAAACAAACAGTGACAAATCACAGCATCCTGCCTGGCAGCAAAGAGTTACTCCTCTCTTCCCTAGCCTCTCTTTATTGTATTGGAAGAGAGTTGCTGTACTGTCAACACTGTTAACACTATCAGTATGTTTTTACAGAACTCTAAAACCTTTTTCTGAAAGCACAAGCCACTGCGCACAAACTGGTTGAATTAACGTTGTTTCAATTTATTTTGTCAACGTCTTGTGATGTGGAATCCACGTGTAAAAAAATGGATTGGATTTGAAAAAAAAGTCTACTTAAACTGTTGAGGGTGAAATTTCAACCACAGGATGATCATCATTGTAACAAATGTTCAACATAAACAAACCTTGTATAAAATATGTTTCATTTGTACCTTTGAAACAATGTCACATCTTCAAAGTTATATCCACTATCAGAAAAGATAATAGGCTGGGCAGCACCTCCTAGTGGAGAGCTGATCTATCTGCAGCTATTCATTTGGTCTCCCATCCAAGGTTTTCATCAAGCCCGACCCAGTTTAGCTTTGATACTGACTACTACCAATGCACAAGTTTTGGTTTATTCCGAATGCAATCTACAAGTAGAGTATTAATATGTTCGATTCACATTTCCATCACAACCAAAAAGTTAAAGAATAGGACTAAATCAAGGTGCATTTAAAGTGAGATTAGATTTTATCCTATTGTTTTATTTAGATTTTTGGTTGAGATGGAGACATGGCTCTAATATATCAATTATTCATTTGTAGACAAACTGGATATTGAATTGTATTTGGTTGTCAACGCAACCAAATATCAACATTTGAAAGAGATTTATCTTTTGCTTGGATAGTTGGTTCCATCTGTACCACTTACTTAATAATCTGGCTTTAATTACAGTTTGTCTACAAATTAATCATTTATATGTTGGATTCACATCTCCATCTCAACCAAAAATCTAAGTTAAAGAATATAACTAAATCTAATCTAGTCAAACTGGAAATTTTAAATCAAGTTTGATCTAGTCTTATTCTTTAACTTTGAGTCTTGGTTGAGATGGAGACGTGAACATCAAAATATAAATTATTAATTTGTAGACAAACTGGAATTAAAACTGGACTAAATCAGTGGCACAAAATATACATATCCTTGGTTGAAAACCTAGTGATAACACGTTGGGAATTCAACAAACTTCTGGTTGTCATTTTGAGTGGATGAATAAAGTTAGAAATCTCATTGATGAACATCTCAACCAAATATTACCCAAATTGTTATGTTGAAATGATGTGGTCTGCCCAGTCTGAGGCTCACAGGCTGACTGCACCGCTCGCGTAGCATTTTTCTTTTAGAAATCTATATAATTCAATTATTGCACCCACACTGCTCGCGTGCACCAACGAGCATCTGCGTTGCCAAGGGCTAAAATAGAAGTCAGTTCTATTTGTGACGCAGATCGCGCTGCCTCTCCCATCTCCTCATTGGTTTATAGAAGCAGGTACCCATGTGCCATCTCCTCATTGGTTATACTAACGTGGGTGACTGAAAGACGAAAGAGGTCAGTGACGGTAATGCACCTCATTTATGAAAGTTGCCAATCGCAATACAAAGTCAAGAGAAGAAAAAGCCAGGAAGGAGGAGAGATGACTAGAAACGATTTGGTTGACCTTTTTATGTGTGGATTAATTGTCGGAGTAGAGGACCTTGTGCATTTCAGGTAAAACGACAACTCAATGTTTATATCCCAGGACAAATTAGCTAGCAACAGCAAGCTAGCTAAATAGGACAAATTAGCTAGCAAGTGCAAGCTAGCTAGCTAAATTGAACCTCAGGTTGATTCATGAATGGTTGGGTAACAGAGGGCTAGCGTGTTCTTGCCTGCAGCAGGAAGAAGGACTAAGAGAGGGCTATAGGGCAGCAGAGTTGGGGTCAATTCCATTTCAATTTAGTCAGTTCAGGAAGTAGGCCTGAAACTGAAATTCAAATTTTCCTAATTGAAAAGCAATGACCTTAATCTTACACGGCAGCCTTAGCCACAGAGTTTTCCTCTGATCCACACAGGGCACCACAGGGCAAAGGTTACACAGGATGTACATGCATGCTCATATCGTGAATCTGCCAGTTCATGAAAGAAGCCGCCATGACCACAGTGTAGTGTGAGTGAATAAAGACATCTGGCACTCGGGGGAAACGGAGTCATTACTTTCCAGCTGCTGTAATCTCAAGGAGGTGGTGTTTCAGCCACAAAGCCTTCTTCAGCATCAGTCAGCATAAACACGTGGTCATGTAGGTCTCATCAGACAGAGCCCTGTATGTTACCGGCACCATGTTAATGTCTTTTTTACAGTGAGAAATACAGAAGCCCTAATCCTGAGGGAGTCCTCCTCGTTTCTGCATGTGTCCTGTCTTCTCAGTTTAGGCTTCTTCTTTTCATCACAAAGCATCACAAGCTGCTCTGGTTGTACTGTGGTTGTACTGTGGTTGTATGTGGTTGTACTGGGGTTGTACTGTGGTTGTACTGTGGTTATACTGTGGTTGCATGTGGTTATACTGTGGTTGTATGCGGTTGTACTGTGATTGTATGTGTTTATACTGTGGTTGTATGGGGTTGTATGGGGTTGTACTGTGGTTGTATGTGGTTGTACTGTGGTTGTATGTGGTTGTATGTGGTTGTACTGTGGTATGTGCGTGTACTGTGCATGTACTGTGGTTGTATGTGCGTGTAATGTGGTTGTATTTGCGTTGTATGTGTGTGTACTGTGCGTGTACTGTGCTTGCACTGTGGTTGTACTGTGGTTGTATGTGGTTGTACTGTGGTTGTACTGTGGTTGTATGTGGTTGTACTGTGGTTGTATGTGGTTGTACTGTGGTTGTATGTGCGTGTACTGTGGTTGTATGTGCGCGTACTGTGCGCGTACTGTGCGTGTACTCTGGTTGTATGTGGTTATACTGTGGTTGTATGTGGTTGTACTGGGGTTGTATGTGGTTGTATGTGCATGTACTGTGGTTGTATGTGCGTGTACTGTGCATGTACTGTGCGTGTAAACTGTGGTTGTATGTGGTTGTATGTGCGTGTACTGTGGATGTATGTGCGTGTACTGTGCGTGTATTGTGCATGTACTGTGGTTGTATGTGCGTGTACTGTGGATGTATGTGCGTGTACTGTGCGTGTACTGTGCATGTACTGTGGTTGTATGTGCGTGTACTGTGGATGTATGTGCGTGTACTGTGCGCATACTGTGTGTGTACTGTGGTTGTATGTGCGTGCACTGTGTGTGTACTGTGGTTGTATGTGCGTGCACTGTGTGTGTACTGTGTGTGTACTGTGCGTGTACTGTGGATGTATGTGTGTGTACTGTGCGCATACTGTGTGTGTACTGTGGATGTATGTGCGTGCACTGTGTGTGCACTGTGTGTGTACTGTGCGTGTACTGTTGTTGTATGTGCGTGTACTGTGGTTGTACTGTGCGTGCACTGTGGTGTATTATGGTTGTATGTGGTTGTATGTGTGTGTACTGTGGTTGTATGTGCGTGTACTGTGCGTGTACTGTGGTTGTATGTGCGTGTACTGTGAGTGTACTGTGGTTGTATGTGCGTGTACTGTGGTTGTATGTGCGTGTACTGTGCGTGTACTGTGGTTGTATGTACGTGTACTGTGGTTGTATGTGCGTGTACTGTGCACGTATTGTGCGTGTGTGTCCATGTAAATGTGTGAAGTCCAATAGCAAAAACCAAACCCACATTTCCATTCTCCTCTCTTAACACAGCTGGAGGCCAACAGCAGTGGCGACCGACGGTGGAGGGGAAATTACATGTGCAAGTGCATGCATTAATTCACTCTAATTTAGTATAACAAACACCTACTTTAATTACACTGCGAAAGGTTTAACAGTGGAACCACTAGATTAAAAGGAAGGGAGAGAGAGAGAGAGAGAGAGAGAGAGAGAGAGAGAGAGAGAGAGAGAAGCCATTCCCCATGTACTATTCTGCTAGTGTGTTCTCTGTGAAAGATGTGGAGCCAGCTCGTAGGCCGTATACAATATTTTGTTCTCTGTGCCCCAGGAAGCCCCATCCCTCATGCTGGTTGTTCTCTGTGCCCCTGGAAGCCCCATCCCTCATGCTGGTTGGTCTCTGTGCCCCTGGAAGCCCCATCCCTCATGCTGGTTGTTCTCTGTCCCTGGAAGCCCCATCCCTCATGCTGGTTGTTCTCTGTGCCCCTGGAAGCCCCATCCCTCATGCTGGTTGTTCTCTGTGCCCCTGGAAGCCCCATCCCTCATGCTGGTTGTTCTCTGTGCCCCTGGAAGCCCCATCCCTCATGCTGGTTGTTCTCTGTCCCTGGAAGCCCCATCACTGATGCTGGTTGTTCTATGTGCCCCTGGAAACCCCATCACTGATCCTGGTTGTTCTCTATGCCCCTGGAAGCCCCATCCCTCATGCTGGTTGTTCTCTGTGCCCCTGGAAGCCCCATCCCTCATGCTGGTTGTTCTCTATGCCCCTGGAAGCCCCATCCCTCATGCTGGTTGTTCTCTGTGCCCCTGGAAGCCCCATCCCTCATGCTGGTTGTTCTCTATGCCCCTGGAAGCCCCATCCCTGATGCTGGTTGTTCTATGTGCCCCTGGAAGCCCCATCCCTCATGCTGGTTTCAATTCCACAACCTTTCAGATCACAGCATAATGAGGCAAAATGGCTCGCACATTATGCCCCGAGTCCACAAATCATTTTTCCACCCAACCAATTTACTCTCATGATTAAACCAGAGTCAGAGAGGGGAGCCAGGCGAGGCCGTATTTTGGAGTGTGTGTGTCTAAACCACAGGTCCGGGGAGCCGTCCAGTGTGTGTGTGTGTGTGTGTGCGTGTGCGTATGCGTATGGCGTGTGATACTGCCTTGATGCGAGTGAGGGGGCACAGAAACACGACCCGGTGCTGGAGCCATTAGCTGTTCTATTAAATCTCAGGGGAGTTGAAAAGACGAGCTTTAACAGTAGGTATTTCCTGGCTCTTGATCTTGGAAGGCAGAACTCATTTCTGCCGGTGGGGGATCAGCCTTCATAACAAGTTTCAGTTTGATGCCAACAGTTTATTATAAAATTGTATCTACGGTGTGTATGCTTTGGGTGGGGAGTAGAGAGAGAGAAAGACAATGACCACTAGTGCATTAGTTTGAGGTGAGAGTGGGTGTTTGGTTGGAGAGGACTCAGAGGTCCACAGCCAAGAGCTTTCTCAGCCATTCGTTAAATCCCCTCTCCCCTCTCCCCCTCTCCACTCCCCTCCCCTCTCTCCACTCCCCTCTCCCCCTCTCCACTCTCCCCCATCTCCCCTCTCCCCCCTCCACTCCCCTCTCTCCTACCCCCCCTCTCCCTCTCCCCCACTCTCTCATCTCCCCTCTCCCCCCTCCTATCCCCTATCCCTCTCCCCTATCCCCTCTCCCCCTCTCCATTCTCCCCCTCTCTCCCCTCTCCACTTCCCTCTCTCCTCTCCCTATCCCCACTCCCCTCTCTACTCCCTTGTCTCCTCTAACCTCTCCCCTATCCCCCTCTCCACTCTCCTATCCCCTCTCCCTCTCCCCTATCCCCTCTCCCCACTCCCTCCTCTCTCCCCTCTCCACTCCCTCTCTCCTCTCCCCACTCCCCCTCTCCACCCCTCTCCCCTCTCCCCCTCCACTTCCCTCTCTCCTCTCCCTACTCCCCCTCTCCACTCCCCCTCTCTCCTCTCCCCACTCCCCCTCTCCACCCCTCTCCCCCTCTCCCCCTCCACTTCCCTCTCTCCTCTCCCCACTCCCTCTCCACTCCCCCTCTCTCCTCTCCCACTCCCCCTCTCCCCTCTCCACTCCCTCTCCCACTCCACCTCTCTCCCCTCTCCCCCTCCACTTCCCTCTCTCCTCTCCCCACTATCTCCTCTCCCCTCTCTCCTTTCTTTATTCAACTCCTCTCCTCCCTTCACTCCCACACAGGGAGAAAGAGTGTGAAACAGGGTGAAAGAGGGTGAAACAGGGTGAAAGAGGGTGAAAGTGTCTGTATGAATCTTGTGCTGTTCTCTGGTTTCTTTTTGGAGCCTCTCATACCTCCTTAAGCTTGAGGAGGTAGTTTGGAGGTGGTATTGACTGTGAGGAAAACAGGATGTGAGATTTTAAGACCACACTAAAGGAGTTTATGGCGGAGGGGGGACATTGTTCAGGCGTGTTCCTAGCCTTGTATACAAGGGGAACGTTGAAACACCCCAGTGGTTAAGATGTGAGGGGAAATTTATTGGACTCACATGGGTGACATTTTTTTGTCAAACCTAATAGCAATTTGCTCCTCATTCAGGCTGACTGCTCCAGGGAAAAGGCATAATGAGTACCAAAGTCATTCTGGTGAAGTGTTGTGATATTTGGGGGTTATTTTTAATGGGGCATGTCCTTGTCTTGTTGAGCAATATTTCAAAGTGATAATTATGTGTAGAGGTCAAACAAATATTTTGATTATACCTCACAATAGCCTAGTTGCAATCATTATCACACAATTTGTGGTGTAGTCCATGACTTCTCCAACATGTCAATAAAAAAACTAAACCGTTCCTTGCAACTATGTAAGTGGTGATCTTCGGTTCCGCAGGCAGGCCCTCAGGCTGCAGCCAGGTCAGTGTTTGACCTCTGGTGCCAAAGGTTGCATGTTGAAATCCAGCGACAGAAAGTTGATTTTTAGATTTTTGTTTTAAGCCTATCCCAAACCTTAACCCCTACCTTAACCATTCTGAGTTAACCCTAACCCTAACCTTAAGATTTGCCTATACTTAACCCCTAAATACTTTGAAATGTAACGTTTGGGAAACATGGACGAACGTCTCATTCCGAAGTGAGACAGTGAGAGCTTGTTGGGCTGCAGCAGCACAGTGGTGTGAAAGCCTCCGCTAACCCATCACTCTGTATGAAGCTCGGTATAGGGAACGCATGGGAAACAGCAGCCGGACTCATTTGAAGAAAGTTGATGGATTTTATGAACTAAGCTGTGAAATATGACTTTAATAATAGCTACAAATGGCACGTAGCACAGCAGTCTGGGCCCGGAGCAGGGAGGGACGTATCATGGCGGGATTCAGAGGAATAGTATGGTGTGTGGAAAAAAAAAAGTCTGATTCATTCCTCCACCCAGTCCCACCAGCACCGCACCGCCACCTTGGCAAGGCTTGTTAATGAAATGTGAAAATATTTGTGGCGCGTCGACTATGGGCACGGCTAAACCCTGCTCCATAAACTCATGATTAAACTACTGTCCCCGCAGTGTGGGCCTAATTCTATAAAGATCCTCTGCTTTGCTTTGGTGGTAGGCGGCCTCGCTGTGTTAGAGCCTAGAGACGAGCAGACAGACGGAGACACAGGGTGCCAACGACCAACCGCGTCTGTAGGAGAGATTTAACGGGTACCGCGGGCGACACAAGGCTTCTTCCCTGGCTTCGCCCCACTCTTTCCCACTTTGGCTTCACCAGACCTGCGGTTAGATTTTAAAAGACCCCAAATAAGAAACTTAAGTTAAAAGTGGAGGCTGTGATATTTGTGTTTTTAGTGTTTTTATTGGCACTATATTTAGAAAGTGTGAGAGACAAAAATATTGTCATGCAAAATTGCACTGACATTTCTCCATGACATTACAATTAGGCACCGATTATGTGTTTTATGTTTCAGTAATAAAAAAGAACGAGATTCATTTGATTTATTAATACATTTGGAAAACCCACAAATATTAAAATATTCCCTCAAAATATAAATTTTCTTCAGAAAAATCAGTCTCAGTGTGGCCTATACTCTTGTGAATTTTATAAAATGTATTTCAAGGATTCTTGTGAAGACAATAACAAAACTGTACTGTTTATAGTATGTCTGTATAAACACACAGTGCAGTGTCTGTCTGTGCATGAGATGCAGCATCTAAATTGCACACATCTTCAATGAGAAACTAGAATTTAAGGACTCTACCACTGGCAGTCAGTGCCTGGGAAAGAGTTAAGGGATGTTGTTCATTGTCACATGACATTACGAATACAGACAGAACCTGACACCCCCCGCTTTTCTCCCCAAAACTTCCCCAGCCCTCCCTATCCCCCAGCTCTCAGCTAGAACCCCCAACCCTACACATCTTGTCTGCAGATGTTGCGAAACCACAAACACTTCAAAGTGCCTCCCCTCAGACCAGCACCATACCCTGCCGCCAACTGTAAATGTCCTGGACACGGCGCACGGAAAATATTCATCCCCCTCCACTCTCTCTGCTCGCAACGTCCAGACAGACATCTAAAAAACCCACAAACCCCCACAAAAACACTTAATGAGTCATCATCCTGCACCGTACAATTCAGGCAACCACGGCAACAAAGGAAGTAGTCATCTCTGTTGTTGTCCTTGGGATAGATACCCTCTCCAGTCATCACATTATCAGACACTTACCTGGCTGGCCTAATGGAGGGGAACCATGTTGAGCTACAGAAACCTGATGACTGGTTGATATCTACACCGATGACTGGTTGATACTACACCGATGACTGGTTGATACTACACCGATGACTGGTTGATACTACACCGATGACTGGTTGATACTACACCGATGACTGGTTGATACTACACCGATGACTGGTTGATATTACACCGATGACTGGTTGATACTACACCGATGACTGGTTGATACTACACCGATGACTGGTTGATACTACACCGATGACTGGTTGATATTACACCGATGACTGGTTGATACTACACCGATGACTGGTTGATACTACAACCGATGACTGGTTGATACTACACCGATGACTGGTTGATACTACACCGATGACTGGTTGATACTACACCGATGACTGGTTGATACTACACCGATGACTGGTTGATACTGCACCGATGACTGGTTGATACTACACCGATGACTGGTTGATACTACACCGATGACTGGTTGATACTACACCGATGACTGGTTGATACTACACCGATGACTGGTTGATACTACACCGATGACTGGTTGATACTACACCGATGACTGGTTGATACTACACCGATGACTGGTTGATACTACACCGATTGGTTATGAGAATGAATTAAAGAGAGATCTAGGGAGAGAGAATTAGAAGTGAACGAAAATGGAGGAATCAGAGTCAGAGAGAGGGAAAAGGAGAGAAAGAGAGATGGAGGAGGGAGGGAGATATAAAGAAACAGGACTTTCCAGATGTATGTGTTTGTGAATTGTTTTAGGAGAGAGGGTCTCAAGGCCTTTTCCTCCAAAACCTCCCATGACTCTGTCAGATAATTGTATAATTGCTTGGGGCCCCTAAAGAGCTCACTCACACAGAGCGAATACTGTAGAGAGGGCTGGAGCCCCATGACTTACTACACTATGAGGTTGCCTCCCCCTGTTCCCCTGAGCTCGCTGTGTTTCTCATGGAAGATGAAATACACTCTGCTTCTCCCAAGGGGTTCTGGGAAAGGGGAAATGTGGCAACATCTCCTCTGATTGGCCATTCTGGAGAACTCTGACCTCCAGCTAAGCAAGGAAAATAATATCCCCTCTCTCTCACCGCCGGCCAAACCATCTCAACGGGAGGATGAGGTCGGGAAAGAGGAGAGATGGAGAGAGAAGAATGAGGCTCTCTCATTTAAAGACTGGTGCTATTTGACAGCTGAAAGCTTTTGTTCTGTGAAAAGGGTTGCCAGACATTGTATCCCACTGTGAGTGTTTTTCATGGATGATCCTGAATGTTGAGGCTTTATATGACAGTTTGTTCCACCCCTGGGGAGCAGTGGTCAGGATAAGGTCCAAAACTATGATCCATTATTACTCTGTGTTCTTCACACACACATTCACGCATGCACACAGCACACGCATGCACGCACACAGACACAAATTGATTGGCTGAACTCAGGGACTGAGTGAGAGAGGAACTCTGGGCTAATATGCGTGCATGTGTGTGTGTGTGTGTGTGTGTGGCAGTCCTCCAGGAGCTGGATGGATGAGGTGTGAGTCTGGCTTTATTCTCCTGGTTGTGACAGAGGAGCAGCCAAGGCTTAGCACAGGGACCCACGTTTCCCTCTCTCACCATCTCACATGCTGACTGAGTGAGCAGAGGAGGCAAACAGTGACTTAACCTCATTAGCTACGAAAACTACTCTGTGGATTTGTTTTCAATTAGTCTAATTTAAGCCCCATCCAAACCAACACATTCCCATATTGGATAAGAGGGGTCTGCTCTGCCTGTGTGTGATCATAAATGTTTTGGAGTAGAGACACAATTATAATCCTATGTCATATGCCATGTTTGCATGGTAGAGAGCTGCATTGAGGTATTTAATCTGTTTAATCTATTGAGGTATTTCAACTATTTCCCATTGTCATATAAACTCATAGAACAGCGTGCGGTTTGGTTGAAACCTACTGCTCCCACCAGGGAGACTCAATTTCTTATTCCCTTGTGAAAAATCAAGATTCAAATGCTTGAATCTGAACCTAAGTGTATGCATGGGCAGCAGTTTTTAAACAAAGACAATGTCTAAACATTACTATGGAAGTCGTTTTCAAACAAAGACAATATATAAACATTGCTATGGAAGTTTCAACTGAATGCCAGTCAACAGTGTTGTGAATGTCTGCATGTCATTATGTATGTTTGTCTGTATGTCTGTCTGTCCGCATGTCTGTATGTCTGCTTGTCTGTGTAAGTTTGTGTGGATGATACGGCCTTGGCCATTTCAAAGCCAGCTACAGATACTCCAGTTGTGAGTGAAAGTGGGAGCAGATGTTTTTGTTTTTCACTTGATATTTTCTCATAAGGCATTTCAAACACTTGCTTCAATAAAGATGTGGTAAACTTCCAGCAATTTTTGTATATTTTTTTCTATAATGGCTTAATGCTTATCTGGTGTCATTGATATACTAGCATGCCAAGCACAGTAACTGGTGAGCTAGTTCAGCCTGATTGGTATGTCAGTCAGGAGAGCTGCTGTACGTGCTTGTAGC
The DNA here is from genome assembly GCA_030435695.1 of Brachymystax lenok tsinlingensis. Classification (NCBI taxonomy): domain Eukaryota; kingdom Metazoa; phylum Chordata; class Actinopteri; order Salmoniformes; family Salmonidae; genus Brachymystax; species Brachymystax lenok. The sequence goes on along the minus strand of CM059790.1, from coordinate 40,016,816 downwards.
ATGTGTCTGTCTGTGTATGTGTCTGTCTGTGTACGTGTGTAGTATGTGTCTGTCTGTGTATGTGTGTAGCATGTGTCTGTCTGTGTATGTGTCTGTCTGTGTACGTGTGTAGTATGTGTCTGTCTGTGTATGTGTGTAGTATGTGTATGTCTGTGTATGTGTCTGTCTGTGTATGTGTGTAGTATATGTGCTTGTATGATGTACCTGTCTGTGTATGTGTGTAGTATGTGTCTGTCTGTGTATGTGCTTGTAGTATGTGTCTGTCTGTGTACGTGTGTAGTATGTGTCTGTCTGTGTACGTGTGTAGTATGTGTCTGTCTGTGTATGTGCTTGTAGTATGTACCTGTATGTGTTAAGTATGTGTCTGTCTGTGTACGTGTGTAGTATGTGTCTGTCTGTGTATGTGCTTGTAGTATGTGTCTGTCTGTGTATGTGTTAGGTATGTGTCTGTCTGTGTACGTGTGTAGTATGTGTCTGTCTGTGTATGTGCTTGTAGTATGTACCTGTCTGTGTATGTGTGTAGTATGTGTGTCTGTGTACTTGTGTAGTATGCGTCTGTCTGTCTGTGTGTGTGTGTAGTAGGCGTCTGTCTGTGTGTGTGTGTAGTATGTGTCTGTCTGTGTATGTGTGACAGAGGAAGTGTGTGTGTGTTATGGGTCGCATATGGTAGGCTGAGTCACCGCACATTGACTAAACTTGTTCCTGAGTCTATCAAATAGATAACACACACACACACAGTATGTATCAATCATGTCCATTAATTAATTATCAAGGCCATGACTTTGATTTAATCACTATGAATTCAAGCTTGTTCTACTCATAAAATTCAATGAAAATGGCGACAGATGCTTTTAATTTTCTGCCCCTACACGTCAACAGAAATAAAGCAAAAACACATTCCTTTTGGCTGTGTTGGCTGTCTGTGACTGTGTGTGTGTATGTGCGTGTGTGTGCGTCTATGGTTGTGTGTGTGTGTGGTTGTGTGTGTGTGTGTGTGTGTTTGTCTGTGGTTGTGTGTGCGTGTGTGTGTGTGTGTGTGTGTGTGTTTGTCTGTGGTTGTGTGTGTGTGTGTTTGTCTGTGGTTGTGTGTGTGTGTGTGTGTGTTTGTCTGTGTGTGTGTGTGTGTGTGTGTGTGTGTGTGTGTGTGTGTGTGTGTGTGTGTGTGTGTGTGTGTGGGTGGGTGTGTGTGCGTAAGCGTGTGTGTTTGTCTGTGGTTGTGTGTGTGTGTGTGTGTGTTTGTCTGTGGTTGTGTGTGTGTGTTTGTCTGTGGTTGTGTGTGTGTGTGTGTGTGTTTGTCTGTGGTTGTGTGTGTGTGTGTGCTCTATAACCTGTACTCAAATGTCCTACACCCTAAACAAGAGGAGAGTGGGTGTCTGGGTCAAACCCAGAGGCTCCTTGCCAACGCAGTAAGGTGAGTAATGAGCTCTGTCAGACACTGGCGGTTGACTGACGTTTTCCACTGGAACCTCCCTTAGCGCTGACGGCTACATGCTAACAACAACAACATGCTAATGATGGCGTGTCTGACACAGCCCTAATGAGGCAGCTGATGAGATGATTGGCCCATTGGCCACCCACTGGTTCCCCTACAGGAAGAGCTGGTCTGACCACTGAGGCGGGTTACTGTAACTGTACTGTTGGATAGAGACACAGACATATACAGTGTCTATATACACTGAGTGTACAAAACATTTTAAGGACACATTTCTAATATTGAGTTGCAACAGAATCACACAGTTTTCATAATGCCATCAATAGAATAATAATCAGTGTCCTCGGTCCTTCAGTAGATCTGGCGTCATTCACTCTCAACAGATATGAGAACAATCCATAGCATTCAGTATCAAGTCTTGTGACCAACAACCTGCACAACAAGTCTAGTGACCAACAACCTGCACACCAAGTCTAGTGACCATCGACCCGCACACCAAGTCTAGTGACCATCGACCCGCACACCAAGTCTAGTGACCATCGACCCGCACACCAAGTCTAGTGACCATCGACCCGCACACCAAGTCTAGTGACCATCGACCCGCACACCAAGTCTAGTGACCATCGACCCGCACACCAAGTCTAGTGACCATCGACCCGCACACCAAGTCTAGTGACCATCGACCCGCACACCAAGTCTAGTGACCATCGGCCCGCACACCAAGTCTAGTGGCCGTCGACCCGCACACCAAGTCTAGTGGCCGTCGACCCGCACACCAAGTCTAGTGACCGTCGACCCGCACACCAAATCTAGTGACCATCGATCCGCACACCAAGTCTAGTGACCATCGATCCGCACACCAAGTCTAGTGGCCAACAACCCGCACACCAAGTCTAGTGACCATCGACCCGCACACCAAGTCTAGTGACCAACAACCCGCACACCAAGTCTAGTGGCCGTCGACCCGCACACCAAGTCTAGTGACCGTCGACCCACACCAAGTCTAGTGACCATCGACCCGCACACCAAGTCTAGTGACCATCGACCCGCACACCAAGTCTAGTGACCATCGACCCGCACACCAAGTCTAGTGACCATCGACCCGCACACCAAGTCTAGTGACCATCGACCCGCACACCAAGTCTAGTGACCATCGACCCGCACACCAAGTCTAGTGGCCGTCGACCCGCACACCAAGTCTAGTGACCGTCGACCCGCACACCAAATCTAGTGACCATCCCGCACACCAAGTCTAGTGACCATCGATCCGCACACCAAGTCTAGTGGCCAACTACCCGCACACCAAGTCTAGTGACCATCGACCCGCACACCAAGTCTAGTGACCAACAACCCGCACACCAAGTCTAGTGGCCGTCGACCCGCACACCAAGTCTAGTGACCGTCGACCCGCACACCAAGTCTAGTGACCATCGACCCGCACACCAAGTCTAGTGACCATCGACCCGCACACCAAGTCTAGTGACCATCGACCCGCACACCAAGTCTAGTGACCATCGACCCGCACACCAAGTCTAGTGACCATCGACCCGCACACCAAGTCTAGTGACCATCGACCCGCACACCAAGTCTAGTGACCATCGACCCGCACACCAAGTCTAGTGACCATCGACCCGCACACCAAGTCTAGTGGCCGTCGACCCGCACACCAAGTCTAGTGACCATCGACCCGCACACCAAGTCTAGTGACCGTCGACCCGCACACCAAGTCTAGTGACCGTCGACCCGCACACCAAGTCTAGTGACCATCGACCCGCACACCAAGTCTAGTGACCATCGACCGCGACACCAAGTCTAGTGACCATCGACCCGCACACCAAGTCTAGTGACCATCGACCCGCACACCAAGTCTAGTGACCATCGACCCGCACACCAAGTCTAGTGACCATCGACCCGCACACCAAGTCTAGTGACCATCGACCCGCACACCAAGTCTAGTGACCATCGACCCGCACACCAAGTCTAGTGACCATCGACCCGCACACCAAGTCTAGTGACCATCGACCCGCACACCAAGTCTAGTGACCATCGACCCGCACACCAAGTCTAGTGACCATCGACCCGCACACCAAGTCTAGTGACCATCGACCCGCACACCAAGTCTAGTGACCATCGACCGCACACCAAGTCTAGTGACCATCGACCCGCACCAAGTCTAGTGACCATCGACCCGCACACCAAGTCTAGTGACCATCGGCCCGCACACCAAGTCTAGTGACCATCGACCCGCACACCAAGTCTAGTGGCCGTCGACCCGCACACCAAGTCTAGTGGCCGTCGACCCGCACACCAAGTCTAGTGACCATCGACCCGCACACCAAGTCTAGTGGCCGTCGACCCGCACACCAAGTCTAGTGACCATCGGCCCGCACACCAAGTCTAGTGGCCGTCGACCCGCACACCAAGTCTAGTGACCATCGACCCGCACACCAAGTCTAGTATGTGTATTACAGAAAGGGAAAATACACTGAGTATATTCAACCTCTGAATGGCACATACACAATCCATGTCTCAATTGTCTCAAGGCTTAAAAATCCTTCTTTAACCCTCTCCTCCCCTTCATCTACACGGACTGAAGTGGATTTAACAGGTGACATCAATAAGGGATCATACCTTTCACCTGGATTCACCTGGTCAGTCTGTCATTGGAAGAGCAGGTGTTCATAATGTTTTGTACACTCAGTGTATGTCTCTGGTTAGGATCACAGATATAGATTCTAACCAGAGCAATTTCCATGTAGAATCCTTTGGTGGCTAGACTACTAGATAACTAAGACCATCAATCAATCAAATGTATTTATAAAGCCCTTTTTACATCAGCCGATGTCACAAAGTGTTATACAGAAATCCAGCCTAAAACCCCAAACAGCAAGCAATGCAGATGTAGAAGCACAGTGGTTAGGAAAAACTCCCTAGAAAGGCAGGAACCTAGGAAGAAACCTAGAGAGGAACCAGGGTCTGAGGGGAGGCCAGTCCTCTTCTGGTGGAGATTATAACAGTACATGGCCAAGATGTTCAAACGTTCATAGATCCCTCATATAATTTCTATCCCAAAGTGATGAATCCAAACAGCAGTCGCATGTGTATGTTTGAGAAATTAGCTAGTGCTGTTACCCAAAGCCTTCTTTTTTTCATTTAGAGTGATTGCATCCCTCATTGAGGAGACTTAAAGTAGAGAGCAGCACAAACAAAAACAGTATTAAAACACACTGTTTTACAGGACACACCCTTCATGTTACTGACACATTAAGGAAACCTTGCAGGCGCTCATAAAATAAAATGTCTTTCTCTCTCTTACTCATAAAATAAAACAACATTTACTCCTTCCACCAAAACACACAGGCAGCACTTTCCCCTGTGTGTTTTTCTGGGAAGTGTAATTAGATTCATAAAATAGTACCGTGTAGTAAATCACAGCCACTGTGTGTGTGTGTGTGTGTGTGTATAATGGGCATTGTTGTTCATGCCTGTGTTGTGTGTATGTGTTTACGGTAACTGCCTGTTTGTATGTGTATGTGGCTAAGGCGTGGGATATAAAGGAATGGTAACAAAGGCATTAAATAAATGTTCTCCTAATCCACCAGGCATGGCTCCCACAGTATTACCTCTAGGGGTTGACTGGCTGGACTGTGGTGGTGGTGATGAGGTAGGCTGGATTGTGCCAGTTTCTGTTGTAATAAAGACATTAAAAAAGCTACCAATTAAACTATTTTTGGGCAACGGGGTTGGCGAGGTGGGGTGCTGGGGGTTTGGAGGGGGCATAGACATAAAGAGAGTTAGAGAGAGAAAGAGGCCTGCTCACCGCTGCTCCCAGGCAGCCAGTGTTCCTGTGCCAGGGCACCTCTGTGTCGCTGATGGCTACAGTAAAGTAATTACTAACACATGGTTATTAATGGGCTTACCAGAGACCTGTGGGATGGATGGAAGAGAAAGGGGGGATGATGAGAGAGAAAGGGAGGGTTGAACAGAGTGATTAAAAAAAATGTGAGTCAGTAAGGGAAGGAGTCAGTTGAGGTGCCCTCCCTGGTTGGTGTTGGCCTGTGAGAGAAAGTAAAGGAAGGAGTCAGATGAGGTGCCCTCCCTGGTTGGTGTTGGCCTGTACCCACAACTCTGTTGGCCTGTACCCACAACTCCTTAACACCCTGAGAGATCATGGAACAATGGGTACCATCTGACTGATGAGGGTTGATGGGAAAGAGGGGTAGGCAGAACCATGCCAGCTTCTCCATGGCAACAGCTCTGTTTACATTTAGTGGGACATATAATGTGACACTCTCTCTTGATGTGGTGTAATGGTAATTATGTCAGCCAGAGTCTGACAGAGTCTGTAGTGGAGACGCTGCTTGAGAAAGCATCAACACCAACAGACCAACGCTGATGAGAGGGCTTGGCCACTGTTTCAAAACGCGTCGGTGAATACATTTAGACGGCGGGCGTTAACAAAAACTCCTGCGGTGGCGACAGCACATACATTTACGAGGTTGTAACTCAAATTAGATAAACAAATGGCTAAAATCTAATTACTGAGCGACTCCTCCTCATCTTCTCACACTAGGGTTTGTATTTCAGGAGGCCAAGGTTAACTTTAGGACCATTTAACATCCACAGTTTATATTCATGCAAACACACAGAGAAACCAGATCACAAGCATGGAGGTACAGAGGTCTATTTTTGGTCGTAAAAACCAGACTGAATGGCATGACGTCAGAAAGGAAGTCAGCATGATGTCGTTGCAATCAGTTTCTTCAGCTGATTTTGTGGCAGGGTTATGAACACGGGTCCATTTCACACAGTGAGTCAGCCTTGTGTCCAATCATTCCTTGTGTTTAGCAATCCTGTCACATAAACCAATCACAGTGGAGCTAGACTATTGGGATCTACAATGATAATGTGAAACTAATCTACGCAATAAGGCACACATGTAAAGCTAATGATCAAAGAGCAGTCTGTGTGTGTTACTGGGTTCTCATGATATGAGACCACCATGTTGTCTGGGTCTCAGTATCAGCTGTGGTGATGTGGCTTGATGAAGGATTTGGGGCATCTGTCACCAAGAGCTTAATGGATCCTGATGTTCAGAATCGGCCCCTACAAAACATGGAGTTTGGTTTTTAGTGGAATACCTCAATGCTCAAGGACTGGATCTAATTAAGACTGTATTTCTCTCTCTCTGTGTGCGTGTGTGTGTGTGTGTGTGTGAGTGAGTGTGAGTGTACAGTATATGCGTTTGTAATTTACTGGTCATAGTCACCTGATCTTATAATTCTCCATCTGTCACCAAAAGCTTAATCCAAGAAATTCCAGAATGCAACTTTCCCTGATTAGTTTAGAAGCCAGATAACAACTGTATCCAATCACAACAGATGTCTTGAGACCAACAACATCACTGCCTGCCTTCCTACTTTTATACACAATTGTTTACAGGAATGTTTTCTATTAATCCATTTGGAATCACCCAAAGTGTACGGCCTCTCATTTCAACCCACATGTGTGTTGTTTTAAAACCTCAGACTGTCTCCAAGAAGGATTTTAAATAATAAAATACATGTTATGTAATTGTTTATTTAGAACATAAAAAGCCCTACCAGGCAAAAGGCTGTAAATTAGGGAGAGATTATAACAGGGCTTTAGTTCGAATAATGACTCATTTTGTTCTTCATATCCACAGAACACCAGCCATTGCCCTTTCTAATTAAATTAACCCTGTAGTGTCTGACGTTAGGCGTTTTTAGCCCATAAATGTCTATTCTCTGCTCTCAGCAGGGTCTCCTTATCCCAGAGGCTGCCAATAACCCAAATACATGACTCCTGTTCGTTTTGTTCCCCTCGTTTAGAATCTAATTAAATCAGGTAATAAGGGTGGGACGAATGGGTTGGAGTAAAGGCCTTATAGGAGGCTATGCTACGCATAACTCCAGTGGAGAGATGGATGGGGTACCGCTGTACGTGGAGACTACTGCCAAATCATGGACTGCTAATGGGCATGCATTCTCTCTCTCTCTCCCTCTCTCTCTCTCTCCTGATTGCGACCAGATGTGAGCTCCACTCTGGGACAAGGCTGAGATGAGAGACAGCGAGGCCGCCAGACCCACAGTTAAATGTATTAAACCAGTAATGAATTAAACAATAGCAATGTGCAATGGTTAAAAATAAGTTGATTGAGAATGTGATTTTGAGTCCATATTATGGGGCCATGCAGGAGGCAACTGGTACGTTTGTATTTGAGAAGTGTTGTGTGAGGGTTTATTCCTCTGTTCATGTGCTTCTCTGATTCCAATCTAGGTTCTTTAGGAAACTTGATGAAGCCTGTAGCAGCCCATTTAACCAGTAGTCATCGCCATGAAAGTTGGCTGTATGGGAGCTCCATACTATGTGAGCCATCTGTAGCTCTTGTCAAGTCCAGTACTGGGTCAAAACTATTCAACCTCCCCATATCAACAACATGTCTCGCCAACTCCATGTCTCCTCCCTAATCAACTTATTGTCTACACATCTCCACATCTCCTGCCAGCTCTCTCTCTCTCTCTCTCTCTCTCTGTGTATCAGTCCCTTCCCACTGTTTATTATTTACCAACATCATCTCAACACAAACTGACAGGCTGGATTCCCTCCATCTCTACCTCTAACCTGATTCTCTGCTCAGCTCTGGGGCTGGGTCCCTGACCAGGCCTTGCAGCTGGCTGGACGTCTGGGCCTGGAGGTTTGGCTCCCTGACCAGGCCTTGCAGCTGGCTGGACGTCTGGGGCTGGGGCCTGGGGGTTTGGCTCCCTGACCAGGCCTTGCAGCTGGCTGGACGTCTGGGCCTGGAGGTTTGGCTCCCTGACCAGGCCTTGCAGCTGGCTGGACGTCTGGGCCTGGAGGTTTGGCTCCCTGACCAGGCCTTGCAGCTGGCTGGACGTCTGGGCCTGGAGGTTTGGCTCCCTGACCAGGCCTTGCAGCTGGCTGGACGTCTGGGCCTGGAGGTTTGGCTCCCTGACCAGGCCTTGCAGCTGGCTGGACGTCTGGGCCTGGAGGTTTGGCTCCCTGACCAGGCCTTGCAGCTGGTTGGACGTCTGGGCCTGGAGGTTTGGCTCCCTGACCAGGCCTTGCAGCTGGCTGGACGTCTAGGGCTGGGGCTGAAGGCTGGGGCTGAGAGCCTGCTGAAAGCCTGGGAGTGGTCCAAGCAGCTCACTGGTGTGTACAAAGGCCCGCACAGAGGATGGCTGCCAGGGAAAACAGAAGGTGAGACAGATAGACAGGGCACCATTGTTTCACTGTGTTTCTATTTTCTACAGGTGTGAGTCCTCTGAGCCCGGAGCACAGACCTCTGCTCAGATGTGTGAGACTCTCCAAGAGCTATAAGAGGGTTTGGCCCTCGTTTAGCAGGGCACGGAATGTGAGCCACTTTGGGGAGAATAATGAGGGCGATGGGACTCTGTCAATGACTCCCTGGGACAGCAAAACCCACATAGCTGAACGTTGCAGTTTATTGAATATTACTCTAATCTGAAAGCACAACCTCATCCTACAGTGCAGGCCCACCTAATGAGGGAGAAGGGATGGAAAGAATGGAGAAAGAGAGACATGCAGAAGTTGCTAACAACTAGTGAGAGAAGAATAAGAAAGAAGTGTGTAGATCTTTCCATTTGTTCTCTTCTTCCAAAGAGGCGATAGAAATAGTGTGTCTATGTGAGGTGTGGAGATACAGAGAGAGAAAGAGTGAGTGAGAGAAGGGAAGAGAGAGAGAGAAGGGAAGAAGAGAGAGAGAGAGAGAGAGAGAGAGAGAGAGAGAGAGAGAGAGAGAGAGAGAGAGAAGGGAAGAGAGAGTGACAGAGTATAGGAGACGATGAGAGAGATCAAGACAAACAGTATGCATGATGTCAACTGGGGTTAGCGCTCCAAACTCACTGCAGATGGCAGGACGAAAGGTCAGGAATGGACATTAAAGAACAAATTAGGAACAGGAACAGGGAAGGCTGTTCTGGAGTTGGACAGGGAAGGGGGACAGAGGGGTCAAAACAGTCTCAGACATATGGGCTTTTTAAACAGCAATTAGACGCATCCCGGCTTCAACGTCCGTGCTGCGGGGATGGTTTGACCCCTAATCATCCCCAATTTCTCCTGAGCCCTCTGACTCTCCGAGATGTGTCCCCTCAGATTGGCTGTTTATTTTTCAGGCCGTTTCCTGTTTGACTAAAAGCAAAGCTGTGCGTCTTTATGGATGGCAGTGTGGACAAGGGCAACACATGCACTTGTTGCATGGCTATGCATTCAACCATCCTCAACCCTGTTAGTCAAACTCTAGTTTTATTTCATTAAACCTGATTGGTTGTGATGATAATGCACAGTCCCATTTGACATACAAATTAATTGTCAAACTTTTCAACACTATAACTGAACACTGACTATAACATGTGGCTCAGTTGGTAGCGCATGACACTTGGGTTCAATTCCCATGGGGGACCAGTACGAAAATGTATGCATTCAATTCAATTTACTTTATCGCCATGACGTAACAATGTACATATGGCTAAAGTGTACTTTGGAAATTAAGTGATAGATTTACAATATTAACATAACTAAAATAATAAAAAGCAATATTGTCAATGGGAAAATCAGTAACAACTCACTACTGCAAATTGCTCTGGATAAGAGCGTCTGTTATAAAAAAAATACATTTTATAAATGTTTATTTCTTGCCATTATTTTGTGTGGGTCTATCATGTACTCCATACCAAACTCAATGTTTATTTTATTCCCACGTTCTTCTTTCTCTGACTAAGCTGTCTCATATTTCATGAGAGTGCATAATCTATCAGAGAAAAGGTTTTATTTCTCTTATCTGATCTGCAGCAAAACATTTGGTTCAATCTGACTTCTGACATACAGTAGAAGTGTTTGGTTCAATCTGACTTCAGACATACAGTAGAAGTGTTTAATTCAATCTGACTTCTGACATACAGTAGAGAAGTGTTTGGTTCAATCTGACATACAGTAGAAGTGTTTGGTTCAATCTGACTTCTGACATACAGTAGAGAAGTGTTTGGTTCAATCTGACTTCTGACATACAGCAGAGAAGTGTTTGGTTCAATCTGACATACAGTAGAAGTGTTTGGTTCAATCTGACTTCTGACATACAGTAGAGAAGTGTTTGGTTCAATCTGACTTCTGACATACAGCAGAGAAGTGTTTGGTTCAATCTGACTTCTGACATACTGTAGAAGTGTTTGGTTCAATCTGACTTCTGACATACAGCAGAGAAGTGTTTGGTTCAATCTGACATACAGTAGAAGTGTTTGGTTCAATCTGACTTCTGACATACAGTAGAGAAGTGTTTGGTTCAATCTGACTTCTGACATACAGCAGAGAAGTGTTTGGTTCAATCTGACTTCTGACATACTGTAGAAGTGTTTGGTTCAATCTGACTTCTGACATACAGCAGAGAAGTGTTTGGTTCAATCTGACTTCTGACATACAGTGAAGTGTTTGGTTCAATCTGACTTCTGACATACTGTAGAAGTGTTTGGTTCAGTCTGACTTCTGACATACTGTAGAAGTGATTGGTTCAGTCTGACTTCTGACATACTGTAGAAGTGTTAGTGGATTTCTTCCATACTGTATATTACTGTGGATTTGTTCAGTTTATTGGGCTGTAAGAAATCATGCTGTCGGTAGCTACTTTGTGTGAACATCTTTACTACAGTAGAAATTAATCCTGGCCATGAATGAGGGGGAGTAAAGTTGATGTTAAATAAATTGTTCTTTTTTTCATGACTGTCCCAGATGTCCTATCCATCCTGTAACGTGTTGTTATGGACCTTATGAACATATTCTGTATTTATTCATTACATTTAGCCTTCAGAGAGTTTCTGTTCTAAATACATACATAAACAGACTTCAAAGAGATTCTGTTCTAAAGACATACATAAACAGACTTCAGAGAGATTCTGTTCTAAAGACATACATAAACAGACTTCAGAGAGATTCTGTTCTAAAGACATACATAAACAGACTTCAGAGAGATTCTGTTCTAAAGACATACATAAACAGACTTCAGAGAGATTCTGTTCTAAAGACATACATAAACAGACTTCAGAGAGATTCTGTTCTAAAGACATACATAAACAGACTTCAGAGAGATTCTGTTCTAAAGACATACATAAACAGACTTCAGATTGATGCTTATTCGCTGTGTTTAAAAAGGGAGTGCACAAACGTACACACAAGTGGGCCCACACAGAGAACTCCTAGGCTTGCACACACACACACACACACACACAGACACCTCTACCCATACACACATGGGCGGTAGGCTTGTCCTCTGACACCTTGAACCTTTGAACCTTGCACAGTCATCAACAAAACTCATCAACCTCCCCCAAAAACCCCTCCTCCCTAAATAGGGAGGTGACGTCCCCCACCTATAACCCTTTGTGTACCTGAAGGTCTTCGCTATAATCAGGTCCCCCTCATACACCCCAGCAATCAGAGAACCAAGGCTGTGGCCACCCTATCCTGCCCTTCCCTGTTCTGCCTTGCCCTGACACAAGCAGCCAACACACTCTAAATGACCAGCAGCAGTTCTGTCCTAACACTTTATTACAAGATGCAACAGGGATACACTTCCAGCACAGAAGCAGAGAAAATGTCTAATTGGCCTCTTGGAGACACTTTATATTCTTATCAGACAGCACTAAATGTTCTCTAAACACCAACCAGATTAAATGTTCTCTAAACACCAGCCTGACTAAATGTTCTCTAAACACCAGCCTGATTAAATGTTCTCTAAACACCAGCTTGACTAAATGTTCTCTAAACACCAGCCTGATTAAATGTTCTTTAAACACCAGCCTGACTAAATGTTCTCTAAACACCAGCCTGACTAAATGTTCTCTAAACACCAACCAGATTAAATGTTCTCTAAACACCAGCTTGACTAAATGTTCTCTAAACATCAGCCTAACTAATCTCTCTCTAAACACCAGCCTGACTAAATGTTCTCTAAACATCAGCTTGAGAGGCTTGTAGGAAGTCTAAACAAGAGGCAGTAACGTTGCCAGCTGCTACAGAATCACACAGTTTTCATAATGTCATCAATAGAATAATAATCAGTGTCCTCGGTCCTTCAGTAGATCTGGCGTCATTCACTCTCAACAGATATGAGAACAATCCATAGCATTCAGTATCAAGTCTTGTGACCAACAACCTGCACAACAAGTCTAGTGACCAACAACCTGCACAACAAGTCTAGTGACCAACAACCTGCACACCAAGTCTAGTGACCATCGACCCGCACACCCAGAGTTTTGTCAAGTTGTCTGGATATCCTTTGGGTGGTGGATCATTCTTGACACACACGGGAAATTGTTGAGCATACTTTTGTCTTGCCCCTTCGCCCTCTGAATGGTACACATACGCAATCCATGTCTCAATTGTCTCAAGACTTAAAAATCCTTCTTTTTAACCTGTCTTCATCTACACTGATTGAAGTGGATTTAACAGGTGACATCAATGAGGGATCAAAGCTTTCAGCTGGATTCACCTGGTCAGCCTATGCCATGGAAAGAGCAGTTCTAAATGTTTTGCATACTCAGTGTATATAAATATGCTGAACATTGTGTTAATCACTCTAAACTGAATATTATTCAGTGATTTTCAAGGTGGTAACACCAATGACTTAAAACTGAGGGACACACAGTACTAGTAAAACATTGTGTAAATACATGTCTAGCATGTTTTCTTACAGTTAAACAAAACAGAAAATGTATAATTTCTCATGTTTTTGTCATTTTAAAGTGTTTTTACATAGTGCCAAATTCAAGGAACAGCATTTACCACCGCAATAAAAGAATGACCCAAAACCATTGTTGAATGAATCTAGGTCAGGATAATAAAAGTGAATCGGGTATTACCATTGCATGCGTCTAGTCTACGCTTCAATGATTATTGACACACCAAAAAGGCATTTTCTTTTAAACAGTTTGGAGCTTCTAAATTAGATTTTATGTTGCTGGTTACTGCATGCCTCTTTATTCCAAAAATGTACTTTCTCACAAAAATTGGAGCAGACACATTGCCATAACCTAACAAAATACTTAATTGTCCTAGGAACCCAGACCTCTTTTTCTCGAAGTAGCCAAGATGCTGAAGTTCCGAAGTAGCCAAGATGCTGAAGTTCCGAAGTAGCCAAGAAGCTGAAGTTCCGAAGTAGCCAAGATGCTGAAGTTCCGAAGTAGCCAAGATGCTGAAATTCCGAAGTAGCCAAGATGCTGAAGTTCCGAAGCAGCCAAGGTGCTGAAGTTCCGAAGTAGCCAAGATGCTGAAGTTCCGAAGTAGCCAAGATGCTGAAGTTCTGAAGTAGCCAAGATGCTGAAGTTCCGAAGTAGCCAAGATGCTGAAGTTCCGAAGTAACCAAGATGCTGAAGTTCCGAAGTAGCCAAGATGCTGAAGTTCTGAAGTAGCCAAGATGCTGAAGTTCCGAAGTAGCCAAGATGCTGAAGTTCTGAAGCAGCCAAGGTGCTGAAGGTCCAAAGTAGCCAAGATGCTGAAGTTCTGAAGCAGCCAAGGTGCTGAAGGTCCGAAGTAGCCAAGATGCTGAAGTTCTTTGACAAGAGCCCATTTCTTTATTATGCTCATGTTCATGAAATCAACTGGCTCCACAACTGGCTCCCTCAATGGTCAATTGAAGGAGATTAAAAGGATGTTTGATTGGGGGAAGAGGAAGAGAGAATAATATTCAGTGGTGTAAAGTACTTAATTGAAAATAATTTAAAGTACTACTTAAGAGGTTTTTGGGGGTATATGTACTTTACTATTTATATTTTTGACAACTTTTACTTGTAACTTCACTACATTCCTAAAGAAAATTATGTACTTTTTACTCCATACATTTTCCCTGAAACCCAAAAGCACTCGTTACATTTTGAATGCTTAGCAACATAGGAAAATGGTACAATTCACACACTTATCAAGAGAACATACTTGGTTATCCCTACTGCTTCTGATCTGGCGGACTCACTAAACACAAATGCTTAGTTTGTAAATTATGTCTGAGTGTTGGAGTGTGCCCCTGGCTATCCGTAAATAAAATAAACAAGAAAATGGTGCATCTGGTTTGCTTAATGATTTATACTTTAACTTTTGATACTTAAATATATTTTAGCAATTTACTTTTGATAGTTTTGATTTACTTTTGACAGTAATTTTAAAACCAAATACTTTCAGACTTTTACTCGAGTAGTGTTTTACTGGGTGACTTTCACTTTTACTTGAGTCATTTTCTATTAAGGTATCTTTACTTTTACTCAAGTTTGACAATTGGGTACTTTTACCACCACTGAAAATATTTTATAATAATATTTCATGTGAAATGATTTAAATCTACATCACGTTTACTTTAATTTACTTGACTGACTTTGTACCCATTTAAAGTGGCGTTTAAATATAGTAGACAACAAATGACAATAGAAAATTGATAACAGCTATATATAGTATATACAGATGATAGAAGACCAGCCTGCTGGCCTTACTGGGTGGATAGGAACATTAGCCTCAGCTGTTTAGGAGGGTTATCCCACCTGGCACAAATGATTGTCCAGTTCAGTTTTTTTTCTGCGTGTGGGCTGCCCTATACCTGCACCCAAAGGGGAGTATTTCAAAGTCCAGGTACATGGGGTGGCTTGGATCTTAAAAGATTTTGTGAGCCTTGCTGAGGGCCTTGAGCACTCGACCTGGCGTACTGCTCACTCTGTTTGTACTTGCCACCAGTCTTCTTCACCCCATCTCCCTTTATAATGCCATTTTCATCAAATTCAACCTCTGCTTTCCTCATTCTCTTCGACACCTTCTTCCTCTTCTTCCTCGTCCCTTCCTCAGAAGAAGAACAGACGACTGTCTCCTGCAGCTTAGGTAGAGGCATTAAGTCGCCACACTCATAACAGAAGTTCCTGTGGTTCGAGCTTGTCTCTGTAGCCTTATTCCACTCGACCATCCCCACAAAATTCCTCCGTCCACTTTTCACTCTCCACATCCCTATCCTAAAACCTAACCCATACATTAACCCCTACCCTACCCTTACCTTTTTTTTAACACAGAATAAATCAATTAATAAAAGTACCATGATGGTAGTGACTGCACATTACTGCTTATCACTTAACAATAATTTATTCACATTACTTCACTTAAAAATATTTTAGTCATTCAATGTAAATAAGGCATACTTTAATGACTGCTGAATACCAACTATCAATCAATTAGATCAAGTATTTTCAGGTAGAGATACCTTGCAAAGCAGCAGCTGCTCTATATCACCTCACAAATCGGGCCATCTACTCTCTTCCATAGCAGGCGTAAAATAAACACAGACTGGACAAGTAGATGCGCAATGGATTATGGTCATTGTAGTTAATTACCACGTTTTATGCGCTAAATTATACTGAACAAAAATATAAATGTATCATGTAAAGTATTGGTCCCCTGTTTCATGAGCTGAAATAAAAGATCCCAGAAATGTTCCATATGCACAAAAGGTTTATTTCTCTCAAATTTTGTGCAAAAATGTGTTAACATCTCTGTTAGTGAGCATTTCTCATTTGACAAGATAATCCATCCACCTGACAGTTGTGGCATATCAAGAAGCTGATTAAACAGCATGATCATTACACAGGTGCACCTTGTGCTGGGGACAATAAAAGGCCAATTTAAAATGTGCAGTTTTGTCACACAACACAATGCCACAGATGTCTAAAGTTTTGAGAGAGCGTGCAAACGGCATGCTGAATGCAGGAATGTCCACCAGAGCTGTTGCAGAGAATGTTATGTTAATTTCTCTACCATAAGCCGACTCCAATGTCATTTTAAACATGCCCAGCCCAGGACCTCCACATCTGGCTTCTTCACCAGCGGGATCGTCTGAGACCAGCCACCGGGACAACTGATGAAACTGTGTATTTCTGTCTGTAATGGTTTGGTGAAAAACGTATTCTGATTGGCTGGGCCTGGCTCTTAAGTGGGTGGGCCTATGCCCTCCCAGACCCACCCATGGCTGCGCCCCTACCTAGACATGTGAAATCCATAGATTAGGGCCTAATGAATTTATTTAAATGTACTGATTTTCTTATATGAACTGTAACTCGTAAAAATCGTTGAAATTGTTGCATGTTGCTTAACATTTTTGTTCAGTATATGAAGAATATCAACCTGGTCTCTCTGAGCATTTCGTAGTATTCTTTATGTAAATCTGTGACACTCCATATAAACTCCCTTTTTCAGGACCCTGTCTTTCAAAGATAATTTGTAAAAATACAAATAACTTCACAGATCTTCATTGTAAAGGGTTTAAACAGTGTTTCCCATGCTTGTTCAATGAACGATAAACAATGAATAAACATGCACCTGTGGAACGGTCGTTAAGACACAAACAGCTTACAGGCGGTAGGCAATTAAGGTCACAGTTAAGAAAACTTAGTGTAGTATTATCTAAAATAAGGACGCCTGACTCCAGCTTCTTTTCTTCACTGTCGCATGTCATACCCAGGTACGGATACCCCCAAGGGACATCCTACTACATCTTCCTCTCTCCCATGAACAAGAACTCAACATGCATAACCACTGAAGCATAACTGAAACAGCATGAAAGCATTAAATTACACAGTATTAATATTAACTTAGGTACAGTCTCTTTTTGCTGGGTATGGTCCCCAACAGTATGTTTTCTCTTCACGTAACATAGTCTTTCAGCCACTCTGGTGGCTTTACATCCCTTTTTGGGTGCGCTTGTGGCTCTGTGAGCATTCTCTCCTCTTCAACCTCTTTTTGTGCATTCTCTGTGCCCTCAGTCTGTGTGGCTGGTAGATCTGGAAGAGCTCTGAGGTGTGTTTTGTTCCTTCATACCTCTTCTGAGCCTGTGTCCACCACATAGGAGCGTGGGGCATCCACTTTCCTCAGCACTATTGCTGGTGTCTTTGAATTTGTAATCCACACATGTTGACCTTCAGTCAGCTCTGGCCTCTCCGTAGCACGGTGTCTCCGATTAAAGTCTCCAGTTTGCGTTTGTTTCAGCCGTTTGTCCCTCTCAGCAAAGGCCTTCCTGTTAGGCCATCAGGGTT
Organism: Brachymystax lenok tsinlingensis; assembly: GCA_030435695.1. Lineage (NCBI taxonomy): Eukaryota > Metazoa > Chordata > Actinopteri > Salmoniformes > Salmonidae > Brachymystax > Brachymystax lenok. The sequence continues at coordinate 39,999,281 of CM059790.1, read as the reverse complement.
TAAGCTGAGCCGGCGAGACAGGCAATGGGGAACGCAGCCTCCTGCCCATCAGGAGCTCGGCAGGCGACGGCCCATGATGCAGTGGTGTAACTCTGTAAGCTAACAGAGCCCTGTATGGATCCTTGTTCTTTTTCAGCAGTCCCTTGATTGTTTTCACAGCTCTCTCTGCCTCACCATTACTCTGTGCATGGTAGGGGCTACTGGTCACATGTGTGAAGTCATATTCTGCGGCAAAAGCAGAAAAGGAGTTTGCCGAGAACTGGGGAGCGTTATCTGTAATCAGGACCTCAGCAACCCCTTGCCTGGAAAAAATTGACTTTAATCCATTGATAACACCAGCTGATGTGGTTATGGGTGTCTTTGCTATTTCAATGTATCTTGAATAGTAATCTACCACTAGCAGATAAGTGTCATTTTTCCAATAGAACATATCTGCCCCTACCTTTTGCCATGGCCATTTTGTCAGCTCCGTTGCCATCATTGGCTCCGGATGACAAGGTTGACATTTTGTACAGACCTCACACTGGGCCACCAGCTTGGCAATCTGAGTACTCAGACCAAGCCACCATACCGACTGTTGAGCCCTCAGTCTGCATTTGGTTATCCCCATGTGTCCCTCATGCACTCTCTAGCATTTCTGGTTGTAGAGTCTCTGGAATAACTATCCGTTGTCCTTTCATGAGAAGGTCTCCATTACAGTGGAAGTCACTTTGGTGCACCCAATAGGGCTTCAGCAGCTGAGGCAGTTCCTCCTGCCTGGGCCATCCCTTTTGGCACTGCTGCACTATCTGTCGGCAGATAGGGTCTCGTTGTTGCTCCTCTGCAATCTGCTGCAGTTTGTTCTGAGATGCAGGTAGGCTGTCCTTTACTGCATTAATGGACACATGTACCTCACCCTCTAGACATTGCTCCTCCTCTGATAATGGACGTTTGATTGGAGCCCTGGAGAGTGCGTCTGCTGTGATCAGTGCCTTCCCTGGCACCATCTTGTAGGTGAACCTCAGTAATCTGAGGCGGAAGCGCATAACTCTGGGAGGCAAGTCATCCAGTGCTTTTGTCCCTAACAGAGCCAACAGTGGTTTGTGGTCAGTCTCTGCTGTAAACTGCAGGCCAATAAGGTATTGGCTATCACATGCCCATGCGATAGCCAACGCCTCCTTCTCCACTTGAGCATACCTTTGCTCTGTGTCGGATAAGCTTCGGGAGATGTATGCTATTGGACACCACTCCATGTTGTCCTGCATCTGTGTGAGGACCACCCCTAGCCCAAAGGATGATGCATCTGCTGATACCTTTGTCTTAGCGTGGGGACGGTATTGGGCCAGCACTCTCTGCGAGGCCAGGTCTCCTTTGTCTTAGCGTGGGGACGGTACTGGGCCAGCACTCTCTGCGAGGCCAGGTCTCTTTTGATTTTGTCAAACGCCATCTGTTGCACGTGACCCCATGACCAGTTATTCTCTTTGGCTAGTAAGTCTCTCAGGGGTTTGGTTGGTTGTCCCCATTGGCTTTTGGGACCACTACCATCCCTGCACACCAGTCAGTGGGACTCTCTACTTTAGACACCGCCACAATTTCTTCCATCCTCCCCAACTCTTCCTTTACTCTGGCCAATAAAGGGATAGACACACGGCAGGGGTGGTAAGGGCATTGGGGACAGCATCCTCTTTCAGGCGGATTTTGTAGTCACCTTCTATCCTTCCTAGACCAGAAAACACTTTTGGGAATTTCTTTTTGAAAACCTCACCTGGGTCCTCCAGTTCGCTCACTCTCTCAATGAGTTGTATTGCTTCAATTGCTGGCAGCCCCAGCAACAGTCTGGCCAGAGAGTCAATGACATAGACAGGCTGAATGGCACTTGTGTCTTTACTCTCCAGTTTAATCACCAACTGCCCTACCACTGGTAATATCTTATTACTGGGACCGTACAGTTTTTTGTTTGTAGAGAGCAAAGGGCCATCTCTACTATAGCTATACAGCCTAGTTGGGATAGCTGTCACTGCTGCCCCAGTGTCTAGTTTAAATGACACAACCTCCCCATTGAGGTTAATGTCTGAATGCCAGCCAGAATCGTTTCCCCTTACTTCTCCCAGAAAAATGCTGTCCTGCTGTACCTCCTCTGAGACCTCCTGCATTTGTTTGATTGACAGACAGCTGAAAAGTGTCCTCTCCTGTGACATTTCCTGCATTCTGCATCCTTTGCTGGGCAAACATTCCATCTGTGGAAAGGGGATTTCCCACATTTGTGACAAACACTTGAACTAGCTACTGGTGCTGTCTGTGATTGTTTTCTCTACGTCTGTCTCTGTTCTTTGTTCCCCTCTGTTTGTTTAGCTCGGTATGAAAATGCATTTATTTCCTCTCTCTCTTCGCTCTGCAAGGAGCTGCTGTCGCGCAGCATCGTCTGCTGTCTCTTTACTGTCTCACTCTGCCTAACCTGGTTTACAGCTTTGGACAAGGTAAGCTGGGAATCCAACTGTAACTTTTCAGAAAGTGATATATTTCTTATTCCCACTACACTCCGGTCTCGGATCAGCTCTTCCCTGAGCGCGCCAAACTGACAATGTTCTGCTAGTTTGTGCACAGCTGTGATAAAACTGTCGGTGGTTTCACCCTGCTCCTGTTTGCGCATATTAAACTTAGCTCTCTCAAATATAATGTTGTGTCTCCCTACAAAATGCGTTTCAAAACAGTCTTTAACGGCACTGTAGTTAAGTCTCTCTTCCTCAGTCAATGTAGAAGCATTTAATATATCCTCGGCTTCATCACCCATAGAGTAGATCAGTGTATTAACTTGAAATGCCTCATTTTTCATGTTTAAGCCTGATGCTACCCTGTACCTTTCAAAGCACCTGATCCATTTCGGCCAGTTATGAATGTCCGTACAATCTAAATTCTCTGGGGGACCAATGTGAAATCCGTCAGCACTAGCCACTGGCCTGTCTGAGTTTGCGCCAGAGCCCGTTGAACTTGGAGTCGCAAATGCTGAAATCCCGCCAGTTTCTTCCTCTTGCAACATGTTGCTTAGCAGTAACTAACCTTGCTCGTTAGCTAGCAAAATAATTATATGCGCTGTTTTATCTCCAACACTGTGCCCTCCCTGCATTGACACAGCCTGAATGTATGATTTACTTGGTACGTCCTTCACGTTTATGGGATTATTAAAAACCACTTCTGACACCATGTAGTATTATCTAAAATAAGGACGCCCGACAACGAGGTTCTGACTCCAGCTTCTTTACTCACTGTCGCATGTCATACCCAGGTGCGGATACCCCCAAGGGACATCCTACTACACTTAGGGAACCAAAGAGGCCTTTCTACTGACTCTGAAAAACACCAAAAGAAAGATGCCCAGGGTCCCTGCTCATCTGCGTGAACGTGCCTTAGGCATGCTGCAAGGAGGCATGAGGACTGCAGATGTGGCCAGGGCAATAAATTGTAATGTCCGTACTTTGAGACGCCTAAGACAGCGCTACAGGGAGACAGGACGGACAGTTGATCATCCTCGCAGTGGCAGACCACATGTAACAACACCAGCACAGGATCGGTACATCCAAACATCACACCTGCGGGACAGGTACAGAATGGCAACAACAACTGCCCGAGTTATACCAGGAACGCACAATCCATCAGTGCTCAGACTGTCCGCAATAGGCTGAGAGAGGCTGGACTGAGGGCTTGTAGGCCTGTTGTAAGGTAGGTCCTCAACAGACATCACCGGCAACAACGTTGCCTATGGGCACAAACCCACCGTTGCTGGACCAGACAGGACTGGCAAAAAGTGCTCTTCACTGATGAATTGCGGTTTTGTCTCACAAGGGGGTGGTGGTCGGATTTGCGTTTATCGTCAAAGGAATGAGTGTTACACCGAGGCCTGTACTCTGGAGCGGGATCGATTTGGAGGTGGAGGGTCCGTCATGGTCTGGGGCAGTGTGTCACAGCATCATCGGACTGAGCTTGTTGTCATTGCAGGCAATCTCAACGCTGTGCGTTACAGGGAAGACATCCTCCTCCCTCATGTGGTACCCTTCCTGCAGGCTCATCCTGACATGAACCTCCAGAATGACAATGCCACCGGCCATACTGCTCGTTCTGTCTGATTTCCTGCAAGACAGGAATGTCAGTGTACTGCCATGGCCAGCGAAGAGCCCGGATCTCAATCCCATTGAGCACATCAAGGAACTGTTGGATCAGAGGGTGAGGGCTAGGGCCATTCCCCCCCCAGAAATGTCCGGGAACTTGCAGGTGCTTTGGTGGAAGAGTGGGGTAACATCTCACATCAAGAACTGGCAAATCTGGTGCAGTCCATGAGGAGGAGATGCACTGCAGTACTTAATGCAGCTGGTGGCCACACCAGATACTGACTGTTACTTTTGATTTTGACCCCCCCTTTGTTCAGGGACACATTATTCCATTTCTGTTAGTCACATGTATGTGGAACTTGTTCAGTTCATGTCTCAGTTGTTGAATCTTGTTAGGTTCATACAAATATTTGCACATGTTAAGTTTGCTGAAAATAAACACTGTTGACAGTGAGAGGATGTTTCTTTTTTTTTGCTGAGTTTAGTATGATTGTGTATGGTATGTATTAATTTGTGGATGTTCAGCACCCATTTCGTATGATATATTACGAATTACAATTAGTATTATATGTTACGAATTTGCTAAATGTACAATATGTCACGAATTTGCAAAATGTACAATATTTGACAATTTCGCAAAACGTACAATTTGTTACAAATTTACAAAAGTACAATATGTTACAAATTTACAAAAGTACAATATGTTACAAATTTGCTAAACAAATGATGTTACGAATTCAAGCTAGGTGGCTAACGTTAGTCAGGCTAGGGGGTCAGGGTTTAAGGTTAGGGTTATGTTTAGGAGTTAGGTTAAAGGGTTAAGATTAGGGTTAGGGTTAGGTGAAGGGTTAGCTAACATGCTAAGTATACTGAACAAAAATATATATGCAAAATGCAACAATTTCAAAGATTTTACTGAGTTAAGGTTCATAGAAGGAAATCAGTCAATTGAAATAAATTAATTAGGCCATAATCTATGGATTTCACGTGACTGGGCAGGGGTGCAGCCATGACTGGGCCTGGGAGGGCATAGGCCCATCCAGTTGGGAGCCAGGCCAACCCACTGGGGAGCCAGGCCCAGCCAATCAGAATGAGTTTTTCCACATATATTTTTGTTAAGTATAGTTGCAAAGTAACTAAAAAGTAGTAAGTAGTTGAAAAGTTGCTAATTATCAAAAAATGCTAAAGTTATCTGTGATGAGATTCAAACTCGCAATGTTTAGGTTGCTAGATGTTTGCGTTATACACCAACCCATCCACCCCAACCAACCACCCTACTTAAGTCACCATCTGTCAAATTGCAACCATAGCAAGAGTAACATGTCATACTAATTTGAGTTTCCCGGACTTACATTTACTATGTTATGTCTAGTCTATGAGAAAGGTTGAGAATATTGGCCTGTTGCAAACTACAACTCCCTAATATATCGCACAATTCAGGCTGGATTTGATTTATCTTTAGAGAAACGGTGCAATGTGAGCACTGAACTCACAGAAAAAAACTGAAGGAAATTGAATTAAAATAATTGAACCGACGTTGGTCAATTAGTGGTTTAAAAAACGAAAAATAACAGAAATGTCGGTCAATCGCTCAGCACTATCCGACATCTAACTTGTCATTATGAAAATATATAAACACACATTTACAGACTCTGCATGACATCAGCAGCCCGGTGCTCCAAATAGCATACGTTCTCTATTTTAACACAAATAAACCCATCCGATTACAAATGAATTCAGTAAACGTCAATCTAGCAAGCCAGGCAACTAAAAGCCATTTTCTAAACAATGTTATGGTTCATTGCTAGCCAGTTCAAATAATGAGACTCACCAGAGGCAGACTATAGCTGACAACGTCTTAACTTGAGCTATTTTTTCTCTCATTATTACAGGAAAATAAATCCAAGACAACATAATTCTTTACAAACTAATGGCGAGCTAACAGAAAATAGCTTACTGCCACAGTGTGATGAAATAAAAGTAGGTCATTCTATAGGAGAATTTTAGAACTCTCACATCTTGTCACAGGAGGATCTCTAACATTACCTACATGTACATATTACCTCAATTACCTCGACTAACCGGTGCCCCCGCACATATACTCTGAACCAGTACCCCCTGTATATAGCCTCGCTATTGTTATTTTATTGTTGCTCTTTAATTATTTGTTATTTTTATTTCTTATTTTTGTAGTTATTTTTCTTAAAATTGCATTGTTGGTTAAGGTCTTGTAAGTAAGCCTTTCACTGTAAGGTCTACACCTGTATTCGGCGCATGTGACTAATAACGTTTGATTTGATTGGGTCTGGATGCTGTGGCCGTCCGGTAACCACGACAACGGAGGTTGCGACAGTCGCATATACTTTTTTTCAAGTCTGTGCGTCAAGGAAACTAACAGTCGCAGCGACGGTCTACAAACATTTCACCGGAGTATAAATGAAATGCCATTTTGACCAGCGACATTTGTCGCATTCTAATCGTCCACACACAGACATGTTGTTGGACCAAGTATAAACGGACCTTTAGACAAACTGAAGCATACTAGTGTCCAAAGTATATGCCAGTGTTTCCCTTTTTACATTATTAAAAAAAAAGCTTTTTGCTTGGTGACCAATTTCAGTTGAGTATTTGTGCGTGTTATATAATTAGTCTAACAGCACATAAACCGGTGAATATCACATCATGTGAATTAATAAACTACAATTTCGATTTTTTTTTAAATCAAACAGGCGTTATTTCTAATGTCCCTTCACTGGTCCTCTTCGGGGTCTTTGACGTGGCATCAATAAACAAAGATGGTGGCTAAGTAGGAAGTTTTGCTGGATTGTTATTTACTTTTGGCATTTTAAGTTGATGGTTTCGCTAAATATTTAATCGCTAACAAGTATCTCGTGTCGCTAAATTCCTAGGAAATCAATCTTAAAATGGCTGGATGGTCAGGGTTTTCGGAAGAGGAGCTACGAAAGTTGCAGCAAAAAGGTAACTTATACTTGACTTCAGCTCTTGATAATCATGACTCAGTTCTAATACATTACACCAGGGTGGGTTTGTAAATTCAACCTGGAGTACCAGAGTGCGCCCTGGGCGTTCGTAAATTCAAAGCGTTTTGTTCTCGGAGGGTTCAGAGCGCCCGCTGGACGAGAAACGTTAACGGTCTAACCTCACAACAAACCGCAGTCAAGCACCCAAACTAACTAGCTAACGTTGGCTAGCTACTCCCAGACACAACTGAGAGAACACCTCACTGACCATTTTAGGTTATCCTATTTTCATGTTATCCAGAGCGCTGGTGACTAACTGCTGTTGGCAACAGTGTAATTACGTTTTTTTTTGCCGACGTTTACTGACACGGACCATATTCAACGGGTGTCGAGCGTTTGTAAATCCATCAGTTATTCTGCGCTCTGGCACACTCAGACGAGAGTGCTCTGAAATTGGAGTAGATACCCAGAACGAATTTACGAACGCACCCTACGAGCCATTGAACAAAGGAATCTTCAGTAGGGGTGTTTTGTTAAGATCCACGACACTCGGTCTGACCATTAACATGCATCGCTTGCGGTACAGTTTTGGAAGTATAAGGACCTTACAGTGACTTTCATATCAGCGAGAAGTAATCATTTAAAAATAGGTTAAATTGATACACACTTATGGCAGTGTGGGAACACTAAACCTATATCTCCATTTTACACTGCTTGTTTACGGAAGACAGAGTGACCGCCTGTGCTAATTAGCCATATAGCATGCTCCAAACACGTGTAACTGAAGGCCGCCATAAACGTGTTGTGACTGAAAAATACTGTTGGCTGCAACTGTGATGAAGCCGGTTAAACAGTTTATAGTAAGTGTATAACGTTTTTTTGATGTTGCATGAAAGTAAAGGGATTTACGTTTCTAGAACCATATCGCAATTGAGAATCGATTCACGTTTAGAGCGAGTATTTGGTTGTTTTGGCTGACACAGCCAATCTTCCTCTGAAAATAACATAAGATCCTTGGACCTTAAGGAGTAATGGTAGGCTGCTTAAGAGTACATCTTGGGCTTACATAAGGTTAGCTCACAAACTCTAGGTGGCATTCCCTACAGTTCTCTGCCATTTAGCTTCGCCCACGACTGCCTCATGTGAAGTACAATCCCAACGCTGTGTTTTAGAAACGTCAAATAATAATCGCTTGTGATACAGCTTTCAAAACATATGACTCTTTCATCAGCGAGAAAGAATCCTTCAAATAAAAAAACATACACTTACTGTCGCTGTTTTGCATAGATCCTTACAGCTATGGGTGCCTCTGTGCAACGAAACTACACTTCTGCTCACTTCTCAAATGACAGGTGTTCGGAGCACCCAAGATAGCTAATTAGCAGAGGTGGTCGCCTCTTGTCATCCTTCTGTTTTGCGTAACCACGTGCTCTAACATGGGGATATGGCCGTGTGGGAACACTAACCCTATCAAGGTGTCTATCAACTTAATATTTCCAGCTGATATGAAAGATAAGGTACTTATGTTTCCAAAACCTTAGCACAATGACACGTGTTTATGTTCAGATTGACCGTCGGGGATGCTTAACAAAACTACCCATACAGACGACACCTTCGTCCAATGACTTATGTGTAATGTAATGAAACTGAGATTGATGATCAATGGTTAGTATACAGTTAGCTTCTTAGCCAAGAGGATCTGTCGGCTGTCCACATATACCCATTCATTAGTCAATTCAGTAGCTAGTTACATCTGTAAAGTGTATCGATATCCAGTATCCCTGTATCTCTGTTGTTTTACCTCATTCATCAGACCAGGCGGTGCCTGCGGCTTTAGGTCGTGGACGGAAACCAGCTCCTACTAACCGGAGTCGGCAGCAGTTGCAGCGAGAGAGAGCCCTCCAGTTAGCCGCTCAGCAAAAGAGTGGACCCGGCTCGTCTGCGCTACCACCCGAGCAGCAGCTAACAAAGCCTCCGCCGCAGCCCACTAAGGCCCTGCCGCAGGCTGTCATTCAGCCCGTCATCACCCCCACAAAGCCGGTGGAGGAAACCAGCCAAAAAGAGACCCTTGCCATAAACCATGCTCCTGCACCAGCAGAGGACACACCACCGATTGCCAAGGAGTTGGAAAAACAAGAGGTGGAATTGTTAGTAAGTCTTTGTTATCATAAATTAGTTATGGGTCAATGTCTTATGATGCTCTCACAGTTGCCTGTACATTCATTTAGTTTGGCATGCCAGTAATGTTGTCGACACTGACAGGGTCCAAAAACCAAGAAAAGTGCAGTGATTTTATTTGAAGAATACTTATCTTGGGCTAATTAGGTATGTCCTTTATTGTTTGTAGATCATCCTCATGTCTGTTGATTGCCTTTCTCTGTATTGGGTGTTAATGCTCCTCGTTGTTGTAGTCGGGAGAAGACTCGCATAGAGCTGCTTCAGCAAGACCAAAAGATGATGGAAGAGAGGAATAAGCGCAAGAAAGCCCTCCTGACCAAGACCATCGCTGAGAAGTAAGGACAGATGCCGTAGTTCACATTATCACTACCAGCTATTCTAATAGACTTTGTTTCCTTTGGACACTTACACTTGCACAAATTCACTCAAATGCCTGTTTTTCTGTGTACCCAGATCCAAACAGACCCAGGCAGAGTCAGTGAAGCTGAAGAGGATCCAGAAAGAGTTGCAGACTCTGGACAATATGGTGTCCAACGACATCTGCATTCTGAGAGGTGTGATAGAGCAGGCCAGCTGGGACTATAACACTGCAAGGTAAACACAATTTGGAGAACACGCTGAATCCTTGCCACGGAGATGGGATTCTTTTCAATCAGGGTGTTTTTCACTCATTATTCTTGTTGTATCAACAATAAAAATAAAATAAAAAACACAGCAGTCTGTAGCTATACTGATATGGCAGTGAACATGTCCTTCTTTCAAACTCTGTAAACACTGCTCCCTACAGGTTATTCAGCGTACTCCTTCAATACATCCAAATACATTGATAAATCAATGTCCCCCCCTCTCAGATATGAAAAAAAGGATGGTGATATGTACATCCTAAACTTGAGAATAATGATGCTGGGCTTAAAAAATCATACTATTTAAGGAGATAAAGGAATGAGTGGCCTGCACAAGGAATGTTGCTGCTCCACAGTGACTTTCTTCTGAACCCAAATCAACAACGTTTCGACTTCACAGAAGTCTTTGTCAGGTGAGGTATGCCATGTATTCCTTTCTTTGCTATAAAACAAATTCCTAATAAATCCATCTGCCTGTCTCCTGTTCTGTTCAGGAAGCGCTTTGAGAAGGCGGAGACTGAGTATGTGACGGCCAAGCTGGACCTCCACAAGAAGACGGAGATAAAGGAGCAGCTGACCGAGCACCTGTGTGCCATCATCCAGCAGAACGAGCTCCGCAAGGCCCACAAGCTGGAGGAGCTGCTGCAGCAACTACACCTCCAGGCCACGGAGGAGGAACAGGAAGAGGAGCGGGAGGAGGAGAAGAAGCGGGAGGAGGAGAAGAAGCGGGAGGAGGAGAGGAAGCAGAAGAGTGTCATGGAGAACCAGGGAGAGGCAAATGTCCAGTCTCCCCCAGATACAGGGTCCACACCAGGGGTAGAGATGGAGACACAGGCAGGCAGTGTCATGCTCCAGCAGGACTACCCTGCAGTGACGGGGAGCGATCAGGACTGTAAAACGGCCAACAGCCCCCTAGCGGGGCAGAGCGAGGCTGAGGCCCCGGCTTCTGCTTCCTGAGACGTGGGGAGGGGTGGTCCATGAGATGTCAGCCCTTACTTTCACTTTTCAAAGTAAGACTCTTACTGACCCAGAATGTCAGTCCTGCCCGTTACTACGTAGCCTCAGTATACTAATACTGTATGTCCAATACATCCATCAGGGGATATTTCCTCTCTTTGTGTTACAATCCTGTGTACTGTATATGTATAAACATTCTACCGTTGGGGGAAATTCATTTAGATTTGTACTGTCTGAGAACTGGCTCACTGAGTCCTCATTGTGGAGCGAACAACATTAGTATTTTGTTACTGTTTGTCGGGGGTGGTTTGTCTGTATGCTCTTAATGTGGCGGTGTCTAAAATGCTTCAAGCACTTCTTTTGCAGAACATTTACATCCGAAGTAAATGCTCTCTCTTTGTCATGCCTAGCCAAGCATATGTAGAATTGAAAGCATAGCTGTTTTTAAAAAATTGTCCTGCTTTGTCTTTATGGTGAAGCTGAAAGGACGTGGTTAACATTAAACCCCTGAATGTTCCTCTGTGCAGATCCAGGCTACAGATGAATAGAAGATACTTGTGTTCACTAAAGCAGCGCTGCCAGATCTATTCTCTCTGTATGTTGTAGATCAACATATTATCTGTCGGGGTTTTGCTATCGAAGGGCTGGTATTTCCCAAAACCCAACTCTGTCTGTCTCAGGCATATTAAAGACTTGCAGATCTCCAGCAGGCTTCCTAAGGAATGGTAAGGTGATATCTCATAATGTATGTATGCTCTGAGTGGGAACTGCTCCATGGCATGTTACTGCTTTACTGTTATGGCTTTAGAAGAGCTTGTTTTCAGTGGCACTCTATGGAACAAATGTGTCTACAGCGATATAACATTTATCTGATATGAGTGTGCTGCAGCTAGTTGTTTTGTGTGTAAAAGCAAGCTTTATGTCCCTGTGTGTGCCAGTGGGTACCAAATGATCAATTGTGTGGTTTTTATAATCTTATCCTTAGAATGAATGTTGTGAATTTGTTTAAATCCAACATCTGATGTATTGAATTGGGCTTATTAAAAGTGGGTGGATATTTAAACATTAATTATTTTACACTATGTGGTTTAGTATTTGGGTATGTGATAATTTAATTTTTTTATATATATTCTGAACATGAATGCAACTGCACAAAACCTGTTCATTGTAACACTTCTCTGCTGTTCATGTCATCTTGGTTGGTTAAATTAGTATGAATGAAGTATTAATAATTAAATGAATACGAAACTTGTATCTCTTATTTCTGATTTGCTTTGTTTTTGTCATTTTCATTGTAAGAAATTAGTATTTTTAATGATCTGTTTCAATCTGTCTTTCTAGGTGCTGTAAGGTAAACGGATTCCTTATTGGAGCTTGTGGTGCCGGAGTGGAATTTAGTGAGAATCGTTTCGAACTGCCATCGCTTTTTCAAGTCATTTTAAAGTGCATTAAGCGTTCTGTAAACCGCTCTGAGATTTTACAGCGCTTTGGTCACATCTGGCCGTCTGAAAGGAAGACCATAAACCCAGCTCCTTTAATTAGTTAGCGAGTAGTGAGTGACCACTGAATGTCCCCGCCACCTTACAGGTCAACGCTTTAATGCGTTTAATATCCTGCCTGAAATGATGTTTTACTAATTTGATTTAATAACAATGTGTTATTTATTGATGGATGTTTAAAGCCTACCGGTATTTGCGTGTATGCCAGTGTTATGGCCTAATAGTGCATCTATGCCTCAGAAAATAGTATAGCGACTGATCTATGGGATAAATCATATGGATAAATGATAGAGCTGACTTGTACTAATTTAACTATAGAGGCCGGCATAATTCAGGAGGGTATGTGACCAACTATTATGGAATCTAAAGGCTATAAGGTAGAAGTATACAAATACACGAATTGGAATTGACTATTAGCCATTTGGTTTGGTGAAGCGGTAAAGCCCAACAACTTCAGAAAGCAGTAGACTTCTAGAGCACTGTGTGATTTATGTGGCGCTAGCGTCCCTAGACAGGTCGAGAAGGGCCGTGTAACCCGAGAACCAACCACAGAGAAGCTGTGAGATCAACTTTTACTGAAAATCTCCGCCATCTGGTCCGTCGGCGTTATTGAGTTTTGACCTTGACACTGTGGAGTATAGAAAATTAATTGTATTTGCATAAATCATGAATAGTTAAGGCGTAGGCCCAATAGCCCAAATGTTTTAATTAATGGATATGCTATATTATATAATTAATTCCTGGTGCGCTTTTATTTTCAACATATATAGGAAAAAGTACACTTTTAATTTCAAATTAGGCCTATCAAGAAAAAGTACACTGACATTAAACAACTGATAGGCTATTTGTTAATTATTTGTGAGTTAAAGTTCATGGTCGAGAGTTCAATTATAACTGAAATGCATAGTTTGCTTATGGCGGTAAAAAAAATATGTTTGTGTAAAGGCTCTAATAGGCCAAGATGTAGCCTATATTTGGGATTCTTCGATCACGTTATTTATCAAGGTATTTCTAAATGATAGAGGTCTATTTGTTAACCTCAGCCATATCGAAATCGGTTTAGATATGTAATACAGTTGTAGATATGTGGAACATATGCCTACCCCGAATTAGAGTTTGAGAGAGAAAACAGTTTTTGCTATACATTTTCATGTTGATAATGTGGGCTTAATAACTCGTGGAATCAGTGTAATAAGCATTTAGGCCAGACCAGGCCAGGCCTAGCCTACTCATGTTATCATATATGAATAGACACATTTGGAATCAGTGTAATAAGCATTTAGGCCAGGCCAAGCCTACTCATGTTATCATATATGAATAGACACATTTGAAATCAGACATATTCATTTTCTCTTTTAAAGTGTATGACATACAATTATTAATTTAGAAACCGCTAGGCCTATATATAGCTTATTGAACGAAAGTTAATATGATTTTATATTGTATATTGTTTAATTTAGCCTACTTTGAATTTTCGTTGCTTATAAAAAAATGTAGGCCTGTGTATGAATAATTGTGTAAAAACGCATCGAAATGTTCTGAGAAACACTGAAGGTAACTAGGCCTGCATGTGCATTGCCATTGACTTTAAGGATAATTGCAGTTTGGTCAACCAACCAGCGCTTATTCAATTCCCCCAATGAAAACACACACTTTGTATGTTTTTCTGTTGTTGCCGATTCAGTGGTGTATTAGCTGAAATATTGCCTTGCCCTTGGCTGAATAACTTGCACTCATCTTAATCGGCAGCATGCGTCTCTGTCGGCCGGGCTGACTGGCTGGCTGCAGTGCTGTCCAGTGACCCTTAGTGCCTGTTGGGGTAGCGCGTTGGCCCATATCCACCTTGATTTCTCTAATTGAGAGTAAAATAGCCTCCTAGTTGACTCTCCATATCCTGGACGCGAAACCATGTGTTGCCTTCAGCCCCCATCACTGATTGCTGCGACGAGGGAATTCTCATCTTGAGACCTGTTGAACTGCAAATCCCTCGCGCAGGCACCGAGTTCGGATTACAACATTCGAATCCACAATTGGCAGATGTTTTCAATAACAATATAATCAACATTGGCCATTTCTAATCGAGATCATCTAAATAATCTGAACGCACAGAAGCTGTTTAATTTTCACTGGTTCGAGTTATAACAGTGGATCATTTACTGCAAGTGTTTCCACTTGGATATAGTATTGATATAGTATACATATAGTATTGATAACCGTATTGCCGATACGTCATTGTGTGTTCAATTTCAGTCCCCCTCTGCCGTTTGGGCCATGCGACTCTGAAGGGACATGCGACACTGTCTCTCTCTCTCGTCTCTACCTCTATTGTTCCAACATTGAAAACTCTCTCACGCTAATTGCAAGCTGCCTGTGTTGTGTTCCGACATAAAAACCAATCTGCTCCCGATTAAACAACACGCCGAGTTTACAAAGCCATGCGCGTGTGAAATTAATTCACCCGCGCTGATTCTGATTATAAAGCCAACGGCTGCTGTTGCTTTCTTCTGTAGGCAACGGTTTCATGCGTCCCAAAGCATGGAACTATATTTTAGAGCATATACTTCATGTCATTGCGCCATGAACCTAAAATCTAAAACCCAATAGGCCTTGTTAAAGTAGGCCGTCATCATTGCCCATTATTTCAAACCTTTCGGTTATTATTTATACTGTATTATGTTTCTGTACTCATGTTATTGTCTGAAAAAACAGGTATTCCACCAAAAATGGCATTTTGTGTATATTATTTCAACACTAATTGTGGTACACAATTCTTGCTGCTTGAAAAACTGAAAACGTCTTTCTTTCCCAATTGTTTTTCTGTGTAATGTCTCCTCAGCGCCCATTTTGTATGATTCCCTGTAGCCTACCTTTACTGACTGTTACACAGCTTTCACAAATTATGTATCAAAATGATGTATGCCTAGTACCCTACGTTTCTCTTATGCCTGTAGCCACTCTTTGAATATCGAGAGAGAATTCCTAAACTGCACATAATATGCACGAAACAATGATTGAATTGTTATGAAAGGTGGCCAAAAGTAAGCGTAAAGTGTGTGATCAAATTATCTTATTGAAACTTAGACATCGGTTTACAGCAAGGCATTAACGGTATTTCACTGTAACTGCGCATGTCTCCCTTTCCTCCCTTTTTCCATTTACGTTAAATTCGTTGTTTCTTCTCCATTGTTGGTAATATGTCGGTGCATTTGAGCTTATTACGTTTTACAAGGTTAAAAAATTATGTGAAAAAAGATCCTATAAGTTGAACATAATGGAGACATGACAACTCAAACTTTGATTTATTTGTGTTTTTTATATCCATAAACATATTAAAGGTGAATTTGTATGAGTTTTTTGTCAGACTAATCACTGCCTTTGCCTGAAATTACAATCAAGGGTCAATGGTTCAGGTGTGTAAAGACGCAACCACAGCGCATGGGCAGAATTTGATTCCTTGGATGGATGATGTTTATGCTTTTTAATTACATATTCATTACAAAAGTACTGTTTACAATTTGACCTTTATCGAGCAAAACGGGTTTGCTTGACCCTTGCAAATGTGCAGAGATTGGGGCTTTTATCGGCATTTAGGCGGCAATAGCTGATGTTAAAATACATTTCACATATATTCTCCTCTCCTGAAACTTCCCTTTACTACCTTCAATACGATATTTGTACATACATGTGTCACGCTTAATAAGGTATACATAACAGTATGCAGGCTATAAGGATTTCAAATGAGAAATAATCATATGAATATATGTATTTTTGCCGAAATAGACCTACAGTTCCAAAGGTCAGGCCAGACTTCGGAGTAACATTTTTGATCAGACAAACACGAAGGAATAGGTTTTGTCGTAACTTTGTCGTATAACATTATTTAAGCGGGAGTGAAAAGTGTAGGCTAGATGGAGCTTTGAGGTTTAGGCCGAGACTGTTGGGGAGGCTTTTTACACTGGCACTGGAGGGGAAAAAAATCTGGAGGGAAAACTAATGATGAAAAACACTACTCTATCCCCGCGCCTTCATTAAATACATGGAAAGAACGAGAAAATAACATCTGGATTCAATCCGCGTCCCTTTGATGGCATCAAGTGTTCTTTTCCCAGATCAGGGGCTGGAATCTACGGGATGTCTATGGCAGTATGGAGCCTATAGTGGGTCTATACTCCTGCCATCTAAACACATCACTCCCTCCATTCCTCCTTCGTTCCTCCGTCCCACCCCGAGCCCCCCTGTCAAGAACCCCAGTCAGAGCGCACACAAAATAAGACCCCAATTCCAACAATTGTGAACAGAATATTGCACTAAACCCAAAGTCTTACAAATAAACGTTTGTCAGACAAGGGCTTGTGCAGCCTATTGGAATGTCTGGGGTTTGGCTTTAGTTATAGTCTATTGTGTGCCAGGGTGAATCATAGCTAAGCTATGCCAATAACGGCATCATTACAGTTGATTAATTAAGAATGTATTGGTTGCCATTGTTTTTGTTTGGGATTATTTTGAGCTAGCTATTGTAGCCAGGAGTCCATGTAATAGCTGCACAGGCCGGAAGAAATATAAACGCATGAACATTCCAAAATGAATGTTTCGACATTCAAACAAAATGTATCAGCTGGAAAGGAGAGGTTCTTTATTTGTGTTCAGGACGATTTATTGTCAGTGTCTGCTCGTAAAACTTTTATCAAAACAGCAGTTATGCAGTATACTTTGAAAACCCACGTATCTGATGAAAATGTTGCCACGAGACACATTTTCATCAGATATGTGGTTATTCAAAGTATACTGCATAATTGCTGTTCTGATAACAGTTTTACGAGGAGACATTGACAATAAATCGTCCTGAACAGTAATAGTGATTGGGTTGGTCTGGGGCCGATATACCCCGACAGTTAAAATCTCTTTACTGGCGCTATCATCACACAGGGTGATAATTATCCCTCCCCTCCAGAGCTCCCGGGGCTCTTCGCGCCGCAGGGTCCAACGTGTTGGTTTAGGTTGCCAGAGGTTCGTTAAAAAGCCTTAATCAGTGGGTTCTGGGTGGTGGAGATGTTGTTGGTGAGGTTGTGTGCTGCTGAAAGGGGAGGGTAGAGCTTGAGGAGGACGGGAGTGTAGCGAGGGGGTCTGTGAAACGTCAGAAACAGCACACAAGCATCGCCACGTAATTACGGACTCCTATTATGGTCCATCTACCCTCCCAGGAGTCTCAGAGTTTCATTTACTCCCCGGCTGGTTCAGGCAGCATCCGCAGCGTGCCAGCGTGCACCTCATTTGAAGTGCCAGAGCAAGCGAGAAACAGAGAGAGAGAGAGCGCGAAGAGAAAGCAAGAAAGAGTCGACTGATTCTCACGGAGAAAAAGCAATAGTTCCAAGAAAGGTGCCTTAGCCATTGCAGAGCCAGTTTCCCAGTGCGTTCAGCCCTGTGCTGAGCCAGCTTTACGCACACACGAGCGCATCTGTTCGGCATCAGCTAAGCTCAGTCAGTTGCGACCGTGAGTCAACAGGAGTGGGAAGTGGGGAGGACTTTTTAAGAGGACTTCTTGAAACCCCAGATGCAGGACGCTGTGATTTTATATGGAGACTTTATTTGTTGTTTATGCGCGTGTATGGATGGACCGGATGCGTAGAGATTTGTGATCGAGGGAAAACAAACAAGGGGAAAAGCTTTTTTCTTCTATCTGTAGAAGTTTGGTTTACCGCCGCTGCTGCGTCTGGATGTGAGCAGCAACTGTGCTTTGCTTGAAAAACTGAGGTTTCTCCGGCTGGTTTGTAGGCGCTGATCCTGTTCGCGCGTTCTATGTGCAAGGATAAATTTGGCTCGCTTATTATTATTGCTCAGTTTTTTTCTACTGTATCCTATTTGCGTCATGACTTCTAGCTATGCACATGTAAGGGACAGGCAGGCAACGATATCAAATCGCTTGGAGAGTCCGATTACATCGAATCTGGAAAACCTTCAAGCCAAAAAGAACTTCTCCGTGAGCCACCTGTTGGATCTGGAGGAGGCCAGGGAAATGGTTGGGACACAGGCGGACGAGAGTGTCGGTGAGGCAGGGAGGAATATGCTAGAGTCCCCGGGGCTGACCAGTGGGAGCGACACCACCCAGCAGGAGAGTAAGTGAGAAGTGTACTCTAAGTGCTGCCTATACACTCGGGACTGATTAACACCATAACGCAGAAATTGATTATTAGGCTACATTAGCAAATGCAGGCTAGGTCTATATCGTGTAAACTATAGGAACCCATGTTGTTCATAGTTCGCAGAATAATTCGCATGGTTTGAAGTTTGAACCCATTTTGGTGTGCGCCATCGGTAATTTGAGTGGGCCTCTTTGGAGAAGAGTTGCAGTGTACAGTGTGAACAAATACCGGACAGAATTATGAACACAATACTGCAAGCTACTTTCATTTATTTTAATTAAGTCTTGCCCAGTCTTTTCCCGTTGAAACTATCGCGCGCATGGAAGGAGTCCTTCGTGACTCGTGGTAATATATAATTTCTGACCGCTACACTGATACCATTAATTTACCATTAACACTTTGACGTCAACGTAGTATGGCGATGTTGGTGGATATGGTCAACAAAATAAATATTATGGGAAAGTCAAGCTTTAACAATAATAAATCAAAACAAACACTACTATGGAGGCTTCCACAACTTGATGACTTAGATGGGTCAGGAGGATAGCCTGAAATGTGGTTTGTCTATAATTATTATTTTTTAAATGCGATAGAGGAGACAGAAGTCAATTTGAATACACCCATTAAAAGCAGAAGAACACAGCGGGTTTTCCCCATTCAGCCATACTGTTGAGAGAGTAAATGAACCCGTCAGGTCCCGGGCGATACGCCCTCATATCCAGAGTCATTTGGAGAGGTTGACAGAAACGTTAGGGTTTAATGAGTGTTATTGTTATTTTACGGGTAAATCGGACCTCGAGGAGAGGTATGTGAGAAACTTGGGTAAGGGAAGGCGCAAGGTAATGTCGTTAATTCACAGTTATTTCGCTTGTCAAACAACTTCAGAATATTTCTACATAACAATTTGTCATAATTATCGGACGTGTCCTGTTGACATGGCTCTGACAATTACGGGATCAAATAACACAACGTCATTAGATCTGCTTGTCAAGAATAATTATGTTCCGTAATTAATCATGTTGGGATGTTTGTGTAATGTTTAGTATTCGTAAACACATTTAGGCCTATAGAAAACAAACAATAAACGTGTAATATTAGGAGGAGGAACACATAGCTTGGACAATTAACATCATGCAAAGCCCATAAATAATTGTTGTGAATTCTCTTACATTGAAAATATATTACCAACAATTTCACACAAGCTTTTACTAATTCCCCTAAACAAATGTTTCATGGAGTCAGATCGCAGTAGGCTCTAGACTACTATAATCTGGTGAAGGCCTAAATCATCATGATTATAGGCATCCGTTGAAATTGAATGGTTTTCACCCCGTTTACCACATTAAAGGTTTCTTATGTGGTTCGATCAGCCTCCAGTAAAGCATCTCTCTATTTGTCAGTATGCAAACAATAACTGCATCTTTGGCCTGTTTTCAGCTCAGATGATTATATTTGTTAGGCCTTCACATAATAACGTGGTTTTAATGTATTCTTTTAGCAGGGACAAACAACATACCTACTGGGCAAAAACGGGTTGAATAAACGTTGTTTCCACATCATAAAAAAATGTGATGACGTGGAATATAGTTTGGATTTACAAAAGTCATCAATGTAAGGGATTTTAGTTTTTTTTCAACCTACCTGCAACCTAAATCCAATGACATTGTGACATTGTTGGTTGATTTCACTTTGAATTCACGTTAGTTGACAACTCAACCAAATGTAAATCAAAACTAGACGTTGAACTGACATTTGTGCCCAGTGGGTATTTTCCTAGTGCAGAACTATCCTGTCGATTTTCAGTTCATGTTTAAATCAGTAATTTCGAAACATACACATTATCCTTTTTGACAACGAATAAACTTCAGAAAAATTTGGTAGAAACAAATAGCCTATATTGATTATATTATTTTGGCAATCGTTGTATTGTAAAAATGTGTATATTTTTTTTATGCACAATTATTTAGCCTAATAATTATTGAAGGCCATTTCCCACGCCAATTACACTATGATACATGTCATTGATATGAATAACAGAATAACAGAAATAGCCTTTAAGTCATCATAATATCATCTGCTGCTACGCTTGGCAGTTGTTCATTTAGCATTAGTTTACAATGAGATACCCTATTAAAATTAGTGCAATTGCAACTTTACAGCATTCACAATTAGTTTCAGATGAATATATATTATTATCATAACAGAATACATGTATTTTATACATTCTAGTTTCAAACTTTTTTTTACACCGTATTTGATCGTTAATGGTATGATTAAGATACGCCCATTATAGCCCTGGAATTGTGTTCCCAGTGTTGACTGTGCGCAATTAGTTGTCTGTCCGGGTATACTCCTGATATTTGTATATTCCTGATATAAAACCAACATCTTTAAAATGTTGAAATGGACAAGATACCGATTTAACATTTTATGTTAGGCCTGCCCTAGCATATATTCTCGTTAGGCACTTCAAAATAAATGTTGGGGCCTTCTTGAGTCTTCCAAACTTTCGACCACTAGGCCAACCACAACAATAGGCGACAGAAAATGTGATTGGTAAAATAAAGAGAAACATGAAGTTCAATATATACTCCATTCTGTGTTGCTAAAAAAAAAGTAACTTACTAAGAGAATAGGCTTTTTATTATAAACTTTAGGGCGGTTGTTCAGTGCTTTCGGAAAAGGCTTAATAATGTCAAATTCATCATGGTTTTCCATTGACAAATGGGTAAAAGATGACAACATTGTGGGAACTTACTGAGAACTGTAAAGTGTTGTCCTTCCGAGTGAAATTGTACAACCATCCCCCAAAAGAGACTTGTAGGCTTAATTTGGATTCATACATTCACCCACTGTAGCAACAGTAGAAATGATAACATTCTCAATACAATAAGGTCATAGAAGAGGTTATACATCCTCTGAGGGGAGAAATAAAGCATACATAGTTGGTGATTGACAAGAAAAGCCTTCTCTCTCTCTCTCTCTCTCTCTCTCTCTCTCTCTCTCTCTCTCTCTCTCTCTCTCTCTCTCTCTCTCTCTCTCTCTCTCTCTCTCTCTCTCTCTCTCTCTCTCTTTCTCTCATTACGTTACATGATGACAACAAACTAGAAACAGTCCATAGTGAACACACTTGAGAGACAATATGGTGCTATTGACAGGAAGTGTTTATATACTGTAAGCTGAATTCAGTATATTATACACAGTATAAAATATGACATATATCTCTATGGTGTGAGAGGACGTTTACTGTTTCTGTTAGACCACAGATCATTGGGAGCAGGCAGCCAACAGTGAGAGGACGTTTACTGTTTCTGTTAGATCAGACATCATTGGGAGCAGGCAGCCAACAGTGAGAAGACGTTTACTGTTTCTGTTAGATCACAGATCATTGGGAGCAGGCAGCCAACAGTGAGAGGACGTTTACTGTTTCTGTTAGATCACAGATCATTGGGAGCAGGCAGCCAACAGTGAGAGGACGTTTACTGTTTCTGTTAGATCACAGATCATTGGGAGCAGGCAGCCAACAGTGAGAGGACGTTTACTGTTTCTGTTAGATCAGACATCATTGGGAGCAGGTAGCCAACAGTGAGAGGACGTTTACTGTTTCTGTTAGATCAGACATCATTGGGAGCAGGCAGCCAACAGTGAGAGGACGTTTACTGTTTCTGTTAGATCAGACATCATTGGGAGCAGGCAGCCAACAGTGAGAGGACGTTTACTGTTTCTGTTAGACCACAGATCATTGGGAGCAGGCAGCCAACAGTGAGAGGACGTTTACTGTTTCTGTTAGATCAGACATCATTGGGAGCAGGCAGCCAACAGTGAGAGGACGTTTACTGTTTCTGTTAGATCAGACATCATTGGGAGCAGGCAGCCAACAGTGAGAGGACGTTTACTGTTTCTGTTAGATCACAGATCATTGGGAGCAGGCAGCCAACAGTGAGAGGACGTTTACTGTTTCTGTTAGATCACAGATCATTGGGAGCAGGCAGCCAACAGTGAGAGGACGTTTACTGTTTCTGTTAGATCAGACATCATTGGGAGCAGGCAGCCAACAGTGAGAGGACGTTTACTGTTTCTGTTAGATCAGACATCATTGGGAGCAGGCAGCCAACAGTGAGAGGACGTTTACTGTTTCTGTTAGATCACAGATCATTGGGAGCAGGCAGCCAACAGTGAGAGGACGTTTACTGTTTCTGTTAGATCACAGATCATTGGGAGCAGGCAGCCAACAGTGAGAGGACGTTTACTGTTTCTGTTAGATCAGACATCATTGGGAGCAGGCAGCCAACAGTGAGAGGACGTTTACTGTTTCTGTTAGATCAGACATCATTGGGAGCAGGCAGCCAACAGTGAGAGGACGTTTACTGTTTCTGTTAGATCAGACATCATTGGGAGCAGGCAGCCAACAGTGAGAGGACGTTTACTGTTTCTGTTAGACCACAGATCATTGGGAGCAGGCAGCCAACAGTGAGAGGACGTTTACTGTTTCTGTTAGATCACAGATCATTGGGAGCAGGCAGCCAACAGTGAGAGGACGTTTACTGTTTCTGTTAGATCACAGATCATTGGGAGCAGGCAGCCAACAGTGAGAGGACGTTTACTGTTTCTGTTAGATCAGACATCATTGGGAGCAGGCAGCCAACAGTGAGAGGACGTTTACTGTTTCTGTTAGATCAGACATCATTGGGAGCAGGCAGCCAACAGTGAGAGGACGTTTACTGTTTCTGTTAGATCACAGATCATTGGGAGCAGGCAGCCAACAGTGAGAGGACGTTTACTGTTTCTGTTAGATCAGACATCATTGGGAGCAGGCAGCCAACAGTGAGAGGACGTTTACTGTTTCTGTTAGACCACAGATCATATTCTACAGTTAGTCTATGCAAAGTGGGATTTCCTTTCATTATTTCCTGCGTCTGACCATGATGTTGTTGTGTTGTAGACGAGCAGCTGAACGCGGAGGAGAAGAAGAAGAGGAAACAGAGGAGGAACAGGACTACATTCAACAGCAGCCAGCTGCAGGCTCTGGAGAGGGTGTTTGAAAGGACACACTACCCCGACGCCTTCGTCAGAGAGGACCTGGCACGCAGGGTCAACCTCACAGAGGCACGGGTGCAGGTAGGATCACACTATGCCACTACGCTTTTATCCGAAGCATACATTTTTCGTTTGGGTGGCCTCATCAGCTCTACCAACTGAGCCACAGAGGACCACGACCTCCCAGTCGTTAGCATACTGTAATCCTAATAGCCCCAGCCAGGTGATCCTAATAGGTGATTCTCAGGCTCCCACGTTATTGTGTTATCTCATCATAAAGAGGACTCCACAGCATAATCCTAATAGGTGATCCTCAGGCTCCCACGTTCTTGTGTTATCTCATCATAAAGAGGACTCCACAGCACAATCCTAATAGGTGATCCTCAGTCTCCCAGGTTCTTGTGTTATCTCATCATGGAAACTATTAGGACCCAAGGACCTTGTAGGCTATTTCTCTAAATCAGACAAATGTATGATATTTATTAAAAACATTGGGTAGATCTTGATGGTACAGTTGTGTATGTGTGGGTGCGTGTGTGTGTGTGAGAGAGAGAGAGACGGAGAAAGAGAGAGAAAGGGAGAGACTGAACAAGAGAGAGAAGGAGAGAGAGCGAACATCTGCGATTAATTCGTACCAGAGCGGGATGCAGAAATCCTTTGATAAAAGAGACTTTGGGCTCATTCCTGAGGCGCTGCGTAAGCTGTGCCTCCCCGAGCCTCGGCGCTCCCAAAACGTTTAATAATGGATTTGATTTCAGAGTGAGGAACGGCATTATTAGTTCCCCAGTCAGGCCCTTGATCTGCTAACAAAGGAGGCATGTGGCTGTGTGTGTGTGTGTGTGTGTGTGTGTGTGTGTGTGTGTGTGTGTGTGTGTGTGTGTGCTCGTATGTGTGTAACAAAGAGAGAGAGAGTGTGTGTGTGTGTGTGTGTGTGGGTGTGCTCGTATGTGTGTAACAAAGAGAGAGAGAGAGTGTGTGTGTGTGTGTGTGTGTGTGTGTGTGGTTGAGTATTGAAGGCTCACTGAGAGATGCAGCTCAGTGTTACAGTATCTATTAGATATGAACAAAGATTTTTTCAAAAATTGGCTTTTAAAACATGCATGTTAATCCTTTTTTACACATTGTAAAAAGTAAAACATGGATCTCATGGAGAAGTAGTTCATATCATTAAATTCAGGAGTTACATATGATATAAGTTCTGAAATATAAAGACATGAGTAACACTTTACGTAGAGATATACGGTAAAGGATATCGGTATTAAAAGTAGTTTATAAACTGTAGCTAATTTAAACGTCTATAATTATTGTCATTATCAATCGGACTGCTTTTATTTGAGGGACTACTGTACATTAATTCCTTGAATGTGCGCTCATTTGTATGTATTTTTCCCAGGTGTGGTTTCAGAATAGAAGAGCAAAGTTTCGTCGGAACGAGCGCGCCATGTTGGCCAGCAAGAACGCCTCGCTCCTCAAGTCCTACTCCGGGGACGTCACGGCCGTGGAGCAGCCCATCGTACCCCGTCCGGCCCCCCGCCCAAATGACTACCTATCCTGGGGCAGTGCCTCTCCTTACAGGTAGACCCCCCCTCCTATCATTGTCATAGCCCTACCCCTTTCCCCGAAAACACAAATCCAACCGCTCTCTCCTTCAGACCCCAGGCTCCCTTTCTCACCCCTTGTTCCTGCAATAACCACACCTTAACCCTACCACCCCTTCCGTAATGCCACCTCCAGCCCCCTCTCCTCTCACTAACACCCACCACCCCTAACCTCCAGCCCCCTCTCGTCTCACTAACACCCCACCACCCCTAACCTCCAGCCCCTCTCCTCTCACTAACACCCCACCACCCCTAACGTCCAACCCCCTCTCCTCTCACTAACACCCCACCACCCCTAACCTCCAGCCCCCTCTCCTCTCACTAACACCCCACCACCCCTAACCTCCAGCCCCCTCTCCTCTCACTAACACCCCACCACCCCTAACCTCCAGCCCCCTCTCCTCTCACTAACACCCCACCACCCCACCACCCCTAACCTCCAGCCCCTCTCCTCTCACTAACACCCCACCACCCCTAACCTCCAACCCCCTCTCCTCTCACTAACACCCCACCACCCCTAACCTCCAGTTCCCTCTCCTCTCACTAACACCCACCACCCCTAACCTCCAGCCCCCTCTCCTCTCACTAACACCCCACCACCCCTAACCTCCAGCCCCTCTCCTCTCACTAACACCCCACCACCCCTAACCTCCAGCCCCTCTCCTCTCACTAACACCCCACCACCCCTAACCTCCAACCCCCTCTCCTCTCACTAACAACCCACCACTCCTAACCTCCAGCCCCCTCTCCTCTCACTAACACCCCACCACCCCTAACCTCCAGCCCCCTCTCCTCTCACTAACACCCCACCACCCCTAACCTCCAACCCCTCTCCTCTCACTAACACCCACCACCCCTAACCTCCAGCCCCCTCTCCTCTCACTAACACCCACCACCCCTAACCTCCAGCCCCCTCTCCTCTCACTAACACCCCACCACCCCTAACCTCCAACCCCCTCTCCTCTCACTAACACCCCACCACCCCTAACCTCCAGCCCCCTCTCCTCTCACTAACACCCCACCACCCATTACCTCCAGCCCCCTCTCCTCTCACTAACACCCCACCACCCCTAACCTCCAGCCCCCTCTCCTCTCGCTAACACCCCACCACCCCACCACCCCTAACCTCCAACCCCTCACCCCTCACTTACACCCCACCACTCCTAACCTCCAACCCCCTCTCCCCTCACTAACACCCCACCACCCCTAACCTCCAGCCCCCTCTCCTCTCACTAACACCCCACCACCCATTACCTCCAGCCCCTCTCCTCTCACTAACACCCCACCACCCCTAACCTCCAGCCCCTCTCCTCTCCTCTCACTAACACCCCACCACCCCACCACCCTAACCTCCAACCCCTCACCCCTCACTAACACCCCACCACCCCTAACCTCCAACCCCCTCTCCCCTCACTAACACCCCACCACCCATTACCTCCAGCCCCCTCTCCTCTCACTAACACCCCACCACCCCTAACCTCCAGCCCCCTCTCCTCTCCTCTCACTAACACCCCACCACCCCACCACCCCTAACCTCCAACCCCTCACCCTCACTAACACCCCACCACCCCTAACCTCCAACCCTCACCCTCACTAACACCCCACCACCCCTAACCTCCAGCCCCCTCTCCTCTCACTAACACCCCACCACTCATAACCTCCAACCCCCTCTCCCCTCACTTACACCCCACCACCCCTAACCTCCAGCCCCCTCTCCCCTCACTAACACCCCACCACCCCTAACCTCCAGCCCCCTCTCCACTCAGTAACCATCTGTTATTGTTTAATTTCCTCCCATTACATCTCTCCTCCTCCTCATCCTCCTCCTCCTCTTTTCTTACCTGCATACACCGCATATATACATTAACCCTTCCAGATCTCTCTTTTGGTCTGCCTGGATCCAATGAAACAGTCACTGTATTCCACCTTGGCTTTGATAAACAATAGTCAGGTTTAGTCAATAGTGTGTTTCTTTTTGGAGATTTGTGTTACAAGTAATAGTAGAAAAACCTTGCCCTATTTGTCATAGTTTTAGTGGTTCAATTCAGTCAGGCCTATACTTTCCTCTCCATCTCTCAGTTTTTGCCAGTTCTACACTCTCTCCAATGACTTTTCTTATACGTATCACAAACTAATATTCTAAAAACACAATGCATTAATGTTTTGTATAATCTATGGTGGCACAATATAGATTGAGTCCTATTTCTAGAACTACAGAGTATCTGTAAACAGGTCTGTCTTTCTCTCTTTTCATTCCTTTTCTCCATTCTCCTTAACACAAGGGAGGAATGAGAGATCCAATAGCCCTCGTGATGAGGTGATAATCTGAAAACAAACCGTATTAAATCCACTGTTGATCCCTGTGACCTTCTCTGTTATACAATACCAAATAATGAACACTAGAGCAACAGCAGGCTCCACTGGGCAGGATTTTTTGTGCCTCTGGTTACATTGGTTGTGATTTACAGTAAACCCCATGAAACTAAGTATACCATTTCTGGTCTGGTCGCTATGGCCAAAGGCTCCATTCTCCAATTGTACCTCAGTGGGGAACCCGTGTGGCTCAGTTGGTAGAGCATGGAGCTTGCAACGCCAAGGTTGTGGGTTCGACAAATAAGAAAATTTAGGCATTCACTACTGTAAGTTGCTCTGGATAAGAGCTTCTGCTAAATGACAAAATTGGGATAACTTTCTGGCCCAGCTGTACTCACTATAGTGGATAGTCACATGACCAGAAGTAATGCCAGTGAATAATATCCCAGGAATGTGGTGCTAACACATACATCACCATTTATATATTCTTATTAAGCTGGTACCCAATGCCGGAGGGAGTGCCAATGCGAGTGCCACAGAAAATGCTGCCCTCACAAAGCAAGTACTCTTTCACTTTACTACATGTGGTTCCTTATTTTTTTTTATTTTTTGGCTTTATGTGTTTTGGTATTTTCCAGAGTAAGTGAAAACAAAATGAATTATTCAGTCATCATTAAAAAGACTGCCAAAATCTTGACTTTTACAGCAATGAACAATTAAACACATTTTATGTTTTTCCTCATGATGAGTTCTGTGATGTTAATATCAATGCTATTCTAGTTGAACTCACGTTGTCATGTTGGCTCCATCGCCGCTGGTTACAGTTCTATCTGACCTTTGCCCTCTGTACTGTTCTCTCCTCCAGTGCCATGGCAACCTACCCCCCCACATGCTCCAACCCCAATACATCCCAGGGAATGAACATGGCTAACAGCATCGCTAACCTGCGGCTCAAAGCCAAGGAGTACAGCTTGAACCACGTGCCCACGGTCAACTGAGGAGAGAGGGGGGAGAGGGAGGCTTTACGGTGGGGCTGCGGTCTCTCTCTCTCTCTCACGTCTGTCCCACACAGACAGACAGTAAGACCCCAGCCTGGCCCCCACAGGGATGATTAAGATCTGCCCTCCATTTTAGCTTGAAGTCTCCCCTCGTTCTGGAGCTATAGCGATGGACCTGCTTCCTATACTGTCCGCAAACCTGAAGCATCAGACGAGAAAGCAAGCGGGGGAATCATGAGAGACTGTTTCTGTGAGCCGCCTCTCTCCTATCCTGAGCATCGCTGAACTGTCGCTGTCTGTACCAACCAATTAAACCAAAGAGATCAACCAATTAAACCAAAGAGATCAACCAATTAAACCAAAGACATCTAGACTGGGACTGGATGCTGTAGCAAATTATTGTTTTTATTCTTTCTTTCAATTTGGTTTTGACTGAATGAAAGGCTAGTTTCCAAAGATATGGAAACCCTGACAGAATACATCTGACTGTCAGACTGTCAGTGTCCATCTCTAGTTTTATTCACGGTCAAGACCACAGTGCATTCCTGGGGGTGAGGAGGAGACACCAGGATGTACGACTTTTCAAATGGAGTTTCCTGAATTTTTATTATAGAACATTCAATAGGATTATAACAGCAGAATGGGATGAGCAACTTCCTGATCAACAACAACAACAACATCAACAAGGACTTATCCTTGGGAGGTTACAAACATTTATACATTTTAATATTTTTTTTCTTTTCACATTTCTTTCCATTTTATTCCACTGACAAGCAAACTATTTTTCCCGACGCATTTTGATTCATATAATTCCATGGTACACTATACAGGAAAGGCTAATGTAACCTATTTCTGAATCCGACCGTAGTTTTGCTTAATCTTTGTATGATAGCCTTTATTTGTAACAGATAATCATGTATATTAATAAACTCAAGCAAAGTAATGCCACTGTGTCAGACTTACACGGTTGAAAGCTATTTGAGGGTTGCACTATCCAGCCACGATATCTACATGAGATTTAAACGATTTAAATAAAAAGATGTGGAGGTCTCTTTTAGAATATTTAGAATTTTTGAATATTACCAGTTATTTTTAGAATACAATGTTTTATGAGCTGTTGACCAAAGGGAATCATATCAAATGTAATTTACCAAAGTTCAATCAGGAAGGCTGGTGGGAATGCTTGTTTAACTTAATCCGGGAAGCAGAACAGAATTCACTCAGTTTTCTATTCTAGGGGCATAGTGTCTTGTTTCTTCTCCTCTTTCCTATTAGCCACGTGCAGAATGACATTCACCTATTGACCCTATAGCCTATAAGCACGGCACCGTTATGCACATTCCTCACGCTTGATGTTTAACCTATGGGCTCACTTTTGTAATTATCACCTTCCTCTCTCTCAACCAATGGGGCGTAAGTCTTGGGATGTATTTATATGTCAACTTATCTTCGTTCCCTCACTTGCTGTTTTTCAGCAACAGTTTTCAGCAACCGTTCACCTCCCCACCACCACCAGCTGTAATAACCTTAATTCTTAAGGCCCGTCATTGGAACTCCTTTCCCCCAGCGGGGGGGGGGGGTCGATGCCAGTAGTCCCGCATAGAGCTACCTGCCATCACATCTGGCTCTGAGGATCTTCCCTCGGAGACGAGGCCATTCTCCAAACTATTGAATAAAATGTAATATTGCATTCCGTCTTTGTGGTTTATTCAGTTAAGCCTGTACTCGATTTAACTGTTTTCTACGGTGACTTGGATCTTGGTATGGCTCAAGACTTCTGCTAAATAAAAAGCAACAATCAGAATTCAAATATTATGCTCCTAAAGAGGACTTATCCATAGATACCATTCATACTGTAAAATAACCATGACAGAGGCCATTTCAAACATTGGATTTGTTTAAAAAAATCGAATAATCGGTGACCATTTGGAGAGAAAATGTCTTTTGAAAGTTGTCCACTTAAAAGTGTTTTATAAGCTGTTCACGATCTGATTACCACAAACAAAAATATTCCATCTTTAAAAAGCAGATATTTACGGGGAGGGAAATCCTCTCTCTAAAACTGGGGGCACAGTGGCCTCTTTGTGCTCAGCGGCTGTCAGAGAGAGGTGTTTCTACTCACTGGCCCTTCATAACCTGTCGTAAACAAACACTAGTTGACTTAACTTGACGCTGAATATCTTGCCATAAAACTGCTGGTGTTTGACATCTTTGCAGCGCAATCCAATGTACTTTACAGCTTGTCGTCCCTACACCTTGTTGTGTATGAGAAAGGGACTATTTTAAGGCAGTGTTAGGGCTTGTTTTTGACCATATTGGTTTTTGACGGTATTGGTCACTGTGGAGGTTTACTGCATGGTAGTCTAAATGGGATAGTACTAGGTACCAGTGGTGAGTGGCCATGGCAGGTCCGCACAGCACACTGGCGCCCTGGCTCACCTTTCACGGCCAGGCCAGACTGACCTGAAGTGATTCCAGATGTACAGCCTCTCTGACCCCCTCCCCCCTGTACCCTTCCTCACCCCTCTAACCCTCGCCCCCCTGTACCCCTCCTCGCCCCTTGTCCTCCGCTCCCCTCGCCCCAGGCCCTGGCCACTCCATCAGGCCTGACAGGGTCCCTTTGGACAGGCGTCTCTCTCTCCACCCGCACAGATGACATGCAAGCAGCCCCCCCTTCCCCCTCCTCCCCCTTCACTCCCCCCCTCAGCTCCACATCTGGAGCCCATTACAGAGGAGACAGTCAGAGAGAGAGGGGGGGAGAGAGTCTGTGTATGTGTGTGTGGATGGTGCGTGTGTGTGAGAGAGAGATATAGAGAAAGAGAGAAAGAGAGAGAGAGGGAGAGAGGGGATGAGAGAGAGAAAGAGAGAAAGAGAGAGAGAGGGAATGAGAAGGGATGAGAGAGAGAAAAAGAGAGGGAGTGAAAGAGGGGATGAGAGAGAGAGAGAGAGAAAGAGAGAGAGAGAGAGAGAGAGAGAGAGAGAGAGAGAGAGAGAGAGAGAGAGAGAGAGAGAGAGAGAGAGGGGGAGTGAGAGAGGGATGAGAGAGAGAGAGAGAAAGAGAGAAAGAGAGGGAGTGAGAGGAAGAGAGAAAAAGAGAGAGAGAGAGAGAGAGAGAGAGAGAGAGAGAGAGAGAGAGAGAACCATCAACCTCCATACATCTACTCTGTATCTACCTTTCCTTCCTTTCATTATTCATCCCTCTCTTTTCTGTCCTTGTCCATCTTCTTCCCTTTGTTTCTCCCACTTTATCCCTCTTGTCTCTTCCCAGGGACTTCCCACGACCGCCCTGCTGTCAGTGCCACATGATCACAGATCTTATAATAGTGAGAGGTTTTGCTTTGCACAGAAAACTCTCGAGCTGAAGAGGTTGAGTGAAATACTGCACAGCTGTTAACAGTGTGTGTTTCGGGTGAACAACCAAAAGAATGTTCTGTGTTGTGGAGGTTGTTATAGTAGACACATGGTTCCACACAGGGAGAGTCAAGTTGACTGAGTGGTGCAGCGGTCTAAGGCACTACATCTCAGTGCTAGAGGTGTCACTACAGGCCCTGGTTCAATCCCTGGCTTTATCACAACCGGCTGTGATCGGGAGTCCCATAGGGTGGCGCACAATTGGCCCAGTGTCGTCCGGGTTAGGGGAGGGTTTGGCCGGGGTAGGCTGTCATTGTAAAATAAGAATTTGTTCTTAACTGACTTGCCTAGTTAAATAAAGGTTAAACTATAGGCCTACGCTCTCTTAAATACAGATGCAACAGCCATAGGATAAACAAAGCTCTGTGGCCTGCAGTCAACTGTCATTATGAACATAATCAGTCTAACTTTTAATTGACTTCTAATGGTAGGCTACGTCACACATTTGTTTATTGGAATTAGAAAATTAGTAAATTTTAAAATCATAAATAACATTCACCATGTTTGTATTTGATATCAAAGTAATTTATGTTAGCTAGGCCTAGTGTGTAGCTTAGGCCTGACGACAGGAAGCTTATGTAAATGCCAGGCAACATTCCATTTTCAGCCTAAAGATCACCACCATGTTTTTCTCAACTCACAGAAAGCGAATTATTGTGAAACAAATATTTGGGTCGTGTAGGCCCTAACCGACTGTTGTGGCATGGTTGGTAGGCCTACTCAGCCCCCGAGAGGCGAGAGGCTGCCGGGTACAGACCAAAACAACAATTACGGTGACTGACATGACGTGTGTTCCGAGACATCGTCACAATATAATTACCATCAGATTTCCCTTGCGCGCAATACATATTCCCCACGCACAGCTGAACTATTTCGAGTATTTGCTGCTGAAAGGGCGTTTATGAATAGAAATTGATTGAAGGGTTTGGCTTGAGCGGCTCTGAGTGGAACACATGCGCATGTTGGCTCAGAACATGACAGCTTTCATCATGTGTGGGAATAGGGAGCTGGGGAGGAATGCTCACTGCACGCAACACAGGCTGAGTTGCCTGACCTCTACAACCCCAAAAATAACCATCTTTCCAGTTTCCTTACCCTTAAGTCTATATAACAGTTTTTGTTTTATGAATCTTTAAATTCATTTTTTGTTTTATGAATCTTCTACTCCATAGGCCCTTTTCACGCCACCAGAAATGACACAGTTCCGTCAAAATGGCGCTACATTTGTTTTCGCAGTCACTAATGTTTGCTACTTGGGATTTCAAAGTCTGACCAAACCAATCCAATTTCAAAGACAGTGACCACTGTTCTTTGATTGGCTGATGGAAGAACTGAATCATGTAGCCTAATCATAGGATTGTTCCTGATTAAAGCTAGAAAGGCCTACGATACAAGCCTAGCCCTTACCCATCTAGCATTCAGAGTTGTTCTCCATGATAAAGGCCTGTTGAAGATAGTCTATTCCTTGGGAAATGGCAACTAACCAACCACTCTACTCAACAGCAGGTATGGTACTAGAATGTCTGTGATGGTCTTCAACAAGCTACTAGAAAGTGTGACTAGCCTGCTTGGATCCAACAGGTAAATACAGACATAGGCAGGGGCGGACTGGGACCAGAAATCGGCCCTGGCATTTCTAACACCATCCCATTTTTTTCCTTGAGGCCCCCTGTTATTAGTTAGACCGTCCCACTTGGCAAAAAATGGACATGCCCGCCAAATGGCCAGTCTGCCCATGGACATAGGCATACAATGGGAGCTAACCTGCCTGAACGACTCTTCCTCAGATAACCAGCTCTCTTCCTCCCTCTGCTGGCTGCTGCCTCTCCATGCAGTAATGTAACTGGGTCAGAAGGGGCCACTGACCAGTCAACCTCATTCACATATAACATGTTGTTATAGTAGGCTAAATTAACACTGTTATAGTAGGCTACATACATGTTGTTATAGCAGGCTACATTCATGCTGTTATAGCAGGCTACATACATGTTGTTATAGTAGGCTACATACATGTTGTTATAGCAGGCCACATACAGGTTGTTATAATAGGCTATATTCATGTTGTTATAGCAGGCTACATACAAGTTGTTATATCAGGCTACATACATGCTGTTATAGCAGGCTACATACATGCTGTTATAGTAGGCTACATACATGTTGTTATAGCAGGCTACATACATGTTGTTATAGTAGGCAACATACATGTTGTTTTATCAGGCTACATACATGTTGTTATATCAGGCTACATACATGTTGTTATTGCAGGCCACATACATGTTGTTATAGCAGGCTACATACATGTTGTTATAGCAGGCTACATACAAGTTGTTATATCAGGCTACATACATGCTGGTATAGCAGGCTACATACATGTTGTTATAGCAGGCTACATACATGTTGTTATAGTAGGCTACATACATGTTGTTATAGCAGGCTACATACATGTTGTTATAGTAGGCAACATACATGTTGTTTTATCAGGCTACATACATGTTGTTATATCAGGCTACATACATGTTGTTATATCAGGCTACATACATGTTGTTATAGCAGGCTACATTCATGCTGTTATAATAGGCTACATTCATGCTGTTATTGTAGGCTACATACATGTTAGTATATCAAGCTACATACATGTTGTTATAGCAGGCTACATACATGCTGTTTTAGCAGGCACCGTACATGCTGTTATATCAGGCTACATACATGTTGTTATAGTAGGCTACATACATGTTGTTATAGTAGGCTACATGCATGTTGTTATAGCAGGTTACATACATGTTGTAATATCAGGCTACACACATGCTGTTATAGCAGGCTACATACATGTTGTTATATCAGGCTTATACACGTTATTATATCCGGCTACATACATGGTGTTATATCAGGCTACATACATGTTGTTATATCAGGCTACATACATGTTGTTATTGCAGGCTACATACATCTTGTTTTAGCAGACTACATACATGTTGTTATAGTAGGCTACATACGTGTTGTTATAGCAGGCTACATACATGTTGTTATAGTAGGCTACATACACGTTGTTATAGCAGTCTACATACGTGTTGTTCTAGCAGGCTACATACATGTTGTTATATTAGGCTACATACGTGTTGTTATAGCAGGCTACATACATGTTGTTATAGCAGGCTACATACATGTTGTTATATAAGGCTACATACAGTATGACTTGTTCAGATGAAGAATTGTGTAAAGGATAAGGATTAGTTAGATAGGGATCTAACTAGTTAGTTAGATAGGGGTTTAACTAGTTAGTTAGATAGGGGTTTAACTAGTTAGTTAGATCGGGATTTAACTAGTTAGTTAGATAGGGATTTAACTAGTTATTTAGATTGTCTGTGAACATCACTTTATGTGAAACTGTCGAGGAAAAGCTCATTAAAAAAGTCCTGTAGCATTAAATACGTCTGTAGCATTAAAATGTCTGTAGTGTACAGTAGTTTATGGTTGAGGGGAAATGTTGGAGTAGGAAATTGATCTGCTTTCCAACAGTCTTAAAATAGACTTATCGTCAGATCATCCTCACATTACTGGCTTCATGCTACAGTCTATTCCTAACCGAGGCGTGAGGAGGAGGAGATGTACTGTTGTGTTTTTATTAGAGCCGTAATCTGCTCCATGCTGACCAGTTGTATCTAATCAGGAAGAGAAATATTACCCGAGTAGATCTTCATAGCTGTTCTGAATGATCTGAGTCTTTTGACTCAGGCAGAGAGTATTTCGTTGTCTTGCTTTGAAGTCAATTTTAGTTTTCAGTAATAGTTTTGGTTCTGCTGGGGTTTGTGTGTGCAAGCTCTGAAATGAGTATCATTGTCACATCGTGTGCCAGAGCAAATTCACTTTCCAAACAAGCAATTTGGATTCCACGCCTGCCATGGAAAATCTGCCTTAAATTTTCCCCTTTGATGGATTTGCGTGTGCTCTCACTCTTTCTCTCTATCATACACACACACGCTCACAAGTACGCACAAATGTATCACACACACACACACATACAGTGTGTACATACCGTAGAGAGTCTTGCTCTCACAAACTCTTTCTCTTCTTTTTCAAACGTCTTCTCTCTCTCTTTCTCTCTTGCTCTCTCTCTCTCACACACACACTGCTTCATCAAGCTGGCCTACAGCAAGTGGACTCCAGAGTTTATTTTTGTCTCAATTATCCATTTAGTGTAAGTGACAGGCTCATGATGGAAGACATGCTTTTAGTATCTCTATTAAACAATGACATTTAACCTAATTCCTGATTAGATGGTGTGAAATACGTTCTGAAATTAGCCATCCCCAACAGATTTGTATATTTATTGTTGAGCGGTGAGGCTATAGGTCAATTTACTGGACATTTGCTTGAGTGTTGCATCCTGAACTAACTACCTCTGTCCAGTGAGCTACTACATTTCTGAACAATTAGGCCTATTTCTGTCAGATGAGTTTGTTTCTGGCAGATGAGCCACGTTTTTAATGATATTCCATGTCCTATGTATTCACTCACATGAGAGAGTGTGTGAGTTATTTACATGTCAGATTAACAATATTCCTTGATTCACCTTCCGCTAAAGGTATATGGCCTCAAATAAAAGCATTTTACATAGAGTTTAATCTTGTTTACTCATTCCCCATCCATTGTGGGGAGGAGCTGAAGAGAGCACAACCATCTGAATACA
Organism: Brachymystax lenok tsinlingensis; assembly: GCA_030435695.1. Lineage (NCBI taxonomy): Eukaryota > Metazoa > Chordata > Actinopteri > Salmoniformes > Salmonidae > Brachymystax > Brachymystax lenok. The sequence goes on along the minus strand of CM059790.1, from coordinate 39,962,777 downwards.
GTCCTTTGGTGCTTCATTTGGAGGAATATCAGTTGAAATCTCTGTGGTTCTTACAGATTCTTGTTTCCCACTGATGTCAATGGGACACTGTGTTAACTTTCCCTTCAGTCATCAGTTTAAATGTGCTTTAGGAAATTTAACTGAAGCCTCCCTTGCTCGCTGGTAGAAATAATTTTTCTTGATCTCCCAGCAGTTATTTTTCCGTGTCCGCATGTGTTATTGGGCCATCAACTCATTGAGGTTTCAGTTCTCATGTCTACCCTGAGGCCTTGCCATGACTTGTCCAAGGTAGGAGAGAAGAGAGAGAGAGAAGAAGAAAGATGAGAAGGAGAGACTAGAAGAGAAAGATGGAGAGAGTTGTGCACCTGTAAATACCTGGAGAAATTTGTAAATTTGGACCAAGATTTGGAGCTCTGTTTTCTATGTAAGGTGTGTATGCTGTGTGCTTGTGTCCATGTATGTGGTGAGCAACAGCCTGTTTCAGCTCTCCATGGAGTCTGTTCGTTGCTCCAAGGAGAGCAGGAAGGAATGTGATGTTTTAACTGTTTGGTGAATTCTCTGCTAACCCCCAGCCACAGACCTCTGCCACATGACAGCCTCCTCACGCACGGGTCTCCACAGAAACAAGAGAACTGATAAGTAACCAAACAAATTCAAGGCTGGGGTATGTTAGGAATGGTGTAATATGTCAGACTTGTCATATAACTATTATGACAACTTCAAACAAACTGCAGGACTGATGGCAGACTCAGGGAAACGTGATGTGACACTCACACACAGGCCCATATGTGCATGCAGTCACAGGGCAGACACACACACATACACACACCCACACACTAAATTCAATCCAACTGATACAGTACTTGCATAAGGGTTGATTTTCCCCAAGCCTAATAGGAGTTGGAAGTCAAGTCAGAAGTGAATACCTGACCTGAGTCAGATTATCATTAAGTAATGGGACTTCCCACTGGAACTAACTCCTGACTGCATGTGTTTACATCCAGAGGGATTGGCTCTGCAGCCAGGGCACTGGGCCAATGTGCGGAGCAATGCTTCCCTATTATACATGCAGTATACTAGACATCTGGATACATCCTGAGCTCTGCTCTGGACAGTATAATGTTTAGTCTCCTGCCACCATTGTTCATTCACAACACATTGTACACATATGTACACGACAGTAATGCTATAAATCATTGTTCATAGGAAATATATGGAGTGGCGCATAATGGCTTGTGGTGCAGTTCATTTGTTGGCCACCAGGTGACAGAAAATGGATGAGAGGCCCAGACTGGAGAAGCTGGGGAATTGAATGTTTAATAATTCAACTTTTGGATTTTGAATTTGTCGCCTTACATTTCACCGGGTAGTGTCGGGAACATCCCTAAGAGATTCTGATATCCTAAGGGTGTTGTGTGTGACCATACAGCTGCTGCCATCAACGTGTTTGTGTTGTGTTGTGTCACCAGTAATGTGTTTGGGACAGAGTAGTTTGTTTAATGAGAAGGAAATTGCTTCCAACACATGATGATGAAGACATACTCATTCAAATGGTGGTAATCGTGGAAGTAGTATCCTTAATCATGGAGGGAAAATCACTATGCAAGTGTGTGCGTGTGTGTGTGTGTGTGTGTGTGTGTGTGTGTGTGTGTGTGGCTGTGTGTGGCTGTGTGTGGCTGTGCATGTGTGGGTGCTCGGCTCATGCACTTTGGAATAGTTGGGAGTCTAAAAGTTAGGGAGAGAGTGAGAGAGAGGAGAGCAGTCTGTAATCCCCTGCTCCATAACACTTATGTAACCTCGTCTCAGAGGCCCCTGTTATTTTCCACAGAAGCTCTAACCAATTCTTATCTCCATTCTTCATGAGTGTCCAGGACGGGGGAAAGACTCAGAGGCTGGTTTAAGGGTTTGTGTATAATAATGCTATCCAAGAACTGATGCTGCTAGCAATGGAAAGAAATGCTTGCAACATCCTTCAATGTTAACCTATTAAACATTTGCAGTATGTTCTGTGTAACTCTGCTTAATGTCAATGATAGCAGTAAAACGCAACACAATATCGTATCTTCTGTATTGGAGCTGGTTCGGTGAATCATGCTCACATAAAGCCTTAAATTAGCTCCTTGAGCTAATTCCTAGGCTTTAGAGCAGTATGCTAACAGTCATGTGGCGTAGAGGAGATCTGGGTTTGAACACGGTTGTTCACACTTCCATATGCATAAAACCTCTTTCTGATGCTGCGCTCACAACATCTCGTAATTTTGTAAATATCAGCATAGGACTGTGCAAAAATCCACTTGAAAGCCCCTCCAACTGGTAATTACTAGTGGGAAATTCAGAGTTTCTCACTTGCAACTCTTTGACATAATTTTCAACAACAAAAAAGACAGTAAGCATGGCAGCATCTTCAGTGGTTGTTGCTTATGGTAAGAAAAAAATACAAATTGTTGATACAAAATGTATTCTGTTCCTCTTCCTTTTGGTTTAAAACGTGAAAGCAGCTTTGGATATAGCCTACTTTTGGGCAAAATATAGCTAAACAATTACAAGCCTAGTTACCTCCATGTTTGATGGTATTTCCCAGTTCAAAATGTGAATGCAACCAACTCGTATTTACGACTTGACAACTGGTAATTACCACCTTCCCACTTGGTTATGAACGCAGCATAAGTTCCTGTATGCAGATGGCTGACCAACTGACCTGGTTCCTGTGCAATGGTAATTAGTCTGTGGTGTATTTCCTGTAGACTACAATTAATGCGATATAAACCCCACATCCAATCCGCTCCCGGCCTCCACACACAACCGACTGTACATATTGGTGTTGCCTTCAGTCCCTGACAATATTGATGCAGTGCATTCTGTGAATGCAAGGGCAGGCATAGGAACACTGAGCAGAGCGTTAATAGCGTATAGACTCAAATTAGCTTACTATGAAGCAATACATTAGGCCTAGTACTACTCCAATGTAAAATACCACAGGCCCACTGTTATTAGATAATTTTATTTCAATATAGTGTTAAGTCATATTTGAACAACCATCTGATTATTTTTACTCTCTCGTGGATGTGCTGTGCCATGCACGCACTGGTGCTCACTGGTGGGTGAATGGTGCTCTTGGGGCCTCAGCGTGAGTTTCGGCTTCCTTTGATATCCGTGCACATGCACAGCGAAGAAGGAGCGCATCTGATGCGTGCGAAATCAGACGGCATTTTTTGGGACGGTGGGGGGTTCTGGCAGCTACCGAATAATGATAACACAATGAGAGCATCAGCCAGGCGCGTTTGAGCAACATTTCGCAGACTCCGCGAGGTATTCGGTATCTTCTCAGAGAGATTCGGACTAACGGGTTGACGGTTGGATGATAATAACGGATTTCGGCGAGGGGCTAGGATTCCCCAGTGAGAAATCAGTATGGATTGGACTGTATCAGAAGACAGTATTGTTGAAAGGTATGTAGGCGATGCCATCTAATCAATCAGTGAATGCAATGCTATAAATAGCATATTTATATATTTGTCACATTTTCTTGATGATTAATTTTTTTTCCATAATAAATGTTTTTGCTTTTGAACATAATATATTTTGCACTGAAAATATGCAGAACAATAATGTTATCCTAATATATCAACAATACATAGAGGATTGTGTCTCTGTGGTGGGCAGAATTGGATGCTCTACTATGGTATGATGAGTGTTTCCTGATGGAATTATTGACATTTTAAAAGCACTGTGTTCAGTTGACAGCTACAATCTATCTCTGAACATAGTTTTCAGTCATTACATTCCTTGTTCTAATCTAGAAGGGTGGCCTGCACTGTAGATATTCAAAATAATATATGTTGCATTAATTTACATCATAAGATGCTGTAGGTGATTCATCAACACGATTATGAGTGGCCTCTGACCAACACATTGGGCTGAAACACTCAGGTCATGCTGTTCTAGTGGTCTAATGTGTATTCAGTGGTCTTACCAGTACTAGAGAAGTTTTAGGAGCAGGGGTACTGTTTGTTTGTCTAACCCCTGGCCATTAGATCGCTGATGTATTTTGACCTGGTCTGGCCCTCTACCAGCTAATCTCTGAACCCAGAAGAAAATGCATGCTGGCTAGCCAGCTCTACCAACCACGGGAGGTTGCTGAGGGGAGGGAGGCTCATAATGAAGGCTGGAAAGACGTTAATTTGATAGCATTACACTCATTCCACGCCAGCCATTATCAAAAGCACGCCCTCACCAATTAAGGTGCCACCTACATCCTGTGCTACCAGCCTATCCACTGCATGCTTCTCTTATCCTTAAAGATGCCATAGGGCCTTTATAGTAGGGTCTATATGTGATTGCTGTCATCAAGATGAAGATGGGCAAAAGAACACAGACTTTTATTTACTCTGCCTAGAAGGCCAGCATCCCGGAGTTGCCTCATCACTGTTGACGTTGAGACTGGTGTTTTGCGCGTACTATTTAATGAAGCTGCCGGTTGAGGACTTGTGACGCGTCTGTTTTTCAAACTTGACACTCTAATGTACTTGTCCTCTTACTCAGTTGTGCACCGGGGCCTCCCACTCCTCTTTATATTCTGGTTAGAGACAGTTTGCGCTGTTCTGTGAAGGGAGTAGTACCCAGCGTTGTACGAGATCTTCAGCTTCTTTGCAATTTCTCGCATGGAACAGCCTTCATTTCTCAGAACAAAAATAGACTGACGAGTTTCAGAAGAAAGTAACTTGTTTCTGGCCATTTTGAGCCTGTAATCAAACCCACAAATGCTCCAGATACACAACTAGTCTAAAGAAGGCCAGTTTTATTGCTTCTTTAATCAGAACAACAATTTTCAGCTGTGCTAATATAATTGCAAAGGGGTTTTCTAATGATCAATTAGCCGTTTAAATGTATAAACTTGGATTAGCTAACACAACATGCCATTGGAACACAGGAGTGATGGTTGCTGATAATGGGCCTCTGTATACCAATGTAGATATTCCATAAAAAAATCTGCCGTTTCCAGCTACAATAGTAATTTACAACATTAACAATGTCTACACTGTATTTCTGATCAATTTGATGTTATTTTAATGGACAGAAGTGACCCCAAACTTTTGAACTGTAGTGATTGTACAGTACCAGTCAAAAGTTTGGACACATCTACTGTACTCATTCAAGTATTTTTAATTTTTTTTAATTTGCTAAATTGTCAAATAATATTGAAGACATAAAAACTATGAAATAACACATATGTAATCATGTAGTAACCAGTAATCCAAAAAGTGTTAAACAAATCAAAATATATTTTATATTTGAGATTCTTCAAAGTAGGCCCCCTTTGCCTTGATAAAACACTTATTGAACAGTGATCCAGCAATAAAAATGGCACACTTGTATTTTTACAGTTGGCTAATATTGAGGCAAACCTTGTTGTGTACACTTGTTGTCATCATAGCAAGCTTATCCATGACCGCTGTATGGAGCTCCACACATTGAAAGTGTTAAAGGCTCTCATTAACAGTTTGTCAAAACGTGACAGTTAATTAGACAGTAGGCTGGTGCTACATCAATCAAGTGTATTTATAAAGCCTTTTTTACATCAGCAGTGGTTGATACAGGAAAACAGCTTAAAACCCCAATGAGTAAGCAATGCAGATGTAGAAGTACAGTGGCTAGGATAAACTCCCTAGAAATCCAGTAACCCAGGAAGAAACCTAGAGAGGAACTAGTCTCTGAGGGGTGGCCAGTCCTCTTCTGCTGTGCTGGGTAGAGATTATAACAGTACATGGCCATTAAAGCCAGATCGTTCTTCAAGATGTTCAAATGTTCATAGATGAGCAGTAGGGTCAAATAATAATCACAGTGGTTATAGAGGGTGCAACAGGTCAGCACCTCAGAAGTAAATGTCAGTTTACTTTTCATAGCTGAGAATTCAGAGGTCGAGACATCAGGTGTGGTAGGGAGAGAGAGAGGGTCGAAACAACAGGTCCAGGACAAGGTAGCAAGTCCGTTGAACAGGTCACGGTTCCATAGCAGCAGGCAGAACAGCAGAAACTGGATCAGCAGCACAACAGGTGGACTGGGTACGGGGACACCCCGGAGTCGTCAGGCCAGGTAGTCCTGAGGCATGGTCCTAGGGCTCAGGTCCTCTGGGAGGGGAGAGAGAGCGAGAGAGTTGAGAGGATTAGAGGCAACATACCAAACATCACACAGGACACCAGATAAGAGGAAAATTACACCAGATAGGACAGACTGACCCTAGCCCCCCAGCATATAGACTATTGCAACATAGATACTGGAGACTGAGACAGGGGGGTGGTCGGGGGAAACTGTGGCCCTGTGGCCCTGTCCAATGTTAGCCCCTGGACAGGGCCAACCAGGCAGGATATGACCTCACCCACTTTACCAAAGCACTAACCACTAACTTACTAACCTGAGACAAGGCCGAGTATAGCCCACGAAGATCTCCCCCACCACACAAGCCTGAGAGAGCGCGAAGATCAGGAAGATCACGTCAGTGACTCAACTCACTCAAGTTGAGTATATTGATTAAAAAAAATGGCACAACGTGATGCACCCCTCCTAGGGACGGCATGGGAGAGCACAAGCAAACCAGTGACTCAGACCCTGTAATAGGGTCAGAAGCAGTGAATCCCAGTGGAGAGAGGGGAGAAACAGCAAGGGGGGTTCGTTGCTCCAGTGCCTTGATGTTCACCTTTGCTCTCTTGCGCCAGACTACACTCAATAATAGGACCTACTGAAGAGATGAGTCTTCAATAAAGATGTAAAGGTTGAGACTGAGTCTGTCTCTCACATGGATAGGCAGACCAATAAATCAAAATTGAGCTCTATAGGAGAAAGCTCCGCCTCCTGTTGTTTGCTTAGAAATTGTAGGAGCAATAAGGAAGTCTGCGTCTTGTGACCGTAGCGTAGCCCGTAGTGTACCCGTAGCGTAGCCCGTAGCATACCCCGTAGCGTACCCGTAGGTATGTACGGCAGGACCAAATTGGAGAGATTGGTAGGAGCAAGTCCATGTAATGCTTTGTAGGTTAGCAGTAAAACCTTGAAATCAGCCCTTGATTTAACAATCTTGAAGTGACAAAAGCATGGATTAGCTTTTCTGCATAATTATTTGACAAAAAGTTTCAGACTTTTGCAATGTTACTAAGATGGATAAAAGTTACTCTTGAAATATTTTTGATATGTTCGTCAAAAGAGAAATCAGGGTCCAGAGTAACGTTGTCACAGTTTTTTTGGAGACGACTGTACAACCATTGAGATTCATTGTCAGATCCGCAGATCTTTTTGTTTCTTGGGACCTAGAACTAGCATATCTGTTTTGTCCGAGTTTAAAAGTAAAACATTTGCCTCCATCCACAGGATTCTGGGTAGGCTGTGTGTTGTCTGCGTAGCAGTGAAAGTTGACATTGTGTTTCAGAATGACATCACCAAGAGGTGAATATATAGTGAAAACAATATAGTGAAAACAATATTGGTCCTAAAACGGAAACTTGAGAACCACAGAAACTTACCATTGATTTGTCAGAGGAAAAACTATTCACAGAGACAAACTGATATCTTTCCGACAGATAAGATCTTAAACAGGAAAGAACTTGTCCTCGTATACCAATTAGGGTTTCCAATCTCTCCAAAATAATGTGGTTATTGATGGTGTCGAAAATGGCACTAAGGTCTAGGAGCAACGAGGACAGATGCAGAGCCTTGGTCTGACGCCATTAAAAGGTCATTTACCACCTTCACGAGTGCTGTCTCAGTGCTATGATGGGGTCTAAAACCAGACTGGAGCATTTTGTATACATTATTTGTCTTTAGGAAGGCAGTGAGTTGCCAAGCAACAGCTTTTACATTTTCTGGGGGGGAGAAATTAGAGATTTGATATAAGCTGTTTGTTTTAAAACATTTCCGGATAGAGGTTTGTCTTTTACAGGAGAGGCTTTATAACAGGCACGTTTAGTGAGTTTGGTTCACATCCAGAGGATAGGGAGACGTTTATTATGTTCAACATAGGAGGGCCATGCACAGGAAGTAGCTCTTTCAGTCGTTTAGTTGGAATAGGGTCCAGTAAACAACTAGAAGTTTTAGAGGCCATGACTATTTTCGTGAATGTGTCGAGAGATACAGGATTTAAAAAAATGAAGTGTCTCCATTGAGCCGAGATCCTGTCAGTCATCTCCTCCTCTAACAACACAGAGAAGGTACCAGTATAACAGGCTTAGCTTTAGCTGTTTCTAATCATCAGGCTCTACACTAGAGAGCCAATCGCCTGTCTGGCTTCATTCACTACAGATGGCCAGACTGAACTGAACTCAGAGAGGCATATTATCTGCTCTCCTCAGACCAGAGAAGTGTGTGTGTGTGTGTTGGATCTAACAATGCTAGATGACAATGGTATTGGTATAGCACTGTCCAGCACATAGAAATGGAATTATATAGAATATAATGTCATTATATTTCTATGGTCCAGACCAGATTCATATATAGAATAGTAGTATGGCTTTGCTCCAGACTATCATTTTCCATGACTGTGCCTCTCTGAGTCCACACAGCTTAGCTTTTAGAAGAGGAAGTTGTTATTTTTCTGGAACCTTTTGGTGACTCAAGATTTTCTGTCTGTCAGTGGGCTGCTGTCATAGCAGCTGGTTCAGGGCACCTGTTTAAACACAGTAGTGGAGATGATGAGGGGAGGAGGAAGAGGGAATGAAAGGGGGAGAGAGAGGGGAGGGGGAGAGAGGAGAGAGGGGAGGGGGTAGAAAGAGAGAGAAAAGTCCTTGTTGTAGTATCATCACACAGGCACCTTGCTCTCACTCTTTCTTCCCTGCTCTCTCTCTCTGTCTCTCTTTCTCTCTCTCTCCCTCTCTTTGTCTCTCTTTGTCTCTGTCTCTCTCTCTCTCTCTCTCTCTCTCTCTCTCTCTCCCTCTCTCTCTCTCTCTCTCTCTCCCTCTCTCTCTCTCTCTCTCTCTCCCTCCCTCTCTCTTCTTGTTATTATTGTTATTATTATAGTGAGGTGTTTTGATTGTTATGTAACGTGGTAACAGCACAGCACTAAAACACCTAAACCCCATGATTTTTCTTCTTCTTCTTCTTCTTCTTCTTCTTCTTCTTCTTCTTCTTCTTCTTCTTCTTCTTCTTCTTCTTCTTCTTCTTCTTCTTCTTCTTCTTCTTCTTTCACTGTACATACCTGCAGGGCTGCAGGGGCATAGCTATCTCGAGCCTGCCAAGCCTGCAGGCTAGAACCTCCTCTCATCCCCTGTTTTGTTCCACACTAAAGTGGTTAGACTTGTGGAATGAGACATTTATGTGACTTAGAGTGTTCAGATGCCTCAGAGAGGTGGGGGGTAGGGGGTGAGATAGAGGGAGGGAAGGAGAGAAAGGGGGGGACAGAGAGGGGGAAGAGTGGGGGGACATAGAGAGAGAAAGGGGGGGACATACATAGAGAGTGAGATTAGGAGAGAGAGGAGGGAGAGATGAATTGGGGTGGGAGAGGAGGGAGAGATAGGGGGATGGGGTGGGAGAGGAGGGTGAGAGAGAGGGGTGGAGGTGGGAGAGGAGGGCGAGAGAGAGGGATGGGAGAGGAGGGAGAGTATGTGTGTATGACAGAGAGAGAATATTCAATAATATCTGTCTCCTACAGAGAGTGGACATGAGAACGTCTACATCTGGTATTTCAGGGATTTGGGAGGGACTTCTGAAAACAGAGTGGTATTTCAAAAGCTCTCTGACTCTCTGACTCATTCATACCTTCAAACAGTTTCCCTCCTCTGTATAGCTACTCCATCATCACACCCTAATGTTTTGATCAAACATTTCCATGGAATGGTATTCACCCTCTGATGTGTTTGTCTTTCCGTCTTCTTAGTATGCTTAGAGACAATCATAGCTTTTCTTAGTCTGTGATAAAAGATATGAGGCCAACAATACATTGGTGGTTTTTCCATCAGTATTATCTAAGGTTTCTATAGTGATAGGTTTCTACAGTAATAGGTTTCTATAGTGATAGGTTTCTACAGTAATAGGTTTCTATAGTGATGGTTTCTATAGAGCAACCCTGCAGATCGGTGATCTGTGTGTGTGCATGACTTGCTGTGAGAAATCCAGCGATCACTGTTTTCAGTTGAAGAGGAGATAATATCATGATCCACTGTTTTACCTGTTGCCTGCAAGCCTGTCTGAACCTGTCTGTCACACACACACACACACACACACACACACACACACACACACACACACACACACACACACACACACACACACACACACACACACACACACACAGTTCACACTGAAGCGCCTGTTTCTTGGGGTGTGTTGGAACAAATCTGTCTTTCATGCAAAAGCACACACTCTCTCCCTCTTCCTCCCTCTCTCTCTGAGTCTGTGTGTACCTTTGCTCCTGTGCTGTTTACCACTACTCCTCCCAGTTTGTGTGTGTGTGTGTGTGTGTGTGTGTGTGTGTGTGTGTGTGTGTGTGTGTGTGTGTGTGTGTGTGTGTGTGTGTGTGTGTGTGTGTGTGTGTGTGTGTGTGTGTGTGTGTGTGTGTGTGTGTGTGTGTGTATGTGCGTAAAGAGGACCTCTGTGTTTGGCTGGAACCCTGTCTCTCTCTGGCCGGCCTGCCACGTCAAATGACAGGTTGGAGCCCTGTGTCCTCAGGGATCTGTGAGGCCAAACTGCCTGTCTCTAGTCTCTAGTCTCTAGTCTCTAGTCTTTGGACTGGAACAGTACTGAGGAGGACCTTACTGAGCTCAACTGAACTCAAGTGACCATTGAGGAGATACTACCAGTCTGGAGGAAAATTATGGGAAACCCTGCAGTTTGAGTCCTCTGCTGTGGAATCCCCTTAGTGATTTTTGAGTCTGTTTTATTTTGATATACTGTGAATGTTTGGTTGATTAGTTCGGACTGGAGATGAGTGGATTTCTGTACAGGGGCAGGTAAGGTATTCAAGTGCTGCCGACGATATATAGTGAAGCTCAAACTTTTAATTTGTCTCTGTACATTTTGGATTTGTTTTATATGAGGCGATAGTATTTTAGTGTATTTTCATACATATCTGTTTTACCGTTTAGAAATTAATGCACGTTATTTATAGTCCCACCATTTTACGGTGTCATAAGTATTTGAACTAATTTATTTATAGCGTATTAAATGTAGTCAAAAGTTTAGTATTTTGTACAAAATACATCAATCGTGTTACTCTCCAAACTTGTTGGATGCATTTGCAGTTTGTTTTGGTTGTGTTTAGGATAATGTTGTACCCAATAGAAACTGAATGGTCAATTATGCATTGTTTCATTTTGGAGTCCATTTTATTGTAAATAAGAATAGGGGGGTTATATAATCTCTGTTCCTCTGTAACCTTCTCACTCATCATTACTCACGATTCATTCAGGGTTATCCATAATCATGGGGAAATCTACATGACTGCAGAAGGGTTCAGAAACATCTTCTATTCTTATTTACAATAAAATTGACTCCAAAATGACACAGTACATTATTTACCATTCATTTCTAGTGGGTACAACATAATCTGAAACACAACCAAATCAAACTGCAAATGCATCCAACAAGTTCGTAGTCACAAGCTCGATGTAGTCATTGTGTGCTAGGAATATGGGACCAAACACTAAACCTTTGACTACTTTAATACACTATAAGTTAATTTTTCCAAATACTTGTGAAATCATCAAATGGGGGGACTAGAGACATGTACATATAGTTATTTCATTTCTAAGCAGTAAAACAGATTAAAGGTGACATTCTGTACTGTCGCCTCTAGAAAACATTTGATATCAAATCCAAAATGCTGGCGTATAGAGCCCAATTAAACGTTTTATCTTCACTGTCCAAATAAATAGGTAGGTGAGTGTACATATGGACTAAACAGAGTAATGTGTCGTTAACTGTGATGTTTAAAGGAAAACAATTTATTTTGACATTTTGTCCTTGAGCGGTTTGGTGATTCATTTTATCTAGAAAGCTTTGTGTTGTTGTGTGGGTCTAAAGACAAGTCTATCACACTGTATTAGTCAATGTAATCAATCTCATGGGAGAACACACACACACAGTCAGATCAAATCATCAGGCTTATTGGCTCATCAGCCACATCACTGATTGGATGATTAGTTTTATCTACAGCGAAAGTTTGTTTCTAGAAGGACTCTGTTTGACAACAACAATACAAAAAGAAAGATACTAATTACAGTACTTGGTGTAATCATAATGAAATTATTGAAGTGTACTCATTCTTTTCATCATGTTGATGGCTCAGACTTCCCTGATGGTCCCCAGGGCAGGTGCTGATGAGTCAGGCCTTTTTACACTCTGCTCTGTGGGAAGTCCTGTTGTTGTTGTAGTGGTAATGGCCAGGTGGTCTGTCTGAATGGACATAGGGCTTATTCTAGAACACTCACACTGCACACACATGCTTGGATGCTGCATATACAAGCATAGTTCCAGAGGGTTTCCCCTGTCCTGTCTCTCTCCACAGTGCTATATCATAGTTCCAGAGGGTTTCCCCTGTCCTGTCTCTCTCCACAGAGCTATATCATAGTTCCAGAGGGTTTCCCCTGTCCTGTCTCTCTCCACAGTGCTATATCATAGTTCCAGAGGGTTTCCCCTGTCCTGTCTCTCTCCACAGTGCTATATCATAGTTCCAGAGGGTTTCCCCTGTCCTGTCTCTCTCCACAGTGCTATATCATAGTTCCAGAGGGTTTCCCCTGTCCTGTCTCTCTCCACAGTGCTATATCATAGTTCCCGAGGGTTTCCCCTGTCCTGTCTCTCTCCACAGAGCTATATCATAGTTCCAGAGGGTTTCCCCTGTCCTGTCTCTCTCCACAGTGCTATATCATAGTTCCAGAGGGTTTCCCCTGTCCTGTCTCTCTCCACAGAGCTATATCATAGTTCCAGAGGGTTTCCCCTGTCCTGTCTCTCTCCACAGAGCTATATCATAGTTCCAGAGGGTTTCCCCTGTCCTGTCTCTCCCCACAGTGCTATATCATAGTTCCAGAGGGTTTCCCCTGTCCTGTCGCTCTCCACAGTGCTATATCAAAGTTCCAGAGGGTTTCCCCTGTCCTGTCGCTCTCCACAGTGCTATATCATAGTTCCAGAGGGTTTCCCCTGTCCTGTCTCTCTCCACAGAGCTATATCATAGTTCCAGAGGGTTTCCCCTGTCCTGTCGCTCTCCACAGAGCTATATCATAGTTCCAGAGGGTTTCCCTGTCCTGTCTCTCTCCACAGAGCTATATCATAGTTCCAGAGGGTTTCCCCTGTCCTGTCTCTCTCCACAGTGCTATATCATAGTTCCAGAGGGTTTCCCCTGTCCTGTCGCTCTCCACAGAGCTATATCATAGTTCCAGAGGGTTTACCCTGTCCTGTCGCTCTCCACAGTGCTATATCATAGTTCCAGAGGGTTTCCCCTGTCCTGTCTCTCTCCACAGTGCTATATCATAGTTCCAGAGGGTTTCCCCTGTCCTGTCTCTCTCCACAGAGCTATATCATAGTTCCAGAGGGTTTCCCCTTTCCTGTCTCTCTCCACAGAGCTATATCATAGTTCCAGAGGGTTTCTGTCCTGTCTCTCTCCACAGTGCTATATCATAGTTCCAGAGGGTTTCCCTTTCCTGTCTCTCTCCACAGAGCTATATCATAGTTCCAGAGGGTTTCCCCTTTCCTGTCTCTCTCCACAGTGCTATATCATAGTTCCAGAGGGTTTCCTTTCCTGTCTCTCTCCACAGAGCTATATCATAGTTCCAGAGGGTTTCTGTCCTGTCTCTCTCCACAGAGCTATATCAAAGTTCCAGAGGGTTTCCCTTTCCTGTCTCTCTCCACAGTGCTATATCATAGTTCCAGAGGGTTTCCCTTTCCTGTCTCTGTCCACAGTGCTATATCATAGTTCCAGAGGGTTTCCCCTTTCCTGTCTCTCTCCACAGAGCTATATCATAGTTCCAGAGGGTTTCCCCTTTCCTGTCTCTCTCCACAGAGCTATATCATAGTTCCAGAGGGTTTCCCCTTTCCTGTCTCTCTCCACAGAGCTATATCATAGTTCCAGAGGGTTTCCCCTTTCCTGTCTCTCTCCACAGAGCTATATCATAGTTCCAGAGGGTTTCCCCTTTCCTGTCTCTCTCCACAGTGCTATATCATAGTTCCAGAGGGTTTCCCCTTTCCTGTCTCTCTCCACAGAGCTATATCATAGTTCCAGAGGGTTTCCCCTGTCCTGTCTCTCTCCACAGTGCTATAGCATAGTTCCAGAGGGTTTCCCCTTTCCTGTCTCTCTCCACAGTGCTATATCATAGTTCCAGAGGGTTTCCCCTGTCCTGTCGCTCTCCACAGTGCTATATCATAGTTCCAGAGAGTTTCCCCTTTCCTGTCGCTCTCCACAGTGCTATATCATAGTTCCAGAGAGTTTCCCCTGTCCTGTCTCTCTCCAGAGAGCTATGGGTCATCATGCTGGAATACCCAACCACGACCCATTTGTAATGCCCTGGCTGAGGGAAGGAGGTTCTCACCCAAGATTTGACGGTACATGGCCCCTGTCCATCGTCCCTTTGATGCAGTGAAGTTGTCCTGTCCCCTTAGCAGAAAAACACCCCCAAAGCATAATGTTTCCACCTCCATGTTTGACGGTGGGGATGGTGTTCTTGGGGTCATAGGCAGCATTCCTCCTCCTCCAAACACGGCGAGTTGAGTTGATGCCAAAGAGCTCCATTTTGGTCTCATCTGACCACAACACTTTCACCCAGTTGTCCTCTGAATCATTCAGATGTTCATTGGCAAACTTTAGACAGGCATGTATATGTGCTTTCTTGAGCAGGGGGAACTTGCGGGCGCTGCAGGATTTCAGTCCTTCACAGCATAGTGTGTTACCAATTGTTTTCTTGGTGACTATGGTCCCAGCTGCCTTGAGATCATTGACAAGATCCTCCCGTGTAGTTCTGGGATGATTCCTCACCGTTATCATGATCATTGCAACTACATGAGGTGAGATCTTGCATGAAGCCCCAGGCCGAGGGAGATTGACAGCTCTTTTGTGTTTCTTCCATTTGCGAATAATCGCACCAACTGTTGTCACCTTCTCACCAAGCTGCTTGTCGATGGTCTTGTAGCCCATTCCAGCCTTGTGTAGGTCTACAATCTTGTCCCTGACATCCTTGGAGAGCTCTTTGGTCTTGGCCATGGTGGAATCTAATTTAATTGATTGATTGCATCTGTGGACAGGTGTCTTTTATACAGGTAACAAACTGAGATTAGGAGCACTCCCTTTAAGAGTGTGCTCCTAATCTCAGCTCGTTACCTGTGTAAATGACACCTGGGAGCTAGAAATCTTTCTGATTGAGAGGGGGTCAAATACTTATTTCCCTCAATAAAATGCAAATCAATTTATAACATTTTTCACATGCGTTTTTCTGGATTTTTGTTGTTGTTATTCTGTCTCTCACTGTTCAAATAAACCTACCATTCAAATTATAGACTGACCATTTATTTGTCAGTGGGCAAATGTACAAAATCAGCAGGGGATCAAATACTTTTTTCCCTCACTGTATCTCTGATAGCTCTGACAGTTTTGATAGCTCCTTAACACTTGTATTTATGAATGTGTGGTTTAGTCAGTATGTGCTTGTATAAAAACACATCAGCCCAGTTTGTTTGGTTGGGTTGCAGTTGGATGTTGACTGGTTTTAGCCAGTGTTTTAACCAGAACCTAATAAAATGTTCTGGTTCTTAGCTATGGCTCTGAGAGTTGTTCAGGAGCACATGATCTGACAAGTCACATCATGTCTTGTGGTCAAGAGATGTGCTCAGGAAAAACTCAGATCCTTAGTTTAAGGCCGGCCCATCATGGAGCGTTACCTTAGTTACCACCATAGACAGACTCAAAAAGACATAACAGACAGACAGACAGGTAAACAGACATAAACAGACAAACAGACAGACAGACAGATAAACAGATGATGTTTTAGGAGACATATAGAGACTGGGTCTGGGTCCTAAATGGCACCATATTCCCTATATAGTGCACTGGTAATACACTATAAATGGAATAGGGTGCTATTTGGGATGCACCCTGCGTGAATCAGAGGGTCAGGGGATGTGTGGTGGGAGTGGATGGATGAAGTGACTTCAGCCTGTCCCATCTCTGACCACAGTTAGTTTCCAGCACTGCTGTGTGAATAGGAACACTGTGTCTCTAACAGGGCAGTGACAACTTCTCCACTCCACCGCTCACTGTTCCACATAGTTTAAACTCCATTCATTCAATCTAATATTTTAGTAATATTTCATAAATAGGGAGTAGGCACCAAGACTTGTTTCTGACCTGACCAGAAAAAAACAAAAAACACACCGGGAAAATTTGCTGGCTCTCTACTCAGCTCAAACAGTTTTAGCAAAACTCATATGTTTTGTATGGGAGATTGGGAGTCACACTATTTCCCAGTCTATTGGATGTGCTAACTATGTGAGTTGATGGTGCCAATGTGTATGTGTGTGTTTGACTTAAACCTCTCTCCTGTTTTAGGCACTATGCTGGTGATCGGCAGGCCCAGCCCAAGAATGTAGGACACATGACTGGTGAGTGGGGATTCACACTGGCTCTGTCATTTAGAACACTATTTTGAATAGTTAGATTGTCCCTCCCCCTGTCTGGTCTCTAGGTACATCATCTGTTTTTATCCTGTTCTTCTTCTCCCATCCTGTTTGATGAAGCTTTTCTCACTTTATTGTCCTAACCCCTCCCATCAGCCCATACAAGGACATGTTTAGACCATTCAGCTGTTACTGACTTCACATGTAATGCCTCTGTGTTTGAATGTGCCCCCCCCGGCCCCTGTTCCTGTGTGTTTGGCACGGTGCTTGCGTCATTCATATGTGTGTTGTGTAATTTCCTGTGTATCAGCAGTTAAACTCCAGGCACATGTCCAGGACACATCTTCTGTAGCCTACACGTTACTCGAACACACAGCTCTTTAATAATCTGTAATGAGCTTCCTGCCGTGATTTTAAAGAACTGTCAGAAGTTTCAGCTCTGCCTATGGTTCTGTGATTAAAGCCCCCTGGGTCCTAACCTCCTCAACCCCCCCCTCAAGGATTTAAACATTTAAACACACATTATTGTATTCCTGTGTGGTTTCTCTGGGAATGTTCCTTGTATTTAGTAGTTTTGAGGAGAAGTTTGGCATCATGCCTCCTTATGGTCATTTGGAGCCGTTTCAGCTGTATTGGACCCTACCAAGTTGGCTAAGCAGGAACTAGGGGTGACATAGCCTACTGTATATATCAGCAATAGGGCTTTAATGAGACTGAGCTCCTCACTGTTACTAAGGCCCGGAGAGAGAGAGAGAGAGAGAGAGAGAGAGAGAGAGAGAGAGAGAGAGAGAGAGAGAGAGAGAGAGAGAGAGAGAGATGAAGAGATGATGAAGAGAGAGAGAGAGAGAGAGAGAGAGAGAGAGAGAGAGAGAGAGAGAGAGAGAGAGAGAGAGAGAGAATTGCATTGCTGCTCTGTTTGCATGGCAAGGAAGTTAAGAGACATCTAATCAATGGAAGATGGAATTAAAATAACAGAATTAAAAGTGAAATGCTACAACGACCAAAAGCCAACAGTTAGGCTGCTATTTATAATCTGAATGGAGCTGTTGTTATGTGTAGCTAACTGTAGGACTTGAGAAGCGCAGGATTATAAATAACTAGCAAGAAGTTAGTCTAGTGCGAATTAACAGGGGTTGCTGTCTCTTTCTCCTTCCGTGCTTGCTCCGAGCTGCCCATGTCTTACTTACACATTCACACACACACACACACACACACACACACACACACACACACACACACACACACACACACATGGCCCCTCCCCCGTTCCCTATAGCCTATAGCTGCTCGCTCTGTGCCTCTCTCTCCATTTCTCCGTAGCTCCGGTTAAAAAAGTAGCAAAACAATTGTCTTTTCTGCTGCTTCCCTCACTCGGATCAGACTGGACGTGGACCCGACTGGGTCCATACGGGACAGGTCTGGTTGTCCTTAGGTCCCTTCGGAACGGGTTTTAAGAAATGTATTTATGCATAATGGGTCAGGGGCTTTCCCGTGTCCTTTTCGGAATGGAACCTATAACTCTCATCACCATTTGTCCTCATTGTTCAGATTATTCAAATTCAATCATGAAGTGTTTAGAGAGTGATTAGAGGGACAATAGAGTGCTGAGTACCAGGACATCAGCGAGGGCCGTTAGCAAGTTCGCTAGGCTACCCATCAGATCCATTCATTTGGACAGTTTTGGATGGGATTACTGTGACCAACGGTCACATGGAATTTGACTGCGGTCACAGAAACAACCCTAGCCGTACCCCAACCACAGAATGGTGGGGGCATTAGCCGGTCATTTAAAAATATGAATCCAAGGAGACGGCCGATTGGCCAGCTCATCCTCATCTAGACTGCTGATTGGCCAGCTCATCCTCATCTAGACTGCTGATTGGCAAGCTCATCCTCCTGAGGAGAATAACATTATCCTCAATGAGGAAATAGCAAGCATTTTTTTGTTTGAGATACAAGTGTGAGGTGGGGTTTTTAAGGATTTTTCCTCAAATCTTTTGCTTTGGCCATATACGAGTATATGATGAGTCAACAACATTATTTGGGTATGAGTCAACAGAATATAAACTTTTAAAAGTGAGATTGTCACTAGACAGTTACATTAACTGTTTCCTTTTGCTAGATGTTTCGTGTGATGAGACAGAGCAAGGCCCTTCTCCTCCACTCCAGACCCACAGCCTCAGAGAGTTTGAACAGGTAAGATCTTGTCTTCTTCTCTCCTCTTCCTATGGTCTGGTTCAGCAATGTTAATTAGTCTGACACTGTCTGTGTGGTAGTCAGTGGAGAGAGGTGTTCAGGCCTGTCTGGGTTGTCTGTTAATATGTGTTTTGGTGTGTTGGTGATGATTATGTTGTAACTGAACCTCTGACTATATGAGTCAAGAATATTCCAGTGTCGTGTGGCTTCCCCGAATCTCCATAATTCGCTCTCCTCACCATACCCTGCGGCCACCTAGACCTGTACTGTAAATAGCCCACACGCACAAATGTCACTCACACACAAAAACATTCAGACAGGGACGTGATGTATGTATGGAAATCTAAAATTATATTGTGTTTGTGACACTGTGCAGCTGTGGTGTACTATACAGTAAGTGGTGGGTATGGTTCTGGAGGGAGAAGGTTGGTTCCTCTTCTCTAGTGCTCAGCCAGTGAAATAGGTTCTGGGCTGAGCGCCAGGCTCTGATATAACTATAGAGGTGCTTGCTTAGAGGGTTTGTGGGGAAAGGGTGGTAGTGGGTGCTGGATGGTTGAAGTAGCATGAATATGGAGGGATAATGGTGTAAGGGTGTTTTTTATGGAGGTTACAGGGTAGTGGTTTGTTTGTGCGTTTGGAAACCAGGAAGCCGTTGGCGTGGTCTAGTCACTCGGGGTAATCCAAGGCTTGGTTTTCCCAACAACGACACCCATCTAGCAGTGTCCCAAACCAATCTAGCACAACGCATTGAATCCTGGGAAGTGATGTGGGAGCTGGCTGAACCAGTGTGTTGGCTCTGGTGTGTTGAACCAGTGTGTTGGCTCTCAGCTTCCTGACTGGCTGGCTGCTCCATAGAGGGGAGAGGATGACTGTGACTGGCTGTCTGCTCCATAGAGGGGAGAGGATGACTGTGACTGGCTGGCTGCTCCATAGAGGGGAGAGGATGACTGTGACTGGCTGGCTGCTCCATAGAGGGGAGCGGATGACTGTGACTGGTTGGCTGCTCCATAGAGGGGAGAGGATGACTGTGACTGGCTGGCTGCTCCATAGAACTGCTCCATAGAGAGGAGAGGACGACTGTGACTGGCAGGCTGCTCCATAGAGGGGAGAGGATGACTGTGACTGGCTGGCTGCTCCATAGAGGGGAGAGGATGACTGTGACTGGCTGGCTGCTCCATAGAGGGGAGAGGAGGACTGTGACTGGTTGGCTGCTCCATAGAGGGGAGAGGATGACTGTGACTGGCTGGCTGCTCCATAGAGGGGAGAGGATGACTGTGACTGGCTGGCTGCTCCATCGAGGGGAGAGGATGACTGTGACTGGCTGGCTGCTCCATAGAGGGGAGAGGATGACTGTGACTGGCTGGCTGCTCCATAGAGGGGAGAGGATGAGTCACACTATGCAGATACAGACCCAGTCACTGGGAGAAGAACAAGGCTATCTCAGTCTCAGGCTAGACACACACTGGTACCGAATTCCAACTGGAAGAGAGAAAAGTAAGGACAGAGAAAAGTGTGGACAAATTTCAGTTCCAGGGATTGTAATTTCATGAAATAGCCTAGATAACAAATCCTGTATTATATTCTCTGAGTGGTCAGAATGGATTTTATATACCAAGGGTTGTCAAGACGGTTGTCTCCTCCATTGGGGTTTTATTTGCATGAATTTTCATATGCAAAATGGTAACCAACGTAAACCACTGATTAATAATGTCCCTCACAGTAACGGCAGGTTTAATCTGTTCAAGACACCTCTTTGTCTCTATGCATTTTTATAAATAGGTGGAAGTGCTGTTAATGTGACAGTATCGCGAAATGAATGGGACTTTTTTCTCTAAACTCAGTGGAGCAACAGACTAGTGCTGCTGTCTTAGTGTGGCAGTCTTAAATGGATCCAGGTTACAGAACGCTGTGTCTTCAGTGCGTGTGTACGTTTGTCCTCTTTCCACATTTGTGTCAGTTTAAAGATTCAATCTTCCCTCCGCTAGCTCAAAGAAACATGAACCTGCCAGGCCACCATTTAACTGTCAAACATCGCTGAACTGCAATCCTGAGGTTTCAGGGGGAAAAGTCAGAAAATAAAAATACCCTTTCTCAAATGGCCTTTATTAGTCCATTTGAGAAATTGAAAACATATGCCTGCCTATAAATGTGAATTCAAACCGACCACAGAAACACTTCAATTGATAATAAGAAGGGGGATTGGGTATAATTTAGGCCATTAAAACCTCAGGACAAATTACAATTGCTAATCTGTTATTTTGCCCTTAGTCTAAGAGTGCCATGCTCCAATGCCACATTCTGTGAAAGGTCTGTCAAAGTACAATTACTGTAGAGTGGTGTGGCAGTCATATACAGTCTGTCTACCATACACCCACACAAACCCACCCAGAGAGACCTACCCACCTACCCCCTCTCTCTCTCTCTCTCTCTCTCTCTCTCTCTTTCTCTCACTCTCTCTCTCTCTCTCTCTCTCTCACTCTCTCACGCTCTCTCCTTTTTCTCTGTCTCTCTCTTGCTGTAGTTTTTGTGTGCTGTCTGAAAATAGGTCAGTGTTCTCTGTGACTAGCAAGCTAGCCCCCAAGCTGTTGGTAACCCATTGCTTCGTGAAGCCTGTTCCTCCAGTTTAGCTGCTCATTATAATGCTGTAAAACACCAATACTTTTAACAGTACTATGGTAATACTGTTGTTACAACATAGCTCAGTAAGGAGATACATTCTCACTGATAATATTATCAACCCTAAAGCACAACTCTCTAGTTCGAATGGCCATAACCTTGAGCTTTACCAGGAGGGGATGCATCAGGAATTAGGAGGTTGTTTCTGCTTGAAGGGTTATTGTTTAGTAGACAGTATGAATGTTATGAGTGACCTTCATAGTTACAGTATACATCTGATTACATGAGTAGTTATTTTAATCTGATCTTTAATGACAATGGAAAATATATTATCTTTAGTAGTGTAGGGTTAGTAGTGTATTAATGGCATGCTGTGTGTCTGTGTCCTGATTGACCAGACCTCCCTCTAAGTCATCCCACCACTACAGTCTTCAGTACACAGTAATCTATGTATGCCTTCATTCAAACATCAATGTGGATCTCAGCCCTGGTTGCCCTTGGTAACTGGTGTTTATACCTAGGACAGATGGATCATGTTTCTCTGGAGCAGCAGTAACAGCATCAGCACTCTGGCTGAGTGGCAAAGGATCAATATCTAGAGACTACCACTCGCCTTCCTGCTGATCTGGTGCCACATCCTCTCTCTAAGGATAGTTAGCTCTCTTCTCTCCTCCCACACACACACACGCACGCACGCACACACACACACACACACACACACACACACACACACACACACACACACACACACACACACACACACACACACAAATTGCATGTGAGTGTGCGTGTTTGGAGGGGAGACCCAGGAGAAAATAAATATAGCAAGAGACAGAAAGGCAGAGAGAGAGAGAGAGAGAGAGAGAGAGAGAGAGAGAGAAAGGCAGAGAGAGAGAGAGAGAGAGAGAGAGAGAGAGAGAAAGGCAGAGAGAGAGAGAGAGAGAGAGAGAGAGAGAGAGAGAGAGAGAGAGAGAGAAAGGCAGAGAGAGAGAGAGAGAGAGAGAGAGAGAGAGAGAGAGAGAGAGAGAGAGAGAGAGAGAGAGAGATATGCCTATGGTAGACTAATAGTTTCCAGGCTAGAGCTTTAAATCTGTGTTCCTCTCCAGTGGGTCAGAGACGCCATATTGAGTTGATCAAGCCGTCGGTCATGGAGAATAACTGTTGACTTGCATTAATCTGCCTCCCCACTCCCATAATAGAGTAGTAATGGAAGAGGACATAACTGTTGTTTAACTGTTACTGAAATAGAAATTTAGCTTGGTTCTAAAATGTTGATCCTGAATACCCGTGTGCTGTGTTCAGTGTTTGTTGTGTTGTTGTTTTTGTTGTTGTTCTATTTCCTATGTTGTTGTGTTGTTGTTATTGTTGTTGTGTACCTTGTGTTGTTGTTGTGTTTTTGTGTTCCTTGTGTTGTTGTTGTGTTGTTGTTGTTGTGTACCTTGTGTTGTTGTGTTGTTGTTGCTGTGTTGTTGCTGTGTTGTTGTTCTGTTCCTTATGTTGTTGTGTTGTTGTTTTTGTGTACCTTGTGTTGTTGTTGTGTTGTTGTATACCTTATGTTGTTGTTCTGTTGTTGTGTTGTTGTTTACCTTGTGTTGTTGTGTTGTTGTTGTGTATCTTATGTTGTTGTGTTGTTGTTGTGTTGTTGTTGTGTACCTTATGTTGTTGTGTTATTGTTGTTATGTACCTTATGTTGTTGTTGTCCTATACCATGTCTATCCTGTTACAGACACGACATAGCAGTGTGAGCGTGAAATCAGCTTTACGACAGCTGTAGGCACTGCACCACACAATGTGTGTGTGTTTTTGTGTGTGTGTGTGTTTTTGTGTGTGTGTGTGTTTTCAAACTCAGAGAGAGGATATTTATGTTGTACATTTCAACATATCCCTCCATGCCAGTGAATCATATGGAAATGATTACAAACAAAAAAACTAGAAAAAATATAAATGTATTTTTCTGAATCGCTCTGGTAGTTAGTGGCTGGCTGGAGCCTACAATTACTGTGCAATAAAGTAAACCTCCTTTACCAGGTTTAGAGAGACAGAAAACCACATAGCCTACACAGTAAAGTCAGCCTGACCAATCAGTATAATATACTCAATAAATCTGACCAATCAGTATTGCACACTCAATACACCCCACTGGGCACACTACGTAATTTCAACGTGGATAATTGGGTAATATTTGGTTGAGACGTTGATCAATGAGATTACAACCTATTTTCACCCACTCAAAAAGACAGCCAAAAGTTAGTTGAATTTCCAATGTGTTATCACTTGTAACAATGAGCCAGAGACGTTCGGATCCATATGCAGTTTACTTTAATAAAGGAAGGTCAGACAGGCAAAACTCAGAGAACAGCGTAAAGGGTGTCAAAGGGAATCCAGAGACAGAGTCGGTATCAGGCGTAGGTCGGGGCAGGCGGCAGACGGGTAAACAGGAATCAAAAACACAGTCCGAGGTCAAAAACAGGGAATCAGTCAAAGGATCAAACGAGTGCTCAGAAATGACTAGCCGGGGCAGTGCAAGACTTCGCAAAGCATTGGGGCCTGGAGATAGAATATATTGGGGAGAGAAGTGGATACAGCTGTGCGGCTAATGAGACCTAGGTACGGGGCTGATGGGAAGTGTAGTCAATACTCCGGTGATGGTGTCCTTCGGTGATCGGAGAGAGCCACAGAGGTGCGATCCATGACATCACTATGCTATTAGCCATCTAAAAGCACAGCAAAGTTCAAATGTGGATACAATGTCAGATATTTTATGATATCATTGTCCTTCATCTAATAGCAGAACCAAGTGACCTGGATTGCAGTTGAGATTACATTAAACGTACATGGTGAGTGCTGCTTGAGATTACATTAAAAGTACATGGTGAGTGCTGCTTGAGATTACATTAAAAGTACATGGTGAGTGCTGTTTGAGATTACATTAAAAGTACATGGTGAGTGCTGCTTGAGATTACATTAAAAGTACATGGTGAGTGCTGTTTGAGATTACATTAAAAGTACATGGTGAGTGCTGTTTGAGATTACATTAAAAGTACATGGTGAGTGCTGTTTGAGATTACATTAAAAGTACATGGTCAGTGCTGTTTGAGATTCTGCACAGATTATTACAGAAATTGTGTAGATCTCCACAGACCAGCGACCTTTGCCTGCTATCTTGAACATGCACGCTTAATATGATTACATAAGAAGTAATTTATAGTGACAGTAACCTCAATGTGGCCATGGATGTGTTACTCATTTTAATGCTGAATGTTACATTAGTTTGTAAAATAGTCTTAACCTCCTCATTTGTTTTGGTACTGTCCATATGTAGGTGGTTTTTGGTCGCAGGTCCAGGAATGGCTGAATAATTACAACATTTACCTCAAGCTAACTCTGCAAATAGCACTACAGGGTGATTTAAAAAGTCATAGTCAATCGATCAATAATATAATAATACTCTTAGCAAAAATGTGTATCTTTAATTTACAATCTGTAGAAACTATGAGAATAGAAAGGTTCAGAACTTTTGTGAAACATCACAGCACGTTTGATATATATATATATATATATATATATATATATATAGTATGTATAAGCTGGAAGTAGAAGCCTAAGTGTTGTTGTAGTTTCCTCCAATTAGGGAAAGGGAAACGGGGTACCTAGTCAGTTATACAACTGAATGCCTTCAACTGAAATGTATCTTCTGCATTAATTAGGGAGGGATGGTAGGGTTATATATATATACACACAGTACCAGTCAAAAGATGGGACACACCAACTCATTCAAGGGTTTTTCTTTATTTTTACTATTTTCTACATTGTAGAAGACATCCAAATTATGAAATTACACATATAGAATCATGTAGTAACAAAAAAAGTGCTAAACAAATCAAAATATATTTTATATTTTATATTCTTCAAAGTAGCCACCCTTTGCCTTGATGACAGCTTTTCACACACTTGGCATTCTCTCAACCAGCTTCACGAGGTAGTTAATAGGCTATTTATTGTATTTCAAAAGGGATATTGAATTGTGTTTGGTTGTCAACGCAACCAAATATCAACATTTGAAGGAGATGTATCTTCTGCTTGGATAGTTCCATCTGTACCACTGACTTAGTCTGGCTTTAATTCCAGTTTGTCTACAAATTAATAATTTATATTTTGGATTCACGTCTCCATTTCAACCAAAGATGGGAATCTAACGCCCCCTGCCACGGCCACCACCTAAGCCCCTTTTTTGTCATAGAAAAAACGCTGGTCAATTTTTTGTTGAATTCTGCATTGAATGCAAACAATTGCTGTCCTTGACTTTGCAAATGCTATATAGGCCCAAATAGCATCATTGATGATTGATAAAGCATGGTCCCATTTCGTTTGCTCTGTTCAACTTACCCTTTGGAAAGACTTCGATAGCAACATTGAATCTATTTAATTTTTAAGTGGAGATCGCTCAACAATCGTTGTCACGATAGCATAATGGTAATAGAGTGTGACAAACATCATAGCTAAGCAGGGTTGGCCTTGGTTAAAATCCTTGAATGGGAAACTGAAAGGTAGCTGTAGATAGATCAACTCTCCAGTAGGAGGTGCTGTCCAGCTTTTAGTTTTTTCTGATAATGGATATAGTGTAGAAAATCTGCCGTTGTTTTAAAGGTACAAATTCAGCATATTTGGTTAACATGATGACATAATCCTGTGGTCGCAATATCACCTCAAAACAAACTTTATTTGTCAAATCCAAAGCGTTTTCCATGTAGATTCCACATCACAATACGTTGACAAATTACTTCCCGGTGGGATCTGACCAATGACTTTGCAACAGCTGACTCAGATTTGCCGATTTAACAAGACACAATCTAATGAGTTACATGTTGGCCGATGACACCTGACACAGATAGAACTGATGGCAGTTTGTTACTTAGAGAATGGAGAAAGGAGTGTGTATGAATAAAGGTATCCTGGGTGTTTGATATGCCAGCTGTGATATATCCCTGTAGTCTGAATCACAGTGTAAATATATAGCACGGGGCTGCGAGGGGAGACGACTGGCCAGGCCAACCAAGCACTGACTGTTACACTGGGACCTGGATTACTGTATCACTGACACTGAAAACTCTGGGAACGTTATGTTTGGACATCTAGCTATCAGAAGGCTTTTGATCTAGAGTCTATAGTCTACAGTATGGACAAAAGTAAAATGTTCCGTCACTCAATCAGAAATTGTATTGGTTAAAGGAGAATATATACATCCAAGATTGTACATGATATCCTGTAGCTATAAGCTCTCTGATAAAGACAAATATTTGCTTTCATGTTATTTCAGGCAGTTCCACTCTATGGTTGTGTTGATAGGTGTGTTTAAGATGGATGTGCTGCCTGTAATAACCCATTACTGATGGACTGTTTGATATTCTCCATTTGTTATTATTTTATAGAGTCTCTCACTGGGCTGGTAATGACCAGATCAGTCTGTAATCAAAAACAGGTCTGGGATCAGATGCTCTGGGTGCTGGGTTACACTGGGCTGGGGAGTGGGACATGTGCACAACAGGCCTCGGATAGACCGAGAGAGAGAGAGAGAGAGACAGAGACAGATTTAGTAAAAAAATAAAAAAACGTTGACATAATTGACATAACTTTAGTACACTCTTCTCCACAGGATGTTTTGGCACCGTAATTGGGGAGGACGAGCTCGTGGTAACGGCTGGAGCGGAATCAGTGGAATGGTGTCAAGTACGTCAAACACATGGTTTCCATGATGCCATTTCATTCGCTCTATTCCAGCCATTATGAGATGTCCTCCCCTCAGCAGCCTCCGCTGCTCTTCACTTCATTGTAACAGCACTAAAAAGTTTTAACTAATTCAATTCAAAGCCCTTTTGAATTGAATTGAAATTGAGAGAGAGATAGAGCCCTCTCACGCCTACTCCACTCCTCATCACATACCAGAGAAAACCCACTTGCTAGCCAGAAAACAAGTGAGAAGGAGAGAAAGAGAAAGAGAGAAAGAGAGAGAGAGATGAATTAGAGAGGAAAAGCAAATAACGTGGAACATTGTGCTGCGCCCATGTGTCACCATGTATTTCCACCATGAGGTTCCTGGAAGCGGAAGATTAAAATACTGTGGTGTTGAAATAGAGAGGTTGTGCTGGTACAGCCGACAGGTGTTTCTAGGGACAGTAAGCGTGTATGACTGATCTGTTAGGATCCTGCCATGTAAATGGTCTGATTGGTTGTAGAGAGAAAGAGGAAGACCAGGAGCAGAGCAACACTTGACTCTAATCAACATCAGACTCTGTCTCGTCATGGCCACCTAAGCTGATCCAACCTTTTTTTAGTCTAAAGCTCTGTCTCGTCCTCTCTTCTCTTCTTTCTCTCTATTTTTCTCTCTCTCTCTCTTCTCTTCTTTCTCTCTCTTTCTCCATCTCCCACTCTCTCTCTCGTCCGCTCTAAAGATTCTGCGATAACTACCAGGTAGCATGACCAACCAAACCTCCCCAGCCACCCACCCAGTAATGTCATTATTTCAGCAGGAAGGAACACTCTGCTCTGTTGTTCTGTCTCAAATGTCACCCTATTCCCTATATAGTGCACTACTTTTGACCAGGGCCCATAACCCTAATCCTTATATAGTGCACTACTTTTGACCAGGATCCATAACCCTATTCCCTATATAGTGCACTACTTTTGACCAGGGCCCATAACCCTAATCCTTATATAGTGCACTACTTTTGACCAGGATCCATAACCCTATTCCCTATGTAGTGCACTACTTTTGACCAGGGCCCATAACCCTATTCCCTATTTAGTACACTACTTTTGACCAGGGCCCATAGGGCTATGATAGAAAGTAGTGCATTATATATGGAAATCGGTGTCATATGGGACATAAGTTGTTTCTCCAGACTGTCTGTCTGTCCAGAGTGACTCAGACCCGTCCTGCAGGGCTGACTGATTGAGATCATAGGTAATGGCCCTGCATTTGACTCAGGACTTTTTAAATTCTGCATGGGGATTCTTAAGTGGCATGAGCTCATGTGTTTCTACAATCCTTCTCCCCAACCAGGTCTTGTGATCCAGTGGAATGGCAGTAATCCAAATTTAAAACACATCAGAGTTGTTCTTTTTATTTAATAACTTTGCTCAAGTAACCTTTCCACCCCTGTGAAAATATTTTCACTGCCTATGAAACATCAAACTTCTCGTTAAAGACACTGCTGCAGCTCCGGCTGTGGATGTTGTGCAGGACAGGGGTGGACTGGACTGGACTTAATATGGCCAGGTATATAACGTATCTGACCCAACCCATTCTAGTCCAGCCTAGTTCAGCTCAGGGTCACGTTCAATAAGGCAGTAAACAGAAGAAAACAGTCACAAATGGAGTGAAACTGGGAGGTTCCATCTGAATTGATCTAATAAGAAAAGCACGTTGTGACCTAATGAAAAACAACTCAGCCCTGCCCAACCAGAGGCATGCAGTCAGAAGTGGGTAATACTGTTTGTAAATACCACCCCAATTATCCCTAATGAGGGGGTAATAGGAACCAGATGAATGCATATTTTATTTGTCAGAGAAAGGTAGGATGGAGAAAAGGAAGGCCAGCTCTGCTCCCTAAAGACACACACCTGTTATACATTCATTTACAATTTTGCTAGAAACTCGGTAGTAAAGACAATCATTTCACAAAGTAAGGATGTACTGACAATATACTTCTTAAATCTTTGAAATTCTGCAGTATTTCTGGATTCAATTGTGTCAATGTCTCTATGTCTCTTGTACAAATAACGTGCTGCTATTTCAAGCCTGAACATTCAAAAAATTCATAGCCACTAACTGTTCAGTGGATGCTGTGTCCTAATGAGGCCTTTTAATAATAATATGGTAGCCAGGCAGCAACACACACAGATAGACAGTGACTAATTATTGCTTTGACAGCACAGGAGTGGACCAGAGGTTAGGTAAACAGGCATGACTGGTCATTTTTTCACAACAATCTGATCAGATTGTAATGTCATGATCTGGGCCAAATACTCCATCCCACCTGAACAGGCTAATGCCTCATAATTTTTTTTTTTTAATGGCTCTTACACAAAAAGGGCATTATCATACTTTTCATAATTTCAGAGTGTTATTTCGACCTCATAGTGTGGAAATATAATTTTAAAAACCTGGAAAATCCTATTTTATTTTTCTTTACTGC
This sequence comes from Brachymystax lenok tsinlingensis, assembly GCA_030435695.1. Lineage (NCBI taxonomy): Eukaryota > Metazoa > Chordata > Actinopteri > Salmoniformes > Salmonidae > Brachymystax > Brachymystax lenok. Next base: position 39,933,195 of record CM059790.1, on the reverse strand, counting down.
TCCTTTAATGTTAGTGAATGCAGCTGATGGAGAGAGCCACACAGAGGGAGAGATTCTCTGCTCTTCCAGTTCCCGGGCTGAAGAAGAAAAGCCAGCAGGATGTCTCTGTCAGAGTAGTAAGGGAGGCACCCCAGGACAGGATAGAGTTTAACAGCATTTATTGCACCAGGGTTCGGCAAACCTTTGATCCTTCCTAACAAGGAACTCGAGGCTTTATTGTCTGAATGCTCTGGTTAGGTGTGTGTGTGTGTGTGTCTGTGTGTAGTTCAGTTATTGTGTTCTACAGATGTGCCCTTTATGGGAAACAATGGGAGCAGAGACTGTGCCTCTCCCCTCTCTTCCCCTCTCACCCCTATCCTCACCACCCTCCCCTCACCCCAGACACCATTATACA